>OY770139.1:13770750-15018500 GCA_963669345.1 Gortyna flavago | reverse complement strand
AACCCAAAAGTCTGACAATCAGTATTACCCAGTAGGTAACTAACTGGGTTTTGGAGTCAGATAGGCAGTCGATTCATGTAAAATACTGGTATTCAGCTGCATCCGGTCAGACGGGAAGCCGACCCCATTGAGAAAAGGCTAGACCGATGATGAATAGGTTCTCCCGCCACTTCAGCCGTATAAAATAACTTTTTTAACATAAAATAAAAAATCCTAGGACACTTGGCAATGCTACAGCTTCCAATTAGTGATATAGAGGTATGAGGATCAGGGTGTAAAGTTCACTCACACTCTATAGAAAAGGGTGGATCCTCCGACCAGACGGGTGTTGTGTCTGGAGGGCAACTGCCCGATGATTCATGTCGGGCCGTTGTATCTATGCTAGTTGCGAGGTAAACTTTGCTTGCGAGATGCAGAATTTTGCGTGACGTCAGTATGACGCGTTGTTCGCATGTGGCGTTGTAGATACCGCTACAGTGAAATCGTTTTCGGACTGATCCGATCAGTAGTTCAGAAGATTACCCCCTTCATAGAAAGTCACACGTTTTGCCTCTACAACGTGTAACGGAAAGGGTATATACATACCAAGGGCACGGCTTCTTTGGATGATATCAAACGATATTGAAAGGGTTTTTTAATACTATCTCTACATGTTCGGAAGTTGTGAAATTTTTTAATACATTGATACCAGAAACCGAACTTTTTAAATTGAAATAAATACATCACTAGCACTAAGTCAGCTGATCGGTGTCAGTGAACTATTTGTAAGTAAAAATAAACCTCTTACTCCTGGTATTTCTGAATAAAAGGTTCCGCATGTTTATTTTTTATACTTTTTTTGGTTTTTTACGTAGTTGTCCTTTTGTAGAAGATTACTTTGTAGATAATTATTATCTACTTACATAGTAATCTTCCACCCACCACCCACCTTACCATTCGTACCTACAACACAGTTAACACCTAATTTAAAAACAATATTCCTGTAAATTTCCTAACGTTATTCCTAACCTTTTATTTTGGTGGCCATAAGGATGAACCGACGTTTTGCTTTAAATCATTTTTTTATTCGATTCACAGATCGAATCCCGTGCTCTTGATTCGATCTTCCAAGAATTCATTCAAAAATCGTAATAAAAAAAATTCAACAACATTTACACACCTTTATTTTGTGACATATTTACAGTATTGCCAGTCAGGTGGGTACATCTAAACTTTTAATAAATAATAATTGATAACCTTTCCGGCGTAATTCAATGACTTTCATTCAGATGGTACGGATGTAGTCGGTTAAAATCACATTGACTAATACAGAATACGACGCCGAGCGATTAATTTATGAAATACAGCTATGTCATTCGAAATGACAACTTCTATCAAACCGTCAAATGTTTCAATCTTCGCTTAGTGATAACATAAACAATGTGGACAAGTTAAAAAGTGTCGGCCTCAGTATGTAATTGATAAACCTACCTATTCGCTGTTTATGATTGTCAGCAGAATACTTTGGGCAAATATGAAGTTGAACTATTATGAGCCTTTATCATACTTAATAATTTTTACACATACGATCCAGGAGATTCGATTCACCTTACTATTGAATCGATTTGCTTGAAGATCGCATTAAAACGAATTGTTTCGAAAAATCGTCAGCTCGTACCATTGATCATAATAATCAAATCCTTACGTGCATCCTACCAGGAATTAATTGCTTAACCACTCACACCCGGGTTTTTCCGTGGTCCAACTGAACCCAAAACATCATTTCAATTCACCTCTTCGCAACTTATTCTTCTCCTAGTACAAATAAAATCATAGTGGGTTCCGTTCATAATTTTTTAAATACGTTTATTTTTTTATTTAATAATATGACGAAAACTATTATTAACAAGTTAATAGCTTTTTTATTACAAAATAATAGCACGCACGCATAATTTTTGTCTGTAGGACTAACCGAAAGAATTATCGGAAGTTCACGGTCTGTCGGTACTGTTTGAGTGGTACATGGGTTTTATTGGTTTGAACACGTTTATCTTTATTATAATTCAAATGAAGTCAATAAAATTGTCGCAAAACTGCATCTAACTGGAAAGAAATGAATAAAAGTACTAGGACCGCATGAGTAACAGAAATGTTTATTGCCGAATTGAAAATCGTTTGCTCACAGAACCCTGATTACATCGTTACACACACGTAAGCATCATAATGTGTGTAAACCTAATTGGTTAGGGTCTTAGGGTACTTGAACCAATTGCAGTCCGTGCAGTTTCAATTACTCCTGGTAAATACAACTTCTAATTCAGACTTCTAACGAGATAACGCGGCCCCATAATATGGATTGAAATGAATAATTTTCCGGAGTTGCGGGAATTTCCGGGGTTGCGGGAATGTTCTAACGAGATAACGCGGACCTGGAATGAAAGGGCAACTGAAAGAACAGGGAACCCCTCATACAAATAAGACTATGGTAACTTCGGACCGGCATTTCTGGGATCCGAACGTAGTGCGAAACCGCCCTAAGAGTCTAACACTTCGTTCCGCCCCACCCAGGGTGGTTCATTGATGATATTCCCACCCCAAAAAAATTAGAATGATTTTTGAATTTTGAATTTAAATTACGTAATTAGTTTGCTCTAGTGTGTTAGATTTACTTAAAAGTTTAACGGAGTTTAGTTGAAATTATTATTAGGATGTAAAATAATCTTGAATTCTTGAACAATGTTTTTTAATAGTAGTGGACACTAATTAGGACAGCTACCCTATAGGTATCTAAATTTGACGAAATAATATTTAGGTACCAGAATAGCAGGGAATAGGAGCTTTGTTTAGCATTATTGTTATTGCTTTGCTCGTCAGTTGTCAGTCGTCGTCCAGTTCCGCGTCTAGTGCACTCGTTTCTATCCCTGTGATACGCGCATCAGTTCAGTACGGCTACACCTAATTGACTTTTTTTTGTTGTGTTTGCAAAATGTCATATAATAGCGAATATTACGAAATGATGATGTGTGTCGGAGCAGAACATGGTAATTTGCGAGCTTCCCGAGAACTGTACCGTCGCCGTTTTATTGAGGGTAGACCAGATGCTGAGCGTCGACAGCTGCCTTCGTTGGCATGTTTAGTCGGATGGTACATCGTCTGTACCAAACTGGGTCATTCCACGCACCTGCTTCAGAGGGTCGCCCGAGTACCTACTACCGATCCAGAATTTGAAGAAGCCGTATTGGATCATTTTGAACTCAATCCACGCACTAGCACACGTCGAGCTGCATTAACGCTGGGTGCCTTTAACCATATGCAGGTATGGCGAGTGCTGAGCAATGACGGTCAGCACCCATACCACTTCCGTCGCACCCAGGAGCTGATACCGGCAGATTTTTGCCTCGTGTGGCGTTTTGCGAGTGGTACCGAAGCCAGATAGAACAGACCTAACCTCGTTAGACTTTTTTTGTGGGGGTACATACAAAATTTTGTGTACGCAGTGCATTTGTGAATAGTGTGATACAATAAACCAAATGAAAGTGCGGATTGAGGCCGCTTTCAGGACAATAACACCAGACATGCTACGCAATGTTCAGGTGTCCATGAACAAGCGAGCGGCCTTGTGCATACAATACCAAGGTCACCACATCGAACCCCATCTTTAAAAATGTAAGTTAATTTAATAAAACATTAAGCAAAGCTTACTGTTCACTCGGTAATAAGTAATAATAAGGGATGAAACCAGTTAACCTACCCAAAGTTTGTTTCGATTGTTTACGCAAGTTTTGTTATCTTAGTTTTTACATGCAATTTCTGGTTTGACAAATTAACGAGTAAACTGTAAATCAATAATTACGCATTAATTTTTACATCACGGTAAAGAAGGTATGGTTTATTGCGCGCGCGCGCGATCGCTTTGGCGGCACGGGCGGCGCGGGCGGGGCGGTATGTTTTATTTCGTCAGTTCGCGCCGACAAAGAACACCGCCTGCGGTAGGCTAAGTACTACGGTACTAGGCGCGCAGAATTACGGAAGAGATTTATCGTGATATTGGCAAGTGACGTAGAAAGTTATTGACCTACGTAGTGCGGTGACACGTTTGTTATGATTTGAATTTAAGAAACTAAAGAAACCGAAAATTTGGTATCAATTCTTCGAGTATTTTATTTTGAGTTGAAACTTTGTATAGTGATTCTATACCAGCTTTCATCTTTAGTGCTTCAGGATAGATATAGGGTTTCTGTTACACGTTGTATAGTATAATATCAATAGTATTGAAAGATCTGCGGAAACACTGTCCAATCTTGGTATGGACCAACTCAACAGTTTTACGACTAAGCAAGTTACTCCGAAAACAAACGGTTTGTTTCCGAAAGAAATTGGTCCATAGACAAATCTATAGTACTACCTGCGAAAGTCAGGGTCAGGCCTATAAATCTGTCAGCGCATTAAGATCTGTGGTTAAATGTATTGTGGTCCAAGGGTCAGCTTCAAGTATCCTTTGGGAGAAATACACTGTTGAAAAAGTACGGGTTAGGTTGTATGTAGTCCTTATTCGTTATTTAGAACGACGGTTGTATAATCCAATATTTGTCCGACTCAGTACGATTATTCCGTTCAATACGGATATCCGTTATTTGATAACCTCATTGTATATTTTTGGACGAATGAATGAGGGATAAGAGATGTGATAAGGAAGTTGTACCTACATAGTTGTACCCCACAGCCACAGCTTGTACTAAAAGCTGTGGCTGCAATTGTGCTATTTAGATAAAATCTATATTGGATATCGGAAAAATTACATACACACTCCTAATTGTCAATGTTTCTGCAAATTATAAGGATGCTAGGAAGAAAAAAATAAAAAGAAAATAAGTACTTTTATTTGCGGTGAACATGACGCAAAAAAAAGAACATAAACACAAAAAACAATTTGAAAAAAGTAGGGGGAAACATGCGTCACATTCAGGCAAAACGGCTATCGCTCAGCATTATGCTGCGACCCTATGCAAGACAGAGCCCCAGCGCTGGTTTTCAGCGACAGCCGGCGCCGACGTAATGACGTCTCCCGGTGCAGCAAACAATTATGCTAGGCTTCTTTGCGCCACACTCTGTTCTTATCCAATCTGTCCGAACTGCTTGTTTAAGGTCGTCGCAGTCGCGAATCATAGTTCAACATACAACCTGATACTGACGTCTGACCTGCAAATTGCAAAAAACGAATTTCGCAGGCTACTCAGACGATTTCGCCTTAACAAATAACTGATGTGCCTTTACTACTAGCCTTTACCACTACGGTAATTTATGACCCTCCATATTATTGGCCTTACGAAAAACTGTCATGAATGCCATAGCCTCTAATATATTATTCAATGGGCCTACTCAGTCGTATGTAAATATAATAGCAAGTTGGTACGGAGGGAGCATATCCAATATTGCTTCGTGCAAGGCCTTTATATTAACGTCGCCCCCAAGTGTTAGGGCTTTGGCAGTTTTATGCTAGTTTATGTCCCTTACTAATGTACTATGTCGACGATGATGATAAGTTATGTTGTTACGGCTTGAGGCCTTGCACTAGGACGTTTTCGGTTTCCGTTGTATTCATATAAGTAAATACTAAATCATTTGTCATTTTAGGTATACATCATCTCGTCAGCCTAGCCTTTTCCCAACTATGTTAGGGTCAGATCCCAGTCTAACCGGATGGAGCTGATTACCAGTATTTTACATGGAGCGACTGCCTATCTCACCTCCACAACCCAGTTACTGGATAATACGAAACCCCTTTTTAAGACTTTCGGGCTTCTGACGACCCGTAACTGACTGAACTGAACGACTGTCAAAGATTCACGAATGACAGCCGGGACCAACGGCTTAATGTGCTTTCCGAGGCACGGACGGGTCTTGGTTTGTAAAGATGGTCACCTATCCACGGACCAACCGCGGCAAGCGTAGCTCAACCTGATCGATCGACCCGTGCGGCTGTTATTACTTAGCCACAAGCCCCTCTATTTTAGGTATAAATGAAAGAACAAATTAAGTAATGAATTTCACACTACACTAACTTCAATAATGTTGTAATAAAATAGTTCTAGTAAATCCGATTATAATATCAAAATAATAAAGATTTACTTCTACAAAGTAAGACCACTTTAATTAATTCTACCGTGAAAGACAAATCAAAATTCAATTAAAACAATAAATTGTAGTGTCTCCAGAAAATTAATAACAACGAGTAAAGTAAACGTAACGTTAAGTAGATAGATAATTGAATAAGGGTTGATTGTTCCAACGCCATCTATAATTTGATCCAAGGAATAATTTTAAATTTTTGACAGTTCTTCCATACAAAACCTGTCAGACGTCAATCATATTTTACGAATAAAAATAATATGTCGATTGAAAAATCAGCCATAAATAAAATATATTGAACAATACAATAATTTGTATTTAATAAGTTTTGAGTATAAATGTAAATCTAGATGGCTATAATTATTATGTGAAAGATAATAATATGGCTAGAAAGGCGATGACTACAAAGCTGATGACTATTAAAGAAGTATAGAAGAAAAATACATTTTCCGCCGACCCTAAATAAATTGGGATGAGGGCAAGAGACTTGTGATGATGGTTGGCCACCAAACAGACGGCTCATCTGATGTTCAGTGGTCACCTCTGCCTTTGATCTACAAAGCCAGAGACGTAGCAGGAGTGTTGCCATCCCAGAGACAAAACTAAAATGCCTCATGGCATAAGCAAAGCACAATCAGCCTGTAATATTCCCCATACTGGCTGCGACACCGGCACTCCTCTCGGTGAGATAGGCCGTTATTCACCACGCGGGCCCAGTATGGGTTGGTAAGATATCACATGTCTTCGATATTGACATGAATACCTACGTCTTTAAAATTGCTTCCATAGTGGGGAGCAAGTCTAAAAAACCAATGATAACAAAATCGGGGTACACAGTTTGGTGTTGCAGCTTCATCTATCATCTCCATCCTAAACTCAATTAGATACATCTTTGGATAGCTAAAGGATCAAAGAATTCATTACGTTTAGTGAGGACTGTGATGCATCGTGCGCGGTGGAGGAGGAAGCGCCGCCATTTTTTGTTCTAGGACATGTTCGTTTTCCTCATGAGTGGAGATGAACTCGTTAGTCGCAGCCATTACCACTGGGCCACAAACGCCTTATGGGCCTGAAATTAAACCGTAACACACTATCAATCTCAATCTGAATCATTTTATAGGATATTGCTGATCCATTGCTTCATATGTTCGAAAAATGTGTCTGCTCAACAACGTAAATAACGCAATGAATGTTTTTGAACTGTCAAAATCAAACCCATTGCTACTTATAGTGTGTTACGCAATAAGCCCGCCGGAATTAAGCTTTAAATGCTACACCACAGCACACAAGATAAAGACGTAGACATAAGTATAAGTACCTTCTTAAATCCATGTAGATTATATTCAAGAATTACAAGCAATATTTCAGGCCTCAAATTGTAGGCACGGCAACGGCAGGGTACAATTACTGCAGAATGGAGGCAAAACGTATGCTAATACACCCTTTCAAGTTGACGGTATTCATAGAAATAAGCAGTGCATTAAGCAGGTCGCTATAGGGCTGTGTGTCTTTCTTATCTCTCCGACGTTGTAACCGAGGCTTTATTTGAGTTTTTTTTTTTGGGATCTTCATAACTGATCCTCTCAAAACTTATTGACCTTCGGATAATGCATGCTTATTTAAATTAATTAATAACAAAAAACTTGCATTTCTTATTTGCACACTTAGAAAAAGTGTGCATTATTATGCACACTTTAAAATAATTTAGGAACCTCTTTTGAACTTTCTGGCATTTTCTTACAGTTAACTCAGCTAGGGTTACTCCAACCAAATGGGTTAGATTAGAACTGTGACGAACCATTCGCGAGCTGAATTGGTCGAAGTAACTAAGATAGGGCACCCCGGCCAGATAGGTAAGGTTAGAGAACTAAGACCGCGCGAGAGCCGAGCGAGCGAGGCGAGTGGGAATTATTTGAGGTTAACAAAAACAGGCGCATTCATCATATTAGTGTTCAATAATATTTTCAAGAAAGCAAACTTGGAACTATTTGAGGTTCAATAAAAAAAGGCATATATTTAGCTTTTTTTTTAAGGGGCAACCCTGAATTTTTGCCCTCGCGTAAAGAACTCACTGGCACTGAGAGTGTCTCTATTTTATTTGTGGGTTTGTTTGATATTAAAATGTTTTCTATTGCCTTCTCAATTGATTGACATTACGATGATAAGGACGGGTAGTATTTGTAAAGGGTGAACGCTTTAGCTTGTATGATTAAGATTATTACAAGAGGTGTCTTGGCACGTGGGGGATTTGATACAAAAATGTAAGTGAGTTCAGAGTTAGACATATTGATTGATGGTTTGCCTTAAATATCGTCCTGAAATATCCTTTACGCCGAGTAAATTTCATACACATCTTAAAGATGTCCCATTTTCCTGCTACCGGAATTCACGTACTGTCAGAATTTCAGAGAAATTGAATGTACTACATGCCTATATCTAGACGCGGCGGCCAAAAGTACTTAAGTAAACTTTTGCTCTAAATTGTAAAAAGTCACAGCACCCATGTTTAATACAAAAACATTGACTTATGTACTTTTGGCCGCCGCGTCTAGATATTAAGTCTGTCTCTAAATAAATACCTACGTCTATTTAAAATATTGTATTCGTCTATAGTCTATTGAAATAGGGTGGCTGTATTTAAAGCTAGCATCACGAGACATTCTCAAAATTATGGTTGGGTAACAGTACCTCTAATTGTTAACCTTGTAGATTTTACAATCTACAAGGTTAACAATTAGAGGTACTGTTATAGCTGTGGTAAAAACCTATTTTTGGAACGAAGTTCTTTAACGCAAATGCGGTAAACTGATTAGAAATCGTCACATAACGAAAAATCGTTATGTAATGGTGAGTGGAGAATCCAGTGTGTTGAGAATCTGGTCAATTCAGAATCTGGTAAATCGAGAACCAGGTAAATTGCGAATCTGGTGAACTGCTCATGAGCCATAAAAAGTCGCATGGCGAGGGGCCATGCGATTGTTTATAATATACTAGCTGACCCGGCCACGCGTTGCTGTGGCTAACGTTTTAGTAATTTTTTTTTTCTATCCTATCTTTCAAGTTGGATCAAACTGCACACGGTGTACAAATTTGATTAAAATCGGTTAAGTAGTTTAGGAGTCCATCGCGGACAAACATCGTGACACGTAATTTATATATATTAAGATAATAGAAAGAGATAGAGAGAGATATAGTTTTCATGGTTTTCGAGGGTGCTTATGCCAATAGTGAGGTCAAACTGAAAATCCAAGATGGCGGCTGCAAAACTTTCTAATTTTTCATCATGGGTGTCGTCGTTTTCATTATTTTCGAGGGTACTAAAGCCGATAAAACCCGATAAAAATGAAATTTTGTAAATTTTGATTTCGTTCCTGCTGGGGGTCCGCCGACCCCACACGTTTTTTGTATTTCGGGAAAAGGTCAGTGCTTCTTTCGCATTTAAGACACGATGGTGATCGACACAAATATTTCAACGCTACGTGTTACGATCTATAATAAACTGAAAAGTGCATCCAACCCTGAACTGCGTCAGTCATGGGTTCTCTCTAAATAAAACAACACCTAAACCATGAAACCTCAGCTTTGACAACCATAGGTACCATTTGGAACACGGCAACCATAACTACTGCCGAATCGTCCCTTGATGTGTGCCAGCCCTATTCGGTATAGTGTACGTTTTATCTAATGGGACTACCAGCGACTTGACAACAACTTGGATTTGCATCAGGATGAAACTGAACTGGCATCTTGCCAAAATCAATGCCATGCAGATTTCGAGAAAACCGTCCGTGACGGACAGACATAACATTTCATTTCATTTTTTTATTTTTTTATTTGTAATGTGCGTTTTGTTTGTGCAGAATAAACAATTTTTCTTTCTTCTTTTCCTTTCTTTCTTTATTAGTTGTTTGTACAATAGTTTGAACCCAAGAAAAGCTCGCAATTTTACACGCAATCACAGAGTTTTCAAATAAACATTTTTGGACGATTCAACATTAATTGTACACGCTTTTATTAGCTTCACTTGTAACTAACAAACAATGTGTAAAATCTTAGAAGTCAATTTTATCCTACTTCAGATTGTCGTATCGAAATGAAACTTTGTGTGTATGCAGTCGGAAGACAAAACTGTAATTTGGTATCTTGGAGCCGATCTGATGATGGAGCCAGGAGGTAATAGTAAACTCCTCGAGTTTGGCCTCATATGATTTGTTTTGACGAGTCCAATAGATTGAATAAGCGTGTTTTTTTCAAACTACTTTTTATCATGAATATGTTTATACTTCTAAAACACCGTCAAATCGTCATTTATACAGCTCAGAACGCGTGCCAAACTGCCAACCCTATTCTGTTAGAATGGCTTACAGAGCTAATGGGACTCCCAGAGCTTGGATTTGCATCTGAATGGGACAGAATCGGGGGAATAAGGGAGCTCGGAACATATGTCAGAGGAGTGTATGGATGAACTTAAGTCGTATAGTTTGGTACGCGGTGAATTTGTTTTTATAAGTAGGGAAAGTGTAGGGTTATTGAGATTTCTCTTGTGATGAATTTGGCGCGAAGACAAAATAATCTTAAACTCAAAGTTTATTTATATTAGGCTGAGAATCAGCACATTTTGAACGTAGAAAGTTATATAAAAGAAAAAATACTTGTGAAGGATTTTTACCAAAACAAGGTATATAAATTTAGCGAGCTCAAAAATGCATTCCTTAATGTGTTTTTGGTCTTTTGTTACTGTGAATGTCTACTTTCCTGCCGGAGCAGCGGGATTGTCCGAAAGGGTTTACCGCTGCCCCGGAACATAAAGGGCTAAGGAAGGAACACGGATGGGTTTTAGTCAGTAAGAGTCTGACACTCCCTTCCGCTCCACCCAGAGCGGGAGGGGTCATTGGATGATTTCCCATCCTTAAAAAAAAAAAAAAAATTTCTACTTTCAGTTTCAAATAGGTTCAGAGATTCAAAAGCGATTATCTTCTAGAGTACTGATAGAAATGTTACACTGTTACGAACATGATATTTACAAAACCATACTATTATGAAAGTAATCATGATAATAATAGTTATATTCTCAAAGTTGCAATCGTTATTTTACTAGAAAATCGTTTTAAAATTTTGCGTAAGTGTAAGGTATTTATGCTCGAGACTACACTAACATAATTCTTTTGAAAATTAGAATCCAACATCAGACTAAAACTCCATTTTCTATCGCTAATAACGCTATATATATTTCGCCGACTCCGTGCAGCTTTATATGTATATTAGAGTAAGTGCTACACTGTAGGCTGCCTTCGAGTGCCGTGTTAGAACATGCTCAGATTTCGGCTGCTACTCGTTTCGGCACTGCCAGACGATGTAATGAGCTACTCATGTGCTCTTGAATAATTCATGCGGAACCACTCTAAAGAACAGCTTCGGATTTGCGTGTTTTTGACGAAGATTTACTTTGACAAGAGTCATCAAATATTATTGAAACTTTTTGTTTTATTTGTTCATATAGAAAATAATAATTAAGCCCTTTTACAAGGTACCTATAAATATTGGAGGCCATCGTTATTTTGCAGAAGTAATTCATACACTTTATATTTAAAAAGCAATGTTAATTCCGCGATTGTTAATTAAGCAGTAAGCTTGTGTATGTCGCAGCCAACTTGTTTAATTAGCCGTTTAGTTAACCGCCTAGCCTTACTGTCACTGACAACACGGATACCTACTATGTTGACAACTTTTTCCTCGATATTCTCCGACGATGCGCTAACCTTTCCAAATAGGTACATCTCTTACAACCAAATAAACTTCCACTGGCAACGCCCTCAGCTCACCTTTCATCTAATACAGTAATACCTACAGAACCCAAGACAAACATTCATCCTTATAACGGAACGTAACGTAACGTATTTGAAGTTCCTACACGCTCTCGGAATGGCCTTCCAAGGAATTTATATGAGGAACCCTGCGCTGTCTAGAATTTTGTCTGCCAGGGGTCAATAGAATTTCTTATAAGGCGTGTGATGGAAAACGCTGTAATGAAAGTTCGAGACGCGTAGGTGAAAATGTGGGTGTACAATTGTTTTTTTTTTTAAGTTGTAGTGTTTTGACTGGAAATTTTATGGGAAAAAATGTGAAAGAATCAGTTTTTGGCTTGTTCATTATCATTTCAGTGTTTTTCTATCCACTAGTAACTACAGTCTCCGCAAGTCAGTCAGTCTGCCTAGCCTTTTCCCTACTGTGTTGAGGCCGACTTCCAGTCTAACCTGATGCAGCTGAATACCAGTATCTTACATGGAGCGACTCCTGGGTAACACGATACCCCTTGTTAAGACTGGTTGTCAGACTTTCAGGCTCCTGACTACCCGTAACTAAACCTCCGCAAGTGTAGGAATTGTATCTGCTCCGTTGTCGCGAAATATCCTTAAGATCGGTAACAATTTACATTAGTGACAGTTGAGCCACTAAAGGTAACAAGATATTTTTTTTTTTACTGAATGCTTTCCATTATTTCATTGCAATTTAAAATCTATAAAATGGTATATTAAAAAGCCTTTTTCCTAGATTTAAATGCTATCAATTTCAGTTAGTATTTTTTCCTTTGAATGTGTCGAAGAGAGAATCGTATTGCGTTGAACCAATAAGGTAAAAGCATTCAAAGAAAATAAATACATCTACATTCTACTTTGTTGTAGTAGTATCAATTTTGAAGTATTAATAAATCAGTGCATATAAAGCCGTTAGTTGCATAAACATGTTGACAGTAATAAACGGTGACAAGAAGCTGGATTTGTTACACTAAACAATTTACAATGACAACCAACTGAGAAATGTTTTTTTTTTCTACACGTTCGACCTAGAATTTCGTTTTTTGTAAAACCCGAAGAAAAATTTAAAGTACAGCCGCCAGCACATCAAGTTACTACAATCTGCCAAACTTCTTTGATAGATTTTCAACTTTATCGCTAAAGCATAAGGTTCAAAGTTGATTGGGAAAATTTGACAGTTTCGGGTAGGTTGATGTGCTGGCGTCTGTACAAGCTGTTAGAGAACGTATTATCGATACGAAACTTAGATGCCCCACTTGCTCCACAAATCACTAAAAACGTTTAGCGCTAAGCTAATTAAAAATTCGTTCTTTTTTCTGTCAATGTCAAATCTTTTGAAGATGACGGAGAGACAGAATTATGTTTTAAAAATAATTAGCTATATACGTATTTAGTAATCTGTGGTGAAAGTGCGCCTTAAGATTTACCCTGTAATGATCGGTATTATTTAAGAATCAGCTGGATAATTACTGGCTTTCATTGTCACAGCAACAACATTCATTGCGTTATTTTAGTTTGTTGAGCAGACAAATTTTTCGAACATAATAATAATAATAATAATGGCAACACCAACGTCAACATATCAATTCGTAATAATTTTCAGATTAATAAAATTTTACACCAGTTTTATTGTAAAATTTTACCTGCATCCAAACTCCAAATACCCAATTTAATATAATATCAATAGAAAAGTACAATAAACCATGAATAAACCATAATATTCCAAACTTTTACTAAAAACTGCCGAATCGGAGGTGACATATGTCATGTCACCCCCGATAAAACGAAACAAATAATATGAAAATATGTTGACAAGATCAGCCGCAAGACGTGCACGCCTACCACCTCCGGACTCTTCGCTCAGCTCCGCCTCGCCGCCGCCGGTACCCAGCCCCACTGTGAACGCTGTGACGACACCGGCCGCGGCAGTTGCGTCGAGCTCGAGCGACGAGTATTTCTCTCCGCCCACGACGCCACCACCTGCTCGTCGACGGGGAGGACGCCGGCCGCCGGACGGCTTAGGACCTCGAGGCCCACCGGCCTCTGATAGGGTCCCAGCTCCCGGCGGAAGTGTGCAGCGCATGAGATGGACACGTCCCATCAATGAAAATGTCATGCGCTCATACTATGGGGCTACAGAGGGGGGAAACAATCTGACCGCGTACCGTGCTCGGATGCTCTCTCTTTTTCAGGTGCTTGAGCCGGCTGTCAACGTCTCGGCACAACGACTGTCGGATCAGGTGCGGGTTATCCAACGTAATCATATGTTGGATGACACTGTACTTGATCGCTTGCGAAGTGAAATGCGGAGTAGTCATGTCATCGCCCCCCAGTCGCAGACTGCTGCAATATTACAGCAGTCTAATACAAGACATGCAGACGAAGGGAGTAATGATAGGGCTACAAACGTAAGTACCCAGTACAATGAGGAATTGAGGAGTGCTTTGGAGGATGCGATTCAGGAATATCGCTTCATGTCGCCCGAACTTAGACCACGCTTACCTCGTTTGCCCATGCATAACAAAAATAGGGCGCTGGTGGCGGTCCTGGATTCGCAGTTGTCAAAATATTTTGATAACTGCGAAGACCTCACCGATACTCATTCGATTCTGTACTGCACGGCTGTAGCGGCATGTCGTGTAGCTCACGTCAAATTTGCCAATGATTCTAGAACTACACGACCGAAACCAGCCGTACCCGCTTGGCAGTGCAGAATTGAACGCCGTATTGGTGGGGCCAGAACGCTCATCGGCAAACTAATCTGCTTCAGGGAGGGCAATACTCGCCCTAGAGTGATGCGCTTTGTGAGGCGGGCGTTCGCGGGGACTGATATCAGTCCTCAAGACTATATGTCTTGTGTCACAGAGCGCATCGACTTCCTGAAGCAGAAAGTGTATGCATGGGCGAACCGTATTCGTCGGTATAAGCGACGGGTAGAGCGATATACTCAGAATCGCACCTTCCAGAGTGATGAAAGGTGGGTTTATAGGGGTTGGGAACGACCGGACCAAGGTGTGGCTGAGACGTGCCTGCCGGATGATGATGCCATGTGTTCCTTCTGGCGCAGCATCTGGTCGGTGCCTGTCAGTCACACCGAAGGTGATTGGGCTCGGGAAATTGAGCGAGCTTGCGATCCAATACCAGAAATGGGGGCTATCACTATCTGCCCCCAAGATGTAGCTCGTGCAGTCCGTCCGTTGCCCAACTGGAAAGCTCCAGGGCCGGATGGGCTGCATAACTTTTGGATCAAATGGTTCTCAAGGTCGCACGCTCGCTTGGCATCTCAGTTCCAGACTGCTTTAGAGTCTGGTTCGCTACCCCAGTTCCTAACGACAGGAATTACCCACCTGCTCCATAAATCAGGTAGCACTGCGGAACCCAAAAATTATAGGCCGATCACATGTTTACCGACGGTCTATAAAGTTCTTACATCCATTTTGAGAACTAAAATTAACAAACATATAGACACCAACTCCATCATGTCTGCATCTCAGAATGGATGTAGGAATGGGTCCCGCGGTACTAAGGAGCTACTCCTCATTGATATGACCATTAGCCAACAGGTTCGTCGTTCCCGAAAGGATCTGTCGACATGTTGGATAGATTATAAGAAGGCCTATGACTCGGTACCACATACATGGCTCATGAGGGTGCTGGAGTTGTATAAAGTAGATACAACTCTGCGCACCTTCCTGATGTCGTGTATGGGGCAATGGAGGACAGTCCTTCGCTATCCAGGATGTCGAAATATTCAGAGGAATAGCGAACCGATAACGATCGAGCGAGGCATATTCCAGGGCGACAGTTTGAGCCCGCTTTGGTTCTGCTTAGCCTTGAATCCTCTAAGCACACTGCTGGAGGCTTCAGGTCTAGGCTATCGGCTGAGGAGAGGTGGTCAGGTTATATCGCACCTCCTCTATATGGATGACCTAAAACTCTTTGCCCCCAACAATTTACAACTAATGGAGCTACTGAAAGTAACTCAAACTTTCAGTAACGCCATTAGGATGGAATTTGGTGTGGACAAATGTGCGGTCATGCATGTAAAGCGAGGGGAGATTGTGGAATCCGTGGGAACTCAACTCTCGGATTCCACAAACCTTAGAGCCCTCTCCGCATCCGAAACCTATAAGTATTTGGGTATGTTGGAAGCGTTAGGGATCAATGGTACTGACATGAAGCAATCGTTGAAGGAGCGCTTCTTTGGCCGCCTGAAAAAAGTACTTAATAGTCTTCTATCAGGCGGAAACAAGGTGCGCGCCTTCAACGGTTGGGTCATGCCGGTTTTGATGTACTCTTTCGGCATACTCAAATGGACTCAGACCGAACTCGACGCCCTGGATAGGAAGGTCCGTACACTGCTGACTGAAAGTCGAATGCATCACCCACGGTCATCGGTAATGAGGCTGTATATCCCGCGAAAGTGTGGAGGTCGAGGCTTTTTAAACGCTAAGACTCTCCACAATCGCGAGATATGCAGTCTCAGGGAATATTTCCTAGAAACCGACGTGGGGATGCATCGGGATGTAGTCGCAGTGGACAATGGCCTCACCCCGCTCTCCTTGGCTAAAGAGAACTGGCGCAAACCAGCAGTGCTTGACACTAATGATCGCATGGAGGTATGGCAGAGTAAGGAGCTTCACGGACGCTTTTTCCGGGCCCTACATGGACCCGATGTAGATCTACTAGCGTCCGTAGCCTGGCTACGTTTCGGTGACCTCTTTGGAGAAACCGAAGGTTTTGTTTGTGCAATTATGGACGAAGTTATGATGACGAACAATTACCGGAGATTTATTGTTAAAGACGGCACGGTTGACATCTGTCGGGCATGTCACCGGCCGGGGGAATCAATTAGACATATCATCTCTGGGTGTTCTCGTCTAGCTAACGGAGAGTACTTGCATAGACACAACCTTGTAGCCAGGATAATCCATCAGCAGCTTGCTTTGAAATACAACCTTGTGGAATCGGAGGTGCCGTACTACAGGTACGTGCCCGACCCAGTTCTCGAAAATGGTAATATCACATTGTACTGGGATCGATCCATCATCACTGACAGGACTATTGTTGCCAATAAGCCTGATATAGTGGTGGTGGATCGATCAGAGCGGCGCGCAATGATTGTTGACATAACCGTCCCGCATGATGAGAACCTCGTGAAAGCCGAGAAAGATAAACAAATCAAGTATCTTGACTTGGCTCGCGAGGTTGTCGACATGTGGGATGTAGACTCAGCAATCATTGTGCCGATAGTCGTAACAGCCAATGGATTAATAGCCAAGAGCCTCGACCAACACCTAAGGAGGCTCTCGTTGGGCAGCTGGATCAAGGGCTTGATTCAGAGAGCGGTACTTCTGGACACGGCTCGCATTGTTAGGAGGTTCCTCTCTCTGGAGCCCTGACCGCCGGTAGCTTGGACCTTGTTCCCGATACCGGTGGGCTACTATTTTTTATATTTTTAAATGTTTTTATATCTATATATCATAATATTTAAAAATATAATTTATATGTGTATATATTGAAATAAAGAGATAATAATAATAATAATATCCTTGGACATTTCACACAACGCCATATAGTCCCAAGCTAAGCAACCTAATGCTTGTGTTATGGTAACGAGATGGCTGATAAACTACTTATATACGTTTTTTTTTGTAAATACTGTGAAGCAATTGATTAGGATTTTCAATATCCTTCAAAATTATTCAGATTGTGATTGAAACTGTGTTACGGTGTGGTTAGAGTGCGGCATGCGGGTCTCGCCCTCATAAAATTCCTAAAATTAAATAACTTGGCAACTTACAATCTTTACACATCAAAATTCGATGCCAATAACTTGTTTAAATTCGATATATTGTATCATCTGAATATTCAATGTCCACAGTGACACGGCCTGAATTCGTCAGGACGAACAATTTTAGGCTTAGTGCCAGCTTTTTGGCCTGATCCTATAATCGGCAATGGCGGTGGTGAATACCTACCCAAATACGGTTGAGCTCGGTGATGTTACAAATTGGAATGTTAAACGTTATTGGAAAGTTAGTTAAAGTCATTATTTAGGTGTCGAATTTGCATTTTAGCTGGTTTAATGTGGTTCGGGCAAGAAGTGTGATGAAACACTTAATGTTAGCAACGCGAAAACTTTTTGTGATGGGGTTGCAAATGTTGCAATGCAAAAAGCGTGACCTTAAGGCGACTACATGACCTAAAATGCGGTCACTATCGGACTGCATAGAAAAGAAAGAGAAGCGCGATCACACAACGCTGGTAATTTATTGGAAAATATGTAACAATCATCTATTGTTGATTTATCAAACATCAAACAAATAAAAACCGTAAGTATACTAAAATTCGGGGAATTAAATTGTCTTTTATGTGGTGAAAGTTTTATGAAAATACACCCGATAGTGTTTGCGTGATTATCGTGTTTATGTCCGCGGTAGATATTACTTTACAAATTAATTACACTATGTTACAAAAATATAATTGCAAATATTCACATATCAAATTACGAAGCAAATGGTCTTTTTTTAAAAAAAAAAAAGAAAAAAAGCAAATGGTCTAGTATAACATTTATTTTTTTCAAAGAAATCAGTCCGGTCGATTAGACGTGATGTTGAATTTCAAATCATTAGAAGTCGTATATCTGCGCCTTAAATAAGATTTGATATTTTAGATACTGATATTCTGCCGCATTACACTGGAAGTCAATCTTTCCCAGAGAATTAAATTCTATGGCGTTACCTAGTAAGAAAAATGTGATACATGGGGTCATGGGACCTATGTCCGTTCATTCTTTCCCTATCAATATCTATACATATTATTTATTAAAGTCACTTTTCGTGTCTGCATGATATTGTGTGACCAAGTTGTTCTTCTAAACTACACAACGGATTTTGTTGTGGGTTTCACCATTATTTACAGAATTTATTCCAGGAGGTTCATGTATACAATACATTAATATTAAACTTAGGTATGTATAAAATAACAATGTTCTGTCAAGTCCTAAAAGAACGTGTGTGTCTTCGGTTTTATATTTTCGATTTTTGCTACTTAATCTGAAATTAAAGTAATTTTTCTTTTGGAAGTGTTTTCTATTTTAGTTGTCGCGTAGGTACCCACCCCACACAGATTCGTAAGTTTTATAACATAATTAACATACAAAAAGTGGATTAAATACTTATTATTGAAGCAAACTCAAAAACTACCAAGGCAATAAAATAAATTATACAAATGCGACCACCGCGCGAGCTTTTTCTACCAAATGAAAAACTATTTTCAAAATCATACCACAATTGATGAATATATCGATGAATATACATTAAAAAAATACATACAGACGACCATATAACATACATGCTCCTTTTTTGAAGTCGGTTAAAAAAATAAACAGTTGTTCCTTTGTTGAAACCTACTAATTTTACAATGACCTTGAAAACTATTTCAGTACTGACATTTAGATACTCAATCGTTTGCAAATTAAGTTTCGTCCCAAATAAACATTGTATAACTAGACCCAAGAACTACTTTTGAACTTACAAATGTTGTGGATGTGTCGAGTATTTCTCTTCCACAGTCCAAAGAAACGTGGGAACTGTAGGAAATATAATTAAATTAATATTCTTCTCTGTTATTTTCAGGTAAGAATCGAGAACTAAAAGTTCACGGCAGTAAACTTAGCGAGTTGTGAACTGTCCAGTCAGCAGGCTTGTGGTGCGAGGGAGAGGAGTTCGCGGGAACAGGTAGATTTTATAAGTATTTTAGCTGCAGCATAAATACAGGATGCTGATTATGTGGGTTTTGTTCTGTGTACTAGTATATTGGAACATGATGGAAGATATCCCCGTCACGTTTAAAGGTGATGTTTATGAAATTATTTATTAATGTTTACGAACAGGTTCTGTATACAATATACTTATAGAAAGAAAAATAGGTTATTCTGCACAAACAAAATGCAAATTACAAAAAAAAAAAACATAAGATATACACATTCAATGTAGCCAAAAGCCTAGTACTCAAGCAATACAAGGTTAACAATATTGTCCATTGCTTGATGTCGGTCGGCGCCAGGAACCAAAGACAATACACAAATGACAAGAAACAAACAACAATCAAACATTGGTAAAAATTAGGCTTGAATTTACAGAGTCCTCAATTATTAGGTTAATAAAATTATAAGGTTATTAAGGTTGACTGGTAGAAAATGCCTCAGGCATTAAGTCCGCCTTTCCGCCAAAAGAAATACTGTACAGTATTTCTTTTACTTGTGCATAAAGTTTAAATAAATAAATAAATATACGGTAACCAGCATTCTCAAATGATTATGGTCTACGATAAGGTCTTCTATGTAGTAATCCTTTCTGAAAGATTTCTAAAACTATCTATACGTTAGATGATTTTCACATTATGAGACGGATTAGGAATGAAGCTCATCAGTTAAGGAAAAGTTGTGGTTGAGGGTCACAAACTGCCTTCTGCGGGGCAATTCTGGTCACTGTCTCAATCTGTCAAAAATGTCTCTAATTTCTCTACGTTTGTGACAAGTTTTTGACATTGATTGTCTCTGAGATGACATTGCGACTAGATTTTGAACGTTTTAAATTACGGGATTGGCCTTCAGATTGCACTCTTTTTTTGTCAATCGCTTATGTGAACAAGTAGATACTATACGATCTTAACCTTCAATAGCGGATATTCCGCTGCCATCTCTCCCTTTGACCATTTAGCAAAGCGCTTCAGTTCAGCGGTACCGGGCCGCTGTAAATGGACCGCAAAACGCAGCCGCTGCTAATTAACTAACGGCCTCTAAATCTTCCTTATTTCTCCTTACAAACTTAAATTAAATCACATTTTTCCTCGTTTTATACCCTTCCCTGGAATTTGAGGAATTCTGTTACGTTTTTGAATTATGAATTATTAGGTTTGTTAATTTATTACGTGTTTGAATTACGAAATTAATGTTCTATCTAACAAACTTAATTGTTTTATTCAAACATAGCCGAAATTTTCGAATTTCGGTTGATGCTAAATTATATCAGATGCATCTACTTGTGAGGGTGACTGGGCGATGTAGCCTGTATGGCGATACCATTCAATAACTAAATACACATAGTTTAGTAGTAAAAAAAAGTGAAAATTAAAACCAATGTTTATATATTTTAGTATTATGGGCTTGTGGCTAAGTAATAACAGCCGCACGGGTCGATCGATCCGGTTAAGCTACGCTTGCCGCGGTTGGTTCGTGGATGGGTCCATCCTCACATACCAAGACTCCTCCGTGCCTCGGAAAGCACGTGGTCCCGGCTGTCATTTGTGGATCTTTGACAGTCGTTACGGGTCTTCACTAGCCCGAAAGTCAACCAATCTTACCTAGGGGTATAGTATTACCCAGTAACTGGGTTGTGGAGGTCAGATAGGCAGTCGCTCCATGTTAAATACTGGTATTCAGCTGCATCCGGTTAGACTGGAAACCGACCCCAACATAATTGGGAAAGGCTAGGCAGATGATGATAATATTATGTATGTCGTATCTCTATGTAGTTTACTGTGTCCATAAATGAACTAGTTACAGGAAAAAAGTCCAGTAAAAAGTAATATTTTTCAGTTTCCGTACGATTCTTCATTTTAGGTCAACGTGGAACCGTATAAGTTTCACTGTAACCCAGTTTTAATACGCTTTGTAAACATTTTAATACTAACTTATAGTTTGGCAAGGAAACGCTGCGGTGCAGTGTCGCCAACTTTATAATAATGTGTTGCCAACTTTTAAATCATATATTTAAAACAGCAAGTAATATTTTAAGATACTGATGTTTTTAAATACTACATTTTCTAACTTCATTACAATAATATTAATGACTTCTAGTTTTTTAGTTAGTTCTTTTTTTTTTACCGAGCCCAATAAAAGCGCAAAGAATGGGACAGTTTTAAAACTTTTAAATCAACAAGTAAAGAAATTTAACTGTGTTAGAGGGTAAAGATAATGTTGTTTTATGCTGAGTGAAAAAAGCAAAAAATAAACGTTTAGGTTGGTTTAATTTTACTAAGTTTTGTTGTAAGTGTTGAGTTAGAAGAAGAGCGAGAACTCATTGAAACTCAGTCATCAAATGAGCAAAATTAACTAGGTCCTAATTAAACATCACATTGTTTAATTTCATTGGGTCAACACTTATAAAAAATATATTTTAAACATTTCACCCACGCCCTCACAATTCATAATAATTCATCAACGTAATTGATAAACGGTTCCACCATTTTGTTCTTTTTAATTTGAATAAGTGTTCCATTTCCAACCGGCCAGTTATAATCTTCATGACAACTCTAGTTGCCCTTTTCCACGACATAAAAAAGTACTTTAATTTATTTTCTTCTGGAGTTGCCTGTTGAAAAAAGAGACATCAAATTGAAATGTACCGCCTCCGTCTTTGGTGCTTATTAAATAAGGGGGAGTTTCGACAAGGGAAACACCGTGGCCAATTAGAATTATCCTGACGTGTATTGAATGCTTGATAGACTACACTTGTTATTTGTTTGTTAGCCGTTTGAAATTAAAGGCCGTTTTCGGAGAGTTGAAGTATTTCGTGTGTACAGTAGTTTTGGGTTTAGATACCGATTTCTATAGAAAGCGGGATTTTATTGTTAATTTGCTTCATCTTGACAAAAAACTTAAAAGCATTCTATTAGCTACTTTACTGTTCCCAGAATAATCCGAATTAAGTATGGATTCATCATACTTTTTTTTTTTAACCTACATTATGTCCCACTGCTGGGCAAAGGCCTCTCCTCTTTCCTTCCAAACCTCCCTGATGTCCTCCCTCAGGCGTCCATTGAGTGACGATCTTAGCCTATCGCTCCGGGTCATTCGTGAAACGTGTCCGGCTCATTCCCACTTCAGCCTGGCTGTTTTTTCCAATACCCGCTACTTGAGTTATGGAGCGATTCATCAACTTAAAAAAAAAAGTGTCCATAATTTTCTTCGTTTTTTTCCGACGATTACAAAAGCTCGGAAGGATATAGTATTTTCGTTGCGTATGTTTCTTCGAGCATAACATAACATCTTTCTACATTCGCAATATTCCCATGTTCACTAAATCCCTTTAGAAATGTTCACAGAGTATGACAGTATCCTCGATTAACCTTTAAGGCTGAAACACACAATTCATTCGGCTGTACATTCGATTGTTGTGGCTTCAGCCCTTTGATGTCTCAGTTCAGCGTAGACTACACAAAAGGGATGAGGCGATTTTCCTAGAGTGAATTTGCACTGTTGGTATTGCCCTAGGATATTTTACGAGGAAATTCTGATACGAATATATCCGAACTTGGGAAGAATAGAAACAGGTCCATAATATTTGTAATTCGAATAGAAGGAGTATGTGGGAAATACGATAATATGACGTATTGCACAGAGGGTAATTAAGAAGAAAATATGCTGCGCCAATTCCTAACGAAATAGGATGAGGACAGAAGGGATGAGTGTATTGAGTTCTAAACCATCTGAAAATTAATAAGAATTAAGCGTCTAACAATTATCATATTGAACTCATACGCAAATGTACAGAAAGCAGGATATTTTGAATAATCTTAACTCATTAAAATTTCTCAGAAAGGGGGACCCACAATATTAATTAACAAAGCCAATGAATCATGAAGCGTAAACCACCATACTGATTGAAACGGGTACAGTCCTTTCACCGTTATTTTACATCTGACAGCAGCAATCTAACAGCAACCTTATTGTGACGAGAATAAAGATCACAATGATTTTGACAGACTTGTCAATAACAGCAACCTTATTAGAATGAGAATAAAGATCACTATGATTTTGACAGTGATGCAAAATCAGAGGTAAAACAACTGAACGGACTGTTAATCCGTCACAATTTCCCTCAGAATGACAAGGATCAAAAATACAAAAGGTTTTACCCAAAAACTAAACACGCACATAATCAAAAGTAACTTTTAATACGAAACCCTTGTATCAACAAAAACGTTGATTCAGCAAAACCAAGTCTACGAATTTGGTTAATGGATGAAACTGCAAAACTTAGTAGTCTGTCGCACTGATTAATCGTCCTTTGAATCTGATTGACGCTTTTTATATTTTCATGATTGACGCTTTTTATATTTTCATGATTGACGTTTTTTATATTTTCATGTAGGAAATGATAGGGTTACTTGAACTAATGTATTCTATAATAGCTAAGTTGCTACTCTCGTTTGCAACCAAAACTCATTCTTTATCAAGTCATTTCATTGGGTTTTGTAATTACGTTCAACCAATTTTAGGAGTCAAGAGTATTTAAATATTGACCTTTGTATTAAGCCTTATAAGGTTTAGTCATAAGCATAATTATGGTTAAGCGCATTTGGTGAAACAAAGAATTTATAAATGACTAACTTATATGACGCTAAGGTAGCCCGCCAAATTCTTTATTGTTTTTTACACTTGACAGGTCGGTGTCAGGTTTTTATTTTGATCAAAATATGGATTCACGACAACAACAAATATAATTATACAGAATTCTAACCATTAGAACCATCAATACAACTCTCTTAGAATTGACCTCAAATGTCATGATTTCATGAAATATTCATTCAATATAATGATTGAGCATCCTTATGCTCAATTATTATATTGATAATTTTAACGGCTACAAATCTGTCAATACGTATTTGTTACGGTCCGAATCATACATATTTTGATCAACTTACAACCTGATACAGATCTGAAAATTGAAAAAAAAAACCGTAAGAAAGCTTGAATTGCGTGGACTACCCAGATGCTTTCGCCTTAAGGGGAGAAAAAAATCAAATTTCACCCGCGCTTCCTTGCCTACCCCTCTCTTCAAACACGACAAAAACAAAACACAATCCCTTCCCGCCAGCAGAAACTTTTCGCCCGGCCAAGTAAGCCAGAGATTAAAACAGAAGAAGAACTAGCACGGGATCGAGGGGGAGGGGAGACCAAGGGATCAGACCGGCCGGTAAAATCATAAATATTTGCGTTTGAATTTCCATCTTCTGTAATAAGTATACGCAAAATAATCAGATGAAACGGCTCTATTCAATGTAGGTACCTAAGTATGATAGCAGGCTGTGCAAGCAGATATCTTGATAGGGCAATATTATTGTATGTCCCTGAATCTGTAAGTTGAAATTGATATCAAATACTTAGATCTACGGTTTCTTGGAGCGTATTCCTCATACGATACGATACGTATTCCTGAGAAAAATTGACAGACGGATGGACAACGAAGTTATCATGTATCTAAGGATTTAGATTTTTCCTTTTGAGGTACGAAACCCTAAAAAGCAAAAGCACTACAACACACAAAATCATAAATCATGATGAAAACAAACTCAACAAATTTGTTTTTTTAACGATATATAGGCCAATATAATCGCATCGCTTATCTTATGATTTTTTACTTTGAACTATTTTAATCAAGCCTTTTTAGAATGACGACGTTATAATGGTCATATTAAGGACAAAGATGATTGAAAATATCTATCAAAAATCTTAGAAAATTTGTTGCGCAGTGATGAGCAACCCTATTTAATTTTCTCGTAATGGTTTCTCAAATTACAATATTTAAACGAAATATGATCATTGTTCATTCCCTTTATTTTCAATGCAATTCTTTAGTAAGTAAAAACATCTGTTTATTTTGCATATACTTACTATACGCTAAGTTTGAATTTAGAATCTAAGAATCATGTCTTAGTATTTTTTTTGGAACTATAAACTCAATGTTGACGTGACAAAGTTCAAATTCCAATGTAATCAAATTTTGTTTAGGACCTACAAGTTGGACGTCACCACATCTTGATGAAAAACAGTGTTGACCAAGAAAAAAATTATATTTGTATAGTGGATTTTGCACTGTATTATGCAACGTCAAACGGCATGTGTCATAAAAGCCTTTCCTGCGCGAAGTGCGAGTAGGAAAAAATCCCCGCCGAAAACATTTGTGGAAAACGAGCCCATGTTTGGTACAAAAGAAGTACATGTTTGTCGGATTTACTGATATGGCATCTATATAAATGGGTTCCAAAGTCTAAAGTTCATTAGGTTCCTCTTTTGTAACTTTAGCTTTAAAAACTTGCCAAGTTATAATAATATGAACTTTAGACTTTCTCTCAACTCTATAGAACTTAGCACCCATTTAGAGCTTAACTCTGTTGATCCGTCACAACCTTTACTCATCCTCACCATAAAAAGAAGGCTAGTCATGAGAACACTATCTGTATGAAATATTGCATGTGCACACCGTTTCGTACTTTTGTCCACAATAAACTCATTACGCATTTAATTTCCGATATTTCTTTTGTATGCTCCAATAATAATATACCCTTTACGCTGAATTTCGAGTTTCAACTTGATTTAGGGAATAGTACCTTTTTTTTTTTTTTTTTTAAGGATGGGGAATCATCAAATGACCCCTCCCGCTCTGGGTGGAGCGGAAGGGAGTGTCAGACTCTTACTGACTAAAACCCATCCGTGTTCCTTCCTTAGCCCTTTATATTCCGGGGCAGCGGTAACCCTTTCGGACAATCCCGCTGCCCCGGCAGGCTTCGGCCCTGACGGGCCCCTCCGTTCAATGCTGACATCTCTTTGAGGCGCGCGTGGAACACATACGCGCCTTCCGGCACGGGCCTGGTCCTGATCGGACGGCGAGCTACCCATTACTCGCCGTCCGCAGGCCCGCGCCTACGGTGGCCGGGAGTCGTCACGCGGCTCCCGACGCCCGGAGCGTCTACCGCGGCGGCTGGGACGGGCGGCTCTCTCAGCTCTCTCCCTCGCCCATCCCGCCACCTCCTTCGCTAGCATGACTGCTTCGCAGAAGGAGGTGACTGCCTCCCACTCCCTCTCGCCCCGGACCATGGCTTGGACCAGGGCCGGGCGCGAGAGGTCGCCGCCGCTGCCGATCGCCTCTACGAGGACACGGCGGTGCTCTACCCAAGCGGGACAGACCTCCACCGTGTGCTCCACCGTGTCCTCTGGGCGATCCTCGCAGTGGTGACACCCGGGCGTTTCCTCCCGCCTGATGATGTGCAGGAACCTCCCGAAACATCCGTGTCCGGTGAGGACCTGCGTCAGGCGGTAGGTGAGGGCGCCGTGACGCCTCTCTAGCCACTCCTCAAAGAGGGGCCTTGCCGCCGCTATCGCGGCGTGCCCTGCGCTGGGTTGCGACAGTCGCGCTTTCCATGCCGCCATGAGATCGCGCCGGAGGTCTGTCCGCTCCGCAGCAATTTGCCGCGGAAGCGGGTTTTCCCCCCGGCGTAGTGCCTCCGCTATCCACTATCGCCTCCAGATCCCATGGCGGCAGTCCGGCAAGGAGGCTTGCCGCCTCGCGCGAGATCGTGCGGTACCCCCGTATCAGCCTTATGGCGACCACCTTTTGGGGCGCGTTCAGGTAGTGGGCGGCTCGAAGCCGCAGTGAACGCGCCCATACCGGGGCGCCATATACGGCCATGGACCGCACGACCCCCGCGTAAAGCCTCCGGCAGGAGGCGTTTGGCCCCCTCAGGTTGGGCAGGAGCCGCTTGAAAGCGGCCCCAGCCCGTTCCAGTTTGGGGGCCAAACGTCGGAAATGCTCCACGAAGTTCCACCGGCTGTCGAGGACGAGACCCAGGTATTTCATCGTCGTCTCGACGCCGATGTGGACCCCTCCTACCGTTAGTTGGGATCCCGATGGTGGCCCGTTCCGAAGCCCATGAAATGTCATGGCTTCGGACTTGTGCAGAGCCACCTCGAGACCCAACTGCCGGATCCTCTCCACGACTATCGCAACCCCGCGTGTCATTGCGTCGGCCGCCGCCAGGGAATAGTACCTACTAAAACCTTATACGGAGTTTGTCAAGAAAAGTGGAAGAAAACGAATTTGGATTCTGAGTTAATCGCCGTAAGGTCTAAAATCTCCAGCACGAACTTTCAAATGAACGCTAGTTGGCTATGTTGCAAATTTTCTCCGCAAGAAAATGAGCGGAAATGCAGAACAATGGCGCTAGTGGTACTATACCAGTCAAAAATCTGTCAAATAAAATGTATGTCATCTTGACTTTTCAAATATCAACATTGAATTATTTCAATATTTTAATTTTATAGTTTTGCCTCGGTATTTGTTTAGTTTATCAAGTCTTATTGTTTTTAATAATCGTTTCGGGAGTGGTTTTAGTTATTTTGGCATATTTTCTATTTCACAGTGTCTTTCCTACAAAGTGATAAATTACGAAAATATTGTTTACGTAAATTAAATATATAGCAGCGCAGCCGAAAATTCGAGTGCAGTCCTCTCATCTCAACAGAGCGGGGGCGACTGATTTGTGAAACATATATATGTTTGAAGTTCCCGCAACGTGCGACGGAAGATGATTTCTTCCACGAACTAAGAACGTCGTAAGTGCTATAAGCTTATCGTCGTAATAAAACCACAAATAAAAGTAATAAAAAAAAATGCTTCCACAATCTAAGTCGCTTTATATTAACAAATTAATCATCAAATTTTCATTCTAGTAGTCATAAGCATATTAAGTACAAATCGAAAAGTCGTGAAAATTGGAGGTAACTTCGTGATGTTTTTTATTAGAGAAAATTTTACTATTTTGTCTTTCTGTGCCACAATAAGTTTGGAAATATCATGTAGTTATTCGTGTTATTTTTGTTTTATACCTAAGTCTCATCACTTTCATGAAAAATCATATTGAAGTTAGGCTATTTTGGTTGATACCTGCTCTTAAGGAGTGATAGCCCATGTGCTAATCTGCGTCTTAATGAAGTCTTTAGTAACCGAGAGGGTGAAATAGTACTCTCTCCCTCACTTCCTGTGAAATTCATTAGTCTGGAGCTCAAAAGAGTGACAAGACTTCTTTTGTTTTTAGGTGGCTCCTGCATTTTTGTATTCCACAAAAGATTCAAATATCAAACTCCTCCTTAAATGCAGTATTAAAACTAGGACTGTGTTGTATTTATTTGTTAATAACCAAGTTATTTCCACAGTTTTATAAATTACATACAATCATAAAATTTGGTTAAATTACTTAAAACTAGACAAGATGAAATTAAATGAAAGTAAACAAAAATTGGTGACATGAGATAAAATTAGAGAGAAATAAAATAATATAAAATTAGATAACATTATACAAAATTAGATAGAATACAACAAGATACTGTTTCATTTATTTACTACTGCTACTATACTGTACTTTACTGTACTAGGAGTGGTAATGGAGTCCAGGTATCATAGTAGTTCATAACAACTCTTCAAAACACTTCTGCATAACTCTCCAGAGAAATATTAAGTGCATTCTAAATGAGACACTGAAAAAGACTTCCAACTCTTTTGAGTCCATTCACTTCGCAAAACTTTTACCGCTAAAGTTAAAATAAAATACCTGTTGATAATGAGTTCTATTGTACAGAGCACAATTTAAAGTGGGATCTCCGAGACTGAATTAGGGAACATTGGACGAGATAACACCTGAACGCTCATTTAATATAAAAGTTGAATGTTAAAACTCATTTTAAATGTAAAATTAAGCTCCAAGGGAAATCCCAAATCGTATTATTCGCCAAATAATGTTAATTTTGATAAGGCTTCGTTATTTTTGGGGTTGTAATGTGAAATATGCAAATGAATTAAAAGTTTTTTGCGAGGGAAGGTTTTAAAGGGATGTACATACTATTATATCTGCCTTGGTGTGCATTGCTTAATAAATAAATAAATCTAAGCTTCTTCCCGAGACTTCGTCCGCGTGAAATGTCTTGTTCAAAAATTAAAAATCGCTATCGGCCCCCGGAATACCGCGTCGCGTCAGGCTCGCCCGCACTGTTACTTGGTTTTCGCTTAGTGTTCATTCTGCTCATTTTGCTAGGCTCCTAAGGGCCGTAGCGTGATGTTAAATAACCTATAACCTTTCTCAAGAATTGGGCTACCAAATGCAAAAAGAATTTCAAATCTTACTGGTAGTTTCAACTGTCAAGAAATCTCTTAGATATCGGTAACAATAGAAAACGTAATTTTGTCTCATTAGTGACAGTTGAGTTACCACAGAGATTAGCGCGTTCAAACATACAAAAAAAAAACAATTTCTTCAGCTTTATTAATAACATAGATACCTATGCAGAATAAGCTCCTAGCGATAAGACCCGCCCATTGTGTCACCCTTTGTGAAACTATATTTATGTCTGTAATTTATATGGTGTAAGTAATAAAGAGTATTCTATTCTAAGCGTGATTCTGAGCTAAATTGATAAATTATTAGGTTTCGCTTACTTCGCCCACATTGATAGCTTTATTGTCTCTGTAATTAATCATCCGCGTGCCATTTTTTGTGGGCGTTGGTGGCCTAGAGGCAATGGCCCCTTTTTTTTTAGGTGGGAAATTATCAAATATCTTCTCCCGCTCCGGGCCGAGCGGGGCATGTCAGACTTTTACTGACTTAAACCCACCCGTGTTCCTTCAGTTGCCTGTGCCAGGGGCCACGGTAACTCTTTCGAACAACCCGCGACCCTGGCAGATGGCAACGGCCCCGACTTACGAGTTGTACGAGTTGTAGGTCGGGGGTTTGTACTTTGTGTAAATAATTTCATCACCAGTGCACTCAAAACGGCGAAGGAAAACATCGTTAGGAAACATTGTCTTAGAACCAAAAGTTCAAAGACATGTGACATCTACCAACCCGCTCTGGGCCCGCGTGGTACCTAAAATTATAGTCCACTCCCTCTCAAATTACTTTTTTAATAAACTTTATTCAACATAAAGGGTAAATCGCTTAGGACAAAAGTGTCTTCCTCATGAAAATTTGTTTGAAAGATAACGTTAAAAAATAACTTTCCCTCAACACGACATTTCCTCCAAGATTGCAGCCTAACGCAATATATTTGATACAGTACAGGTAACCCCATCCCGCAGTCGCCTGCGGCATATAAAATTAATTTAGGAAGAACTCGGTAGTTGGATGTATTGCGCACGTGTAAGCTAAGGTTTAATATACGAAGAAATATGTTTGAAGCAGGGTTCGCTGATAAATACCATTGGACCATGGCCTATTTGGTGCTTACATGCAACCTCGGTGAGTCAGTTGAAAGTTATTGCCATGAAATACGAGACAAATAGGAAGATTTATAATTATTAGAGATTAGAGTAGAGATTGAAGATATCTACGAGATAAACTGTAGTTTGATATTTTGAAGATATCTACGAGATAAACTGTAGTTTGATTTTATACCTCCTGGTATCGTGAAGCTCATACTCATAGAGAGTATCACTGTAGGTACCTAACCGCAGTCCGCCGGATGAAGGTTTGACTGTAGGTACCTAACCGCAGTCCGCCGGATGATGAGTTTCCTTAGTATTTTCACTCGAAAAGTTACTAAATTTTGATCGTAAAGGTAACGAGTTCGTAGCCGACCGCATACAGCAGCAGCAGACGATGTGTCGCTACGACACTACTGGTTTGTATGTATTTCTATGGAATACCTACCGCAGCAGCTAGCGACACGTCGCACGACCGCAGACGTGGTGTCGCCCGTCCGCAGATCAGTAGTGCCACCGACGCTGGAGCGACAGCACGTTGATTCTTTCTCAAAAAATTATAATTTCGACGTGTCGCTACGACTTGTCGCAACATCACGTCGTCTGCTGCTGCTGTATGCGGTCGGCTACGAACTCGTACCTTTATTCGCAGCTAGTGTAATGATAAAGTATTGTTCCATAAAAATTTATGATTGATGAATTACAAGACAAAAATTTCAGATAAATGCCTAAGGCATTAAGTCCGCCTTTGTACCTTTTTGTGCGAAAAGTTTAAATAAATAAATAATAAATAATGAAGCAATAAATCACAATCACTAACTCTAATTACTAATCACCATATTTAAAACTCATGACTTAATCAATTTCCCTCACTTAGATACATAGTTTTGCCTATATCAGCATATAAATAATAGACATAAATTACATGCACCAATGAAGTCGTCAAATCGAAATCGGACAGTAATGCCATTCTGGCATGTAACCCACTTCACTATAATTGAATTTTAGTATTTATGCTAGATCTAGTTAGCCGACTTAAAGGACCATTGAAAATTACTGGCCACAATTATCGCGGAACGTTTCTCACATATTAAGTGTTGCCAGTGGTTTTAATAGACATAGTTCGAATTTTGATTTGAGCTGGCGTTTTAAGGCTGAATGCGAGTTGTAGATTTTGACGCCATATAAATAAAAATTGTAAAGCTCAATAATAATGCTTTAGATTCTGTCCGCGACTTCGTCCGCGACAAATTATGACATCATATCCCATGACTTGTCGTCGGCAATATTGTTTAAAATTTCGGCTAAGCTTCCCATTACTGTCCCGACCATGGCTGACGCAGTCATATTGGCGTTCGTTAGAGAGGTCCTCTTCAAGGACCGCTCTTTCCTCAACCAATATGGCCATCGTCTTATAAATTTCAGACGCCCTCCCGGTTCGGTCTTAGATATCGACATTGACTTCAGCGACGCGCTAGTCAGCCCCCTCTTCCCGCCAAACTCAGGCGAAATCCCCGAGGCCGCCGCCGCCCCCCCTCCCGCACCCTCCGTGCCAGCCCCCTCGCCTGCACCTTCTGTGCCAGCCGCCGCCCCCAAACCAGCACCTTCCGTGCCAGCCCCCGAACCAGCACCTTCCGTGCCAGCCCCCAAACCCGCACCCTCCGTGCCAGCCCCCAAACCCGCACCCTCCGTGTCAGCCCCAAAACCCGCACCCTCCGTGCCAGCCCCGAAACCCGCACCCTCCGTGCCAGCCTCTAAACCCGCATCCTCTGTGCCCGCCCCAAAACCCGCACCCTCTGTGCCAGCCCCATCACCCGCTCCCCCCGCGCCCGCCCCGAAACCCGCACCGTCCGTGCCAGTCCCCGATCCCGCACCTTCCGTGCCAGCGGCTATCGCAGCTGATACTCCAGAGAGTATGGACACGTCCGTACCCCAATCCCAATCCGACTCAGAGGAAGCCCTCTCTGCCTCTTCGTCCTCCTCGGAAGACGACTATATAGTCGTCGGAAAGGGAGGCAAGAGGAAGAAGAACGCCTCCTCTCACGCCAGCAAGGCCAAAAAGTCAGTCGCGGAAAACCCCTCTAACCCCCACCCCCCCACCCCACCCTCCGCCGCACCCGCTTCTAGCCTCTCGGCTACCCCTCCCGCTTCGAACGCAAAGAAGCCACGACCCCCGCCCCCCGTCTATGTCCAGGATAAGTCCAAATGGACTGAAATTTCCAAAGCGTGTGTTGATCAAAAGATCAACTACACGAACGCCCGCTCAACCCAACAGGGTATAAAGGTAACGGTCGCCTCGTCCTCGGACTACAGGGACCTTACCCGTCTCCTCCAGACAAGGGCTTACTCCTTCCACACGTACTCCCTTCCGGAGGAAGTCCCCACCCGCGTAATCATCAGGCGCGTCCCCAAAGAGATCCCCACCGAGGAGATCAAAGAAGACCTTGCTTCACAAGGCATCCCCGTCTCAGCAGTCCATCGCTTGCACAAAGCATGGAAGGGCCTAGTCTACGACATGGTCCTGGTCATCTGCGACCCTACTGAAGGACATCACCCCATCTTCAAGGTGAAGTCAGTCTGCTCCCTCTCGGGTATCTCTATCGAGAAACCCAGGAAGTCCAACCTCATCGGACAATGCCACAGGTGCCAATTGTATGGCCATTCCCAATCCCACTGCTACGCGACACCTAGATGCGTCAAGTGTCTAGGTGCCCACGGCACGTCAGACTGTCCCCGCCCCAAGGATCGCTCTCAGTGCTCAGAGCCACCGAGCTGCGTTCTTTGCGGTCAATCCGGGCACCCGGCTAACTACCGAGGCTGCCCCAAGGCTCCCAAGTCTTCTTCTCCCAAACTGACGAAGCGCGCGAGCGACCGTCAGCAAAGGGAAAGCCCCTCTGTGAGGATCCCGATCCCTTCCTCCCAGATGCCCGATAGGCTCAGTCCCCAAAGGCCCTCCCCATGGGCGAACCTCAACCACCTCAAAGCTCCCGCAGCTTCGGTGCCCCCCCCACCCCCGACTATCCCAGCGCTGATGGCAACTGTCATCCCCGCGCCATCAGTAGGCCCCTCGGTCCCAGTAGCCCCACCGGTAGCCCTTCCCGCCGCCGCGCCCAGGGTTCCCGCTGGTCCCAGTAGGTCCCCCCCGACCCCCGCCTCCCGCCCCCAGCCTAGCAGCATGGAGGTAATAATCGGTGCATACGCAGCTTTTATTGCCCCCGCAAATGCCATGGCAGCGGAAATCCAAGCCTGTAATGGCAATCCTCGGCGCATCGCCGAGATTTTCAATGCGTATCCTCAGATTACGCAAGTCATGCAAACCCTCAACTTCTAAAAGCTCCAATGGCTTTACAAAGAATGAGCGTTACCAAACCCCGATCCCTTAGACTAGGGTTTTTCAATGCAAACGGCATTAAAAAACAACGCGAAGAGATCGCCGCGTTCCTCCGCGATCACCAGCTCGATGTCCTCTTAGTCCAGGAAACCTTCCTGAAGCCCCATCTGCGGAACCCGAGCATTGCCAACTACAAGATAGTTCGCAATGACAGGTCTCGCTGCCACAAGGGCGGTACCCTCATCTACTATAGGAAGTCCCTCCATTGCATCCCGATAGACCCGCCCGCCCTCCTCTCTCAGCTAGAGATCTCTATCTGTCGGCTCGGCATGACCGGTCACCCCTCAATCACCATCATCTCCGCTTACATCCCGCCCACCAATGGTGCGGAGGATCCCATCTCTCTCTCTACCGATTTCACTACCCTCTTCGGTACGAGTGACTCCGTCATCATGGCGGGAGATCTCAATGCCAAACATCCCGCTTGGAATAGCAACACGACCACTACCAGAGGTAGGATCGTGTTCAAGCTAGGCGACTCCCTCAATTTCGATATCATCGCTCCGATGTATCCCACTCATTTCCCGGGCGACCCCGCCCAACGTCCTGACGTTCTCGATGTAGCGCTTCTCAAGAATGTAAACCTCCGTTTGCAGTCTATCGAGACGGTACAAGAGCTCGATTCTGACCACCGCCCGGTCATCTTGCACCTGGCCCCCTATTCGGGCCTCCCGCACGACCCCAACCAGCCCCCCCAGACCAAAATAGTCACCGACTGGAGGAAAGTAAGCGAAAGACTGAAATCCACCACGTCTCCCCACCTAGACTCCATCCCCGAGCAAATTATCTCAGTCGCAGACACGACTGGGGCGATCGACTCGTTCACAGAGCACGTTCAATCCGTACTGACGGATTGCTCACGGGAAGTTCCAGTGATGGAAGACCATCGCTGGAAACTGCCCGATGACGTACGTGAACTGGTGACCGAGAAGAACGCTGCCATTCGTGCCTACGACTCTTTTCCCTGCGACGCGAACAAATCCCACATGCGCCATTTACAACGTGCTGTAAAGAAACGCATAGGGGAATGGCGCTCCGAGGGATGGGATAAGATGATCGGCGAACTCGAGCCCACCCACCACGCCTTCTGGCAACTCCAGAGGAAGCTCCGCTCCTCTGAAGAGGCCACAGTTCCTCCCCTCACACGCCCCGACAAAACGGTCGCTTTCGAAAACCTCGAAAAGGCCGAATGCCTAGCCGACAGCCTAGAGGCTCAATGCACTCCCAGCTCTCAACCAGTAGACAGAGCGCACCTCGACGAGGTGAACGCTGAAGTCGAACGGAGAGCCTCCCTCCCGCCAGTCGAAGACCCTGATGATCCTCTGCCTCCCGTCACTCCCGACGAAGTGCAAGACATCATAAAAGGGCTCGCAACCCGCAAAGCCCCCGGTTCGGACGGTATCACCAACAGGGTGTACAAACTCCTCCCCGCCCCCCTCATACTGCTCATGACCGCCATCTTCAATGGCGCCCTGAGCAACAACATCTTCCCCCAAATGTGGAAAGAAGCCACAGTCATAGGCATCCCAAAGCCAGGCAAGCCCAAGTCTGAGCCCTCCAGCTACCGCCCCATCAGTCTGCTCAATGTTTTCGGTAAAGTCTACGAGAGGCTTATTTATAAGCGCCTCAAAGACTATGCCGAAGCAAAGAGCCTCATCCCCCCCGAACAGTTCGGTTTTCGCACGAAGCATTCGTGCATCCACCAGCTCCACCGCATAGTCGAGCACTTTAGCGCTGCTTTTCAGCGAGGTGCTTCGACAGGCGTCCTGTTCTTCGATATAGCGAAGGCGTTCGACAAGGTCTGGCACAATGGCTTATTATATAAGCTGTACCTGCTAGGTGTTCCAGACCGTCTCGTGCTCATCTTACGAGATTTTCTGTCGGACCGCACTTTCCGCTACCGTATCGAGGGCGCTCTCTCTCCCCCTCACCCCATCCGCTCCGGAGTCCCCCAGGGTTCCGTTCTATCTCCCCTCATTTTCACCCTGTTCACTAGTGACATCCCGAACAGTAAAAAGGCACAGTTGGCGCTTTTCGCCGACGACACTGCCATTTACTGTTCGGGTGTCAACCAGTCATCCATAGCTCGAAACCTCCAAACCTCCGCAAGCGCCTTGAGCGATTGGTTCCGGAAATGGAGAATCGAGGTCAACCCCGATAAGAGTCAGGCGGTCATCTTCTCAAAACCGCGCAAACTACCCCCGCCCCTCCCGCGCCCGATCTCTATGTATGGCAAGCCGATCCCCTGGGGAAAGCGAGCCAAATACTTAGGTGTCATCCTAGACCACAACCTCACCTTCAACGAGCACATAAAGACGGCGCGCTCGCGCGCCTCTTTCGCTCTCGGTAGGCTCCACTCTATGATAACTGCCCGCAGCAAATTGTCACTCAAGTGCAAATTGCGCCTCTACACCGCGGTCATCCGTCCCATCATGACCTATGCTTGCGTAGTCTTCGCACACGCCAAGCCGCGATTTCTGCATAAAATGCAAACCCTCCAGAACCGTTTCCTCCGAAAGGTCACGGGAGCCCCCTTCTATGTCCGAAATGTGAATCTGCATCTAGATCTCAGAATCCCCACCATCCAGCAGTTCATGAAACGCCTCTCCAAGCGCTTCTTTGACTCTGCTATAAAGCACCCCAATCCCCTGATTGCGGCGGCCTCCCGATACACTCCCTCCCGCATAAGTAGGATTCGCCGACCAAGGCATACCCTCACTATCCCCGACGACGCCACTACCCTCCTCCAGGAGAGCAGTAAGGCCACTAGTACTCTCAGACAACATCACAAACACAAGCTCAGACATCCGTCCTTCCGTCCTCGCCGCCGAGGCCCGTCGCGACGTCCCGCACCATCACCGTGCCCGCCCCGACCCTTACTCGAGCCAGCCCGCGCAGCTGAGCCTGTAGTTTTAAATTCGCCCCTAAACACTAATAATAATACCGATCCAGCCTGTCCCTTGCTGTCCTCTTCCAGCGACGCCCTGAGCCGAGGTCCGAACCCCACAGGGGGTTACCCTTAGCGCTGTCGCTTAGTTTTTAAGTTATTGTTTGCCCTGGCTGGAGGCCTTAATTCGAGGCATCCACAGGAAAGTCCGGTTAAGCAGTAGCCATCCTCATAAAGGATGAACTGCGAGATGCCATTTTTTTAAAAATTAAAAAAAACCCATTACTGAATGAATTTTCAGAATAAATAAAAATAAATAAATATCTTTGGACATTTCACACAACGCCAATAGTCCCAAGCTAAGCAACCTAATGCTTGTGTTATGGTAACGAGATGGCTGATAAACTACTTGTATATTTTTTTTTTGTAAATACATACATATTATAGAAAAAACACCCAGACCCGGAACAAATACTTGTAAGTCTTACAAATATTATATATAAATAGGACCCGTGGGTTAATTACGCAACACACTAGAGTAGAAATGGCTTTCATTTTGATAGTTAACAACATCCATTGCGTTATGTAGGTACGTTGTTGAGCAGACAATTTTTTCGGACATACGAAGCAATGGATTACCAATATCCTTCAAATGATTCAGATTGTGATAGTGTGCCGTACTTCCGAATATTACCCCTTACGTATAAACTCACGAATCATACCTCATTATAATGTTAGTATAGATTGAATTATCAATAATTGCATGGCAATCCGGCAGAGAAGAAGAAGCTGAAGTGGCAATGGGCCGGCCATGTTAGCCGTAGCACCGATGACCGTTGGGGTAGACGTATGTTCTTGAGTGGAGACCGCAAATCTGTAAACGTATGGTGCAATGGGACGCCCTCAGGCTAGGTGGAGCGAGGATTTTCGCAGGATGGCTGGTAGCAGCTGGATGAGAGTTGCCGAAAGTCGAAATGAATGGCGTGCAATAGGAGAGGCTTATGTCCAGCAGTGCACTGCTATAGGCTGATGATGATGATGCATGATAATACTAAACTGCTTCATGTAGTATCTAAGTACTACCAGTTATCTTTTTTCTGTGCAAGTAATGCCCTTCTGATTGATTCGTCTTTTAGTTCTCGTTCGTTCCATCTCGCAAAAAGTTGCGTCAGCAGGTAATGTGCCCCTTATCGTACATTGTAAGGCTTCCTCATACAAACAAGACAAAAACGCAACGACATTATTGCAACGCTATAAAACCGTAACGGACCATCCGACGACTTTCCTTCACATCTTAATCGCACAATCGCAAGTTAATGCCAAGCCTTAACAGTAATAGGGTTGACAAATATGGTCGCTAATAGCATTTGACGCTGTCAAACATGGGTATCTCGATTCATACTTTTTAGGATTCCGTATCCAAGGAGTGCCAACGGGACCCATAGGTAATACGGTAATACGGGCTGGTATCTGGAACTCCACGTTATAGCGCGTATTTTGCGTACGGGAGGATAATTGATTATTTTATCTATCCCAGCTCCTTAAGAGCGTTTACGACGTACGGCATTTCATACAAACTTACAAGCCCTTGTATTTTAATGAAACTTCATACACATATGATGGTATGAACATTCCTTAACAACGGGACCCTGTTACGAAGGCTTCCTTGTCCGTTCTTCCGTCCGACTGTTACAGGGCAGTATTTTTTGAACCGTAATAGCACTTGCAATTCTTAGAGTGTATTTATTAGTCCTCATTATCTGCCTAGCCCTTTCCCAACTATGTTGGGGTCGGCTTCCAGTCTAACCGGATGCAGCTGAGTACCAGTATTTTACATAGAGCGACTGCCTGTCTGATCTCCATAACTTAAACAGGGTAATTTTTTTTTAAGGTTGGGAAATCATCAAATGACCCCTCCCGCTCTGGGTGGAGCGGAAGGGAGTGTCAGACTCTTACTGACTAAAACCCATCCGTGTTCCTTCCTTAGCCCTTTATGTTCCGGGGCAGCGGTAACCCTTTCGGACAATCCCGCTGCCCCGGATACGAAACCCCTTGGTAAGACTGGTGGTCAGACTTTCGGGCTTCCGACGAAACCGTAATGACTGTCAAAGATCCACGAATGACAGCTGGGACCAACGGCTTAACATGCTTTCCGAGGCACGGAAGACGAAGGGGTCTTGGTATGTAAAGATGGTCACGCATCTACGGACCAGCCGCGGCAAGCGTAGCTTAACCTGATCTATCGACCCGTGCGGCTGTTATTACTTAGCCACAAGCCCCTCAGTATTACTATGGCCGCTATAACAACATTAACAACAAATAATATTATATTTAAAAAATAAAGAGAGTCCCCATACAAACAATGTGGTTTTTGTAGGGGTATTTTTTACTACAATATTAGAAATAAATATGTAGTGTTAAATATTAAACGATGGTACGGAACCCTTCTAATGCAAGGCCGACTCGCACTTGACTGGTTTTTATAGAAATAATTCGATACTAGCAATTTCGTTTCTCTGTTTCTAAATACCGATATGTCACATTAATTGGTCAGCAGCACTTTTATGTAAGTGTTTACTGGTAATCATGTTATTTATACGACTTAGGATAAGAAAACCAATCTTGGTTGGTGGAATCTTAATTGAAATCGCTAGTCTGATAGGTTGATAATCAGGTGTTGTTTATGTAGGTGCAGTAGAAGGTAGATTTTATAATCTATGGACGCCACTACCTAAGGCTGCGGTTCCACTGAGGCGGAGCGACAAGACGAGTGATGCGATAAGGATTTCAACCATTGTGATTTGTCGATTCCTGCACGTCTCCGCTCCGCTCCGCTTCAGTGGAACCGCAGCCTAACTAACCTACAACATCATTTTCGATGGGTACGTAATTGCGCATCAGAATGCTGACAATGAAAATTTCGAAAGAGAATACCTGTGAACAAAATACCAAACCGTTATATGACTACTATCAGTTTTCAATAATATTCGATATTTTAACTTTTAGTTTAGTATTGAGAACTTAAAAAAAAAATTAACCTTAGATATCGTCCCACTGCTGGGCCAAATGTCTCCCTCATACTCTTCCAATTTTCTTCATGTTGTTTTCGAAATTGTTAGTAATTCGATAAGTAACAATCTGTCAGCATTTTAATCGTGAACATTTTGAACTTGTATGCAATGATTTAAAAACATCGGTATTATGACTTACGACATTTTAATTTTCGGCATTCATTATTTACGTACCCATTTTCGATATAAAAACCTAGTCTAGGTACAATGTACATATAATCAGCCTGTAATGCTCCCACTGCAGGTACACGGTAGGCAGGTACTCTCTTCGGGAGGACAAAATATGTACCTAATATTTCATTTCTTTGAAATGTTCTCGCTTTCATTTTCGTAAAATTTTGGTAAATGATGCTCTTGGGGGCACTAAAGTGTTACAATATCACAAACAATCTAATCAGTAGAAGCATAAATAGAAGATCCTTCTAATTTAGGTACGCCATTACGTTATTGTTGTGCGGGATGATTTATTCACATCGCTAAATAATAATATAACATAGAAAAAGAACGAAAGATTTTTTTTTATTTAGGTCTCATTCAGAAATATAAAAAATTAAAAGGAGCATTTAAAACTAACAAAGTTACACTAAAAACAACCAGAAAAAAAATAAACCAAAAAAAGACCTGTTCGAGGCCAAAAGGGCTTCTATCTCAGCATAATGCTGCGATATTTACAAATAAATACCGCAGCGCTGCGCAATAGAGAACTAAAGGCCTGTTCACACCAAAGCGTATTTCGCTATCCGTGTGGGTAGAATACCGAGTTCTAGTTTCGCTCATGAAGGTGCACTTCTACCCACAGAGCGGCAGTGAATACCGCTTAGGTTTAAATAGGCCTTAACTTCTTTTTTTTTTGTTGGCCTGTTTTGTGCTGGGCAAAGGCCTCCCCTTTTTTCCTTCCAATTCTCTCTGTCTTGTGCGATCTCTGGCCATGTTGATTGTTGTTGACCCTGCAAACCTTATCAGATCAGCACACCACCACCATCTAATAATACCCGCCTATTATTGTCCCACAGCAGGGCTATATGCCTCTTCTCACACTGAAAAGGCATGAACATTGATCTCCACCCTTGCTCATGGCGGGTTGGCGGGGTATTCCTCAAAGCGCAACTATTTTTAAGCGCAACCAACAAAGCGCAACTAAATTATTCCTCAAAGCGCAACCATTAGTTGCACTCACAAATTCAAATTAAAAATATTGTATGTTTATTCCTTATTCCTCAAAAATAGAGTCATTCATAAACAGCTGTATGAAATGGCTGTAATAGGGCATGGCAAATAGGCGTTGTGTCAATATGATAAACAATTAATTTCTCTGATTATACTAGGCTAAACAAGTGTAACAAAAACAAACTAATTTGATAAAAACCTCGGCTTTCAACAATGTAGATTAAAAGGCACAGTTTTATTTCAGCTAAATTAAAACATGTACAATTCAGCCTGGAGGCTCAGACGGCGCTAGGGAGATCTTATCGTTGCTTGAATGCCTAATTGAGGTTAAGAACAACCACTGTTAAATTCAAGGCTCAGTTTTATAAACTAGTTTACTATTTAGGTTTAAAATGAATTCGTGGAAATGTACCAAGGACGATGAACGTTATTAAGTAAAGTACATAAGCAAATCATAAGTTACACATAAAATTAGTCATACACTAAATATGATTGTGAGCGTGCAAGCGAGAGCGCGGAACAAGCGATAGAGACGCTCGATCGGCCTAAGCGTTCGGCTTGTGACGCATCTATCTGTAAGGACGTTATCACGTAAAATTATTGTCCGTAAACTGACTTTACAGACAACCAATTTTTTTTATTAACAATAAAAATGGGTCTAGAAAAGAAGTCCAGTAAAACGCGCCACTTAATATAATTTATTATCATTGCGGATGATTTTGACGCTGGCAACGCTGTGCATATTTGATCGAGGTCTCTTGAGTCCAGGTTGAGCCCCCGCTCATGTATCGGCAAGCGATCCAGTGGTTAGCGATAAAGATGATATTTTAAAGCTATATTTGGGCAAGTTGGGACGTACCTAGTTAAAGGTTGGATAAATAAAAGGCCAATTACATATGTAGCTATATTTGATTAAAATAAATAAAATTGATTGCATGAACATTCTCAGGCATCTACATAAATAAATAAAAGTCAGGTTAGTTACATAATTTAACCGGTCTCAAGCTCCGCGCGTAATCTATGTGTTACGATACAATAGAAAATCAGTTGTGACCGATTTTTATGATCTTCAATTTTTTGGCTTTGTCTCCGCCCCGAATAGCAGAATATCTATTAAAAGATGGAGGAAATTCCCAAAAATAATAATTTATACTTTTAGGCGGTACGAAGTTCGTCGGGTCAGTTAGATAATTATAAATAATAATGTAGTTCTCAATACCTATACGTTTAAATAGCATTACGTAACTAGTTAGCGCAATAGGATAACAGAGTTTGAGCCGTGCAGGTCTTGTAACAGCATTCATCAACGATCCCCCGCTTTGTCCTGCCGAAATCCAAAGCTCTTTGTGTCTCCATCCAGCCATCGACATCACCACGCCGCACCATCATAGCGTCACTCGTCCGCTTCATCGTCAATCCGTGTTGTTGACAAATGTCGTTCAAAAAATCTGACAGCATTCTCCCACATAACCCTCTCTTATTTATGGTTTCAGAGACAACAAAGCCAATGGAAGTAAGCAGCACGAGAATTGTAACAACCTTCATGACAGTCATGGTGTTGAATGTGATGAAATTTAGGAAGCTGCGGCTTTTATAGCGGCGAAAGCTCATTAATATTCGATATTAACGTGCAGCAGGTTGCAATAATGAGATGTCAGTGTGTACCTGCCTGGATCAATGTTGTCATTTAGATTAACACAGTTCAGTAAGCTCTTTGTTAAATATTTAATTAACATAAACTGTAGTACAGCTCGTACATTCATAAATATTCTTCTTCTTCGTGTCGCTGGCACCAATCTTGTTTTCCCAAAACTTTGACACTTCCACAGCGTTGTCGGTGGCAGCGCAGAGGTCACTTTGACTGCATGCTTTGGGACACAGAGGGCAGGATAGAATTTAGAGCCTGTCGTTCCGTCAAGGTAGCCCCACTGAACCAGTTTCGACTTACATCTTCGCAATTGTCTCCGGAGACTGTTCTGAGACTTCCAAGTGGACCACGGAAGGTTACACCCTGCAGGGAGATGCTTCTTTGGTGGTAGGACTAGGTAGTAAGTAGCATTTTCGAAATGTCTTATTTAAAAAAGATAATTGGAAATCTCTGTTCTGTTCTATGGAAACTTTAAAATCAGTCTAATTTTGCTGTAACACTATTTTTCGAAAATGTTCGTAAGTAACTTTTTAGACCTTTGTATCTTGCTTATGCGTATGAAGAGTCAATAAAATCGGTTCATTAATTTCGAAAAACAAGAGCTTGAATGTTTGTATGAAATGCCGTACGGCGTAAATGCTCTTAACTGTAAGTCAGTTTTTGATTAGCAAAGAAAGTCACATTGATACTTATCTGGTTTTGAACCCGCAATATTTAGCACTCAAGAGGACAGTATTAACCGCGAGCATCCGCTTCGCTTTTTTTTGCAACGTAGGTACATTCATTTGTCAAACGAAACACACGTCGAAAAGAAATACACACACACAAATCTTTGAAATGATCAATAGCCTTTCAATAGCGTATCTTCCAGTGAAGCACAGCCTTATATTTCTCTAAAGCAACACTTTACATAATTGATGTTGAACTGAGAGAAATGGCTCAAAGTCAGAGGTCACACGGACATTTTAATCACATTACAGTACATATTTGATGAACCAAACCGAACTGAACTGGCACTATTTATAAGGAGTCTTTAGTATCATGAACTGATAAAGTGGTGGCACGAAACATGTTGGAGCAAAATATATAGGCACTCGAACTTATTTGATATCTATCTGACATACGTGTTGTCGCAGCCAACTGGTTAAATTAGCCGTTCAGTTAACCGCCTAGCCTTTTAACTAAACGGCGGCCGTTCAACTAACTGCTTGAATGATATTCAATTACAGTTTAGGTTGGAAGTCTGTAACCAATCACGCGCGAGCAGAATTGGTCGCAGTAACTAAGCCAAGGCACCCCGATCAAATGGGTTAGGTTAGGTTAGAACTGTGATCAACCGCGTGCAAGCCAAGAGAGCGAAGCGAGGCGAGCACTACTTCTAAAGGCCATGCAGGCGGTTAACTAAGCAGCTAATTTAACCAGTTGGCTGCGACATATATACCGCGTGTTTACAAATGCTCCTTCATGCCAACACTTGTACGGGTTTATCGCTACTTCTTCGTGTCGCTGGCACCACTGTATTTTAAATCTAGTTTTCCCAAAACTTCGCCACTTCCACGGCGTTGTCTGTGGCAGCGCAGAGATCACGTTGACTGCATGTTTTGTACACAGAGGGCAGGATAGGAGGTGTAGCATGGTTTGTGACATAGCTCCACAATCACACCCTACTGCCGTTCCGTCAAGGTAGCCCCACTTTACCAGGTTGTGGCTAATGAAGCTTTAAAGCCACATTGCGAAACTATTTGCGCCAATGCGTCTATTGCCGTCTATTTGCGTAAGATTCACGTGTTTCATCATTTATTTACACGTGAAACCATCAATGAATAGCAAAGTTTGCGCAACTGGTTTCGTAATGTAAATTCGGCTCTACTCAAATTCAAGCTGAAAGCATTTATTTCAATTATTAAACTAATTACATGTACTTTTGCAATTATCAAGGGCTCGGTCAGTCAGAAAGCGTAGTCCTAATATAATCACACTTCACACTAATAATATATTACAATAATATAATATATAATACTAAAACATATAATATTATATTATAAAGGCGAAAGTTTGTGAGGTTGGCTGGATGTTTGTTACTCTTTCACGCAAAAACTAATGAACGGATTTGGATGAAATTTGGAACACAAATAGTTTATAACCAGGATAACACATAGGATACTTTATCCCGTTACTCCCACGGGATCGAAAGTTATGCGGGTGAAACCGCGGTACGCTAATAGTATGGTCCTATGGACAAGATCGGGCAAGAAACTCCTAGTAACCCGCACTGGGCCCGTGCGGTAGATTACAGCCCACTCCCTCTCGAAGAGAGGATACCTGATACACATCTATCCCTTTATCTAAAACAGGCATGATGTTAGAATTTAAGATGCATAGACAATCCAATCATTCCCATAACATGAAAACAGTAAAGTCCGCATCACCCCCTCCCCACCCCCTAAGAGCATAATAACGATTACATGATAACGTAACAATTGCAGACAATAAATAACGGTCATTAACAGCCAGCAATTACATTTGTTAGAGGGGTAATTAAAACATGGTCGGTGTACGTGATGGAGTGCTTAGGCTGTATATCAGTGTTGTAGATATTTGGTTACGTAAGGACATAAGCAAAATATGTTCAGAATATAGTCATGTATGGATAGTAGAGCAGTGCTGGCCCAGTGGTAACGACTGCGACTTACGCGTTGTAGGTCGTAGGTTCGAACCGAGACAGGCGCTTTACTTTGTGTAAATTATTTTCATCATCACTACTCTCAAATCGGTGAAGGAAAATATCGTGAGGAAACCAGCAAGTCCTAAAATTCGAAGACATGTAACATCCGCCAACCCGCACTGTGCCCGCGTGGTGGGTGCCCACTCCCTCACAGAGAGGAGGCCTGTGTCCCAGCAGTGGGAACAGTATAGGCTGATTATGCCATGTAAGGACTTCTGGTGTACATAGAACACATAGACATATAGCGACCTTATTGATGACTAGCTTTTGCCCGCGACTTCGTCCATGTGAAAATTCTTGTCCCGACCCACCCCGTCGCATCGCATCACCTGCCCGCGCTATCGCTTCGTTTCTGCTTAGCGTTATTTCTGACTTATTTTCTTTTTGCTCCGCTCCTAAAGGTGATAGCGTGATGTTATGTAGCCTATAACTTGCAAAAAGATTTTTTCTAATCCAACCTGTAGTTCCAGAGAGATTAGCGCGTTCAAACAAACTTTTTAGCTTTAAACTTTTTAACTTTTTAGCTTTATTATTAATAGAATTTAACACAGAATGTTACATTGAGTTTTTCGTAATTTCAAAGGTTCTGGCAGTAAAACCTTAGGCACCTTCTGGGCACGCTCGTTCCATCATATACCTCATCCATCGCTTTCCATCAAGCTTGATCGAGGTCATTCAGCCTATAATGCTTCTACTGCTGGGACCTAGGCCTCCTCTCGGTAAGATAGACTGGGCCGTAATCCACCACGCGAGCCCAGTGCTGGTATATGAAAATAAAAAAACATTTAATTAAAATGTTAAATTCAGGTAACCCAATTAATTTCCGCGGAGAACATGTAAATTAGGCTACACAAAACAACAACAAAAACCAAAATGTTTTTGATAATTACGCAGCCGAACCCTCAGGCTCATTCCCTCATTTCAACAAAAACAACCTCTTTGAAATTAGCTTAGTATCAAAGAAAACACGAAAACATGAATGTGGAAAAATATTAAATAAAAACATAACAAGCTTGTCAAGAGAAAAACGTAGATAAAGTTAGTTATATAGTTAAATGAGGAAAGAATATCTTACAATTTTGAAAAGATACATTTACTGGGATTACAGGAGAAACGGTCATAGATTTAAGAGAAAATAAGATGCTCGGGGACGATCTTGATGTATAGTAACAGGAAGGGACACCAATAAAAATGGATATTAAAATGTTTCTGCATCACAATTTAGCTGCATTTTTGTTATTTTTTATTTTGTGGTTTCTTTCTTTTTTGTGTGATTTATGTCCATTGTTGTGGCGCTACCTCGAAAGTCTAAAGTCCTGGAAAATCTAAAGTCCTGGTTTCGGCACCGTTTTTTCCATGGTGCATGGAAGGTTAAAGTCACTTATTTGACCCATTAAAACGACTTTGTGCCATTGGGCATTTGTATAACCCAGAGCCATCACAGCAATTCGCACCCACACGGCTACGAATTTTATACAAAAAACAATTTTTTATTCTTTGTAATTTGGCCAAACATACCCAACTTATCAAAGTAAATAAAGCCTTATTGCTTTAAAAATTCAAACCATAAAAGTACAACAAGGTTCACATTCACAAAAACTTGGTTTTCAAACACAGTACACGTAAAATCCTTTGATGAACTCGTTCTTCGACTGAACACGACGTAGGTCGTACATTATAGGAATTATTCAAATAATATTCATTTGACAGATATGGATTTATACGACTTTTATACTTTACGTGTAAATCATAGCATGTTTATGGCATAATGCCGCGTTGATATAATAATATTGTATGCTCGACTTTATTAGCATGTTATGACAGGCTGATTATAGAGGCAGATGAAAGTCTCACTGTTGAATACTCAAATTCAAATTGAAGTCGCCGTAAAGTCGCATGCTGTCTATGATGTGTTTCTCAAGTTAATTTATAAGGTACTACGTATATTATGTTGATATGGGTGGGTGTATGTACTATACAAAGTGTTCTTTTTGATATATCCAATGACTCTAGAGTATGAATGAGACATACCAAATAATCAACTGGCATATAATTTGTTTTTCAATATATTTTTTTTTGTTTTAATTTATCATCACACTAATATTATAAAGGCGAACGTTTGTGAGTGTGTGTTTGTGCCCAATGACACAAGGTCCATACCAAATAATCAACTGGCATATAATTTGTTTTTCAATATATTTTTTTTTGTTTTAATTTATCATCACACTAATATTATAAAGGCGAACGTTTGTGAGTGTGTGTTTGTGCCCAATGACACAAGGTCCATACCAAATAATCAACTGGCATATAATTTGTTTTTCAATATATTTTTTTTTGTTTTAATTTATCTTCACACTAATATTATAAAGGCGAACGTTTGTGAGTGTGTGTTTGTGCCCAATGACACAAGGTCCATACCAAATAATCAACTGGCATATAATTTGTTTTTCAATATATTTTTTTTTGTTTTAATTTATCTTCACACTAATATTATAAAGGCGAACGTTTGTGAGTGTGTGTTTGTGCCCAATGACACAAGGTCGTTTAAATGGATCAAATAAGTGACTTTAATCTTCCATGCACCAAGAAAAAAACGGTGCCGAAACCAGGACTTAATGAAATGAGCATAAGCGCCATTGCAAATAATAATACTCAACAAATAAATAATTAATAATTTTACTAACATAGTTATTAGTATTATTTACTAACAATGTATGGAATGTTAATTTATTCTAGAATAAAATTATTAATAATTTTAAGCAGAGTGTTCACAAACCTCTTGCAAATTTTTACTTACACATAAAATCGAAAGCATATCATCGGTTAAACTATTAATCGGATGACGTAACAGACTTTCTAGATATCTCCTTATTTAGATTCTTAATCTACGATCTAAATTCTCAATTGAAACACAAACACACCGACGCGGAACACGAGTTTTAACACCACATTGCACTTAACTATTCCAAATTAAAATTCAAATAATCCCATACATATTGCAGCCGCAATCAATCACAAAACTAAAAAGCCGCTACTCAACTAAAATAATTAAAACACAATTTATCTCTTGCCATATCTAGTAAAGTAGTATTTGTGTCGGTTTTAGCTCAAGGAGCTCGCCCGCTGAGTTTAGTTAGAGCCTTATGTACTGGCAGGTTTTTGTGCGTACCTCCCTATGTACGGACCGTATTATAATAATATATACTGCAAATTAATTTATCCTTAAGGGCTATATTTGATTTATTAGTTGAATGTAAAATCAATATGTTTACAGTTTGATGGTTAAGTTTTGTAAATACGCTCGGTAAGATTTTAATTAGTTGTGTGGGAGTATTGTCGTTGCTATATTTCAGTATCTGCTTTATGTCTTTAGTTTGTAATTTGGGGCGGGCTTAATCAAATATTTAATATTTTATTGGAACAAAAACAGGTTCATAAAAATATTAATGTTCGTTAAAATGAAATAAAATTATTTTATTTGGGAGACGCAGAGGAAATACAACCAATAAAAAGTAACTTTAAATCTAACAAAACAACGGCAACGTTAACAACATAGCAACAGCACAGTAACAGCTACATTCGTTTAAAAAGCTGTGTTGCAGCCATTAGCGCCCAGCTTCGGGAGGGAGATGTCGGCGTTCCAACATTTATAATAAAATAATCCTAAAGTAAAAGTAGGTATATCAACTATTTAGTAGGTATATAAATTCCTATTATTTCTGATATGGAAATATGAAACCACACAAGCTCGACTGTTGATGTATTCAATTGCTACATTAAGCTACCAGACGATAATAAGCCACCATTTGTGTATGTTTTTGTTTAAAAGATTCTACATCATCATCTGCCTAGCCTTATCCCAACTATGTTGGGGTCAGCTTCCAGTCTCATCGGATGCAGCTGAGTACCAGTATTTTACATGGAGCGACTGCCTATCTGGCCTCCACAACCCAGTAATACGATACGAAACGACACGTGCGACACGTTATAATTCTGTAAAATTATACTTATTTGTTACGGTCGCGAATCATATTTTAATCAACGTACAACTTAATATTGACCAGCTAATTGCAAAAACGTACCTATGAAAATTTGAATTTCGCGAACTACCTTAGCGCTTCCCCCTTAATAGGGGGAGAGCTTATTCCTATCAACCAGATACAAATCCAGACTCCAGGCTGGTACTGAGAAATTCCAGATGAAAAACCCAATAACACTTCTAAAGGTTTTTTAATATTCACTATCTAACAACGAAACTATGCATGAAGTTACTTATTTTCAACTCAACCCTTCATTACCACACAGCCAAGTGTTACAACCATATAACGGCGCTTAGACAAATGTTAACCCTTAAAGCCTCGCAAAGCAGGGATGCGACTGAGTCTCAAGGGAACGCCCAAGTTCGGCCAATCTTGTAGTTGACTGAAGTAAACGAGTTCACGGAGGATTCACCAAATGGTTCGAGCAAATATACAAACAGCTGCCTTTTGCCGTGTGTCTGAAAAAAAGAGAATATAGTTTTATTCGCATAGATTTTATAGGTATGTGAAATTCGCTGAGAAGATTTGAAAAACTGTATAATTTTTCACTTTATGCTTTACTAGCTTCTGCACGCGACTTCGTCTGCGTGGACTTCAGAATTCATTTACCGGAATATAAAGTATCATCTGCCTAGCCTTTTCCCAACTATGTTGGAATGCAACTAAATACCAGTATTTTACATGGAGCGACTGCCTATCTGACCTCCACAAACCAGTTAATGAGTAATACGATACCCCTTGGTAAGACTGGTTGTCAGACTACCCGTAACGACTGTCAAAGATCCACGAATGACAGCCGGGACCAACGGCCTAATGTGCTTTCCTAGGCACGGAGGGATCTCGGTATGTAAAGATGGTCATCCATCCATAGACCAACCGCGGCAAGCGTAGCTTAACCTGATCGATCGACCTGGGTGGCTGTTATTATTTAGCCACGGGCCCCTCCTATAAAGTATCCAATGTGTTAAACCAACTGACAATCCACAAGCAGCGCCCCGCGGTTTCACCCACAAAAGTTCGGATCCCGCGGGAATATCGGGATAAAAACTATCCTGTCTTTTCCCGGGACTCAAACTATCTCTATACAAAATTTCATCTAAATCGGTTCAGCGGTTTAAGCGTGAAGAGGTAACAGACAGACACACTTTCGCATTAATAATATTAGTATGGATCTGTGTGCGAAATTTCATCCAAATCCGTGCAGCAGTTTTTCCGTGGTGGAAGAACATGCATCCAAAGTTTCATATTTATATTGTCAGTAAAATTGGACCAAGTATTTACACCAAGTTTTTGATTTTGGTAAGAAATTGTTATTACAACTTAACCAAAGTCTCTTGGGCCCCCAAGCTTTTGCTCATTTTATGAAAGGTAGGTTATTCATAGATATAGATATGTATTTTATTGAAATACTTTACATATTATAATGGCTTGCATGTACATATAGGATTTAAATTAAAACGTTTCTTAATAAACGTTTTACAAGCATAATAAAACTAGACTAATTTGACGAAATGACTAAAAATAATCAAGGAACATTAAAAAGGACAAGATCAACACACTGACTAAATAACACATCATTGCTGGCAATACGTCATAAGAGTTTCAACTTGGCACGTTTTGTAACAGCACTCCTCGACAATCTCGCGCTTATTCCTGCCGATGTCCAAAGCTCTCTGGGTGTCCAGCCACGGCCAGCTACTTACGCCACCGTATCTTGGCATCACAGCTTCACCACTTCTCTTCACAGACATCCCACTTCCTACACAATACTTGGCCATTGCTTCGGCCAGCATGCGCCCACATAAACCTCTTTTGTTAATATTTTGATTTAAAACAAAGCCAATGGAAGCAAGCAGCACGAGAATTGTAACAACCTTCATGGCAGTCATGGTGTTGAATGTGATGAAAGGGAGGAAACTGCGGCTTTTATAGTGGCGAAAGCTCATTAATATTCGATATTAACATGCAGCAGGTTGCAATAATGAGTTGTCAATGTGGGTAGTTTGACACAAATTAAAGGTTACACCGATGTAGGTACCACTAAAACTATAAGTCGACAAGTTCAAGACATTGCGATTCCAGAGATGGATCAAAGCTAGTAAATGAAATGAAATTGTTTATTCTGTAAATAAGATATCGAAATCAGTTTTAAACGTCATATTAAAAGAGTGGCATTTCCTATCTGACTATCCCTGAGAAAAAAAAAACAAAACGCAGGGGTTAAAATGTCTTTTAAAGTCCCGACATATTCTTGGTCAAATCATGTGATGACGATGTAGATTAGTGTCTGAAATGGTTTTTAGTAGGTAATAAAGATTGTTTATTTTTGCTCTAAACACGAGATAAGTAATTTAATATTGGATTGGAGGATCTTTTCAATTTCTGCCTGGATTTATTTATTTATTATTTATTTATATATATTTTATTGTACACCAGAAAATACATAACAAAAAAAAACAACAATTATTAAAACAAAACATACAATGGGCGGCCTTATCGCTTTCCGCGATCTCTTCCAGGCAACCTTGGAATGGACAGTAATTGCGCGGATAGAAAAAATGGGATTGTCAGTCGTGCAAAATAATATAGGCACTAAAAAAGATACATATATATATATATATATATAATGCTGTATAATAGATACATAAATAAATACATATTAAATATACATATAAACAACGAAAATAAATTATTTTCGGATTTGTTTGGTCTTAATAGCCGTACTATTTAAAAAAAAATGGTTTTTGACGAATTTTGCCGATGGACTCTTTAATTTGTGTCGTGCTATACCTGCCTGGATTATTGACGTCATACAGGTTAGCATAGTTCAGTAGGCACATTATTAACTAACCTATCTAGGCAGCACATAATATTTTTAATTAATGAACATCGAAATTAAACACATCAAGCTGTTAATAATAAATCACACGCCTGTATTTTTGAAGGGTTAGGCAGAGGGAATTAGTTAATTTAGTTTGCCACTCTTTTAGAAAGAAATAAATGGAAAACACACCAAGTGTTATTTTATCTTCTATATTAAAATTTTTATTATACGACCATCCGTTCCATCAAAAAGATAACTGATGTCACTTGGAAAGCTGCTACGCTAAAATGGAACTGGGCTGGACACATCTGCCGCATGTCAGACGAACAAGGGGCCAAACTTACGACCCAATGCGTCCCTCTTCATAGTAAGCGACAGCCCAGACGAAGATGGCGGGATGAGCTGGACTCCTTCAACAAGGACGGGCCATTAGCAACTTTGAGCAGAGAAGTGGAAAGAGAGTAGGGAGGCCTTTGCCCTGCAGTGGGACATCACATTTTATGTTAAAAAAAGAAACACGTGGACAAAGTCGCTGGCAGAGGCTATAGTTTGTGATAAAGTTTAATCACAAGATATTTTGTCTCGTTTGAATGATAATTACGAAAGTTATCTGTATCTTTTAGCTAAAATAAATAGTAGTTTTACCGCAAAAAAGGATAAAGTATTGACCCAAACACTCGATCAACTTAAAAAGCCTACCAACCTTCATGCAGCCATGACATACCCCTAAGCAGATTTCACAAATATATCCATTTTCAACACAAGCAACCTTGTGTCCACAATTCTCCGAATTCCCGATCGTTCCCGAACATTCCCGAACACATCTTTACTTACTACCCTACTCGTAAAATACTTTGTGTTAAACTTTTTCAAAGAAACTCGAGGGAATTCTGCGGAGGCGATAAGTGGTAATTATCTCGGCTAAGTGTAGCTATAGGGATGAACAAAAGGCTATTTGGAAACTAATACCTCTGTAATAGAACACCGATCTTAGAGCTAAGGAATGTTTGGAAGATGTGTGAGATTAAATTCTTTGGTATAAATTTGGATCTTAAGAGCGTTTACGACGTACGGCATTTCATACAAACTTTCAAGCCCTTGTTTTTCGAATGAATGAACCGATATAAAGAACATTTTTGAAATGTCTTATTTAAAAAAAGATAACTGGAGATCTCTGTTTCTATGGAAAATTTTAAATCGGTCTAATTTGGCTGTAACACTATTTTTTAAATTTTCATTATTTTTTTCTTTTTAATCTTTTTTTATAAGTCTATGGGTGACTGCTATTTTTTTAGGTCTCTTTTGGTGACTTAAGGCTTCACAACTATTAGGCCTCGACCCCAACAAAAGTACTAGTAATAAAAATTCAGAACGGACAGACGCCAGCACATCAAGCTACTACAATCTGTCAAATTTCTTTAATAGATTTGCAACTTTATCGCTAAAGCTTAAGGTTTAAAGTTGATTGGGAAAATTTTACATTTTCGGGTAGCTTGATCTGCTGGCGTCTGTACATATGAATTGAAAAAGTCACATTATGCTTGCCCGGATTTGAACCCATAAACTCGTGCATAAGAAGCGAGACCTTAAACACTGGGCTATCACGACACACATGGAGCGTTTGTCACAAATAGTCGCACATGTATGGATATTAGAGACAAACTTTTTCTAAAACTCCGTGGCATATCAACAGTTGGGTGCTGTTCAATAAAAGAGGGGCAATTCTCGTCATTTGAAGAACAATCACACAGCCTCATCTCTGTCTCAATCACACTATCACACTAATAATAGAAAGGTGACAGTTTGTGAGTGTGTTTGTGTGTGTGTGTGTGTGTGTGTGTGTGTGTGTGTGTGTGTGTGTGTGTGTGTGTACGCGTGGGTGTGTAATTCTTGGAATAATGCCTTCTGATATCCTAATCTAAAAGCGTTACGTCATTACCTGACAATCGATATTATTTGCCTAAAAAACAAACATTCAAACCACAACCAGCTCAGAAACTGCCCAGAGTACACTCAAAAAACAAAATGAAAACTTACTTACGCGCCGAAACTTTCTTGACCGAACTCAGTCGAAGTTTCGCAAAGTTTTCTGAATAAGATTCATTAATAAAGTTGGTGGTAGACTTCGTCAGTCGGCACCACTTTAATGAGCGGGCTAGAACTTCACATTTGTCAGTGACGTCCTTTGAACAGAGTGGAGATCTACACTAATTCTATTAAATTTGCTCGGTTTTATCATTTCGAATGCGTTTTAAATAATTTTCACATCGGATAAGTTCGGTTTTCTTATCGTTGCCCAGGAGTTGGAAAAGGAATTTTGTGATTTTGAACTTGGAACTTCGAGATTGATGTCTGAGATTTCTAGTAAACTCTGTTTTACTTAGTGCGAGAATTATAGCAAAAAATCTAACTTCAAAAAAGAGCTCTCCGAAATCTAACTTGTGAAGAATTACACTAAACTACATAAATTTATTATATCAGCTCTTAAATCAGCAACTTAAATTAATCAGCGCCTGACACTATTCCGTACAAGTTAAACGTGATTAAAAACTTGCCTAATAAAATTACGTCAATTTATGTCAGGTGCTGATTAATTTGACAGGACTAAACTAAAATTTAAAAAGATGCATTAAACTTAAATTTAGTTTAGTTTGTGAACCACAGAATCGGCACCATTATGTGTCGCTAAATACGGAATTCCATGACCATCACAAAGTATACCAAGGTATACTAACAAAAAATTTCACACCCGCACAATTACTGACACAATAAAAAGCTCAACTCTTATGATACTAACTCAAATTCACAATTAAAACAAAAAGTGCGTAATGAAGCGTTCCTCGAAAGACAATATAATTAAATTGGCTCGACTCAAAACACTTTAGGTGGCTACGGGTGGCTATAAGTCATCAAAGAACTTTCAATTCAATTATTGACGCGAGAAGTCCCGTTGAATGGCCGTATAGCCTTTTAGACTATAGACTAAGAGCCAGCGGAGTGGCGAGCTTCTTTATAGCAGAGTGATTTATGTTAAGTGCAGTCGTACTATTTGATTTTATTTTGTAGAATTTGCTCTTTTTTTGCTTTATTTTACTGAAGTATTTAATTTATGTTGAACTAGGCAAGATATTAATTATTTGACTACTGAAATAGAAAGCTTGTTTAAATTTTTCTATCTCTTCTGCTGTCAGTGTGTGTGCAAAAATTTTTGGTAGTCGGTTTTCTATCCCAACTATTGTGGATGCAGTTGATTAGATATTCATAATTCATAATCAGCCTATAATGTTCCCACTGCTGGGACACAGGCCCGGCCTTCCAGGCCACCTCTCATCTACCAGGCCCGCATGGTAGATTACAGCCCAGTTTCTCTCGAAGAGGAGAGGGGACTGTAATCCAACACGCGGTTCCAGTGCAGGTTGGTAGATGTCACATGGTTCCGAACTTTTGGTTCTAGGACATGCCGGTTTCCAGACGATGTTTTTCTTCACCGTTTTGAGAGCAGTGATGATGAAATTGTTTTCACAAAGTAAAACGCTTGTTGGGGTCCGAACCCACAACACATAATTCGTAAGATTATGTAGTATTCTTATGTAAATACATAAGACAGACTAATAGTTAAGAACTCAACGTTCTAAAGAAACTAATGGTACAATAACGTAAGTTTTTCCAGAAGCCAGAATGAAAGGCTATACTTTCTATAACTGTAGCCAGATGTTTGCTAGCTCTTAGACTACAACTTGTAGAATGCCGTCGCCTCCACTGGTCCCTAGAACAATAGTCCGCGAGTCCGCCTCCCTTTTCAATTAAACTATGACTACACACTGATTTCTATGTAAAATCACTGAATACGAAAATGAACATTTTTGCCCCTTCTGGAATTGTCTCATAATATTCGTTGATTTGGGTTTGAAATTCGAATTTATGTGTAAATTAGACCGTTTTGGGTTCGGTGAACTTGTTTAGAGACTATTATTGCGTAACAAACTCGAAACGTCCATCCCTTTAATTTTGACAGTTCAACATTATATGTACATTGCGTTGTTTTTGTTGTCAATTTTTCAAACTGACGAAGCAATTAATTTTGTTGTATATTACAGTCAGAGCGATTATCAATAGATATCAACGGATTTCGAACGGGTAGACCCTTTTTTTTGTTTCCGGGGTGAAAAATCCTCGTGGATGTCCGCCACCCTGGGGCGAGCGGCGGCGGGGTCTTTCAGACTCTTACTGACTAAAAACCACCCCGGTGTTCCGTCTCACAGCTACGCCGGGGGTCGCGGGACCGTACGATCCTTCCGCAACCCGCGACTGGTGGCCCTCTGCGGGCCTTCTCGGGTCAGGGGGGGAGTGAGGTGTTTGACTCCCCCCGCAACGTCTAAGAGGGGCGCGCGTGGAACACTACGCGCCGCCACCTCGGGTCCTGACGTGGAAGGCGACAGACATACGGGGTAGTCCTTCAACTAACCTTTTCCAACTATGGTGGGGTATGCTTCCAATCTAAGCGGATGCAGCTGAGTACCAGTACTTTACATGAAGCGACTGCCTATCCACAACCCAGGTACTGGGTAATACGATACCCCTTGGTACCTAAGACTGGTTGTCAGACTTGCGGGATTCTGACGACCCGTAACGACTGTCAAAGATCCCCGAATGACAGCCGGGACCAACGGGCAGCCGGGACCAACGGCTTTACGTGCTTTCCGAGACACAAATAAAAAAAAAATTTCTTTTTTTATGAATGTTGTTCGTATTCTACTCGTGCATAATGAAAAAAATCGTTTATTGAACAATCGATAAATTGTAATTGAACTACTCATTTATTCGAATCGTTTGCATAATTGATTCTCGATAGGTCTCGATAATGACCGAAGCGATCGATGCTCTTTTTGCCAAGAACTTGAATCGACTAGACTTTCCAGGAATAGATGATTGAATTGTTAAGACTTGAGTTGGCCAAGATAGCTCCTTGTGAAATGTTGATATTCAGCCGCATCTAGGTACTTCGTAGTGTTGTATTTAATTAAAAGATCTTGTAAAATCGCCGGTTGATAAGATCTAGGCACCCAAAATTATCGTTAGCTGCGGCTACGGGACTTATGTTAAGAATAGTTTTTTTTTTATGTTAGCGTTTATCCCACTGCTGGGCAAAGGCCTCCCCCAAATCCTCCAAATCAGAGGCCGGCCCAGAAAGAGAGGGCGAGATGACCTGGCCTCATAACGCGAGGGCTAGGTCGAGGTGGCGCGGAAAAAAATTCCTGGAAGAATTGATTAATAATTATTGAAGTGAAATGTCCTTTAGGCGTATTGGACATTTTTTGAGATAGGATAAAACTATTGAACTCGCGCCACTGTTGCCGTAACCGACACCGCTTCGGCTGTCCTGGAGATGTACTCGGTTTTAATGTATATCCGATATGTCAGTGAGTGATGGCAAAGTATTATGTTTGTGTTTTGTTTTCACTTCTGTCGGCACTCCCAGAGTGCCACTGTTTTTTTTTTTCCTAGCGTGTGGATGGCAATCTGAATTGAGTCGGCCCAGAATTTCGCTACTAGTTTGGCGCCTTCAGTACCGTCCATCATTGACTGTAACCTGCAGACGATAGGGCACGCTGGACACGATATTAAGTGTCCCATTGTTTGTTGTGCACCACATTTACATCGGCAGAGTCATCTAGCATAATCAGCCTATAATGTTCCCACTGATGGAACATGGGCCTCCTCTCTATGAAAGGGGTTGGGCCATAATCCACAATGCGGGCCCAGCGTGGGTTAGTAGATGTCACATATGTCTTAGATTTTTTGGTTCTAAGACATGCCGGTTTCGTCACGATGTTTTCATGCACCGTTTTGAGAGCAGTGGTGATAAATAAAATTGATTGTGGAGTCATACGCGAATAACTAATTTAAATCCTTTTATTATTAATCCCATCTCCAAAAATACATTATAACTCAATATAAACTTCTTCCCTCCCCACAATAAAAACAGAACATAAACAATGTCAATTTTACTTTAGGGTACATGAATATTTTAGTCGGTCCGGCGACATTTCAATATTCTACCCACGCCGCGCCCTCACACACTCAGGAGAAAAGGTCACAAATTAACTTTTATTTCGCGAATAAATGTCGTTCTTAATGTAGGGTAGTTTGATGTTTTCTTAGTAGAATTGGGGTAGGCTTTGTTTTATAATCTGAAGGTCTTAGTGCGCGGACACATATTATTATGTTTTCATAAAAAAAAAATTGTAGTTTGTGTTTTTATCAACAACAAGCTGCGCCCCACGGTTTCACCCGCATAAGTCTCGATCTCGTGGGAATATCGAGAAAAAAACTCTGTCCTAATCCAGGTTATGGTCTACCCATTTGCCAAATTTCATCCAAATCCGTTCAGTCTTTTAGCGTGAACGCGTAACAAACAAAAATACAAAAAATCAAGCTTTTCACTTTATAAAATTAGTTTACCTACACTAGCTGACCCAACAAACATTGTCCTATCCAGTTCATAGGAAAATCTCGTAGAAAATGGACGTTCAGATTTACCCAAATTAAAAAAAAAAACCGGAAAACTTTACCAATTCTTTATTCCATAAAACAAAAACTAGCCAAATCGGTCCAGCCCTCCGATTATAAACGAACAGCATTTCATTTTTATTTGTAGGTATACTTACATTGATTAGTTCCGTTTCAAGCAGGTTCATTTTGATATACTTACTACTTTTGGTATTACATATTTCGTTCAAGCAATTAATGTCACTTTCAAATAAAACTAACACAATCGGATTTCCTAAAATAAGCAGTCAATTTTCCGCTCGAAATAAACATTTCACATTCAAAATAATAATACAGAGAGAAATTATTCAGAAAAATTTTTCATTTGTAAAATGTATGTTACATTTGAAATAATGTTGCTGAATAAAAGCTGAAATTGAAATTTTGAGCTCGCCAGATGTTTATTTTTAGAGTCAAATAAGGGTTTAAAAGGACTGACTGTCGTCTATCCGGGCAACCATAATTACACAGAAAACAGAGCTATAACTGAACTAAAAGCTAAAGCTAAAATCTCGACAGCACTAATAAAGTCTGAAAGCTACTTTAGTGATGTCCATGCTAATTTCTGATTTCATCGTTCTCGTCGTCCATCCCGGTCGTTTTACATGAAAATGCACTAATTGTAGTTAGTTACTCGATGACAGACGATGCAATGGACGATCCTCTCTATATCTGTTTCTACATTTAAGTTTATTTTAAGTTAGGATTTGTGCTGTTGTGTTTCTTTATTTATAACTTCTGCCCGCGGCTTCTCCCGCGAGGTATGTCGATAAAAACTATATGTCCTTCCCCGGGATGCAATCTATCTCTCTGGCAAATTTTATCGAATCAGTGAACCGTTCAGTGGTTTAGGCGTGAAAAGGTAAACATACAGACAGAGTTACTTTCGAATTTATAATATTAGTATGGATAGCATGGATGACAAAAATAAACATAGCTTCCTTTTCCAATTGGTAGAACCAGATAGAGACGGAGTAATTAGAGCTGTCAAACATAGAAACAGAATAAATTTTAATTATTTGCATCAGGAATTGGTGGCTTAAGAAAATCGCGACTTGTAAAACCAGCAGCTTAGAATGTCTGAAATTACAACACTGAAAGGTTCGTGAGGGTTGAAGGGATGCTGAAACAAATAGGGTATTTCATCAAAAATGACTGAAGCTTTCAACAACCGTAATCTAAAGGCGTTTGTCCCCCACCGCCGTCACCGGGACGTCATCGAGAACGAGATGACGGTGTCGAAGTAGCGATACATATATTTACTATGGCCGCGTGTCCACCGCACGTCCGTCACCCAAGCAACGTCATCCCGACCGCCTAAGTTTCGAGTAGTTCGGTGCGACCACTAGAACTTGACCTGAGATTGTGTCGGCCCCGATTTGCGGCAATATAAAAACGTTTGATCTTGTGCACGCATTGCTGCCGTACAGCGCCGTTCGGACGGTTTTTGTTTTGTCTATCATGCCGAATTTGGTCGCTGTAGAGATACGATCGCCATCACCGGGACGTCACGTTCAGTTCGAATAATCTTGTTTCTCGGTGACGGCTGCGTTGGACAGACGCCCTAAGAATACATTTCCCAAATCTATCCAAATTGTGATTGACCAATGAACCTACAACTTGCTCAATGGGACTCAAACCCGTTCAAAGTTAGTCCAGCCAAGCGATTTAATTTCAATCCATTTGAAGTACGGATATCAATAAGGACATGTGTACATCTTCTGAATCATTGGGTTTCTCATACAATCATTTGTGGCGAATAAGGGTAATGTGCACCTAGTGTAATTGAACCTAACCTTACGCAGGTTTGTTTTGAATGACGTTATTCTTATTAGGTTTGGTAAATCAGGGATTTGTATTGAAGTGTTTATTCATTGATGACTGCTTGTCGATTGCGCGCCTGCTTAACGCCTTAAGATTTTTTATTGAGCATTCCTAGTCTGCTCCTTTTTGCCCCTGTATTCAAAACCTTTTGTGCTTCAACAAGACATTAGACCCAATTATTTGCTAAACTGACCTTTTTTTAACCTACTTTTGAGAAAGTACGTAGGTACCACAAGCGTGAAAACTCGTTTAATATAAAGTGCCAAATCGATAGCTGACCCGCCATTTACCTGCGGCTTTCACACAAAACCCTGAAACTGAATTAAACAGAGGCTCATAAAAATACAAAAAAGTAGAAAGCAAACACATTGGAATTCTGTAAGCAACAGGTATGCAATTATTTTTGGCTACAGTCTTTGTTGGCAGACCTCAAACCACGTCTGCGACGATTCTGCTTTTTATTGCCTTTTGTGTTCAAAACGAAATTTCCCTTCTTTATATTTAATTTTGAGGTACTGTCATTTATTATTCTTTATATGCGGTGTTTACGGCCTGCGACGACGTTAGAATTCGATTTTTAATTTGTGCAATACCTCATCATTCTTCATAATTTATCTGTGGCAACTCATGTCAAAGTATTGTCATTCTGCTTTTTTTTTGCAAATGGAATAGCACATGATAGCTCTTGTTTTAAAACAGATCCATCAAAGTAGTTTATAATCTATCAATGGACGGTGTAAGCCTACTAAGGGGAGACATTTGAGATTGCAAAGCAAAAATGAAATATAATAAAGTAGATATTATTTGTCGGACACACGCGTACAACGGTCTTATAAAAATGATCAAACTTTTGGATGGAGAAGACTTGTATATAATAAACAGATTTTGCCATGAAAATTAAATCCATATTAATAATTTTGTACCTACATATATAATTATGTTTTTATTAGTAAGTAAATTGTTCAAATTCAATCAATTTAACCATCATCTTTAACCTTGCTTCACCTCAAAACCTTTTCCTTACTCTAAAGCCTCCGAACAAGACGAAATGATTCACAAAACATCACCTAATTAGCATGTTGGACTCTCGGATCCCGTTCACCTGTTGCGGCGCGCGCAGATCGACCGCGCTGCATTGTGCCCGACGGTAAACCCTGCAAATGTGGGTCGGCGCTGCTTCCCCAGAAACACTTGACAGAATTGTGTCGATCACTGCGCTTGTGATTTGATAATGGGATGAGATTCAGAGGATTTGGAGGTTGAACTTGGAATTTTAAAAAGGAATGTTTGATATTCGACAGGGTTTTTGAAAAATGGAAGTCTGTGCGGACTTTAAGGCGACGCCGACCGCGCAGTGGCGCCCTCATCATTTGTTTGGTTATTTCTCTTACTTTAGAATGAAAATGCAGAAAATTTGCACGTTAAGTTGTGCTCCACAAGATTATACGTTAATATTATTACAAACGGTAGTTTTACATTGTTTAGTTTTATTATAATCCTTAAAACGGAAAATAATGGCCACTATTATGCGTTTTAAGGATTATAATAGAATTATAAAATAAATAACCGAACAAACGACGTCTTAAGATTTATGAGTAAAAGTAAAACATTTGGGCCCGTTTCAGGTTTTGGTACTAAGTACGCTTGTGAATTGATAATGGGATGAGATTCGGAGAATTCCGACCTTACTTATTTTTTTTTAATGTTTACATAATTTAAAAGCTAACAGTCTTAAAATAATAGTAATAATAATATGTACAAGTATAATAAAAAGGAGGGGAAATAATCAAAGGGCATCAAAAAATTCGTCCACATCGCTGTCAACAGGAAACGTGTCCAAAAGGCTGGCAGCATGCCACGCCACGTTATACGGCAATACTGATTCTTTTAAACTTAAGTTTACTGTCTTAAGTTTGGTCTGTTATACTGTTACCAAGCAACCATTTGAAGAATAAAACACGATATTCTTCAAGAGTTCCGTAAGCTTTTAATGTATTCATATTTTAATAACAGATCTCTAATTATGGCGCGAATTTTTTAGGGACTTTCCCTATAAAATTCGCGCTACTCTCACTTCTGTACTGTTCCTTCTATTCAAAGACAATGCTTTTTAGGGTTCCATACCCAAAGTATGCCAACGGGACCCTATTACTAAGCCTCCGCTGTCCGTCCGTCCGTCTGTCAGCGGGCTGTATCTCATGAACCCTAATACGTAGATAGTTACAATTTTTACAGAGTGTGTATTGCTATTGCCGCTATAACAATATATAACAAAAATAAAATAAAATAAAAAATTAAAAGGACCCATACAATAAATTAATGTATTTTTATATTATATTAGTGTTAAATATTGTACAGTGGTACCTTTGTGTGCGAGTCCGACTCTACTTATCTGGTTTGAACTAACACCAATATAAAACCTAGCACAAAAGAAAAATCGAAAATCTACAACTATTTCTAGCTCTGTAGAAAGTCACTGTTCCAAAAATACTTGACAGAATTGTGCCGATAGCAGTCCGTGTCCAAGTAATTCAATAAAGACACGAAGATTGCAAGAAAACGAAGCTAAAAGCGCCTCTGTTTCTGCCGACCATTGGAAATTGTCGATACCTAACACTTGTCCCAAGACAATTTTAAATCAGGAGTTGAACAAGAAATCTTGGCAACGGATTGAAGTTTGCAGCGGAGTAAATATCTGTCCTTAGCTGAAAACTAGTTTCGCAAATTGATCAAATACGTGTTTGCTTTGTGCCTGAAAGATTTAACAGAACTGTTTAAATTTTCATTTGTTTCTGGATGTGTTCTGTAAGTTAGCAATGGTGGCCCATTGGTATCGTCCCCGAAATACGAGCTGCAGGTCGTGACATCCACCAACCCACACTGGGCCCGCGTGGTGGATTACGGCCCACTCCCTCGCACCAAGAGGAGGCCAGTGTCCCAGCACAAAACAACATAAGCAACAAACAAACAACACAACAAGCACAACATTAACATGAACATTTATAAGCTGATTATGTCTTGACTTTGTGCCTGAAATATTTAATTAAAAAGGTTTTTTATTTAAACAATTTTTTTTTTTTCCCGTTTTCTTACAATCTGTCACTATGCATTAGGACATTCAGTAATTTTGATGACGTGTTGGATGTCTTGCTTGGTATGCGTCCTATGACACATCCTAGTATTTATAAAGCATCATGCTAAGTTTGTTCGATGATATCCTGTGGAATTTTGTGTTTTAGCCTGCGTATGCCTTTTTTATCCATTAGGTGGTTTGCCAGGTTATTTGGATGGCGATTTATTTAAACAAATACAATACAGGAATTTAATCAGAGAAACTTCCATACAGAAACCTGTATGGAAGTTTCTCTGATTAAATTCCTGCCTCTATCTAGATTTTATTAGTGTTCTGCGAAATATGGTTCATCGCATGAATTCGTCATAACAATACTATGCTTTAGATGGAGCGCCTTTGATCTCTTTAGGGTTGAAGAAATAGACTTTCGCACTCCAACAGCAGTGAAAGCAATCTCCAGGTGAACGTACTGACGGTTTAGATTATAGTCGTACTCAAAATTAGCTAAATCTGGATCGTCCTAGGGGGTAATTGCGTACAATTACCCCCTAGGATGATTCAGATTTACACACTAACAATAGGAATGGCTCTCATTTTGACAGTTCAACAACATTAATTGCGTTATTTAACTTGAACTAAATTGTTGGAGAACGTCCCTCTGACGCGAACAATGCGCACACTAAATTTGGTTGCTGACAGATTAGATATTTTCTCATGTTCACTGAGCGAGTTCGCAAAGGTAATTTGTAAATCTGTTGTAAATTATTCCAAGAATGGTTAATTGACTACACACTACCGAATTGGGAAACCATAATGGAAGCATATCTATGTATTAACCAAATAGATAAATTTACGTTTATTTATTTATTTTACCATTTATGTACACACATATAAAACAGACAAGAAAAAACAGAACAGAAAAATAGGAACAAAGGTGATGCTTATACGTTACGTTACGTTGTTGAGCTGACAAATTTTTCTAACATACCTATGATGCAATTGATTAGCAATATCTTTCAAAATGATTCAGATTCTGATTGTGTAAGTGTGTTCGTAATAAATTAATTAGGGTGCAGATTTATTTCTACAAACCTATTAAGCATATCACAATCCAATTCTGGACATAAGCCATTCCCAAATTGCCCCATAACTGTGTTTTAACTAATGACGCCAAATTTTCTCTCCAATATTACCCTCTAATAAAACCTCCGATATGTGCGTAATATCTCAATTCCAGTAGTTCAGTATTTGGGTCAGTCCCTGCTAAAACACTTGGCATGTCACACCGATAGCTGTCCAATAGAGGCTCAGTGATTGCTGGAAATCACGCTTTTGTATGCTGGAAAGCTTTGCCTTTGTAAGTTTATTTTTGCGTGAATAGGACGCTTTGTTAGTGACGTGTTTTTTTTTTCTTTCGGCCTAAGCTCATGTCGTGCAAAGATTAACCAGTCAGCGAGGTTAACAAATAAATAAAATTGAAGTGTCTGTTTGTGATGTCAAAATAACAGCTTTTTACTACATGCTTGTGATGAAAGCATAATACGGTACTTAGTTGTAACAAAAAAAAAACATTTTTGTAATGTTTGTCTGTCTATTTGTTCCGGCTAAACGGCTGAACTGATTTTGATAAAATTAGGCATGGGATACTTTGAACCCTGGGGAAGGATATAGACTTTTATCGATATACCATGTGGGAAAAGCCTCGGGCGGAAGCTAGTGTATCATTTGTGTTTGTTTTTGTGTTTTTATTTTGTGTGTGTATATTTCCGTTCCTGCTTTACTTAGTTATCGCCACTTTTGGAGGCCGTAGTTATAATGCTTCATGGCCAAAGGACATGGAATCGCTGCGCCGTTAGCGCCTGGAGACGGCAGTACAAAAAAAAATCATGGAGCAAAAATGCGTTGAGCGCAAAACCTTTACGGATGCCTTTCAAAGACGTCACTGTCTACAAACTGACACAGTTGACGAAGAAACGGTGGTTTATTTATTTATTAGAGGGGGAGGTGTCTTTTTTTTTTTTGTTTATTGTTGACAATGCCGCCTATAGCAGCGGCCGCCGAGGCATCTCCCTGCTCTGTGGTTATGTCTGGCCTCACTGACGAGCTCAAAGAATTTTCAAGGTTATTTATCAAATCAAATCAATTTGTAGCCAGTTAAGTAACAAAATCCAGTAGCTGGTTTCCTCGTGTGTAAAGTTGTGCTCGCTCGTGTATGTTCTGCCATTGTGTAAATTAGGCAACAGTTTATTGAATATATAGGTCACATTAATAAGTATTAGATTCTATCGCGAGGCATGCATAATCAGCCAGCTATGCAGAAGACAATGGAAAATCAATTTTAGATTATGGAATATAATATAATATAATTGAATATAATAAATATATATATCTACTACTACAACTTCAACGTATGCACTATACGTAAGATAAGTACGCTTTTCAATAACTGACAACACACATTCCATCCTTATTTTCCCGTCAACAGAACCCACCCTTTATATCGTTTATGGACGAAATACGAGCAATCTAAAGACGCTTATCCAATAACTCGATTCGTTCATTCATAAAGTATACTCCGATTCTCGAATACTCAGAATCTCGGAATTCATAGTCGGGATTGTATTTGTTGCCCGTGCCACATGGGAGTAAAATCTGAACGGAGAATTTCCTCCGTACCCCGGTGTATTCAATCGATATGTTTTGTGCAATCATTTGGTAATGGACGTTACACTGACTACATTGCTACGATTATTAATAAATTAACGAACTGCGAGTTTGTAAATATACAAGTGTAGTACTATAGTTGCGAGCGTAGCAGTATAGTGACTGCTGGCGTAGCACTATACAGTCACTATGTACCACCTGTAGGGATTGGCGTAGCATTGTAGCGACTGGCGTAGCACTGTAGGGATTGGCGTACCACTAAAAGCACAGTAGTGACTGGCGTAGCACTGTAGTGACTGGCGTAGCAGTGTAGTGGCTGGCGTAGCACTGTAGTGACTGGCGTAGCACTGTAGGGATTGGCGTAGCACTGTAGGGCTTGGCGTAGCAGTAAAGGCACAGTAGTGACTGGCGTAGCACTGTAGTGACTGGCGTAGCACGGTAGGGATTGGCGTAGCAATGTGGGGATTGGCGTAGCACTAAAGGCACATGTGATGGTAGTGACTGGCGTAGCACTTTAGGGATTGGCGTAGTACTGTAGGGACTGGCGTAGCACTAAAGTGACTGGCGTAGCACAGTAGTTACGAAGTAACTATTTAGTAATCTGTGACAGTAGTGACTGTCGTAGCACAGTAGTGACTGGCGTAGCGAGGCGACCATTGAATAGTTATAAACCGTAGCACTAAGTTAGATAGAAGTAATGGGACAATATTGGACGCTAAAAAAACAACAATGTTTTTACTATTTCGTTAAACCTTTTAAACTAGCCTATCAGCGATGTTATAATAACGCGAGGCTAAAACAAACGGCGATAAAACATGATAGGCTAAACAAGCCGTAAAAAAGTCGACAACCTAATGGAATGTAATCAAGTAATTTATTCTTTTGACGGCTCGGCGGCCTAAGGAAAAACGTCCCGGTATTTTGTAGGAGATTTTCTTTTTTTTATTTGTCTGCCAATTTTGTCTTTGCATATCTTTCTTTTTCGGCCGCTGGTATTTGGCCATTGTTTAATAATTGGGTTTGTTGCCTCTCTACCTTTTTGGAAATAAAGCATTTCTTGAAGTTCCCGTATGTTTGAAAATTACTAATTGACACTCTGAGAAAGGTAGAAAACTTGAACATTCGGCATATTATTTAAATACAAAAAACCTTAACCTCTTGTTCTTGTCTTCTTATATCTTATTCTACTCTTCTTTCTGTATCTTCTTATCTTAGGTCAGGTGCGCAGTACCCGCCACCAGCGTGCGTGTATGACCTATCTGTTCTGTGGTATGACCAGATGTATGAACTTAAAAGCAACAAAACAACTAGCTTCATATTTTCTGACTGACCGACTTCTTGACAATTCAAAAGTCTACGCCAGAATGGTTTAATTGAAATAAATGCTTTGCTTTAAAATAAATGCTGCCCCCATGGTTATCAATATGCCTAGCGTTTTCCCAACTATGTTGGGGTCAGCTTCCAGTCTAACCAGATACAGCTCAATACCAATATTGGTAAGTCTGGTTGTCAACTTTTTTGGGCTTCTGGCTTCCCGTAACGACTGTCAAAGATCTACGAATGACAGCCGGGACGGAGGGTCTCGATAATGGTCACCCATCCGCGAACTAACCGCGGCAAGCGTAGCTTAACCTTCGATCGACCCGTGCGGCTTTTATTATTTAGCCACGTGCCCCTCTCAACCAAAAGGTACAGTTTATAGTATAGTTTATAATCTACCTGTTGCCTACCCTCATTAGCCCCAAGGGCGCACTACTGAACTTTTGATCAAAGCTAAGTGTCTAAGAGAATAGTTAAGACTTCGCTAATAAACGTCTACAAATACGCTGTCATCTCGCCATCATGTTGTATTCACAAAGGGTTCTTGATTGCAGTGAAGTTTGGTGAAAACTGAAAACATTATTATAATTTACGTACGCATAGTGTACTTTATAAGAACCAACGTTTTCTTACAGTTGTCTATTTTGCACTGTACAGGTTCTTTTTACTGGATTTTCTGCCAGTTACAGCTTGTACATCATAAAGTTATCGATCGTAAACTAGTGATACTTTCAGTGCACAAGCCGTATTAGTAAGAAAATCCGGTCAAATATACATCATAGTTCCATTCAAAATAGACAACTGTTTTTCCAACTAACTTTAGTTTGATTATGTTGTCAGGATTAATGAAAGATGACTGACAAAAGGTATTTATAAGGCAGAATAATAATAATGTTCCTACTGCTGAGAGACAGGCCTCCTCTCCTCGTAAGGGAGTGGGCCATAATCTATCACGCGGGCCCAGTGCGGGTTGAAACATGTCAGATGTCTACGACTTTTTTGTTCTAGGACATGTTTGCTTCCACACGATGTTTTCCTTTACCGTTTTAAGAGCAAACACCGTTTGAACCATTTTGATAGAGTTAACATAATTATTAATTTCTTTTTTTTCTTTTTCAGGTAAGTCCATTATCGTACAAAACAAAAAAAATGGTGGCAAATCAACCTGACATGGCGACAAGCAGTGAGTATACTACCTCCTGAAAAAGACGTCATTAAATCCAATGTAAGAACGACCCAATTAGCCCTTACGAATATAACTACGATAAAAAACTTAGAGCAGTGGTGATGAAATAATTTATACAAAGTAAAGCGCCTGTCTGGGTTCGAACCTACGACCTTCCAGTCGTTAGTCGCGGCCGTTACCACAAGGCAGAGGTGAGTGGAAACGATGTAAAAGGACATATTATACAACGTGTTTTTTTTTATATCCCATAACTCTAGGGGGTCATTGTACTCATCATTATAAACAACTTTTACTATGGGCCAAAACCTAAAATCGCGAAAAAAAAATCAACTTGTCCCTTCATTTATGTTCGTATAACTCGTCAAAATGTAGTGAAAATCTTTTTTTTTTCGGGATTTCGGTATTTTCGGTAAAACACGTTGTATAGTGACCTTAATGGTGATATTCTTCAGAAAGGTCAGTTGCGTAGTACCTACTCGTAACCAGCGTGCGTGTATGACCAGATGTATGAGTGTAAACGAAGTAAAAAGAGTATAACATCAGGTAATTTCACTGCAGTATGCATGACGTCGGCTTCAATTTCATTATTGTGTAATAAAATTTTCATAGTGAACATGAGTAATTTTATATACTCGAGTATGAACGTCGCCGCGTCGCGTCGTTACACAATAATATTGTTGACATGCATTTTACATCAAATATAAAATGTTTTAATATTATTAAATCCATACATACAGTATGCAGGTGACTGTTACGTGTATTGTTACGTCAGCAGTCGATAAAGGTCATGCGGTTTTGTCGTTATTAAACACTAGCAGCGCCCCGTGGTTTCACCCGCATAAGTCTCGATTTCGTGAGAATATCGGGATAAAAAGTATCATGTGTCCTTTCCTGGCACTCGAACTATCCCTATACCAAATTTCATCTAAATCGGTTCAACGATTTAAGCGTGAAGAGGTAACACAAACAGACAGACACACTTTCACATTTATAATATTAGTAGGTATTACACTTCACACGAATATTATAAAGACGAAAGTTTGTGAGTGTGTGTGTGTGTGTGTGTGTGTGTTTATATGTTTGTTACTTCTTCACGCTCAAACGAAAATGCTGGACCAATTTTCATAAAAAAAAATATGGAGGTAGATATCCTGGATTAACATATAGGCTACTTTTTATGCCGATATTCCCACGTGATCGAATCTTATACGGGTGAAACCGCGGGGCGCAGCTAGTGGATAGATAAACTCACGCCTTTTTCACATGGGGGTAGGCAGAAACTACAGAACGCCACCTGCTACGATCTTTAGGTACTCCTTTTGCCTCGTTTACGTTCATACATCTGAGGGGCAATTCTCGTAATTTTAAGAACGTTTACAGTCTGAACTCAGTCTCCATCTATCAAAATCACCTCTAAAATCCCTACATTTTTGACATTGATTGTCGCTGAGATCAGGTTATGACTAAATTTTAAACGTTTTTTATTACGGGAATTGGCTTTGACATTATCACCTGACCCTGAAGGTCCGATGTCGATACCGAACTATCAGGCTCAATAGTCCGGTCATATTGCATCACCGAACTGCTGAGACGAAAACTCTCACCACTCCCGTGACCGGACTAAATGAACCGAACTACTGAGAACGCCCGTCACCAATAAGGTCACAATATGTCTTCCTAAGGCGTCCCCTCCTAGCGTTAACACTTGCATCTGCCTTATGAAATTGCCTCGTTAAAATGTATTAAAAAATAACAAAAAGACGACGTTATTACAAAATGATTCTTGCACTTTACCTAAAGATACAAAAGGTGTACAAAAGTCTTGCTTCAACCAATAACGGTCGAGAACAAATATAAATCCCCAATTACTCGTCGTAAAATCGTCTGTCTACATTTTAAATTTATAGAAAGGATATCAAATATCAACTTGTTAGCAACAGTAACAAAAAAATAATTGCTCATTAAAAAATAATTCGCTTTTCAGGCCAGCCTGCCTAAGGGAGCGTCCGTACTTTCCTGAAGCCACATTTTTTTTATTAAGAAAGTTAAAACAACTTATATTGTTGTTTATTTTTCTCTGTAGGGCCGATTTTTCATTTGTTAGATACTTTTTATCTGAAAATTTAATAGGACGGTTTGACATTATAACTAATATATATTTTAAACAAAAGTTGTTAAACTGTCGTATTTATTTCTGAGGTTATTTTTATCTGAGAATTAAATATTATGACCGTTTGACAGCTTTTGAAAAACCATTACATAATTACATTCTAAAGGCTGGAATTTTACTACTGAATTAATTTTGACGAAAGGCAAAGAGGTAGCCGACTTTAAGGCCCCTTTATTCTGTATTAGTTAGGTACAATCCTTTGCGTACCTTTCTAGAAATTCTTAGAACGAATCGTATCCAGGAGCAGGTACCTTTTGCTCCGAAAAAGGTCTTCCAGTCTTCTTAATAAAGGGTGTAAGAGGACTAAATAAACGCAATAGTTTCTGTCCGTGATTTGATCTACGAAAACACTGAAAATTCTATTGGTATATACTGCCGCGAAAACGCGTTAACAGGGATGCACATCTGTGTCTATTGAAAGGAGAGACGGTTAGCACTCCCCTTGACAAGGATGGAACACACAATTTGGTTAAGGCACATCTTGACCACATTTTTCAGCGGGATTGTCCGAAAGGGTTACCGCTACCCCGGAACATAAAGGGCTAAGGAAGGAACACGGATGGGTTTTAGTCAGTAAGAGTCCGACACTCCCTTCCGCTCCACCCAGAGCGGGGGGGGTCATTGGATAATTTCCCATACTTAAAAAAAAAAAAAAAAAAAAAGTATGCACATCTGTTTCGAATAATGGCGGCAAAACCATTAATATTATTATCATAGTAATATATAACAGAAAAATACTTTAAAACGTTTTAAAAACGCCTGTGTGAGAGCTTTCGTAAGATTTGTAAGTAGATTTATTCTGAAATGTTTCGCCTTTATTCCTTACACGTGGAAAATCTATCATACCTACTATTGAAGATCGAATATGTCTGACTGGGTTTTGCATGGAAATGAGCCCTCTCGATATTATGTAGACGGCTTCGCTTGAAATATCTTCGGTTTGTTTTGCCATTTTTATTATTATTCGATTCTTCATTTCCATTCGGGATGGAAACTCTTACTGTTTTTGCGTTCTAGCTTTTTTGTGGCATGTATTTAATCGAACCTCAAATAATTTCCGTTTTGCGCTCCTAAAAATATTATTAAACACTCTAAATAATGATTGCGCCTCTTTTTGTGAACCTCCAAATATTCCTATTTTGGAGTCCTAAAAATACTACATTTTCAAGAATTTGTTTGTTTGTTAAATGTTCACTAATTTTAAAAAGTTTTTATCATTTGAAGCTCAATGAGTTTTTTGAGCACCTCCCCACAGACAATAGCCCACCTTCCATCCTGCGCCGCATATTACCTGTGCACTTGATGATCTGTCACTACGTCAGTGAGCGAAGTTCGCGCAGCTTAATTTTGGGCCAAAGATGTTTGAACTTTTTGCCATAGACACGCTAAGAAGACGAAAGAGTTTTTAGATGTTTAATTACATATTTCCCCTATTTTTTACTCCCAATAGTCGCGGTTTTGGCTTTGATCTTAGATAGCCAGTATTTTTACCCTACCAATATGAAACATTTTGCAGTTTACTTTTCTAGATGTTTCCATCGATTTCTTCAGTAATTAAAGTTAATTAAAAATAAGCTTCCAATAACAATCCATCTCTCTTCATAATATTCGACGAGTAATTGCTTATCGATTTTCAATTTCGTTTGTCTAAATTGGTAATCTTAATTAATTTTTTTTTAAACTAGCCAGTGTTTACGATGAGCTAAGAAGATTTTTGGCAATGATTTTTTTATGAATATTATTTTGAGAGTAGACCATTCAGTCGGGAGTACGGCGAATGTACAGACGCCAGCTGCACATCAAGCTACTCGAAACTGGCAAATTTTCCCAATCAACTTTGTTCCGTATGCTTAAGCGATAAAGTTGCAAATCTATTAAATAAATTTGACAGATTGTTGTAGCTTGATATGCTGGCGTCTATACAAGTACCTCCCGGGCCCCCGACTCATGGTACGACTCATGGTGTTAGAAGGAACAATGGGGTTCTAGTTTTGTAGTAATCCGACAAAACTCTCCGTTCTTCCCAGACGGAGGGTTAGCATGAGGATTTCTTCACAAAAAAAAAACGGAAGACCACAAACGAAACATCGGAGAAATACACTCTCAATTCCAATGTCATCATCATTATCATCCACAGCCCGACTTCACCCACTGCTGGGCATAGGCCTATTATCGATTTGGTTGATGGTCGTGAAAAAACAAAAAGACGCCAATTTCAGTCATAAGCTGTCATTTTACTGCAGCATATTAAAAGTCCGATTATAAATTTTCACGATGACATTTTTACAGATAGATAAAAAGTTTATTCAGTGCAACAAAAGACACAATACAAGTATTAAACAAACATCAGAAAGGTGAGAAAAAAAAAGGTATAGAAAGATTAAAAAGATAAACGAGATGTTAGATGTCTTAAACTAATAAATACACACACATTCTCCGACCCACGAGGTTTCCCTTCCGCATTAGAAGAAAAGAAACAACGTCATTAAAGCATCGCAGCCTCACATCACACATCACATCTACTAAATATTTATCAATCCATCTACCTCTGTTAACACATTAAAATTCTCTGCCAATCCAAAGTTTGGAGAGGAAATCGCAAAATGTATTTGTTTAAGTATTTGCTTCGGACGAAAATGGGTCTTTCGGTAAGCTTCGAGGAGTTTCGGGAATCTTCGGCTCATTTTCTTTAATATTCGAAACTCGCAATTTGTTGTAAATTAGTGTAATTGTGCGAATCCCGGGCCGCTTCGGGGCTAGCTGCTCATTGCGCACTTTCTGTGTGTTTTCAACTTCATTAAGGCACTGTAGAACCGTTGATGAAGGTAATTCGTGGTTTTAAGGCTGTGTAGTATTCAATTGAAAATTGTGTTTTATGTTAATTGAAGAATAAATAAAAAAAAAAAAATGGGCTTCGAAAATACTGCAATGAAGTCACGAATTTTCATTTACAAAGGTGCTTTTGTACGATAGCTTTTCCTTCGGTACTAAGTCAGTAAATCAAACGTCGAAATCAAACATACGTATTATTGTTTAAAACTGTTGCAGTATTAGCAACAAAACCAACAACCACCCACTACTTCCACTCGAACATATCTAATTTCGTCGTACATTGCTGGCCACATACCCACAACATACACCACAGATTGCTATCCACGCCGCCTTGTATACGTCTCAATTACGCAGTGGTTACGCTGCGGCCCGTAGTCGCATTATTGGCGAACCACCGCCGGAATCCAAGACAAGGGATTGCGTCCAATAACTAAGGCCGGCTTCACACCTATAAGCCTTGACGTCTGGACAAAGCCTTTTGATACATTATGCAGACGTTACGTAGATAACTAGGTTTAGCATTACATAATAACATAATCAGCCTATAATGTTCCAACTGCTGGGACAGGCCTCCTCGCGGTGAGAGGGAGTGGGCCGTAATCCACTACGCGGGCTCAGTGCGGTTTGGTAGATGTCACATGTCTTCGAATTTTTGGTTCTAGGACTTACCGGTTTCCTCACGATGTCTTCCTTCATCGTTTTTAGAGCAGTGGTGAGGAAATATTACACAAAGAAAAGTGCCTGCTTGGGTTCGACCCCCGACCAGTGTTTAGTAGGGTTAAACTTTTAAATCGTAATTATATTCAACACTTGATATACCTTCCTTACGCGATGTTGTTATTAGCTTATCGTTATGAGGATAACATCAAGGAAGAGTTCTGGCCGAAGGGTGTTGTGTACCGCCGGTTTCGTGGCCGGCTACATGACACCAGTCAGCGAAACACGACGCAGACACTTCGTGTGTGTTAGTTTTTTAGTATAATGTTGTATGTATTTATAGTATTTTTAAGTTACTTTTATTAATATTGTATTGTATGTGTTTATATGGGCCTTGATGCCTGAAATAAATGGATAAATTAATAAATAACATACTAGGAGGAAATTTATCTATGTATTTATCTTCCAAAACCATTAAGTACTGTAATATTTTTAACTAGCTATCCGCCCCTGCTTCGCGCGGTTTTTACGACTTGGCCGAATATCGAGATTTTTTTAACATAATACTGGATAATATGTATGTAATAAACACAAAACCTTTACGGAATAAATTCTCTAAATTATGATGAAAACCGCATCAAAATCCGTTGCGCAGTTTAGAAGAACAACGCGGTAACGAAAAGCGACTTTAATTAGATTTGTCAAACCTTCAATTTTGTTCGTTAATGTTATTTCCTCAGGTTACCGTTCCATTACCACCTCTTAGAAACTCCCTTTACCATTTTATAAAAAAAAACTAGCTGCGCCTCGCGATTTCACCCGCATAAGTCTCGATCAAATCAAATCAAATCGTTTATTTGTGATACATGGGTTACATATAGGTGTTTGTTATAGGTACAATTATATACTTAATAATGTTCATTCCATGATCAGCCACTTAGGCATACAAATGATTAAAATAATATTATGAAAATATGATTAAGTATTTAAATTCCAATGATTTAATATAAATTCAATTGAAGATTAAATATAAAATTATATTATTACCATTAGTCATGCATGACAGACACAAGACAATAAACAACAATAAATTATAGTCAATCGGACATGAAACATTTAAAAAAATCCAGTCGATAAAAATTCAACAACAGAGTAATAACACTTTTCTATAAGAAGTTGGAACAATTTATCCCGTGGGAATATCGGGATAAAAAGTATCCTATGTGTCCTAATGCAGGTCATGGTCTACTCATGTGCCAAATCCGTTCAGCCGTTTTAGTGTGAAAGCGTAACAGACAAATATACAAAAAATCTGCAAGTTCTTTTTTTAAATTACGGCGCTGTGATGAAGAATAAAGAATGTTCTTTTTTTGAAAAGGAGTTGCATTATGAAATTTAGTACAGCATTATAACACTCATTTGGATGATATTATGGTTACTATGACACTGGTTGTTTTAATGTTAGCAAATAAGCTAACTGTTTCAAAAACTTTTATAGAGGATTTATAGCATGGGTGTAGATGAACGCATTTAAAATATACTAGGGGACGGTGTTGACGTGAAATAAACAAGTGACTATCGAGTGTGAGAGCTAAAAGGAGCTAACTGCATTAATTAATGCTCCGAGCGCCGCTTGCACGAGATAATCTAGTGACACTTTCGACTTTTACTCGATTTACTTGCTTATCCATACTGTGATATTGTGTCGTGGAGCGAATTCATAGTTTGTGGCCCTTTTTTCTTTATTGTCCCATAACCAAGATAAAAGCAGCCAAATTAATCAAAAGGTAATTAAATCTTAAGTAAGAGCGTGCCCTCGCTGGAACTCGCCTTGTTTTAATAAGTAGGTGTTTAATTATTTATATAATACTAGCTTGTGCCCGGGACTTCGTCCGCATGAAATTTCACCCTACCCTCATTTACCCTCTTAGGGGTGGAATTGCCTCTTAGGGGTGCAGAAGCCCGAAAGTCTGACAACCAGTCTTATTAAGGGGTATCGTATTACCCAGTAACTGGGTTGTGGAGGTCAGATAGGTAGTCGCTCCATGTAAAATACTGGTATTCAGCTGCATCCGGTTATACTGGAAGCCGACCCCAACATAGTTGGGAAAAGACTAGGCAGATGATGATGATATATGTATAGATATACTTTATCGTACAGACGCCAGCACATCAACCTACTACAATCTGTCAAATTTCTTTGATAGATTTTAAACTTTATCGCTACACCGTAAGGTTCAAAGTTGATTGGGAAAATTTGACAGTTTGGGGTAGCTTGATGTGCTGGCGTCTGTACACCAGAAATGCATAACAAAAAATACAATTAACACAACAAAACATACAACGGGCGGCCTTATCGCTTTCTGCGATGTCTACGCTACGCTACGAGCCTACGCAGCAAGCCTACGCAACTACGTAGGCATTGCTACGCTACATAGGAATCGCTAGCCTTCGTCGACATTATTTTCATTCGGTGCCTCTCCAATAACGGAATGTTGGCCATCACCTCCTTATATTTCTCCTTGTCCTTTGCGAGGCATTGCCATTCCTTAGACGTTGGTACACCTATATTTTTTATCGATACCTACTTTAATTGCTCGTTATTTATTATCATTTTCGAAATAATGTACTGCTAATTGAATAATAATATTAAATAATAAACACTACAATACTGAATAATATTAACTGAAATAAACATGTATAAATGAACTCAAACGGTAGATAATTAGGTATTAATTCATTTAACGTCAGAAACGTCACATGCAAGTTTTCAAATAACTTTGTAAAGTAATTTAAGAACATTTCATGTGATTTTCTTACTGGATAGGAATGTTATAAATGTTGTAAAAAGTCTAACTGTAATGTTTGTACTTTTTGGGAATAAATTGCTTTATTATTACTTTTATGCTCGCTCTTGTCGAACCAATAATAGAGATGAGGAAATGACGAAAATTAAAAAAAAATGCAATAATGTTTGAATAATTTCTACCTGAAATTCTCCTCAAGCCAATTAGAGCAAGATGCTGTTGTACACAAAAGCACGTAAATACCCCTATTCAAACTTTAATCATAAATAGACACACGTATACACTAATTAGCACAAAGCTGCGTTTAATCTACGACACAAATTTCAGCAGGAGTGTCTGACAGTTGTGAATAATTACATTCGCGCTGCACGCTGCACGGCGCAGTATTTAATTAAAGGATCACCAGCATAGATGTATTGTAGTACTTACTAACTTATTTTATACAATGTAAGTGTGAGTTTGTTTGTTCTGCTTTCATGCCTTTCGAGCACTTTAAAGTTAAGAGCGTTTACGTACGGCATTTCATACAAACTTTCAAGACCTTGTTTTTCGAAATGAGTGAACCGGTTTTAATGAAACTTCGTACGCATAAGCAGGATATAAAGGTCTAAAAAGTTAGTCAAGTACATTTTCGAAATGTCTTATATAAAAAAAATATAACTGGAAATCTGTTGTGTTTCTGTGTGTTTCTATGGTAAGGTACATTTCATGTAAGTGTACTATTTTTAGAACTTCGGATTAATTAATAATATGAATAAAAAGATTTTAATTAATAAACAAAATAGAATCGTAAACTAAACGCAGTTATCTTTTTAAAAGCTGCCATATGTAAAATAACACAAATATCGAAATGATAACTAATTATTTAGAAATGGAAATAACATTAAATATTAATAAACACTTATATAATAATCGTATGAATGCTTAATTGTTGCATAAAATCATATTATTTAACGATTTTATGATAGGAATGATTTTCGTCAAAATATTTTTTTGTTCATATGGCAATTATTTTATTGACAGGAAAAGAAAATCATTCTGTCTTTCAGTTCAGTACCGATATATTACTTTACTCTATGGTTCAGTTCTTTGCTGTTGTTTTGGATTGTGGTTTGTGACTGCATCTGAGCAATTTATTATTATGCCGCCATTACGTGACACGACAGCGTCAATCGTCAATCACGCACACAAGTCTATGACCTCTAAGTATCAATTTACATTGGTACACTAGTACATAACCTTAAAAACTTTTTAACAAAAAAAACAACCGACTTCCAACAAAACACTACAAAGTGAAAAATAACTTTAATTTCAGAAGTCGGTGTCGTTGGTTCTGCATTTTCGTTTTTTGACACCGACTTCTGAAATTAAAGTTATTTTTCACTTTGTAGTGTTTTGTTGGAAGTCGGTTGTTTTTTTTGTTAAAAAGTTTTTATTTTTCACTTTTGAGTTGTGGTACCTACCCCACACCAATTCGTATACCACTACTTGCTAAATATATAACAGTGACAGGAAGTTGTACAGAATGAGCTGTGATCGACCTTGGTAAAAAAAACTTTGCAAAAGGGCAAATATACGTCGCGCTAAGTCGTGTCAGAAGTTTGGAAGGTATCGTTTTGTCAGATTTGGATGCCAACAAATTATTAAAGCGACCACACGACGACAGATCATTGACGGAAATAATGAGGCTACGAAATCTGTCTTCTGACAATCAAAGCCACACTTAATGTACCTACGACTCAAGGGCGAAGATCTCTTTGGCGTCTTATAAAACAGTCTTCAGCGGTTTCATTTTCGAGCAGTAGCCTTCGAAATAGCTTCTCGTATCACATCTCCTGTATCATGTGGTTCGCATTTACTCGATAAGCCCAAACACGGCTAGAATACATTGTTTTATTACGATGCTCCGGTACCTACCTTCCAGCTTCATAAGATCGGTTTGATGGTACCAGTTTCGTCAGAACTATTTATTTAAATTTGCTTCGTCATAGTCGCTTAACTATCTTAATCGAGATATCTTATCTCCACCCATGAAATACTTATAATCATTGAAGAGTTCCTGTGTCTATCTGTAGTCTCCTTCATCAGTTCCACTTCACCAAATTATACTTTCTGAATGCAAATGCTTGAGTTGTCGATGAAAATACCAGAATTGCTATATGTATGCCTATAATATTTGAGGAGTTCCCTTAATTCCTTATGGATCCCATCATCAGAACTGGATTTTGACAAAATGGGACCAATCTGGAAGTATATCCTTTTAAATAAAAAAAATCATCTGAAATTGTCGTCTTGTTGTTTTTTCGCGGCCATCAACCAAACCTTGTTTTTCTAGTACAGAGTAGTGTAACAAATAAAACTTATTTGACATGCATATCTCTAAATGCAGTCCGAAATGAGTTATTCAGTAGTTTTATTTTACTGCAGCTAATTAAAAGTCGGAGTATAGGTAAGTGATGACTCTCGGACTCAAACACTTGAATCATCAATAGGTTTCATTTGATTTGAGAGAGTTCAACTAACACACTGTACATGCCTACCAAAGAGGATTTTCCTCGACTTTCATGGGATCCCTTCATCAGACTCTGACTTGGTGACAATGGGACCACCTCAAGAGCATACCGTTTCAAACCCTAATGTCAACTGCTCATCACCTGTTACAAAATATTGCTTTTCCCGATGCTGGGACGTTAATTGTTGAGGAGTTCTCTTGGTAAGAACCAGGAGAACTTGAGCTGATGGTGAAGTCACCATCAGCTCCACTTTACCATACGCATTGTGACGATCATAAATTGCTTAGCAACCATATTAAAGCAATCGAATCGCTACCCGTGAAATATTTTTCATTGAGTAGTTTCGATGGCCATCTGTGGTCTTCATCATCAGTTCCACTTCCCCAAATTATACTTTCTGAATGCAAATGCTTGAGTTGTTAATGAAAATACCAAAATTGCTATATGTATGCCTATAATATTTGAGGAGTTCCCTCAATTCCTCATGGATCCCATCATCAGAACTGGAGTTTGACAAAAATGGGACCAATCTGGACGTATGTCCTTTCAAATAAAAAAATAATTTTTTAAATCGGTTCATAAATGACGGCGTACTGAGGTAACAAACATAAAAAATAAAAAAAAAAAAAAAAAAAAAAAACATACAACCGAATTGAGAACCTCCTCCTTTTTTTGAAGTCGGTTAAAAAACAAAACTGGTTATAACTTTTAAGTCCCAAGTTCTAAAAATCTAAGAATTTAAAAAGGGCTTGTTTATCATATTAACTACCAATTAAAACAAAAAGTATTCCAAAACACGAACTTTTATTAGCTGTACGAAATTCCCATACAAGCCTGCCGTTCTCCTTTAAAATCAGTCTGATTTGGCAGTAGCACTATTTTTTGAAAGTGTTCTTAAATAACTTTTTAGACCTTTGTATCCTGCTTATGCGTACGAAGTTTCATTTATTAAAATCGGTTCATTCATTTCGAAAAACAAGGGCTTCAAAGTTTGTATGAAATGCCGTACGTCTAGTTAGATGATAAGGAAAGGCAGAATTATTTGTTCATCCACGTAGATTTTAGACAGTCGTTACGGTTAGTCAGAAGCCCGAAAGTCGAACAACCAGTCTTACCAAGGGGTATCGTATTACCCAGTAACTGGGTTCTGGCGGTCTGATAGGCAGTCGCTCCATATAAAATACTGGTACTCAGCTGCATCCGGTTAGACTGGAAGCCGATCCCGAAATATTTGGGAAAAGGCTAGGCAGATTGATCAAGTGTAACGGTTTTATGGCCGGCACTGTACAGACGCTAGCACATCAAGCTACTACAATATGTCAAATTTCTTTAATAGATTTTCAACTTTATCGCTAAAGCATAAGGTTCAAAGTTGATTGGGAAAATTTGTCAGTTTCGGGTAGCTTGATGTGCTGGCGTCTGTACATAAAATCCTGGTTTACACGAATGTATGTCACAGCTTCCCTTAAACAGAAATAGGTATTTTCCGTTTATGTTCATGCGGAAATGAAAGGCAAACAACATCTGTTTACGTCATAAAATTGTTCGCGAAATAATCGGGTTGTATGCGACAAGTAAAGATATATATACATACATTATGTGTTGGATGTTGTTTGCTTTTATTTTGTATATTAAAAAAGATTTTTGGGAGTGTTAAGTAATTGTGCATAATTTTTAGGTGGTTTGGAGTTTTATGACTGCTATTTACTGGGTATTTTTGATAATTATGTAAGGTAAATGTGTTGAAGTATGTTGTCATATTTCAATGTTGCACTGCTACATTTACTAATTCGCAGTAACACAATGACGTATGAAATTGCGTCATTAGCTAATAGTATAAATACATTGTAATGCATTAGACATCAGGCTTTGCTATGGAGACTACTGAAATATAAACTTGTTCAACACTTCACGCTGAGTTTCTCTTGTCTTCGAGAGCTCCTCTGTCAACCTATTAAGTACAGTGTAAAATCCGACGCATTAAAAAAAAAACCTAATTTATTGCAACAACGTAAATAACGCAGTGAATGTTGTCGAATTGTCTTGTGTTAAGCAGTTTTCCCGTTGGTTTACTTGAAGTTATTTAAATATAAGTGTTTTAATGTATTTTGCAATGAAATCAACTCCTTGTTGCTCCTGCTTAATTCCAAAAAGTAACTTATAAAAACTTATTATAAGAAAGCTAAAATATTTCATAAAGAAAAACAAAAATATTGCCATAGTAATAAAAATACCTCAAATAAAAGCAGAAAGATAAATTCCTATCCTCAATGTATTCCTATCCTAATCTGCTGTCAGCTGCAGACATGAAGCGAACATACTTGTGAAAGTTTGACAGGCCAATCAAACTTGCCGTACGTCAAATAATAACAAGTATTTAATCGTTATTAACTGACAAGGCCTTAATTTTGTAATAGTAATTGAAAAAATAACGCTTTTTTCATTTGACAATAGTTAGCGCCATTTTTGACGTATACGCGTGCGTGCAAGACCCGCCTTTAGTCTCCATAATTATAAGATAGAAGAAGATAAAAAACTTTTTAGTGTTCCATACCCAAATTGAGCCAACGGGACTGTATTACTAAGGATCTGCCCAGCAGTGAGTGGAACAAGGCTGCCAATAATATAGATGATAGGCTGTTTGAAATATACCACAGACTAAAAATATACCACAGACTAAAAATATACCACAGACTAAAAATATCTTGTTAAGTCGTAATGGGTGACTGATTTACCCCCAAACTCTCAAACGTACTTTAAGAGACACATAAGGAGTCGTTCGTGAAAGTCGTTCTCAAGCTACGATACACTTTTAAGTGGCAGACACAGCATGAACTTTACTGTTACTTAAAATTTAAATGCGTTTTAGAACTTGTCCGTGGTTAAGTACGAAAGTACAGATGGCACGCCATCAACCTACCCAAAATTGACAAATTTTCCCGATCAACCTTTAAACTTATGCTTTAGCTATAAAGTTGAAAATCTATTAAAGAAATTTGACAGATTGTACAAATTATTTAAATCACTTACATAACATCACGCCTATATTCCCCGATGGGTTAGGCAGAGGTGTACCTATAGAACACCCACATTCCGCCAGTTATGTTTAAGTCCTATGAATTAGGGGGCGAGCCTATTGCCATCAACCGTGTATAAATCCATCCTCTGGGCTGCTACTGAGAAATTATGAAAAACCCCAATAACACTTAGCCCGACCTGGACATTGAACCCAGGACCTCATGCTTAGTAGTAGCACTTCTGATCACGAGACTAACGAGGCATACAATCATAATTATATTACAGTCTGACCTAATTCAGTGTCTATTTCTGAATTGACTCACTCTCAAACATCAGAAAAAATTCAGCACTAAAATCAAATTATTTCAAAACCAGTCCAAAATCCATTATTCCAGGTTAAAAACCTCCTACAAATTAAACCTTACTTTAACAACCTCAAGAGCACAAGCTCATTCGTGTAACAGCTTCAATTACTAAAATAGTTATTAAACAAATGATAATTAGTCTACCACTTTCAACTGCAATTACCATTATGAAAATATTCATTTCGCAAAACGCTAGTGTTGTTCCGACGACTATTATTCTTGTACCAACATAAAATAAACATCGTTTGATGAAAAATAAATCGAGCGAGACGTCTTTGCCTTTGAGTCCGTATTGTGTACACAGGGATGGTAAATACTGTGTTCGTTAGTTCTGTGATGTATTTAGACTTTTAATGGCTTTTATTCGTGGTTTATTTATGTTTGTTATCATTTTTAAAGGCCTCAGTTTGTTTTGGGACAATTAACAATTTTCGTAACCAACTATTGTAAGGCCCCAAATAAAACAGCGTTCGTTTTTGTATTCCTACTTATTCTTATTATTCTTTTCAAATGTAAAGTGGGAGCGGTTGTTGCCAAAAGTAATACAGTAACTCAATATTACTCAATGCATTTTCATTTCGGCACACAATTCAAACACAAAGGCGGTCCTCTCGAGTTTAAATTAAAAATGGAGTGAGTAATCGATTCAAAAATAATTTGAATCGAGTAAAAAGCGCTCGTATACTATATCGATGGTACTCTCGAGGGTCATTGTCGAGTGGAACTGGCACGCAACATCCCCCCGCAACGTTCCACTTTTGAATCTGGAGAACCGAGGCGGTTTCAACGACTTTTACGTTTATTTTTTTATCGAGTTATGAATCGTTCCGATTATTATGTTTGCCAGTGTTGCCAGTGTTGCGTAGTACGATTTCCATACTCATTTATTTCACAAACAATAGTGAGTTTAAATGTAAAGCCTTTTGTGTTCGGTGCTCTAATCCCTTTAGCGATGGAACGGAGAAATATATAACGCTTAGATAAATAAATAAAAGGCTGAGTAAAAGTGCTAAGAGCAATAAATGTCGGGGGTTTGATGAGTACTTGATTTTTTCATGTTTCCCTTCTCCTTAAAACTAATCCGGAGTGTAGGCGTGACAATCACACCTCTCTTGACTAATCTCAATTTAGGCTGGCCGAATGTTTATGGCGGTCGTTTCACACTTGACCGTTTCCCGTTAGCGCTGGTCTCGGTGAGTGCTCTCCGCTCACAGAACAATTTATGAGCTAACGCATGCGACATGTTGACCGACAATTGTGGCCTGAAAAAGAAAAATGGTGGAATGATTGTTGCCTGTGTTTGCATGTTTTTATTTTTTTTATTTGATTTATGTAGGTATGTAGGTTGGTGTTGGATGTATAAGAGTGGTCGAGAATCAAATTCAATGGTGTGCGATTGTGTATGGTGTATGATTCGTGTTGAAAACCTCTTTCAGAACACCGAATGAAACCGAACCGTCACGCTCGGGTGTGTAACGCTGAATCGGGTATTGCACGTATTTTCAAGAGACGCATCCATAATAGCTCAACTGCGGCTAATGAGACACAATGGAATTTATATTTTTATAAATTAAATTTTGATTTTTCAACAGTGAATAAATTGCACTGCACGCACCTTTAACGACTTCGTATCTATTTTAAAAGTTTACCCTGACTTCCAATCACTTCATTCTGACAGCGCCTTTCGGGAAAGTACACACAGCCTTGCGTTATTTCACTTATTTTTTTTTTAAAGTAAAAACTTCTTAAGGCGCCTTTGGCATTTTTTGATCATCAGAGCCATATATAATCGGGTCGGGGGGCTTTTGGGACCGGGACCGCGGTCCCGGATTCCACCTATAGTACAATTGAGTGGTATTTTGGGACCACAAATAAAATAAACAAAATTATGTCTTGGTAAAGTAAGGTCAACCAAAAAAATTTGAATATTATATTCGAGCAAGCACTAATAAACAACCGTCAATATTTAAAATAATAATCACAATCAAACACAAAGTAAAAGACAAAATAAAAGTTGGGGCTTTACTTTTTACAGTTTTGGTTTTACGCACATACAGGCTTCGTAAATGCATTTTTTTTGTAAATGTGTTGAAAAGGTATTAAAATTAAATACAGAGGTATTTAATTTTAATACCTTTTGAACACCCTTTCACCAACCTTTTAAAATATAGACGCGATTAAGACCCGTTCCATGTTACTGTATACAAATCGCGAAAGTTTAAAAAGAAACATTTATACTAATTGTTAATTAGCAAACGTATGATTGAATTTATTTTATAGCTTATTTTAATTTAGCCTGTTAAAGAAAAATCATTTATTACTAAAGAAAAAGTAAAAAGTAATTACTCTTACCTTTTTAAGTAAGAAACACTACAGCACTAAATATTACACTTCCTGTTTTTCACACTCTCTCTTCAAAATGCATCTCAAAATTTAGATAACCACTACCGTTATTAGAACCCGTGGCCCATGACAAAGAAGCGACTGCGTATAGCTGCATGGCAGAGAAATAGCACTACGTGCGCGCAAATCATAATTCTCCTTACTTCTCTCTCTTCTCTTATACTTACATGATTGAGATATTTATATTATTATTAGCCTGTGATGTCCCACTGCAGGACAAAGGCCTCCCTACTCTCTTTTCACTTATCTCTGCTCAAAGCTGCTGAGGACCAGTTCTTGTTGAAGGAGTCTAGCTCATCCCGCCATCTCCGTCTGGGCCTGCCACGATGTCGCTTGCCATTAAGAGGGACCCATTGGTCGTAAGTTATCTTTGTTATGGAACGGATGGTCGTATTCCTAACCCGGTCTGTTAGTTTGATACCCAGAATACTCCGTTCCATAGCCCTCTGGCAAACCTCGAGTGTGGACCTCTGCTGATTTGTCAAAGACCATGTCTGACCACCATATGTGAGGATGGGAAGTATACACACGTCCATGAGTCTTCTCTTAAGGAACAAAGGAAGATCACTCTTCATTAGGTCTTTCATGGCCCAATAGCTCTTCCAGGCATTTTCGGTGCATCTTGCAACTTTTTTATTTTGTCTTGCCTGGAAAGAGACTATTTGACCAAGATAGAGATACTCATCAACGTATTCAACCTCCCCACCCGTTACTGTGATCCTGCGATGCGCGCTGTTCGTCATCAACTTGGTCTTTGACATATTCATCTGAAGTCCGACCTCTAGGCTTGCCGTGCCAAGATCGTCTAGCATCTGTGTCAACTCGGAGGCTGAAGACGAAAAGAGCACAATATCGTCGGCGAAACGGAGATTAGATAATCTCTTATGGCCGACCATAATGCCTCTTTCTGTCCAGCCCGCTGCCAGCTTTCGGAAGACTTCCTCCAGCACAGCTGTGAATAGTTTCGGAGACAGCGGGTCGCCTTGCTTAACTCCTTTCTCTATCTGGAAGGACGGTCCTGTCATGGAACTGATCTTAATCGCTGCAGTGTTGTTCAAATAAATAATTTTTAGAAGATTAATGTAAGTGGTGTCTATGTCTTGATTCTGCAGGGGGTTAAAAATTGAGCTATGGGTGATACTATCAAATTGATTGAGATATTGTTATTTTATAGCTACAACTATCCTTTTATAAGTGCAATTAAATAATATTACCCTTTATTTTGTACCGGTACCTACTTTAATTCGTGTAATTGTTGATCAAAATATTATATCAGCTTTTTGTTAACTGTACTTTACCTTCTTTTGTTTCGTGGTCCCAAAATACCACTTAAAAATAATTATAGGTGGAATCCGGGACCGCGGTCCCGGTCCCGAAATCCCCCCGACCCATATAATCTCCGCAGGCGCGATTCTCTAAGGGAACTGTTTAAGGATATTAACATCATGACGGTGCCTTGTCAATATATCTACGAAAACATCATGTATGTAAGGAAAAATTTACATCTTTTTAGTAAAAGAGGTGACAGACATAATTATAGTACTAGAAATAGGGACCTATTAGTTCAACCAGGTTTCAGATTGGCTAAAGTAGACTCATCTTTTATGGGGTACTGTTTAAAATGTTATAATAAAATACCTCCCCACATTCTTCAACTGAATGAGACAAAATTCAAGTCTTGTATAAAACGCACACTATGCAGGCAGGCATATTATAAGTTAGAGGATTACATCGTTGATAAAGATGCCTGGATCAATGCTGGTCCTGCTCCACAACCACAACTAATTGATTAACACTTGAACATACTGTTGGAGCTGCTGAAGATTGTGGGACTATATTTGCATTGTATAAACTCAATTTCCTTTGTATTGTATAATTTCATAGCACAGATGTGAGTTCTATGTGAGCTACCATTTACCGGGTAATAATATGTCTTTCATTGACTTGAATGTGCCCTGGCGGCTGATTCACTAAAATGTCTCGCTGACGGTGGCGTGTGTGTTGGATCATTTAGCTCCCTTCAAAATGGTTGAGCTGAATGGTGCTGATCTATGCGTCATGTTCGTGAACGGGCGCCGTCAGTTGGGGCTGGTCATCAATTGGCTGCCTCGGCTTAAACTAGCTTTAAACATTTTTTTTTTGGATTGTTGTTTTGTTAAGTACTATTTGCTGTACTCTGGACGCTCTTAACACGTACGTCATTTTTTATTTTATTACATCGTTCTCACATAATTATAATTATAAATTCAACATTAATGATGTAACTAATATTTTTGTAAAAATATAATTTAAAAGAGTGTCCATGGAGTTTCTTGCCCGTTCTTCTCCATAGGTACCTACGCTTTGGAATGGGCAACTAGCTTCATATTTTCTGACTGACCGACTTCTTGACAATTCAAAAGTGCCTGTAAATGGTTTAATTGAAATAAATGCTTTGAGTTTGAGTTTGAGTTTGAGATGGGAAAAAACCATTGAACTCGCGCTACTGTTACCGTGACCGACACCGCTTCGGATGTGTTCGGTTGTCCTCGGGATGTACTCGGTTTTAATAAAATATAAATATCCGATATGTCAGTGAGTGACGGCAAAGTATTCTTTTATGTTTTTTTTTCACTTCTGTCGGCACTCCCGGAATGCCACTGCTTTTTTTATCTGAGTGCCTAAAAGCTCGAAAAAACTGTAACTGTATATGTATAGGTAAGTTGTACTTTAAATGTATCTAGAGGCGTAATACCCGTAACCAACAAACTACCAGACTGAGCGAATAGGCGTATCGAAACTGACAAAAGAACTTTATAAATAATAACACTGGCCAGCAGCCAACCAGTCTGACAATACAAGTGCGATAATAAACGCCTAATTATTCTAGTTGGAAGAAATAACGTTGAAAAAACCAAATGAGAATGAGAACTTTAAACATAGTGTGTTGCTATTTTGTTTTTGTAAAGAGAAAGCGCCTATGTATTCCTTATTTAAAATCTTGTTTCCAATTGATTTTATTTCCACATAAACAAAATTTCAACTTTATTTCAGTGTTTAATTAAGTTGATTTCAGAATGACTAGAACTATTGAAATGTCATTAAAATGTTTGAAGTTGTAGCGCAAACTAAACTTTATGTGTGGGCATTACAGTTTAGTTTGCGCTACAACTTCAAACATTTTAATTATTTTTCATTTTATTTTCCAAAAACACATATATATTTGTTTACACTTTTGGAAAGGTTTTGATTGCGTTTTTTTTTTCCTATACTTTCCCACTGCTGGGCAGTCTGCACTCCAGTCCCGCGCAACCTCGAACAACTCCTCGCGATACGCGGCCAGGTTAGCTCGCCACCGCTTTCTTGACCGGCCTCGCGGCGGTGCCGTCCATGTTCATGCACCCATTGTGTGTAGAGTTTTGCTCAGCGCCTTCGCGTTATCGAATCGAAAAGACCTATCGCGATAACGGTTGCTCAAGTATGAGCCAAGTCTAACCACGAAGAATTCGGGTGAACTCGTTATTATTCGGTAATAAATATGGCAGCCAAAACCATGAAAAAAAAGCAAATGATCGCGGTGAAATTATACTAAAGAAAAATGTCTGCGTTCCTATTTTAATTTTGTAAAACCACTTCACACGTGCAGTCGTGCACGTTATTATGATAGTCTGAGGTCTGGATAATGTGTCGTTAAATTATTTAGAAGCAAGTTTTGTCTATCTACTTTCGTAATATTTTTCCTATTTCTAAAAATAAATATAGGGCGAGCATTGACACCATAAAAGAGGCTATTTCCTTTTGATGATGCTGCCGTGCCGCAAGCATGACAAAAAAAGTCTGTGCCGTCAGTTGTTTGTCAAACTTTTCATAATTCTAATGAAAATGCTTGATTTATTAGTTTTTTCACTGATAAATTGTAACTATGCTACAAATCCCATGCACAAAACAAAGCGACGAGTGAGACGTTCTACATAATTAACACAACAAGCTATAAAATTATATATTTAAAAATAAAACTATTTTATCGTGCGATAAAATCATCAAGTTTACCGTTAAACTCCGAAATCTTGATGCGAACCGGATGAGCGGAAAGTCGAACCAAAGAAAAATAATAACTCTGAATAGTTTAGACAGAACTATAAAATTAAAGATAATATATATTTTATGACACCTATATTCTGCCGGGTTAAGGCTCCTGCAAACAGGCGCGACGCGACTTGGTGGTCTATGAAAACTTCATGCAAATTTTCAGGTTTTTTTGTAGAGAAATTTATATGTATGATACGTCTCGCCGCCGGTCTATCGTATGAACAGTTTGTTTGCGGAAGCTGAAAGATGTTTATAATCAATTAAATACATGAATGAATTAAATAAGACGCGAGATAAAGCTGAGATCACACACTTGTTGGACCGTTACCGCTGTTGTAACATTTCAGTGCGTTCATATTTTGTCAGTTTTCTAGCACGTGGAGGGTCAAAAATGTGTCCCTAAATAAACAATTAATGCTTACGTAAAAGACGACACACACTTCACGTGAATGGCGCCTCTTATTGGCCCGTTTACTCAGCGTGTACATTAAAAAAAAATCTAGCTAGCCAGCTTTCGGGCGTGGAGTGCTAAAAATCTGTTCCTTGCCTTAAAACCATACGATACGAGTATAAATGGCCCTTCGGGAAAGTCGCACATGTGAGGCTAGAAAACACGGCTTTAATGATACACGATTACGTAATGTGGTCAGAGAAACGCGGGAAGACGCGAGACGTACCGGCGTGATATATGAGCGGTTTGAATTAATTCGGAATGCGCTGTAGACTATTATCGTGTGTGAAGCGCGGCTGATAAATTGTTGTTTTTTTTTATTTGTCGGTTGAGCTGTGTTTAGTCAAATACGATTGTTGTTTCAGCGATTCAAAAGTTAAATATTTTGTTGATATTATTTGGGTCAAATCCATTCATAGGATCCACGTTTTATGTCAATGTTAATTGATACTCAACGGCTACATAATAAAAACTAAGAGCACTAACTCATATGGTTTTTTACGGTCTAATCAGCAATTCTACTTGTAATTGTTTAAGAATTTTTTGTACTTTTCGATCATTGGAACTCTGATTTTTAATTTAGACTTAAATGACAGCTGGAATCGACCGTTTTTGTCGTGACTACTGTTTATTACTACGCAGCTGCATGTAATTTTAGTCTTTCAAATCATAAATCAGACTGTAGTAATTTTCTATTCCCTGAAGAAACAAAGAACACGATAATAACTGCCTGTAAAGCTACCAGGATAAATCTCTACTATTTAATAAAAAAAGGGAATATAAAGGGAGAAATTGCCACTACAGCGGGACAGCACGTACGCGTGCTCAGCGCATATGCCTCTGACAAATAGTCGGAAACTGTTAAAACTACGGGCCACTGGCGGTAATATATTGCAGCTACGAGCGACGCTCCATAGTTCGTACTATGTTCGGTAAAAATCCTATGGGATCGCTACCAACGGTTCTCGAACGATTTCTCGATTGAAATATCGGAATTTGAATACCGTTTTGGGATATTGGTCCTCGGTATATTCAGCGGAAAATGCATGTATCGGTTTATTTTTTGATTCGATTTTCGTTGGATATTGTACGTTGTTTTGTTGGTTCGATTTTAGAGCTATCGCATGTTCGTGGTACTGGCAAGCTAGTTTCCGAAAAAGCGTTGTGCTCCGGAAATTATAATAAAGTCTTTGATCAAACGTCAAACGCAGTACTGTGGATTAAATACAGGGTAAACTGAAACCATAGTTTCAGTTTGCGCGTGGATGTCCCCGCGACCCGGTATAATAACGTTACGTTTTCTTAAACTAAACGCTAAGATATCAAACGCTAAATACATGTAAATAACACAGTCATAATACAACGTGAAACCTACTCTTTACAAAATAAACTACTACTGCTCCTCGAACCGGAAAATTTCGCGAGACGTCCTACTCGAAAGTGATTAATAGCAGAGGAGCAATTCTCGTAATTTTTAGAACGCTAAATCTGTCAAAATTCTTCTAATTTCCCTACATTTTTCACAAGTCGCGACATTGATTGTCGCTAAGATGAGATTGCGACTAGATGTTGAACGTTTTTAATTACGGGAATTAGCCGAATTGGCGAGCATACTTTATTTTCACTGACCCGACATGTGATAAATCTATTACAATGCCTTATAACTAACCTATTTATTGAATGAGACCATTACTATCAAAAGACTACGCGTGAATTACGCGCGTAATTTATTTTTCCGCCAATACCTTTTTGATCTTTATACCTCATTATTCTCCAACCCGCAGTCTTGTTACAAATATATGATTTACACGTATTATGTGCACAATTATAATAATTTATTTGACACATTCGTGTCGGCTATAGTAGGGTACCTGGCGTGTTTCCAGATGAACTATTAATACGCCACAGATAATAATTTTATGAAGGTGCAACGGAGTTTGTTTACTCTATGCTTCGGGCATCTAGGTGAAATATCTATGAATATTTTGATTCAGAAATTGTGTTATATTTATCGCGTTTTGATGGGTTATTAGTTGAGCTTGTGAATATAACTTCACATAAATTATTCAAATGAATTAATTTGATTTTGAAATCTCTATTCATCTTTGTGAAAACTTGCTCAAAGAAACAGATGTACCAAACAAAACAAAACTGTCAACTATCTTGTTTGGATATTACCTAAAACATGTTTGTTAAGCTTGAGCTATTGCTCAAAGATTAAAAAACATGCTCCATTAATTTATACCTCAGAAAATACAAACATGAAAATACAACACTTTACAAAAATAAAACGCATTAATTTCACGCAATCTGCATCAGACATCATTTTGAACAAAAAAACAAACACGTATATCATTGCATATACCTAATTTAAATGCTCATTTATAACAGGCACAACATAGCATCTTTTACATTTTTATCTCAATAAAAACATTTATTATATTGCTCACAGTGCAAGCACAAAAGTTATGACGTTTGCGAAGTTTATAACCCAGCTTTTGCTCGCATCTTTATCCGTTTGTTATTTTTCTTTTAATAAGGAAAATGCAGGACTATACCAGAGACACAACTACTCATAAACTACGGGTATTTTCATTTCGAAGTCATTCTAGATCAACAACAAAAAACAATGCTTGTCTTTTCTTCTATCTCTTTTTGTCTTAGTAAAGCGGAGTAGGTACTTAGCAACATTCCTTTGATCTATCGAAAACTGGGTCTTGGAACCCAAAGTATTGGAAAAGCCTGTACAAGTCGCGTTACTTCAATGTAGATATACGTTTAAAGAGGAAAGCGCCAGGGTAGCCCACGAAATTCAAATTTTCTTAGGTTTTTGCATTGTACTGACGCCAGCACATCAAGCTACCCGAAACTGTCATATTTTCCCAATCAACTTTGAACCTTATACTTTGGCGATAAAGTTGAAAATCTATTAAAGAAATTTAACAGATTGTAGTAGCTTGATGTGCTGGCGTCTGTACTTAGTTCATATTACGCTATTTATTCCCATTTCTTGAAATAGGTACTTATTCATTGGGATTGTACGAGCGAGATTTGTTTTGATGATTTAATAAATTATTATAATTCTGTAAATACATGCTTGTTATGGTCGCGAATCATATTTTGTTCAACATACCTACAACCTGACACCGACCTGCAAATTGTAAAAAAACGAAGCTGACCGGCACAACCCAGGGTGCAGGGCTGTCAGCCCTAATAATGCTTAGCTGACTGGCCAATACCTTTCACCAGGGTATGAAATATGAAACGCTAACAAAATTGCTAGATACTTAAATACCTACTTAATGATGGTATCGTGCTTATTACCTTCAGAAATAAAAAAAATACAACCGAATTGATAACCTCCTCCTTTTTTTGAAGTCGGTTAAATACGTTTGGACTGCGGCGGGCCGAAGAGTTTTTGTTATAAAGACTATTTGATCTTAAAATCTAATAAAATTAGATAAGATTATACTACCAACAAAGTATATTTCCCTGGCAACATTACAATTGTATACTTTATCGCTGCAGTGTTGTTCAAATAAATAATTTTTAGAAGATTAATGTAAGTGGTGTCTATGTCTTGATTCTGCAGGGGGTTAAAAATTGAGCTATGGGTGATACTATCAAATTGATTGAGATATTGTTATTTTATAGCTACAACTATCCTTTTATAAGTGCAATTAAATAATATTACCCTTTATTTTGTACCGGTACCTACTTTAATTCGTGTAATTGTTGATCAAAATATTATATCAGCTTTTTGTTAACTGTACTTTACCTTCTTTTGTTTCGTGGTCCCAAAATACCACTTAAAAATAATTATAGGTGGAATCCGGGACCGCGGTCCCGGTCCCGAAATCCCCCCGACCCATATAATCTCCGCAGGCGCGATTCTCTAAGGGAACTGTTTAAGGATATTAACATCATGACGGTGCCTTGTCAATATATCTACGAAAACATCATGTATGTAAGGAAAAATTTACATCTTTTTAGTAAAAGAGGTGACAGACATAATTATAGTACTAGAAATAGGGACCTATTAGTTCAACCAGGTTTCAGATTGGCTAAAGTAGACTCATCTTTTATGGGGTACTGTTTAAAATGTTATAATAAAATACCTCCCCACATTCTTCAACTGAATGAGACAAAATTCAAGTCTTGTATAAAACGCACACTATGCAGGCAGGCATATTATAAGTTAGAGGATTACATCGTTGATAAAGATGCCTGGATCAATGCTGGTCCTGCTCCACAACCACAACTAATTGATTAACACTTGAACATACTGTTGGAGCTGCTGAAGATTGTGGGACTATATTTGCATTGTATAAACTCAATTTCCTTTGTATTGTATAATTTCATAGCACAGATGTGAGTTCTATGTGAGCTACCATTTACCGGGTAATAATATGTCTTTCATTGACTTGAATGTGCCCTGGCGGCTGATTCACTAAAATGTCTCGCTGACGGTGGCGTGTGTGTTGGATCATTTAGCTCCCTTCAAAATGGTTGAGCTGAATGGTGCTGATCTATGCGTCATGTTCGTGAACGGGCGCCGTCAGTTGGGGCTGGTCATCAATTGGCTGCCTCGGCTTAAACTAGCTTTAAACATTTTTTTTTTGGATTGTTGTTTTGTTAAGTACTATTTGCTGTACTCTGGACGCTCTTAACACGTACGTCATTTTTTATTTTATTACATCGTTCTCACATAATTATAATTATAAATTCAACATTAATGATGTAACTAATATTTTTGTAAAAATATAATTTAAAAGAGTGTCCATGGAGTTTCTTGCCCGTTCTTCTCCATAGGTACCTACGCTTTGGAATGGGCAACTAGCTTCATATTTTCTGACTGACCGACTTCTTGACAATTCAAAAGTGCCTGTAAATGGTTTAATTGAAATAAATGCTTTGAGTTTGAGTTTGAGTTTGAGATGGGAAAAAACCATTGAACTCGCGCTACTGTTACCGTGACCGACACCGCTTCGGATGTGTTCGGTTGTCCTCGGGATGTACTCGGTTTTAATAAAATATAAATATCCGATATGTCAGTGAGTGACGGCAAAGTATTCTTTTATGTTTTTTTTTCACTTCTGTCGGCACTCCCGGAATGCCACTGCTTTTTTTATCTGAGTGCCTAAAAGCTCGAAAAAACTGTAACTGTATATGTATAGGTAAGTTGTACTTTAAATGTATCTAGAGGCGTAATACCCGTAACCAACAAACTACCAGACTGAGCGAATAGGCGTATCGAAACTGACAAAAGAACTTTATAAATAATAACACTGGCCAGCAGCCAACCAGTCTGACAATACAAGTGCGATAATAAACGCCTAATTATTCTAGTTGGAAGAAATAACGTTGAAAAAACCAAATGAGAATGAGAACTTTAAACATAGTGTGTTGCTATTTTGTTTTTGTAAAGAGAAAGCGCCTATGTATTCCTTATTTAAAATCTTGTTTCCAATTGATTTTATTTCCACATAAACAAAATTTCAACTTTATTTCAGTGTAAATTAAGTTGATTTCAGAATGACTAGAACTATTGAAATGTCATTAAAATGTTTGAAGTTGTAGCGCAAACTAAACTTTATGTGTGGGCATTACAGTTTAGTTTGCGCTACAACTTCAAACATTTTAATTATTTTTCATTTTATTTTCCAAAAACACATATATATTTGTTTACACTTTTGGAAAGGTTTTGATTGCGTTTTTTTTTTCCTATACTTTCCCACTGCTGGGCAGTCTGCACTCCAGTCCCGCGCAACCTCGAACAACTCCTCGCGATACGCGGCCAGGTTAGCTCGCCACCGCTTTCTTGACCGGCCTCGCGGCGGTGCCGTCCATGTTCATGCACCCATTGTGTGTAGAGTTTTGCTCAGCGCCTTCGCGTTATCGAATCGAAAAGACCTATCGCGATAACGGTTGCTCAAGTATGAGCCAAGTCTAACCACGAAGAATTCGGGTGAACTCGTTATTATTCGGTAATAAATATGGCAGCCAAAACCATGAAAAAAAAGCAAATGATCGCGGTGAAATTATACTAAAGAAAAATGTCTGCGTTCCTATTTTAATTTTGTAAAACCACTTCACACGTGCAGTCGTGCACGTTATTATGATAGTCTGAGGTCTGGATAATGTGTCGTTAAATTATTTAGAAGCAAGTTTTGTCTATCTACTTTCGTAATATTTTTCCTATTTCTAAAAATAAATATAGGGCGAGCAATGACACCATAAAAGAGGCTATTTCCTTTTGATGATGCTGCCGTGCCGCAAGCATGACAAAAAAAGTCTGTGCCGTCAGTTGTTTGTCAAACTTTTCATAATTCTAATGAAAATGCTTGATTTATTAGTTTTTTCACTGATAAATTGTAACTATGCTACAAATCCCATGCACAAAACAAAGCGACGAGTGAGACGTTCTACATAATTAACACAACAAGCTATAAAATTATATTTAAAAAAAAACTATTTTATCGTGCGATAAAATCATCAAGTTTACCGTTAAACTCCGAAATCTTGATGCGAACCGGATGAGCGGAAAGTCGAACCAAAGAAAAATAATAACTCTGAATAGTTTAGACAGAACTATAAAATTAAAGATAATATATATTTTATGACACCTATATTCTGCCGGGTTAAGGCTCCTGCAAACAGGCGCGACGCGACTTGGTGGTCTATGAAAACTTCATGCAAATTTTCAGGTTTTTTTGTAGAGAAATTTATATGTATGATACGTCTCGCCGCCGGTCTATCGTATGAACAGTTTGTTTGCGGAAGCTGAAAGATGTTTATAATCAATTAAATACATGAATGAATTAAATAAGACGCGAGATAAAGCTGAGATCACACTTGTTGGACCGTTACCGCTGTTGTAACATTTCAGTGCGTTCATATTTTGTCAGTTTTCTAGCACGTGGAGGGTCAAAAATGTGTCCCTAAATAAACAATTAATGCTTACGTAAAAGACGACACACACTTCACGTGAATGGCGCCTCTTATTGGCCCGTTTACTCAGCGTGTACATTAAAAAAAAATCTAGCTAGCCAGCTTTCGGGCGTGGAGTGCTAAAAATCTGTTCCTTGCCTTAAAACCATACGATACGAGTATAAATGGCCCTTCGGGAAAGTCGCACATGTGAGGCTAGAAAACACGGCTTTAATGATACACGATTACGTAATGTGGTCAGAGAAACGCGGGAAGACGCGAGACGTACCGGCGTGATATATGAGCGGTTTGAATTAATTCGGAATGCGCTGTAGACTATTATCGTGTGTGAAGCGCGGCTGATAAATTGTTGTTTTTTTTTATTTGTCGGTTGAACTGTGTTTAGTCAAATACGATTGTTGTTTCAGCGATTCAAAAGTTAAATATTTTGTTGATATTATTTGGGTCAAATCCATTCATAGGATCCACGTTTTATGTCAATGTTAATTGATACTCAACGGCTACATAATAAAAACTAAGAGCACTAACTCATATGGTTTTTTACGGTCTAATCAGCAATTCTACTTGTAATTGTTTAAGAATTTTTTGTACTTTTCGATCATTGGAACTCTGATTTTTAATTTAGACTTAAATGACAGCTGGAATCGACCGTTTTTGTCGTGACTACTGTTTATTACTACGCAGCTGCATGTAATTTTAGTCTTTCAAATCATAAATCAGACTGTAGTAATTTTCTATTCCCTGAAGAAACAAAGAACACGATAATAACTGCCTGTAAAGCTACCAGGATAAATCTCTACTATTTAATAAAAAAAGGGAATATAAAGGGAGAAATTGCCACTACAGCGGGACAGCACGTACGCGTGCTCAGCGCATATGCCTCTGACAAATAGTCGGAAACTGTTAAAACTACGGGCCACTGGCGGTAATATATTGCAGCTACGAGCGACGCTCCATAGTTCGTACTATGTTCGGCGTGATATATGAGCGGTTTGAATTAATTCGGAATGCGCTGTAGACTATTATCGTGTGTGAAGCGCGGCTGATAAATTGTTGTTTTTTTTTATTTGTCGGTTGAACTGTGTTTAGTCAAATACGATTGTTGTTTCAGCGATTCAAAAGTTAAATATTTTGTTGATATTATTTGGGTCAAATCCATTCATAGGATCCACGTTTTATGTCAATGTTAATTGATACTCAACGGCTACATAATAAAAACTAAGAGCACTAACTCATATGGTTTTTTACGGTCTAATCAGCAATTCTACTTGTAATTGTTTAAGAATTTTTTGTACTTTTCGATCATTGGAACTCTGATTTTTAATTTAGACTTAAATGACAGCTGGAATCGACCGTTTTTGTCGTGACTACTGTTTATTACTACGCAGCTGCATGTAATTTTAGTCTTTCAAATCATAAATCAGACTGTAGTAATTTTCTATTCCCTGAAGAAACAAAGAACACGATAATAACTGCCTGTAAAGCTACCAGGATAAATCTCTACTATTTAATAAAAAAAGGGAATATAAAGGGAGAAATTGCCACTACAGCGGGACAGCACGTACGCGTGCTCAGCGCATATGCCTCTGACAAATAGTCGGAAACTGTTAAAACTACGGGCCACTGGCGGTAATATATTGCAGCTACGAGCGACGCTCCATAGTTCGTACTATGTTCGGTAAAAATCCTATGGGATCGCTACCAACGGTTCTCGAACGATTTCTCGATTGAAATATCGGAATTTGAATACCGTTTTGGGATATTGGTCCTCGGTATATTCAGCGGAAAATGCATGTATCGGTTTATTTTTTGATTCGATTTTCGTTGGATATTGTACGTTGTTTTGTTGGTTCGATTTTAGAGCTATCGCGTGTGGTTCTGGCAAGCTAGTTTCCGAAAAAGCGTTGTGCTCCGGAAATTATAATAAAGTCTTTGATCAAACGTCAAACGCAGTACTGTGGATTAAATACAGGGTAAACTGAAACCATAGTTTCAGTTTGCGCGAGGATGTCCCCGCGACCCGGTATAATAACGTTACGTTTTCTTAAACTAAACGCTAAGATATCAAACGCTAAATACATGTAAATAACACAGTCATAATACAACGTGAAACCTACTCTTTACAAAATAAACTACTACTGCTCCTCGAACCGGAAAATTTTGCGAGACGTCCTACTCGAAAGTGATTAATAGCAGAGGAGCAATTCTCGTAATTTTTAGAACGCTAAATCTGTCAAAATTCGTCTAATTTCCCTACATTTTTGACAAGTCGTGACATTGATTGTCGCTAAGATGAGATTGCGACTAGATTTTAAACGTTTTTAAATACGGGAATTAGCCGAATTGGCGAGCATACTTTATTTTCACTGACCCGACATGTGATAAATCTATTACAATGCCTTATACCTAACCTATTTATTGAATGAGACCATAACTATCAAAAGACTACGCATGAATTACGCGCAAAGGTAATTTATTTTTCCGCCAATACCTTTTTGATCTTTATACCTCATTATTCTCCAACCCGCAGTCTTGTTACAAATATATGATTTACACGTATTATGTGCACAATTATAATAATTTATTTGACACATTCGTGTCGGCTATAGTAGGGTACCTGGCGTGTTTCCAGATGAACTATTAATACGCCACAGATAATAATTTTATGAAGGTGCAACGGAGTTTGTTTACTCTATGCTTCGGGCATCTAGGTGAAATATCTATGAATATTTTGATTCAGAAATTGTGTTATATTTATCGCGTTTTGATGGGTTATTAGTTGAGCTTGTGAATATAACTTCACATAAATTATTCAAATGAATTAATTTGATTTTGAGATCTCTATTTATCTTTGTGAAAACTTGAAACAAAGAAGCAAAAAAACAGAAAGCTTGCGCTTGCTCAAAGAAACAGATGTACCAAACAAAACAAAACTGTCAACTATCTTGTTTGGATATTACCTAAAACATGTTTGTTAAGCTTGAGCTATTGCTCAAAGATTAAAAAACATGCTCCATTAATTCATACCTCAGAAAATACAAACATGAAAATACAACACTTTACAAAAATAAAACGCATTAATTTCACGCGATCTGCATCAGACATCATTTTGAACAAAAAAACAAACACGTATATCATTGCATATACCTAATTTAAATGCTCATTTATAACAGGCACAACATAGCATCTTTTACATTTTTATCTCAATAAAAACATTTATTATTTTGCCCACAGTGCAAGGACAAAAGTTATGACGTTTGCGAAGTTTATAACCCAGCTTTTGCTCGCATCTTTATCCGTTTGTTATTTTTCTTTTAATAAGGAAAATGCAGGACTATACCAGAGACACAACTACTCATAAACTACGGGTATTATCATTTCGAAGTCATTCTACAACAAAAAACAATGCTTGTCTTTTCTTCTATCTCTTTTTATCTTAGTACAGCGGAGTAGGTACTTAGCAACATTCCTTTGATCTATCGAAAACTGGGTCTTGGAACCCAAAGTATTGGAAAAGCCTGTACAAGTCGCGTTACTTCAATGTAGATATACGTTTAAAGAGGAAAGCGCCAGGGTAGCCCACGAAATTCAAATTTTCTTAGGTTTTTGCATTGTACTGACGCCAGCACATCAAGCTACCCGAAACTGTCATATTTTCCCAATCAACTTTGAACCTTATACTTTGGCGATAAAGTTGAAAATCTATTAAAGAAATTTAACAGATTGTAGTAGCTTGATGTGCTGGCGTCTGTACTTAGTTCATATTACGCTATTTATTCCTATTTCTTGAAATAGGTACTTATTCATTGGGATTGTACGAGCGAGATTTGTTTTGATGATTTAATAAATTATTATAATTCTGTAAATACATGCTTGTTATGGTCGCGAATCATATTTTGTTCAACATACCTACAACCTGACACTGACCTGCAAATTGTAAAAAAACGAAGCTGACCGGCACAACCCAGGGTGCAGGGCTGTCAGCCCTAATAATGCTTAGCTGACTGGCCAATACCTTTCACCAGGGTATGAAATATGAAACGCTAACAAAATTGCTAAATACTTAAATACCTACTTAATGATGGTATCGTGCTTATTACCTTCAGAAATAAAAAAAATACAACCGAATTGATAACCTCCTCCTTTTTTTGAAGTCGGTTAAATACGTTTGGACTGCGGCGGGCCGAAGTTTTTGTTATAAAGACTATTTGATCTTAAAATCTAATAAAATTAGATAAGATTATACTACCAACAAAGTATATTTCCCTGGCAACATTCGAATTGTATACTTGTACGAAAGTTATCGTGTGCGGATTATTTGTCTTCATGTCGACAGGTTAGTCCTTTGATGTCGGCGCGCCATTAATTATTCCTCTTTATCTTGTTTTGTTTTTAAAGGAAAACAACGAGAAATAATTGAATAGGATGTTAAGGATGTTAATAAATCGTAGTTTTTTTTTGGGATAATACAGTTCATAAAGGTCTTCATAAAATCTCTTGATTTTGTTTTTTTTTATTTTTTTGGGAAAATAATTATCAATTTTTGGTCATTCTTTTTGGTAATTCAGATTTCCCTTTTTTAGTTTTTGTATTTCTTTAAGGCATGTGCCGCAGGGTAGCCCGCGAAATTCAAATTTTGGGGCTACCTTGGCGCTTCCCACTCAACAATTAGTTTACTGTATCTACTTATCTAACGTCTGCAGAGCGTTTTCCGTTGTCTCACAAAAAAAAACATCTACAGAAACGACTTCTATTTACTTAATACTTACGAATTTCAGCCACGCACACATCGTTTGTCTACCGTATACTCACAAAATATATTATTATCTGTGCCATCCGCCATTGTTGCCGAAACACATGTTGTGGTAGGTACGGCGACGACACTCGCTTCTTTTGTATCTCGATTTGGTAATAAAAGCTTATCTTTTACGCTGATCTGAAGGTAAAAGAAAATGGCATGAGTGATTGTGTTATGTTTGGTATTCATTGCATAAGGTTATTGGGTAAACTGAAAGATTACATGAGTGTCTAGACGATCTATTCTCTAAATATCTCACGGTGAAATCTTAGGTGAACTGAGCTGTCAGTCCACCTGACGCTTGGGATTGTCACTATTGACAGCTTACTTCACCTAAGTTTTCACCGTTTTTACGGTCAGATTTTCACAAAACTGATCGACTGTTTTGTAGTGATATTTTTTTGGATAATTACTTTGCAATTATCGAACACATGTCGAAAATTGTACGTACGGTACTGAAACAGATAATTAAGCATTAAGGGCGGCGGCATTCTTGGAAGTAAACATTAAATTATTAATAACAACATTAATGCTATTGAACTAATTTCGTATTAAATTTTTACCCGGAATTAAAATAAAGTGAAGTCAAAGACAGTTTCTTAGTCTTTTATCATTGCTAGATACTCCTATCTAGCGAAGAAAAGCGATTGTTTCTAGGATCTAGAAACAATCGCTTTTCTTATTGTCCATAATAAGAATAAGTATCATTTCGCTTCAGCGCCCCTTTATGTAGACAGAAAAAAATTTGACGGATCCCAAATTATTTATGACTTATGGTGGGGTCATGATACTCGGTAATTAATGGATACGACCCGAGAGAGTAGATAATTTAAGATGTCAAGTATGTATCCCTTACTTAGGGATACCTAACTTATAAGCCTAATTTAAACACATTATTAATATACGTCCTTGAAATTAGGGCTTGGCTAAATGTAAATTTTCACAGAGTTGAGTAAAATGTAAGTTAATGCTTTGATAATTTTCATATTCAAATTCATTTATTTGCGTTCCACAATGTAAAAACAAGATGTTAACAAAAAGGCTTAGAGCTAAGAGCCGCTGTAGACCCACCCTGTTAGGGCACAGCAAAAAATATTGTTTGGCGGTGATAGCCTAGCGATTAATGTTCAGTTTGTGAGCGTAAAGTCGTGAGTTCGTTTCCCACTCGTTTGATTACTTACTCTTCGTCTTTGTATCGCTCGCATGACGTTATTTCAAATCTTGTTCGCCCAAAACTTCGCCACTTTCATGTCGTCATCGGCAGCGCAGAGGTCACTTTGTCTGCATGTTTTGGGACATGAAAGGCAGGATAAGAGGTTTGTAGCATGGTTTGTGACACAGCTCCAGATCCACACCCAGCTGCTGTAGACCACTTACGTAAACTCATGTTTAGACATAATATCTAGCTTAGTTCTCCAACTAACTCATTACGTGTTAACTGAAAAAAATACCGGGTAAAGTAAACCACATAACAGCAAAATGTGATTTCATTTTAAGTAATTACAAATCTAAATATAGAACACTCCAATCTTCAGTAAATAAATAAAACCTTTTTAATATAAACTCGACGCCCACCATTCGCCCACAGAGTTTCCCTACTTTTTTTTTTCTTCTATTGTGTTGCCAACATAAAAATTCCAAAGGCAGCGCCAATGAGGGGCAGAGGCGGAGCAGGGGTGCCAATTTTACAGCCCAATGGCGCGAGAGAGTCGATTGGAAAACGTTGATGATGTAGTGATTATACTCGCCGCGTTCTAATTTTGTGTGCGTGGTTAGAAATTTATAACGGCGGAGGATAGCCTGTACCAGAAGTGTCATTGTATTAGTGGTTCAGCAGCTTCAATATCATCAGGATTGTGCCGGATGGCCGGAATATATCAGTTGACAGCTGACATAATCTTTGTCATTTGAACACAGCCGCCACGCAACCATCGATGCGACAATCTGCTAGAGTGACTGTCACCAGCCAGTGTCATTCATAACCGAACTTTTCGCTGATTCCAATAACTTTTTAACAAAACGAAGGGGCGCCACTTGCTCCGTCTTTATATAATTTGAGCAGTTCGTAGGAAGTTGTACATTTAACTAGGTAGGTTTAAAATCCATTGTGACCTTTATAATGTCAAAGTTCAGTCGAAAATATTTATTCAGTCAACAGAATTTATCAAAAAGTGGATTAATTATGTATTTCAATTAATGTTGTGTAATCCAATCACTCTCCCGTTTTCTGAATCTTAAATTTCTTGTCAGGTAATCTACTGTCAAGTGTAATTTAATATGTGATAATGTGAATTTAGATGTGAATATGGTTCAGCTGTTGTCAAACCACAAGTTAGATAAAGAAAGAATATTCTAACAAGATTCTAATTATCTTTATTTCTAACAACACTAGCCTCTGCCCGCGATTTCATCCGCTTTTTTCAACATTAAACATTCAATCGGCAATAATTTTCTTGCTCGAATTTTCGGAATTGGACCAGTAGTTCCGAAGATTACACCCTACATACAAACTCACAAATGTTACCTTTATAGTTTTAAACTGATATAAGATTGACTCATCATCATCTGCCTAGCGTTTTCCCAACTATGTTGGGGTAGGTTTCCAGTCTAACCGGATGCTGCTGAATACGGTATCTTACATGGATCGACTGTCTATCTGACCTCCACAACGTAGTTACCTACTGGGTTATACGATACGCTTGGTAAGAGTGGTTGTGAGACTTTCAGGCTTCTGACTATTCGTAACGACTGTCAAAGATCCACGAATGACAGCCGGGACCAACGGCTTAACGTGCTTTCCGAGGCACGGTCTCGGTATGTAAAGATGATCACCCATTGACAGGCCAACCGCGCCAAGCGTAGCTTTACCTGATCGATCGACCTGTGCGGCTTTTATTATTTAGCCACGGGCCCATCTGATTTATGAGCATGATTTGACAACAGCATTCATAAACCTAGTCCTTATTTCATTCGGGATAGCGTAAGTGATTCGGGATATCGAGTTTCGGCCTAACGCTAAGCCTTTAGCATAGACGAATTCAATATTCTTTTTCCATCGAAAACATCGGCATAAAAGCCCGTAGTCGAAACGTTCGGGACTTTGGACACATTATGAGCAACTTGACGTGGGAAAGTAAGTGTTCACTTTGTACTCTCACTTATTGAAACTCACATGTGTTTGGATTGATTTAGAAACTACAGGCCGACTTTCTAGAATGTTCGACGGTTCGGAGTGATTGAGGAGGCGTTTTGACGGGAATATTAAAATCTTTATCAAAGTGAATCGGCTGTAAGTTCTTGGGCGGATATTTTCCTGTACCTAAGCTTATAATGGTACCTACCTTACATTTTTAGGGTTCCGTACCCAAAGGGTAAAAACGGGACCCTATTACTAAGACTCCACTGTCCGTCTGTCACTAGGCTGTATCTCATGAACCGTGATAGCTGGACAGTAATTTTCACAGAATATGTATTTCTGTTGCCGCTATAACAAAAAATACTAAAACAGAATAAAATAAATATTTAAGGGCGGCTCCCATACAACAAACGTGATTTTTTGACGTTATTTTATATGTAGTGTTAAATATTTTATGGTGGTACGGAACCTTTCGTGTGCGAGTCCAACTCGCACTTGGCCGGTTTTATTCTTTAATATAGGTAAAAGTTGCGTTGCAAATATAACAGAAATTACAATCGAACAATAAACAGGCAGCGACATCGACACACAACCTGTTACTATGGATTTACTTCGTAATTCTGGACACTTGGATGAATTTTTTGAGAGATTACTTAAAAAAAAAAATATACATTACGACCGCATAAGACGAAAAATTTTGTAATTTTTCGTCTTACGCGGTCATAATCATATTTTTTTTTTTCAGACTGTCGTGCTGACCGGTAGGGGGTTGTTGGTAGGGGGTCTAGAATTGCCGGGTCAGCGGGATTGTCCGAAAGGGTCACCGCTGCCCCGGAATAATAAGGGCTAAGGAAGAAACATGGATAGACTTTAGTCAGTAAGAGTCTGACACTCACTTCCGCTCCACCCAGAGCGGGAGGAGCCATTTGATGATTTCCCACCCTCAAAAAAAATGCATTTGCAAACTTAAAAATCTTACTGAGTCCGCTAAATTTAAAGATATCTCTTAAAGCACCTACTCGATCGCTATTACAAAACTACGGCTAAACAAAACATAATCACAAAAAGCTTCCATTCAAAACTATCGCAGCGTCGCACTATTCAAGGTGCGATATTATCGCGACGTTGCGTTGTCGCTCTGTCGCGTTGTCGCGCCGCTCCATCCGGCGGGTGTCGCGGCTGCGCGCTCAAAAGCCGTCATCTTGTTGTTTTGTGCGCCGATACAACGCGCGGTCTATACCAACGCACTTGTTTAGTAAAAATGTTGCACTGTTTTGTCATCTGCGTAGCCTTTTCCACACTACGTACGTCGTAGGTACCTACGTAAATTTCTCGTAATTTTTCGTATGTAATTTCTTTTGGGAACGGCTTCCTGCCTAACTGGATGCACCTGAATACCAGTATTTTATATGGAGCTACTGCCTATCTGACCTCCACAACCCAATTACTGGCTAACTTCTATACAATTGGTAAAAATAGTTGTCAAACTTGCAGGCCTCTGACTGCCCGTAACGACTGTCAAAGATCTACGAATGACTGCCGAGACCAACGGCTTTAAGGCACGGAGGGGCATCGGTATGTAATATGTGGCCACCCATCCTCGGACCAACCTCAGCAAGAGTAGTTTAACGATAAAAGATCAACTGGAACCATAGATCTAAGAAAATTAAATCAACAAATTGGTACATTGGTTTGTGTGACGAACTGGGAATCACTCAGGGCTGTCAAAATATGAATATTCAACGTGGACCAGAGCAGATTATACTGAAACTTATCAATATTTATGTTTGAATAAATGCTACGGAATTTACATGGGAAATGTGACTTTGCGCGAGAATTAATATTTCAGTACATTTTAAGTGTTAATTTGTTAATGTAGACTATTCTGTTTGCAAAGAAATGTAGTTAATTTTGCTGAAATGTAGACTTGCTCAGGTTCTAGAATAAATTCGGCCTCTAGCTTACACTTGCTCAGGTTCTAGAATAAATTCGGCCTCTAGCTTACACTTGCTCAGGTTCTAGAACAAATTCGTCCACTAGCTTACACTTGCTAAGGTTCTAAAAAAACCGGCCAATAGCTTATACACTTGCTAAGGTTCTGGAACAAATTCGGCCACTAGCTTACATTTGCTAAGGTTCCAGAACAAATTCGGCCACTAGCTTACACTTGCTAAGGTTCTAAAACTAATTCGGCCTCTGGCGTACACTTGCTAAGGTTCTAGAACAAATTCGGCCTCTGCCTACTTATCAGACTCTATCAGGTCTATCACGGTCTGTTGGAGATTTCTCGCAGAAAATGCGTTGCAAGTGGAAATGCGATCTCATAGACAATAAACAATAATAATAAGGCTAAAGACAAGTAAATCTCGAGAAAGTATTTATGATTGATATAGATATCCATTTTGGGATGCGCTCTGTGCAAATTAGAAAATGTAGTGAATAAAGTAGATTACCTATAAGCTTAAACAAAATCTGCCGTAAGCAGATATCACAATTTTAATTAAAAAAGCCATACCTAATTCCTCAATCAACTTTAATATAGGTTAATACCCTCAGACGGTGAAATACGAATATGATAATGTAATTTCTCGAAATGTTCCGAATATTGCCGTCCATTAAACGACTCCAATGTCGTCGTGGTTATGAAAACGGGAAACGTTAATGCGGCATACTTAGGTACTTAATTTTGCGAGTGGCGTAATAGGGAACTAAAATAAAATGTACTGGATTTGACAGATTTTTGACGTCTGGGCTTTTTAAGTGGCGCCGCCATTATTTGCACGGATAAGTCTTCCGATCGAATTTTAATTTTTTGGTATTTTTGTCCTTAGTGTCGACAAGATTCTTTTTTATGTAAGATTAGCTTCTGCTCGGGACTTCGTCCGGGTGAAATTTCTTGTTATAACATAAAATATACATAGGTATATGTATATTTTCGGAATCGGATCAAAAGTTCCGATGATTAACCCCCTACATACTCACATAATTACCTCTTTATAATATTATAGTATAGGTTAAATAATGTAGAATAAAATTACTTTATATCCACCAAAAAATAGATTGCTCATTAGGTACACACGGCTACACATCAAGCTTTATACTCAACCAGTATAAGCTGTCTTCTGATTGTAAGAAAAACCTATACAATGCGAGGTCAGCTAAAACAGAAAATGTATAGCTTGATGTGTTGCCGTGTGGAGGTACAGTGCGGCCGACGAGAGAATGCGTTTTTGACACCTGTCAGTTTCATACAATACGTGTTTTTCGAATTTGATCTTTATTCGCTACTAAATTGTCGCGCTGAAAGGTGTCATTTTCTCGACGCAAGCGACGGCCGGACGGTAGGTGCTTGAAACACTGTATGTTTCAAGTACATACTGAGCAATCGGTTTGAGTGGGTCCTGCCAAGATGACAATAAAACCTCTGCGTGAAATACCCTCAAGATGCCGTTAAAGCTAGCCCGATCTCATTACTTTCGCACACTATATAATTCACTAATGTTTTGGTTTACTAGTATTGTATGAACGCACTGCCTTCGCCTAGATTTTGAAGTAGTTTCAAATGCTATATATTATTTATGGTAGAACTCGCGAAGTTCGTCCAAAGCTACTTACTTGTGAGTAGGCAGAATTATTAACTTGGTAATAGTGGAAACTGTATAAGGGGTCATGGAAATTTCAGACATATATTTGATATTAGCATTAAAAGCAAAGACTCTCAAAACGATAGAGGACAACATCGTGGTTTCCTCACGACGACGGCATGTCCTAGAACCAAAAATTCGAAGACATGTGACATCTACCAATCCGCACTGGGCCGGCGTGGTAGCTTATTAGCCCACTCCCTCTCGTAGAGAGGAGGCCTGTGTCCCAGCAGTGGGAACATTATAATCTGATTATAATTATGTATTAAAAAACTTTTACTGTATCCGACGATCGTGCATACTTATCTCTTTTGCTGACTGTACTACATACAAACTCAAAAATTCTACGTCTTTTTAATATTAGTAGGTACCTATAGAAAATTGCCGTTAGATTCCGATACCGAGTAAGTCAATACAGTATCGCCGTTCAATTTAAAAACAAAACCCTGTATATTAGCATTTTAATTTGACTTTCATCCAGCAGAAAATACAAGCACAATTTATAAAATAAAGTAAGAGGGACATCCAATTTTATTTCTACCATTTAGCCACTGGTTAAAGGTCCATTTACTCTGCTTCCATTACAACAAAGGCACAGGTGTAGTTTAGAGTTGAGCACTAATTGAAGAAATTGCGAGCAGACGATGCAATAGAGACTAACTCAAGCAGATGGCAGCACCTCCGAGCTATTTCAAGCAATCTGAACGATTTAAATTGACATTAGCAACAAACAAATCTTTTTAAACTAATAAAATTGTACTTATTTTATGAAAATAATTGTAGTAGTCAAGCCGCGGTCCTACGGCCCGTTTACTAATAAGCCGCGCTAGGCGTTGCTGCGCCTGCCGAGGCCTGTCGTGGCCCGTGCCGAACAAACGTGCAGTACAGGCCGCGCCACGGCGGCGCGCCTTCGCACTCACCTACTCCCGACCGATCGGACGGGCGACGATAGGCCACCGCAGGCCTAATCGGATGCGACGGTTCCCATGCCCTGTCAAAGCGGGTCGTGGGACCGCAGCATTACACAGTTGCCTAATTAATTTAAATTAGAAATAAATAAGTAGTAGGTACTCGTATCCTATCAGAGACCAGCCAGACTTGTTACTGTCAGAATTTCTTGATAGTAAGTAATTGTATCTAATAGGTGCATTGTTATCATTGAAAATTAGTCAGTCTGAAAACTTTTAAACAGATTCTGTTTTTCAATCTTTGGCTTCTTTGGCTGGATTTCAGTGTTACAAGCAAAGCTGGGATCATAGCTAGGTAGTAATGAACGTTTCTATATACATAATAGAACGTTAGCATTATCAGCCGTTAATGTTCCCACTGCTGGGACACAGGCCTCCTCTCTGTGAGAGGAAGTGGGTCATAATCCACCACGGGGGCTGACGGGGGCCCAGTGCGGATTGGCGGATGTCACATGTCTTCGAATTTTTTTTGCGCACGATGTTTTCCTTCACCGTTTTGAGAGCAGTAATGATGAAATAAATTACATAAAGTAAAGTACCTGCGGTTTAAACTCACGACCTGCGACTTCTCCGTGGGTGTCGATACCACTGGGCCACCACTGCTCATTCGCTATTAGAACGTTATTGGCCCTATAATAAAATGATACGCAGCCATTTCCAAGCAAACCGATGTAATAAAAAGCCAAAGCGAATTCCAATTTCAAATTCAATCCTATTGCTTTTACTAAACCCATCAGCGTCGATGGGCAGTTCGTCCATTCACTGTTTTCAATATAATATCGTCGCAGGTGTACACTCGCGTACAGTCGCACTAATTGAAGTAATAGCAGTCTGAGCGGACGAACGATTCAATTCCGATGCGCATCCTATTCAATGAGGTACACTCGAGCGGTAAAGTCTGGATGTGGCTCGTATATTTGTAGCAGTTTTTTTTTACTTTAACTAACCCTATTTATTTTGCGGTTTACTTGCAAGATAAAACTACGTCAATTATGCCTAAGGGTCGGGGAATCCAGCTTTATAGCTTCTGCCAATTTTGCCATAATTATAGCTATGTGCTTAGTTATGTTGTATCTTCATTAATAATGCTGAAATACCATACAACTTTAACAAATGTAGCTTTTCATTGGTGCACTACACAGCCTACTATATTTGTGTATTTACAAACAACCTTTCAAGGCAAAATACCCACACTATTTATGCCTTTTTTGCCATTCTTCCACACATTTATACTCATTCATTACTCCTTTTACATCCTCCTAACGTTCGTTGACTCCCGTTCATTATTTGTTGTCGTTCACTCATTCACTCACTCCTACAAGTCACTCAGTCGCTAATTGTTTGCTTGCCCTGTGTGTTTAGGAAACCATCCTTCAAATATTATGATATCAAATCTTAACTCGAGCACGAACCTTTGGTAGTTTCGTGCCCGAGTCAGATTTTAATAATATTTCAATTACATTTACATTTTTATTAATTACTAGCAGCGCCCCGCGGTTTCACCCGCGTTAGTTTCGATCCCGTTGGAATATCGGGATATAAAGTATCCTATATGTTAATCCTGGTTATAAACTATCTGTGTACCAAATATCATTCAAATCCGTTCAGAAGTTTTTGCATGATTGAGTAACAAACATCCAAACATCTTCACAAACTTTCACATTTATATTAGGATTTTTAAAGTTGTATAGGATTTAGGCAAGAGTTTAATGTCTCCAAAAATTATGAGTGTTGCACAATTCAATTAGATAAAAGCCAGTCCTCCTCCGGTGAGCGGTGATCCAGTGGTAACGGCCGCGACTAATAAATTGTAGGTCATACGGTCGAACCCCGACCGGCGCTTTACTTTGTGTAAATTATTTCACCACGCTCTCAAAACGGTGAATGAAAACATCGTGACGAAACCGACATGTCCTAGAACCAAAAATTCGAAGACATGTGACGTCTACAAACCCGCACTGGGCCCGCGTGATCGATTACAGTCCACTCCCTCGCATCGAGAGGAGGCCTGTGTCTTAGCGGTGGGAACATTATAGGCTGATAACGCATACCTTCTTGGCTAACTCTAATTTATTTTTTTGACGTGAACAGGTCTATAATATTGCTTCCATAGTGAGAGGCAAGTAAAAAAAACCAATAATAACATAATCAGCTCTCGCCAAAATCAAAACAAAACAAACAAAACATTATTTAAAATAGTGACAGTGAATATACTGTGTTAAAATAAAAAGAAAAATAATATCAAAAATATATTATGTCGGCCTATACGCGTGAAAAAGCCAAATCCAAATACAGAGATCGTATACGGTTGGAAAGGGCTTCTCAAGAGCAATCGAATGGTACCAATAAAACACCTTATGACCGAGTCAAGCAGTGCCGGGAACGTAAAGAATGAATGCGGCCGAGCGGATCAGCCCCGTTACGTAAACGTATTCACGTATAACACACGACCGTGTCCATGACAGCCACACCCCATTTTTATTCAGCAATTAACTGTTTTAAGACTTTAAGTGCTACAATTTAGATCCTTATCCTATCCGCTCTATTGACAAAACAGCTAAGACGTTTAACGAAATACACACGCTATACTTCCTTCATCCCACATAGTCAATTGCCGATCCAATTACCGCCAATTTATGCCACCAATTTACTGTTTCCATGGAATTTTATTTTCATTTTATGGGACGATTTTCAAAACGAGGATTCGGTACCGCTTTCTACGTTTAAAAATAATATTTATATAAAGTTTTTAAATTAGACGTAATGTTTAAAGATAGTAAAACATTCGTCTCGTTTCAAAACTAGAAACTAGTTGACTATCGTCGTCAATTTGTTAGTAATTAATAGATACTCAAGCACATGTATAGAGACGATATAATAAACCAATTGTTATTTATTTATTTACGCAAATCTTACCATAAAATTAGTATATAATTATTATTTAGTTATAATATAATAAATATATTATTACTCTTTTTGCCATAATTTTTATTATTACTCTTTTTGCCTTAATTTTTATTATTACTCTTTTTGCCATGTATTTAATGATTATTTTAATCATACATTTAATAATTTTATTTAATAACTATTTTTAATAATGTAACTACTATTTAGCTATTTTAATTATTATTTTTGTTTGTCGTAAATACAAACGATGTATATTGCATAAAATCCAGAACCTACTGATTGGGAGAACACAGTGGCCCCTGTAACACAGGTGTTGTTACCTAGAGCAGGAGTCAGGGCTTTCATTTTTATGCCAATAAATTATTATTATTTTATTACATACACAATTTATACATAAACACTAGTTTTAGTGTGCACTTTCCTGTTAATGCTATGTTACATCGGACTTTTCAATCTCTCTCTCTTTTATCTGATGTATCGTGTCTTTTAATCTGTGCTAAATAAATGTGTTTTGTTTCCTTACATCCATAATAATTGTTAGTTGTCTCGGACACCATGGCCTGTCTTGCTGCAGGAGCGCAGGCCGCATAGCACGGCACGCCAGCATCAACGATATTATTCGTCGAGCCCTTGTCACTGCCGGCGTACCAGCGGCTTGGTACGTGACGATAGGAAGAGACCAGACAGCATGACGTTATTGCCTTGGAAGGTGGGTAGGCCTCTGGTGTGCGACGCAACGTGTGTCGATACCCTTGCGCCATCTCATGTTCCTAGCACGGCGGGCTGTGCTGGTGCCGCTGCTGCGGCTGCTGAGACCCTCAAGCGGCGCAAATACTGTAACCTTATAGGCAACTACAGCCTTGAGCCGTTTGGGGTCGAAACGCTCGGGTCATGGGGCCCGAGTGCGCGTCTCCTTTTTAAGGAAATTTCTCGCTGGTTAATCGACTCTTCACGTGACCAGAGGGCTGGGTCGTTCTTTGGTCAAAGAATTAGCATTACCATTCAACGTGGCAATGTTGCCAGTCTTCTGGGCACGTTTCCGGATGTCAGCGATGCGGACGAGTACTTCGACGCCTAGGTGTCCTTCGTTTTTGTATTTATTTATATAGAAAGTTAGTTAATACACCTATATATATTAAATATAATATTATGTACATTTAATACATACTTATAATAAAATTGTTAGTTACAAAGCTCTAAAACTATGTTAGTATTACACTACAGACTAAGGTTAACAAAACAATATGTTGCGGACGGATATACTGACTGTTTAATAAAAATACTTACCAAACAATGAGATCAAGTTGCAGTCATAAAGCACTATTTTTGACTATGGATGCGCAGTCAACTAAATTCCGGTACTAGCTCATCTAGTAGAAAATTCTCTATCGCCGTGTACCCAAAGGCAGATGTTACGGCTATAGCTCTATATTACTGCAAACTTTTAATAAGCGAGCACAACGTTCCTCGTTTCATTCAGCCTAGCATCTCTATAAGTCTGTGCATTCAGCCTTGTCGGCGACAATCCAATGGAATCCGGAATCCCAGTGATAATGATGTCCTGTCACACAATTTTGATCAAAGCTTGTCTTTCGGTGTTGGTTCTTTGTGAAGACAGCCTTTTGCACAGAGAAAATGAATTAAGGACTATTCTAAAGGTTGGTATTGTTCTAGAAACGAACCAAACGATATTAACAAGTCCAATTTAAAGAAGTTTGTGTTCGCTTCTTCCTTAGTACACGTGCAAAAAAAAACCTCAAAATTGTCAGTTACATTATCTACTGACTAAACCTATTGATAAAACTTTTTGGTTTATTCTTTACTAGCAGCTCCCCGCGGTTTAACCCGCATAAGTGTCAATCCCGTGGGAATATCGGGATACAAATCCAAATCCGTTCAGCCGTTTGTGCGTGAAGAAGCAACACACATACAAACACACTCACAAACTTTCGCCTTTAGAATATTAGTGTGAATTATATATAGTTTATTGTAGGTTACCCCAGAAAATACACAACAAAAAATACGATACGTGGTTATTTTCACAAAGCGTCTACGTTATGTAAAGTTGCCAGGTAAATGTTTCCTTAGTAACAGATCGGTAATCTACAAAATTAATTCGCCAAAATCCCCTGTGGTCTTTGTATTAATGTAAATCTTTTAATTGTTACAGGGGCTTCGGAAAGCAAGGATACCAGTGTCAAGGTAAGAATTTACAGTAATATAAATTTATTCTATGATGATTCTAAGTGATAAATTCTGTAACTGCCTGAAAAGAACCGAAATTGTCAAAGGCGACTTCTTACTGATAACATAATACTCGAGTTATTCCGGTCTGATCTCCTGAAACCCCCCTGTCGATCCCCTGCTAGTTCTTCTTCTATTTTAATCTCTGTCTTATCCACTATAAACTTTCTCAATCCGGTCTGATCCAGTTTTTCTTTTGATTTAATTCCTGAAGTATCGTCAGCAACAAATTTTTTTGGTAAAACTTCAAATAAACTGAAAAATGAAAGTTCATACAGGTTGGCAGGGACATCGATGCACAACCTGTTACCATGGAATCAGCACATGACTCTGGACTCCCCTGTGTTGTAATTTTACGTCGGTTATACAGGTTGTCCCGTAATTAATGGATAACCTCTTAAGGAGTCCTTGTACTTATCATTATCAACAAATTTTACTATAGGACCAAATATCGCGAAAAAAAATCATCTGTTCCCTACATTTATGTTCGCATAACTTGTCAAAATGTAGGAAACAATTGATACTTTTTTCGCGATTTCAGGTTTGGTCCCATAGTAGGTAATAGTTGTTAATAATGATAAGAACAATGACTGCTTAAAAAGTTATCCATTAATTACGGGACATCCTGTATAAAAACAAAATTAGCTCTGCCATATGATATATGTTCTTTTCTAGTAAACAGCTGATTTTTGTTTTGATAACCAACGAACAATTATTCATGGTTTCAGTTTGCGCGTCGATGTCCGAGCCACCCTGTATACGCTGAAATAAAAAATGGGTCCATCTGAATTATGGAATTATGTTTAAGTACGCTACGCATCTTTCAGTCTATGGAAAGAATTGTACTCGTACTTACTGTTATTACGAGTTACAACATGATACAGATCGACCACCTTCAATTCAGTCTTTATCAAAAATAGCCTCTGATATTTTGACAATTAAGTATAACCAATATCTCTAACAAAACGTTTCACAAAACTGCTGAGTTGGCTGCCAATGCCAATAGACTGGAAAAAAATGCGGGCTTTAAAATTCTTACAGACATTTTCTGCGCTCTATCGTTTGCAGTCTAAGAGCTAGCCAGGGAAGCCTTTGTCGTCATCTGTTCTGTATTTGTGTGCAGTGTGCAGCTTTGTGGTCCACAAAAGATGCCACGAGTACGTGACGTTCACCTGCCCTGGTGCCGACAAGGGGGCGGATTCCGACGTGAGTATATTGCGTATCTTTTCATATCTTTATCGATTATGAAAATGATTTCAGAGTATTTTTTTTTATTTTTTTATTTGAAATGTGTTCGCTCTTGACTCTAGTCTAGGTCAGAGGTGACAGAGACAGAGTCGACAATTTAGTGAGCTTACCCAGAAGAAGCCTATTCACTCTCACTTTGAAGAGATTCGGGTTGTATGCGCTCGGAAACACAGACGCATTTTTTATGAAGATTTTGTCGCGAATCGCGATGTTATTTTTTTTGCATAAAACGTAAAATTGATAATACTATTATAATAAGAAAGGATTCTTCGAAGTGTACGCAAATCAATATTAATAAAGTACAGACGCCAGCACATCAAGCTACCCGAAACTGTAAAATTTTCCCATTCAACCTTGAACCTTATGCTTTATCAATAAAGTTGAAAATCTCTTAAAGTAATTTGATAGATTGTAGTAGCTTGATGTGCTGGCGTCTGTACACAGAAAAAATAAAAATAAATTATATTTGAGGCTTATTTATTAAGTCAGTTTAAGCTTTTATTATGTAAATTTATTTGTAAGGTTAGAAGAGGTATAATTTAATTTATTACTTTTTTAACAAGTTAATTTATTACTTTGCAGCAAAATTATATATTGCATATTTAATCGTACACTTGCATCTACAATACTTTCATATATTACAATAAAATGTATACTGAACATGAACAGAAATTACACTTCAAAAAATTAATTACCATAAATTCACTGTCATAAAGTAATTATTGTACCTACATCAGCTTGCGTGTAGGTCAACCGGTCAGGGTACGGCCATCAACAAGTATTGTGCCGTGCACTCAAAAATAATGAGATTTTGTTTTATAAATACAGTCGCTTACAATAAATAGGGAACGACAAAGGAAAGTGACAATCGACTGAAGTCTTTTTTGTATGCATATAGCGTTATCACTGTCATTCCTTCAGTAAATTTGTTGTTTGTTTGTGCAGCGTATGTTTTAGAAACAGTTGTATATCTCTCAAATTGTACTCAAGAGCTTTCTGTAGGCTAACTTATTAAAATTGGAAAAAGCAATTAATTCTAATCATTATAATACACGCTACTAATGAGTGACAGCTGTTTTATCACTCAACTCTCTTTTTTCCACTCAATGTGCTCATAGTATACTGTCGGGCACTGTACATTAAAATTCATAATAAAGTTTATAGCCGGTGTGCAGCTCTGGGACTACGTGCCAGAATATTGATATTAAAAAGCATTTTATAATAGACTTTCTTCCTTAAATTTACTTTCACTCTTCGTTAATTAAAAGCGTCTGGAAACTTTTGTAGAATGTAATGAAACTTATCAAAAATGAATTTTTTTTGAGCAAACAAAATTCCGAACTGAACATCTACAGTTATAATGAAGCTTACGATAATAAAGAATATTTTATTATCCAATACAAAAAAAAAACATATAATAAAACATTAAGTAAGTACCTAATTGAAAGAAAATTGCTTTTCACAAAAACCGCAGCGTGTAGTCTTATTACAAGCCAAACCACGCTATCACAGCGAAGATTAAAGGAAAATGGGCCTCATAACGAAAATTCCCGAAAATATAATAGAAAATCAGGTCACGACCATTAAAATATCGTATCTCATGTACAAAATTGTTTAATACCGGATCATCACTTCAAATAATAGGTATTAGCAACAAGCGGCCATGTTCGGTTAATTGGCGGGAACGAGACATCGCCATTTTGTTGCGTTTCAAATAGTTTACAATTGGTGCAATTTGCTGAATCAACTCTGTTATTAAATGGACACGTCTAATTATGTTTTCTAGCTCACCTTGGGACTGGTTTTTGTTAAAATACCGCATAAATGGAAAATTAAAACGTCATAAGTGTTATTGGAAAATAATACGACAGACGAAAAGTAAAAATAAGTTGGTCAAAGTGAAATCGTATTTTTCAATCAGACCATTATTAACAGGCACTTTTGAAAGTCACAAATTGCAAGAAAAAAGAAAAGTTGATTTTAGTTACCCCTTCCAAAAGTAAGTTTCGTATGGAGAAGAATGAAAAAAAAAAACCATAGACAAAGAAATCAGTACACAATATAGGTAGGAAATATTAAACAGATATTGTATTGTTTTAGCTAAAGAGCAACGAATTAACTACTAAACGCACGCTTGGTATTCATACAAATCGTGATACTTGCGTTATCTATTTCTATCTAGGTATATCTGTATTTTAAACCTTACTGAAGTTTTATTTCACTGGGATTTTTTCTCTAAAGTGGTAAAGCGAGTAGGTACCTACCTAATTTTGTTGTCATAAAACATTGTTCCACCCACAGTACAACAGGGTTAATTAAGTTGGAAAAGATAACATTTTATGTGTTTTCACAGTACTTAAAAGGTATTGTTTGTCTGACAAGAATTAAGGACCTACTTAATTAAAAATTGTTATAGACTTGCTTTTACTGGAAAATTAAGTAATTTCTCCGCTGAAATATCTGTATAATTTACTTGTATTATTGTATTTATTTTAGATGTTTCCAAAGTTTTTCTTTGATCATTTTGTGTACTGGTTTGATGTAACATGCGTTTGAAATAACAAGATACCTATCGTACGTTTTCTCTCAAGTTTTCGTAAACAGGTCTAAGTAAGGTATACCTATATACAGGGTGTCCCTGAAAGTATGGATCAAATCTAATAGGGACGTGGACAAGGTCATTTTCAAACTTTTTAACCCTGACAATGTTGGTGATTTTTTTACGGTTTAAAAGTTATGACCGATTTTTGTTTTTTTTTTCAATTACTTCGCAAAAATATTCAATAATAAATATAATAATAATAATATATATAAATATTTAACATTAAGTTATTTCATGTTTATAATAACATCAGAAGTCAGAGCAGGCTGAAAATATCTGTAATAAATAAGTCATTAACCAATAAATTATAATATTCACAGTAACGACTGTCATTATCCAATCAAACATTAATTTCTTTCAGTATCAGCCACGCGGCAGTTGCAAATTTAAAATTACCGTTGAATGAATTAATGTCTATAAAAATAATTTATTTTCCAATAACCACGTCGAACCTCTTAACACTGTTCAAAATGAATTTGTGAATAATTTGATTCATAGTAAATATAATAATAAGTTCTAAAAGAAACTTGGCGAAGAGTGGAATTAAGTTTAAGTTCGACAAACTTAGTTACAGTTAGTTTAGTTAGAATAAGTCACAACCCCTAGGCTATGGCAGGATTCAGACAGGACACCCAAGAGCATACGGTTGCAGGAGACTATAACATCACGTATAAACTGACCAACAGGATACACGCACCAAGCACAACTTCCGCAACTGCACATATTCGTCCCCGACGTTCTGCGACCACTGTGGCTCCTTGCTGTACGGCCTCATCCACCAGGGCCTCAAGTGTCAAGGTACCAAGCGACCGCGGACTACCCACTAACGCTTGGACATGCTTCTGTGTTTTAGTTCTCTCTACTTTCAGATAGGTGGTGGTGCTTTCTGCTAATGCTTTTTTTAACTCTTTTATGTCCGTAGACTCTTTAGGTTCCTCTTCTTGCGTAGGAACGCTCTCGCTCTATTCGGGGCCCTTTTTATTTGTGCTTTAATTGATAATGATATGTTTGTGATTGCAAAGGCGGCCTACGCTCCGCACAAATGGAACACGTGGACGTTCCTTGCGCCAACTTTTTGTGAACACTGCGGTACATTACTCCATGGTCTCGCCCATCAGGGATTAAAATGCGGAGGTATAATATAGACGTATCTATAGAATGACACTAACAAGAGGAAACTAGTTCCTGGATAGCGAATGCTTTAACACGAGACGACTAATGTATGCCTTTGCAACTAAAAAAATATATGTTGTCAGCACAAGAAGGTTCCAAATCCCAGGTATCAGTTCCCGTTAGTGAGACAAGGAGGTCCCTTTGCACGAAATGTCTGGATCGTTAATAAATGTCTATCTAATAACTGAACTATTAATATCAAAGTCCCCTCGTAGGTTCGTTCAAGAAATTGAAGTTGCTTCTGTTACTTTAATTTGTTTTGCTTGTTTATCCTCCTCTGTATATATTTCTGCAGCTAAGTTTGTTTGCTAAGTATGTGAGCACCTCTTTGCATAAGTTACAACGCACGTAGTTAGTAGTTAGAGACGCAGTTCATTGTAGTAAGCTATTGTTTACTCATGGGTTTTAAATGAAGCATTGACAAAGGATTCATTAAATGCTATTGCAACTTGTTGAGTGTGTTGCACTTCTTTGTTTAGTTTGATACGGTTATGAGTTAAGCATTTAGGCTGTGCAGTATTAACGAGTTGCGTATCTACTAACAAATCGATATCATTACCAACTGCTTCACTGAATTTTCTTTGTTCTTTATTATCAATTATTACTTCTTGCTCCTTACTGATTTCTGTGAAACTTTCGATGAACATTAAGTTCACAATTGGTTGTAATGTTCTGTGAAGGTGGACAATTTTCTAGAAAGCTGTTATTACACTTGACAAGGCAATTGGCTGGTTTGATATGTCATGCATCTTTCTACCAGCTATAAAATGTACCTAACTAACCTTTACAATATGATGATCGATATTCACTTGTTTCAATTGAGATTATCGATTTTATAAGCATATTCTCTGAAACATTGTTTCTCTACAAATATTAACAATGTAATACTTAAAATGTAAAAATATTCATCGAGTTTCCTCTGTAAATGTAACTTATCTCGCGTATTTTCGTTATGTTGCCTTATTAATTATCCCGGAGGCGGTTGTATATTACCTATTAATATTATAATTACCCAGAACAATTAATAAGGTAAACTCGCCATCCTTCTCGTTTTAACTCTATCCGTCATTTATGTTTTTATCATCTTCAAATGCATGTTTATCTTCATTGCTTGAGTGACTCGTATTGCTTGAAAAATTGAATGTTTGTCAAATATATTCTCGCAAGTCATTCCCAATATGAGCGCAAATAAATTTGAACTCGCCATACGCTTTAATGATTCATATTTTAGTATTAATGGACTTCTTACGTATAAAAATACTTGATATTTAGTAGCTTTGCACTCAGCATGCATGTGGCAATATATCATTAAACGCTGCTGTTGGAAATGATTTACGATATTATTGCGTACATTCCCGAGTTTTTTACTCCAAAGTAAAATATATTTAGAATTCTTTTCTCAAGTTTGGTCAACTGCAATAATTGTCACTGACAGTCTTAATTTTAATGTAACTTTAGAATCCAAAATATTTGGAAATTCCTATTGAAGCTTTTGATATCATCATAAAAGGATTTTATCTTGGTTTTCCACCAGTTAGGTACCCTCAAGCTAATTAGAACCCTATCGATGCAAAAAATACCTTAAAACAATGCAAGTTGCCTGCGGCCATAAACCCTTAATTCGCAGGCCTGTTAAAATCCTATGGAGTATAAACTAAAAAAACAAATTTAAGAAGTTATTATTAACACTTTGAACGTGTAACAGCATGCGACATGAACGTCCACAAACGTTGCGAGGAGTCGGTCCCGAACCTGTGCGGCTGCGACCACACCGAGCGACGCGGTCGCATCCAACTCACCGTGTCCTGCCAGGGGAACAAGCTCACTATTGTAGGTATGTACCGTTAGGCTAAGCGCACATTACCATAGCGCATCGCATTTCAATACAGTATTTTTATCTCACGAAGCAACGCGCGCTTTACTTGTTGTAACCAAGTGTACACACTCTGTGAATGTGTGCGTGAAGGCGACACACACACACTGCCGTCTTCGCCCGTGTCTCGGCCGGTACCGAGAGCTTCTACGGTTACACATATACTCCGACTTTTAATTTGCTGCAGTTGGACTGCGTTTAGAGATATGCATGTCAAAAATAAGTTTCGTTTGTTATACTATTCTGTACTATAAAAACAAGATTTGGTTGATGGTCATTTAAGTAACACGTAAGCTGTCATTTTACTGCAGCTAATTAAAAGTCCGACTATAGTCACAGCGTGTTTATACGCAAAGTTGATCACAAGTAAAGCATGCGTCACTTCGTGCGATAAAAATACTATAAGTAGGTACAAACAATACACAACAACAAATAATCATACCGCAGATTACTTGTTCAAATAAACAAATTCGCCCTTGTTTATACCGTAAAAAAAACAAACTCTTACCAATATTTTTCTATTACCAGTGATACAGGGCCGCAATCTGATCCCAATGGACCCCAATGGCCTGTCTGACCCCTACGTGAAGATGAAGCTCATCCCAGACTCTGATAATGTGAAGAAAAAAACCAAGACTATAAGGAGCACGCTGAACCCCGTGTGGAACGAGACCCTGACATTTGAGCTGAAGGCTGAGGATAAGGACCGGAGGCTGCTGATTGAGGTAATGATTTTGAAGTTTTTATTTTACCTACTCACTATGGAAAGCACAACACACAAAAGCACAATTAAAGTAAAGAAAATACATGGTGCCAATATTATAATATACAAAAACAAAACATTTTATAGAAAGAAAGTCTCACTATGACTGTGACAGTTGCTCAGTTGCTGTGTTGTTGCACTTTCCACCATTTTTTTATTCTCATCAAATTGAAACATCATTAAAGTTAAAACTACTTAACTATCACAAAATAGACCGTGACGTTTTATGATATGCAAGTTACGTTCAACCTTAAGGGAGAAGTGCCAGGGTAGCCAATTTGCGGGTAAGTGTCAGGTTGTATATTAAATAAAATATGATTCGCGACCGAAACAAGTATATATCTATTTACAGAATTATACCTAATCATTAAGATCAGCATGATTTAATAATTCTGTAAACATACAACGTCACGCTGACCTGCAAATTGCAAAAAACGTCATAACATTTGAATTTCGCGGACTACCCTCCCCTTAAGGTGGTCCAGGAATTACGAGGTCGACTGTACAAGTCTACGACACACATCACGGTTTTGTGATTAGATAGTAAGGCATACTTATGTGGTTTACTCGAATAGCTCCTAGCTAGACCATTGATTGTCATGTAACCACAAATGATAATTACGTTGCTAACGTCATCCTTCATAGTTTTAAATTAAACCCATTGTCTAAGAACTAAAAGTAAATACTTTTCTGAATGTTTGGTTAAACAATGATCACATTCTCATAGCTAAGTACCAATACAGCATTTATACCTATTTAGATCTAGTCATAAAGAGCAATGTTTAGCATAGCATAGAAGACATTTTTATGCAACTTCTACTCAGTAAATGAATTATTTGATAAAAGACTTAAGAAATAATAATAATAATAATTTTAATAATCATCTAAGTACCCTCTGACATCATATTTTTAATTCTGCTTTTATTGTTTAGTTTTTATGTTGAGAATGTATTTAATATTATATCTAAATCAATAAGGAATTTTAGTTATATTTCGATCGTAAAATTATTGATAAATGATTAACACAAATGTTTGCATGTCACAAAATTATGACTAAGTGTTATGGATCTGTAATATAGTTAAGACCTAAATTGTACCAACACTTATGGCAAATAAAATTGAATTGAATTGAATTGAATTGAATTGAATGCTAACCTCGACAAGTTTGTATGAAAGAAAAGGCACTAATTTATCTTCAAGACTACCATTAAAAAGACATTTCTCATGTCAAGTTAATCTGCTTTTGATTCTTTTAATTCTGAATACATTATTAAACAGTTAAAAATATTACTTGCATAAAGTCCTAATAAACGATGTAGCTTCCAAGAATTCGTAATAAATAAAGTATTAGCGAAAAAAATATCGCTTAATGTTGTACTAAAATAGTTTCCATTTTAATGTTCATTTTCAGACGTGCAAATTATTTCATTAACGCCGTCATTTTTGTGAATTAATTTGGTTGTTCAACTATTCGTAATGAATATCTCATGAGAGCTATTCGTATTAAAATACTTTGGGCGAAGCAAAAGGTTTTGTATGAGATGGTATGACTGGTGTGGAAACCGGCAAGTCCTAGAACCAAAAATTCGAAGACATGTGACATCCACTAACCCGCACTACACCACGCACACAGTGGGCCATAATCCACAACGCGGGTGGATTATGGCCCACTCACTCTCACCGAGAGGAGGTCTGTGTCCCAACAGTGGGAACATTATAGGCTGATTATGTTATGTCATGGTATTACTGGTCATACATACCATTCTACCAAACATACTATCCATTACAAAATATTGAAATGAACATGCCATGTTACGTCTTGCCATATCTAGGTATCGCGCAGTAGATCACATTTTATTTTTCTTATGAACGTTTACGACGTACGGCATTTCATACAAACTTTCAAGCCCTTGATTTTTAATGAACCGATTTTAATGAAACTTCATACGCATAAGCAGGATACAAAGGTCTAAATAGTTAGTAAAAAGAACATTTTCGAAATGTCTTATTTATAAAAAGATAACTGACGATAACTGAAGATAACTGTTTCTATGGATAATCGGTTTAGTTTGGCTGTAACACTATTTTTCATACCACGATCTTATTTCTTGACTGTTCAAGGTCATTATTTTCAGAAAACAAGATTTTTCAGCTGCATGATCGCGCTGTCTTGACCAACACCATAAAAGAAAAAACCGACACCCAACATGCATGCTTCTAATATTTCCAGATCTGGGACTGGGATCGTACTTCCCGCAATGACTTCATGGGATCTCTATCGTTCGGCATCTCCGAGCTGATGAAGGCGCCAGCAGACGGCTGGTTTAAGCTCCTGACCCAGGAAGAGGGAGAGTTCTACAACGTGCCAGTGCCTGAGGAGGGTACAGACCTGGCTCAACTGAAGAACCAGATGAGAGCGACTAGTGTTGGAGGCCGTAGGCCTCCGCCCCCGCCCGACAGGGAGGTTCCACATAATATGGCCGCTGCTGATGTGATTAGGGCCTCAGATTTCCATTTCATTATGGTGCTCGGGAAGGGGTCTTTCGGAAAGGTTTGTAGACTGTAATAGAATCTGCAGTCTAATGTTTTAAAACCTCTCAGGTTTTTGCACACTGCAGCGAATGTTTTTTTTAAATCCACGTAACGCGTTACGATAACCTTTTGCAATCCAGAGAAACTGCTAAACAGAACTTAATTTTCGCTCGTCACTTTGGTAAACTGCACTTTCGCTCTCGCTGCACTGGGACATCAATTTTAGTAGTGTTGTCAACAATACTACCAAAATGACATGTGTCGTTTTGGGCGACAGTTGACCTTCCTACTGGATAGTCGTCAGTGACATCTCAAATTGGTTTCCTAACCGTTTATCCAGGTCATGTTAGCCGAACGTCGTGGCACGGACGAGCTGTATGCCATCAAGATCTTGAAGAAGGACATCATCATCCAGGACGATGACGTGGAGTGCACGATGGTCGAGAAGAGAGTGCTGGCTCTGAGCAGCAAGCCGCCCTTCTTGGTGCAGCTGCATTCTTGCTTCCAGACAATGGTGAGGGTCACGTAAAGATTCTGTATACTGTATGACCATTTTGGAAAAGTGGTTTACTCGTATGTCGTACTGTGCAAGGTACTGTAGGACGCACGTCAGTAGGAACAAAACCCGTACAAGTTTGCCTCTTATTGTATGTATTAAAACTCCGTACTACGCTAGGCAGTACGCTAGGAATAAGCAGTGGTGGCCCAGTAGCAACGGCCGCGACTTACAAGTGCAGATGGTGGGTTCGAACCCAGACAGGCGCTTTACTTTGTGTAAAACATTCTGAGGAAACCGGCATGTCCTATAGAACCAAAAAATCACTGCTTAGCGCCGAGAGCTGAAAAGACAACAGTATATTTTTGCAAAGCACTAGGATGCACTCTGTTGGATTCTCAACTCTGGACTCAACACCGAGAGTTGAAAATACAGTGTGCGATAAAATCCCGCCGCAATATTTTTACGCCCATGGAAACGGGGCCTAACTGAGAGCTATCCGGGTGCCAATTCTTTTGATGATGTGTTAAAAGAATGAAGCATGAAAATTGGGCTTTTAAAACAACACTCTGTCAGGTGTCAGTACAGAATAAATTGAGTCCAGTTTTTTGTGTTCGTAAGTGGTCACATTTCAATTTATTTCTTAAGGCGACGCCGACCGCGCAATGGCGCCCTAAATAATCCTTAAAACGGAAAATAGTGCGTTAGTGTATCCATTTTTAAGGATTATAATAAAACTAAACAATGTAAAACTTCCGTTTGTAATAATATTAACGTATAATCTTGTGGAGCACAACTTAACATGCTTATTTTCTGCATTTTCATTCTAAAATAAAATAAATAACCAAACAAACGATGAGGGCGCCATCGCGCGGTCGGCGTCATCTTAAGAAAAAAATATACAAACTGACTGGATAAACTTCTAATACTAAATAAACTAACAAACTATTAAAATTAAAATATAATATAAATACTCAACTAAAACGAACCTTTGGGTCACGGGACGTGTCAACCAGCCGTTTGCAGATTTCATTGAACAAGCCATGAGCACTCGGACCCCACGGCCCGAGGGTTCAACCCCAAACGGCTCGAAAATATAATTACCGAAAAGGGTACTTTCGCCGCTTGAGGTTTTCAGTTTATTATTTTTTTATGGACATTTTCAGGACCGTCTATACTTCGTGATGGAGTACGTCAACGGCGGTGATCTGATGTTCCAGATACAACAGTGCGGCAAGTTCAAAGAGCCTGTAGCTGTGTAAGTATTCCTGTTTGGTACATAATGGTTAGAAGTTGCTCTTACCGTCGTCGTATGTTTCGCGTTAATGTAGCGTAGTGTATTTATGAGATATTTTCTTAGTGATTGGCTTTGAAACTTGATCAAACAAAAAATAATTTAATTTGATTTGTTTATTTTTGTAGGATCACTTGAAAGTGATTGCAATAATTGCGGTCGTAGACCCCAAAAAAACGATTTTTGGAACTGATACTTATTTCAATATCAGTTCCAAAAAACGTCGTGGGTAGAAATGATATCTTAATACGATAAAACATAAAAAAAGCGTTATAGGGTCCCGTTTTACCCTTTGGTACGGAATCCTAAAAATTGCTTAATGAATTACTTAATGAAAAAAAAGTGTTTTTGTCACCTCAAATTTGAAAAAAAAATAAAAAGATAGATTTTTGGGAGATCAACGACACTAACAGCGGTCGTTGATCTCCCAAAAATCATTCTTTTTTTTTTTATTACTAAGACTCCGCTGTCCGTCCGTCCGTCCGTCTGTCACTACGCTGTATCTCATGAACCGTGATAGCTAGACAGTTGAAATTTTCACAGCATGTGTATTTCTGTTGCCGCTATAACAACAAATACTAAAAACAGAATATAATAAAAATTTAAGAACCAAATAAACATCTAAAAAGCCGACTAAAATCATTCAAGCGTATAAATAAGACTTTTAGAACTTCTAACACATACTCCAACACCAGTATACCCACCAACTTACTCCCCAGGTTCTACGCCTCAGAAATAGCAATCGGTCTTTTCTTCCTGCATTCCCGCGGTATTGTGTACCGCGATCTCAAATTAGACAACGTCCTCCTCGACCAAGACGGCCACATCAAGATAGCAGACTTCGGCATGTGCAAGGAAGGGATTACCGGTGACAAAACTACGAAGACCTTCTGCGGAACCCCGGATTATATCGCCCCAGAGATTATCTTATACCAGCCGTATGGCAAGTCTGTGGACTGGTGGGCGTATGGTGTGCTGTTGTATGAGATGCTGGTCGGTCAGCCGCCGTTTGACGGAGAAGATGAGGAGGAGCTGTTCGCTGCTATTACGGATAATAGTGTGTCGTACCCGAAGACTTTGAGTAAGGTTAGTACGATTCATTTTATAGCTTTTTTTACAGCCTGAACTGCGCTTTAAGACCAGTTTTTGACCATTACTGAAACTTTTCGGTCAGTCTTTTCTTAATTTTTAATCCAGCTCTGTGTGGCTACATTCTCAAACATACGATTCTTAATGATACAGTGAAAACACGGTGTGAATGTGTGCGTGAAGACGAATAGCGTCAACACATAACACACACACACACTAAATTCCGACTTCGCCATTGTCTCGGGATAGTACCGAGAGCCCCTGAGCTTTCACACACATTCACATGGGTTAGTATATTCGGTAACCACAAGTAAACCGCGCGTCGCTTCGTAAGATAAAAATAGTATATTGTCATGTGATCGCAATGAGCATGTGTTAAAATCTATTCAGCCGTCCGTAACGGATAGAACTGTTCCTTTCGTGCTCTTCCTTTCTTGATTTCGTGATGTTCGACTAGATTGCATGCTAATAAAAACAGTCAACGTCTAGAACTGAGCAACTTATTTTTTTTTTTACTTTTGCCCCAAAATTTGATTTATTATATGGGTCCTCGAAACCTCGTCTAAATAAAATACCCACCTTTCTCCTTACAGGAAGCCAAAGACGCATGCAAGGCGTTCCTAATAAAGAACCCGTCGAAGCGCCTCGGCTGCAACGCGCGCGGCGAGGAGGACGTGCGCACGCACCCGTTCTTCCGTCGCATCGACTGGGCGCGCATCGAGGCGCGAGACGTCCAGCCGCCCTTCAAACCTAAGATTGTGAGTATCGATATTATTGGAGAGTAGTTTTGGAAATGTTCAAAAGAAAGTTATTTGACTGTTTGTATAATTGTATTTATTATTATTAAAAAAAATACAAGTTCCTTATACTTAAACAAAGCAGACAATTAGACCTCCGGGGTCTGTCTTAGCATGCCATGGCCTGAGATTTGATCAACGCGCTATTAACAGTTCAGTTATAATCGATCTGATGTAAAGTTCTTTGAGCTTACGCGCGTATGCGTAGGTATGTGCGTATGTGTTGCGTATGATTTTGTATATTTTTACAAGTTATTATAAATTGGAGTGAGATTCATGTTGTGGCTTTGTTCGTCTTGAATTTACCAGATGATTTTTGACACTCCAGAATCATGAGCTTGTCAAGCAGCGATGTTTCGAAATCCAGTCAATAACATAATCTTCATTTATTATTATAATCTCAAACAAATCATTCCTAATATTGGTCTGTGCACAAATAGGTAGGTATACCACAAATATTACGTATCAATAAATAAAATTAAAAATATAATTTTACTAGATAATTATTCAAATAGATAATATTTCTAAATTACTTTCTCCAATCTCCACAGAAACATCGCAAGGACGTGTCGAACTTCGACAAACAGTTCACACAAGAGAAGACAGAACTGACGCCCACTGACAAGCTGTTCATGATGAATCTCGACCAGACCGAGTTCATGGGCTTCTCCTTCCTCAACCCCGAGTTCGTGCAGCATGTCTGAACAACCAAGGTACACATCATACTAGTGACGTGAACCAATAACTGAGGTTGACATGGTCGGCCCTCCAGCCAGTTATTCATGATGAGAGGCATTAAACGTGCCCTACCTGAATTGTTTTATTCTGGCCTATTAGCTTAACTGCCCCGTTGGACTGCTGAACGTGGGGTCCTGGGTTCGATTTCTGAGTCGGGCAAAGTGTTAATAGGTTTTTACTTAGTAACAACCCGGAGTTTGGAAGTTGGCGTTGTGGTACCACCGTGCCTTGGTGCGCACGTTAAACCGTTGGTGCAGCGCCTGATCTCTCCGGTCGTGTCGGATTGCCAGCCGTCCCATAGACAATGAGAGTGAGGGAAGAGTGGGTGCGCCTTGCATCTCCCGCGCCGAAGACTAGTCTCTGTTGAGATTGGCCGACATTGCCAAAATATGACCGAAATGCAGTCTGGAGGACTATGTTAGCTGGGACTGTTTTTTTTTTATCGACACTCGAAAACTCAATAACAATTCAGTTTTTCCCGTTCCAGGGTTGAATTTCTACTCATTATTGAAGCTGGCTGTGTGGTGGGGCCTGCCCCGGTACGAGTCAGCACTTCACTCCATCTGTCGACTGTCTCTGTCACTCATACGGCGCGCGTCGTTTGCTCTCTCACTCTGCGTTCAGTTCTGACGGTTAGCTATCATTGTATCGTTGATTCTTGAGGGAATGCCATTCTTAGGCTCTTCGAAGGACGTTTAGGAGAAGTATTTGCTCATTCCCATTAATTTTACTACTCTTATTTTAAGTCGATGATATTCTACATACCATCCAATGCGACATGACTTAGTTTATTTAATTTATTTCGTCTTTAGCGTCGATATTTGGGAAATTTTCTCACTTATAACTCGAAATATGAGTGTTGTTAACTTCTTTAGTATCGAAGTCAAAAATGGATAGTTATTCTAAGAGTAGTCATTTGTTTAAGTATAATTTTCGCAATAATTAATTTATTTAACTGCAATAATTGAATCGGAAATTTATCCAACGAATTTCGCTAAGCAATATTAATTGGAATAAAAAGTTATTGTTGAATTTTTGCTCTCTATATATTGGCAATATTTTTTTCGGCAATTTTAATGATAATTTATTCGTTAATTAGTAACATGAGAATCATATTCAGAATCTCGACACATGGCAATCTCTAATATCATGATCTTGGGGCCACTTAATAAATATTGTAAATGTTGATCGCCACTCAGTATTTATACCTTCTGTCAAAATATACTCTATTAGAAGTCATTAAAGTTTATAATCGCTTGCAATTTTGACAGATCGCGTCAAACTGTGTGGATGTTTTTTGTTTAATTTTCACGGTTTTATCACATATCAGTGTTGTTTATATGTAAATACTGTCGTGTCGTGTGGATGGCTATATTGTTAAGCGTTTTAGATGTCCAAGGAGCTTATAAGAAACATATTTAGCGTACGCTATAAAGCCAAAGTGATCGCTTGAATATCTTAGATCTTCTAGCCTGTAAAATTTTAGAAATACTAATTAAACTTGCTAACGCATTTTAAAGACATGAGTATAGTAAAATGTTATCTTGATGAGCAAATGGTTGTTTAACATTATTAATATTAGATTTGGGAGAAATGGTACAGCGTAAGCTAAATGTGTTTCGTTTTTTGATGTCTTTCACAATATTATTTAGCTCATTATGATTTGAATCTCGTGTCTACTTACCTAGTTAGTAAATACCGTATCATTGTTGAGTTTCATCATTTTTGGGCAAACTTAGATTCAATAATAATATTTTATCTACCTACTCTTTTCTGCCCAAAGATGTCGTGTTTTGTTTATGACGTACGTCTGACAGAAGGTCGTACTATTAAGTTTTCATTGTCTATGGTAACACGTTGTTTGTTTTTAAGGATTTTCACAGTGTCGTGATCGCATTTTATGATGTATGGATGGATGATCTAATCGTGTATCGTATTAGCTTGACTGTTAGCTTGTATGCATGTGGGGATGAATGTTCACTTATGCATGTGTGCGTGATTTCGTTTCGATTCAATTTGTATCGATATTATGAGGGACATCACTATTTTTTGTTTACTGTCGTAGGAAACCTTCCAAAAAATTGTCTATGATAGGTACCAGTTTTCTTTTAAATTTTCTGTCAGCATGTAAAGTTTTTAATGGTTCTATTAAAATCAATGAACATGATTGTATTGAACTATAAACTAGTCTATATCTTAACCAATCAACCCTTATAATATCGTTACAAGTTGTCAACAGCAAATAGCTGTCAGTAATCGTCTACTAAAATAGCCTTACTAACTTAATTAATCGCTAATAAAAATAAATTAAAAAATCGTATACATATAAACTCTTGCTAGATTAATCGATGTGGATTAAAAAATGAAAAAGAAAGCATTTGATTCTAAATTGAAATGTAATAAAATGACATTTAGGTGTTTTTGTTTTTATTTAATAAAAGTACTTTTAGCTTAATTATAATAAGTAATTATTATCTTTCAATAGTATTCTCGATTTGCCGCGCATTCCCAATGCGGTTTTGCTAAATATAATTAGGTGTAATAGTAATTTTTAAATTCTTTTATTAGGTATAAGTATTAATTTAAGGAAGCTGGCTTACTTTCACGTTATTAATGCATTTTGTGACAGTATTCAAATCAAATCATTGCTTTAATCCTTTATTTTTTTATTGGTTTATGCATTTTATTACCTACCATAAAGATTTGGGGTATATTTTTGTATTAATTTTATTTTTTAAAGTATTATGCCAAAAAGTAACCACCATAGAGTAAAGAGGGTGTATTTTTTTACGTTGGCAACATTTACCCAACGTTCTTTATTTACATGTGTTTCTCGTTTTGCCCTTTTTTTCAGGCTGGTTTGTTGTATTTGACAGTATTTTTTGTCATGTTCCTTGTTGTTTTATTAGTGAAAATGAGCCAGCATCGTAGGTTAGCAACAGCTGGAGCGGGAGACAATGTAGCGGGCGCACTGCCTACCCACACCCATCCCTGTCCCTGTATTGACGTACAGTATGACACTACCCCGTGACCCCGTCTTGTTCTAAACACTTTTAAAATATCATCGTCTTCTTTTGACAATGTTGTTGTTTTCTCTAAGGAGCTTGGTCAACAAGACTCAGGAGCTCCGGCTTTCTGAATACATCATTTTATAAACTTATTAACACAGTTATTTTCTTATATAAAAGCAACTATCTTCTAGAAAGATTACCGTGTGAGTCTTCTCATGCGTATGTAACCGCGTGCACGCATCGTGGAACTCACATCATCGCTTTGAGGTATGAAGACTTCTAAAGCACGCAGTCTATTTCAAATTAGAAGTTTTATTTTATGATGTCTTCTTCCAAAATTCCTGTTTTTTATCATTTAACCTTCTGTATTTTGATAATTTTACAATACAGTTGGGTAGTTAGCGTGGCCATGACCCCAGCAAAACTGTGGAACCTGTTCACACCTAAGTTTTTCTAATGCGTTTGCGCAACCTCGAGTTTAGAGCGGCATTATCTAAAGGTGTATCCAGACCTGGCGAATGTGCCGCTCGCGAGCCGCTTGCGAGCTGCGCGAGTGCATTTCATATTCCTACGCAGCCCCTGCGCCGCCCGCGCGCCTCTCGCGCGCAATCTACGCGCCGTACTCGAGCGGCCTAGGAGGTGCGCGCGTGCCGAAGCTCTAAATTCAAACGCGAAAGAAGCTATGTGCGGACGAGCTGCACGCACGCCCCACACGAGCCTTGCCGAAGTTGCACTAGAGCGGCGCACTAAACGTAGGCTGTAACCGCACGCGAGCAACATGCGCGCAGTTCGCAAGCGGCTCGCGAGCGGCGCATTCGCCAGGTCTGGACACACCTATACTTAAAAGACACGTTTTTATGTAATTTATTCTACTTCAAAATTATTTTACAAGTGTTTGTAACAATACGAAATCTGAAATCCTCCACCCAGCTACAATTTCTTTATATTTAGAATTAATTAGCTGAACTGTTTTCATTTCGAGTACTCTATTGAAGACCTAAAAGTGAAAATATCGTTGTTTTATCTAGGACACAAATTAAAATTCCGTTTTATTTGACATCTGCATTCTTGTAAGCGTCTTTTCGATAACGGTATGTCTGGTAAACATCCTGGCTCTACTTGAATGACATCAACTGTTTTCCCAACATTAAACAAACCTGGAAAATGAAATCATTACCTACATAAATTCGGTAATACCAAAAACTACCATCTACTTTTAACACCAATTATATGCACATAGGTACTCGTAAATTGTTTTATTACTTCTAATTAGTGTCTGCTAGCTTATGCCTTTAACACCCTACTTTATTCTGACTTGGTCAATAATAATTATAATATTAAAAAGTTTATAAAACTTATAGTTATTTATTTATCTAACCGTTATTATAAGATCTCACTTGTAAATAAGGCATAGTAAAGAAACCTTCATACACGCGGATTCTGTTGCAGTAGTCGACAGATATACGTTCGAATATCTCGATTGTCGCGTGATTGTATTTCACCTTCTGGTCATAATATTAAGTCATTTCCAAATAACCATTGAATATTAAATCTTAGAACGTAAGTTGTAAGTTAAGCCATAATATCGAGTTTCAAAATCTCTCTTTAGCTTGCTTTATATGCTTCGGCATTTTTTTTTTAGTGCTGTGACGTTAACCAATTTTAAAAACTGATTCTATTCGAACATCCATCACTAGTTTCCCTGTAAAAATGTTTTATGGTATTGCATTTCTGGGTAACAATGAAAAAAGAAATTTATGAATAATAGGGAACTAGGCAATGGATTCCAGGGGGGGGGGGGGGGGGGGTATAAATACTCTCTAGTCTATCTGGACGGTACCTATGTTTAAAATGTTGAATAGTTAATGTATGTGTTCAGTGAGAATTAGTTTTAATATCTTGATATTATTTACTTAGCATAGAATATGATATCGTGTTAGAGGTTGCTCTTCCGACAGTCCTATCCTTTTGCGTACTTCGAAATGTTTGCTAGAACGGAAATATGTTTACAGTGTGGCGGAAATCTTGTAAATTCCTTCAATTTCTTACAAGCGAAAAATTTTATTATTTAGAATATTAGTGTCGGGCCCTTTCTTATTGGAGTTTAACTGTTTCTATTTGACTACGGTTAAACATTGTATTTCTGTATATTTTGAGTGTCATAATTAATTTAACCAAACATAATTTCTTTGAATTATAATCATGCGCTTGTGATGAGAGGAATGAAAATCATGAAAAATTATCTTTACTCCGAGATATTATTTATTTAGATTTTTGTTAATATCTCATAAATAGGCCTAAACCTTTCTATAGATTAAGCCCGTAGTTGATACAGGTCTTAGTATACTTTTGAAATATTTTACTAATGGATACCTATTCAAGTGTTTAAAATTTTACAAAGACGATGTCGCTAACTGCACCACACCTGTGCCAAAATATGTAAATATTTTCCATGATAAATTAGTATTCTATTGAATATTTGTAACCAATCATTTTTATCTTGTTACCAATTTTTGTGAGTCTTTATTTTATTAGTGACAATACTTTGAAAACTAGAGTTTTTCTCGACTGGTAACATTCCGGTTTTACATTTTATGACTATTATGGTGGTCTATGGTTTCGATATTACCTATTTATAAACAATCTATTAAAACAATAAATTTTGATAAGTTAATTTTATTAATAAAATGCACCACTAATGAAATAAAGAAACAATCACTTCAATTTCTACTGTTTTTGCACGTTATCCAATTATGTAAGCAAATAATAAAGCACTATTTTATTAACTTATAATCATACACTGTTATTTTATTCCAAAATTAATGTAATCATTGTTTAAAGTTTAGTCTATAGATTACATTAATAAAATTTATTATATTGTAAGGGCTCATTATATTACTTATTAAACTTTAAACAATGCTTTATATACTTAAGGAATTTATAAAAAATCATTTTAAATAATAATATTATACGAGAACTGTTTATATTGTTACATTAACTATTATTGCAAAGCTTCAATGAACTTTTAAATTACACTGCAACTATTTCTGTGATATATCATCCTTTCACAAGCTACGGCGAAGAGTTGTTTAGAACTGACGATTGTTTATATACCTACTTAATAAGAAGAGAAGAATCGACGTCTCTCACAATCTTCATTATTTGTTTTAAGAAACCATGTGCCAAAAATGTTCTTTTCATCCATTTATGTTTTCATAACCTAGAATTTTAAGCAACTCTTCAAAGTAGGTTTATCGGTCTATTCAAATTGGCGCGAATAAATATTGTCTCTATGGTATGCAAAAGCGCGCGAATTTGAACAAGGGACGCCATGTTTGAAAAAACCTATTTTAAAATATGTAAAGTGCACTTTCAATTTCCTTTAGTCTACCGTCGTCGCCTCTCACTAGGATTAATTGATAATTATTATTAAAATTTTGAATTTTAACCAATTTGCGATAATAAACTATGGTTGTGTGCGGATACGGCTACCAAGGTATCATGTGTGAGTGTCTGCGCGCGATCATGGCTTATGAGATTTTATTGCATATTCTATTATTAATATCGATAGTGTAGTAACAGTATTTCGATTTGTAGTATTAAATTTGTCATTTTCAAGGATTTTTGGGGCATGTAGCCACTTGTTGGGGAGTGAAGGCACTGCTGGGGCGTGGAGCCACGCGAGTGTCTCACTCGGTAGATCTGTGACTGGGATCTCTGGTTGTTTGTATGGATTTTCTCGAAGGTGAATGTCGATTGTACTCAACAATATAAATTTCTAATCCATTAGATTTTATCTGTGTTTTATTTACGATTATACAAATACACAACACTATAATTTGATGTCATTTTCTCCTCTCATCACTTGGCTGAGCATCTGGTTGCAGAGAGCTGCGTACGGATTCAGTTCCACCACCTGCAAATATGGAGATTTCTTAAAATTCAGGCAGGTTCACACAATAAAAAACGTAGGTACCAACATAAGTACTAATTCTATTTAGCACAGTATTAAGAAGCAGTGGTGGCCTAGCCTAGTGGTAACGGCGGTGACTTACGAATTGTAGGGCGTGGTTTCTCGAACCCAAGCAGGCACACTTTGTGTAAATTATTTAATCACCAATGGCTCTCAAAACGGTTAAGGAAAACATCGTGAGGAAACTGGCATGTCTTAGAACCAAAAATTCCAAGTCGTGACATCCACTCCCTCTCACAGAGAGGCCTGTGTCCCAGCAGTGGGGAAAATATAAGCTGATTATGAGCACACTAGGTAATTCCAAGTAAACAAAACTTTTACTTGGACTGAATCTGATCTAATGATATCCACATTTCTACAATCCCCTTGTATTTTTTAATACTGCAATCTGAGAGTTCTTACCTGTTTCTTAGCAAAGCTGCTACCAAGTTTAGCAGCCTCGGTGAAGGCGGCGCGCGCGTCGTCATCCTTGCCTCGCTTGCGCAGGAGCACGCCACGTTGACACAGAGCTAAGGCCCGTGCGCGAGACTGCTTGCCTGTTGTTAGCTCTAGGGCCCGGTCGAGGTCTGATATTGCGTCTGAAATAACAAGAAAGCTGCAATATATCTAATAGTCTCTTTTCGTGACTATCTGTGTGACTGCATTATTCTACTAAACTACGCAACGGATTTTGATGCAGTTTTCAATATAACAATATACCTACATAACAAAAAATCACGATGTTTTGTCGACTCATAAAAATCGTGCGAATCAGGGCAGGTCGCTAGTTTATTATATGACGTAGGTATGTTTTTACAAATTGTGGACGCTGGACTGCACTGGGCCCGCGTGGTGGAATACGGCCCCCTCTTTCTCACAGAGGGAGCAGGCCTGGCTCACAGCAGTAGGAACACTTAAGCTGTGGCTTGTGAAAACCATGTAATTTTTATTCTTAACATTATAATATTAGATATTAACTCATCATCTGCCTAGCCTTTTCCCAACCATGTAGGGGTTGACTTCCAGTCTAACTGGATGCAGCTGAGTTACAAGAGCGACTGCCTTTCTGACCTCCACAAACCAGTTATTGGGTAATACGAAGCCTCTTGATAAGACTGGTTGTCAGACTTTCGGGCTTCTGACGACCCGTAGCGACTGTCAAAAATGCACGAATGACAGCTGGGACTAACGGGCTTAACGTGCTTTCCGATTCACGGAGGGGTCTTTGTTTGTAAAGATGGCCACCCATCCACGGGCCAACCGCAGCAAGCGTAGCTTAACCTGATCGATCGATCCGTGCGGCTGTTATTAGGTACTTAGCTACAAGCCCCCCCCCCCCCCCTTAAAATATTATTAACTAACTCTCTACTTGAACTCTTGGACCGTAGGTAGGTTTTACAGAACCTCACTCAAGACTCAAGCAATAGGTACTTAATAACTAGTCTAAAGTAGGTAATTTAATTGTTTGAAACTAAGGCCTTATATCATAAACTCTTACCATCATCCTTTAGCATCATTCGCAAGAGCTGCGCCCTGTCGTTATAACCGGCTGCTCTACCCGGCGCGGCCTGCACTCCTCTGGTCATGGCTTCTAAAGCTTCGTCCAGCTTGCCGGCCTCTGCTAAACGAACTCCTTCGGCGCACAGCGATGTGGATTCCTTGTAGGCGTCGGTAGTGGGCTCTGAAACAATCAACACATCATTTCACGCCTTTTTTCTTCGAAGGGTTCGACAAAGCAAAGCCACTACTACAGTACCAAAATGGTGAAATTTGGGTGTGGAATTGTGGATAACACCCACATATCTCAATTTTTGTCAAGACCCATGAAATCGCGGCGGGGCAGAAGTAGTCTCGCTATATTGCCGTCAGCCGGAAATAATCAAATAAAGCAGTTACTTATAATGAAATGAAACGTAGGTACACATAGACAATCTACCTCTGCAGCTTTTAGGTGGATGCTAATTTATCTAATCATACAAATCAGCAAGCAGCGAGTTGATCATTAATATGTAGGTAGTTATGAAGGCCGGAACACTTAATAACTTTGGTACTTAAATAATCATAAAAAATACGAGAGATTTTCCATCTACTACTGCACTAGATACTACTGTCTAGATATGTCCGTTGGAAGCGAGAAGCACAAAGCCGGTCGAAGTGGAGGTGCTTGGGAGAGGCCTATAATGTAGTGGTCGTCTTTCGGCTGAAATGATGATGAATGATGACTGCACTGGATCGAGGTTTGTGTCATAACACAAACCCATAGGTACCTACTGTAAAGGTTGTCCGCTAAAGTCTACCTTAAGTAGTGCAGGCTGGCAATTGATTAGCCGGGTCGCATTCGAACAGTCAAGCAAGTTTAGAACGAAGTGTCAAATATTTTAGATTGGGTTTTTTTTGTTTAGAAAAAAAACAGTGATGTCGGGAAAGGGAAAATGTAAAAATTCGAATTCAAATTATTTCAGACATGAGTCCATAGCATAGAAGAAACAATTTAATAGGGGTCCATAGTGACGACGACGAAGACGTTCAATCAAAACAAACGTAAAGAAATCGTTAAGTTGTTTGATTTCTTAGAATAGCTCACCAGCTCTTCACAGTAGGTACTTACCTAACTACATAATTCTTATGGTTCCATACCTATAACTTGCAACCATGGGACAAAGCTAGATAACCGAAGATACTAGATGACCGATATATTGATACCCAATGATCACAGATAAGACATCTCACAATGTTATTCTTCCCTCAATGAACTTTAGACTAATCTATAAACAATCTCTATTTTTCTTACCTTCCTCATCTTCAACGAACTTATCTCCTGCATCCTCAACGACATCAGCAGCGATGGTGGCCGTGGGATCGAAGATACTCCTGAGCACTGCCTTGTCTCTCTCACTGAGTTTATCTAAAGCGGCCATAATTAAGTTATGGACACGACTGTACCAACACGAACCTTGCTGTCAACTGGAATGTAAAACCAGTTCTGTATTTTAACGATGCTAGTTGAGACTATGTTGTTACACGGGTTTGTTTATTGATTTAGTATTAACCGACTTCAAAAATAAGAGAAGCTTATCTATGCATTTGGCTTTTTGTAGGGTGTTTCTCATTTTGTAGTGCAAGTAGTCTCTCCATATAAAATAGTGGTATTCAATTGCATAGGGTTAGACTGGAAGCCAATCCCAATATACTTAGTTGGGGAAGAAGAGCTAGGCAGATGATGTTTTTTTTTTTTTTGCAAACAGCTCAGTATCAGGTTTATGGCAAATACCTAACAGAAATAATGTCATTCAAATCATCGATAGGTACTATCGCGGGCACTCCCGCCTGACCATCACTAAGTTCATTTTTGTTTGCACTCAAAAAATAGAAGCGCTCTCTAGTAAGCGCGCCAAGGTCAAATATTTCATCCGTAAAATTCACAAAAGGAGTACACGTGCTGAGTTATGAAGCTGCGCAGTGCAGGTTGCAACTAATTGTGTTATCGCTTTCCTAATAGGCGAAAACTCTAAGGGGGCGTGGCTTGGCGCTTGCGCAGGATCTAGGCGATAAAAATTTTAGTGATCAGGCGGAAATGGCCGCGATGGTACCTACAACTCTCTTGTATAGATCAGCTGATTTTGTTTGCGATCTTGTTATTGGTCCCATACTCCCATATTAAAACTTCACAATGATATGAGTTCAATGACATCTTTTCAGTTTCTATTGATAGTATAATCAGCCTATAATGTTCCCACTCCTAGGACACAGGCCTCCTCTTTGTGAGAAGAAGTGGGCCGTAATCCACTACGGTGGCCCAGTGCAGGTTGGTGTCTTCGAATTTTTTGGTTCTAGGACATGCCGGTTTCCTCACGATGTTTTCTTTCACCGTTATGAGAGCAGTGGTTATGAAATAATTTACACAAAGTAAAGCGCCTGTCAGGGTTCGAACCTATGACCTACAACTCGATCTAAGTCGATGAGGAGAGAAAGAGAGGGCCCTCAGACTGTAAGGTATTCCACAATATAAGTAGTCAGTACAGAAACACACTTCGATTTTTTATTATGAGATAAAATCAGACTCGACGAGATTGCAATATTAACACTAATATGAGATTAAACACAACTTCGACATTATGTAAATTATAAAAACTGGTTGCTTGTTTATTTTCTGCGCAGAATCTAATCAGACCGACACAAGATAACAATCTTTGTTCATAGATTTCAATATAATTTCTATAAATTATGATGAAATCATAATATTTAATTACTAGCTATATGTTTTGTCGATCTTATTCCCACGAAATGAAAATGGTACGGTAATGGTAGGTACGGTGGTGGTAATTATATGGTAAGTAGGTACCTACTTATAAAGTGATTGTAAGCGCACATTGGGAGCCGTAGCGGGCCGCACCGCAAGACAGTAGTTAATGTTTGACTGCCCCGGTCTCGCGGTTGCAAGCGCGACTGCTGAGCGTGGGGTCCTTGGTGCGATTCTCAAGTCGTACAGTGTTATTGGGGTTTTCCATTAGTATTTTTTTAGTAACAACCCGGTGTTTGGAAGTTGGCGGTTTAATAACCCCGTGTCTCTGAAAGCATGTAAAGCCGTTGGTCCTGCGCCTGATCTCTCCCCGGTCGTGTCGGATTGTCGTCCCATCGAAATAAGAGATTAAAGGAAAAGGAACAGAAGTGTACCTGTATTTGAGCACCTTTTTGTGCACCATAATATCTCCTGTGTTAATCAACCAGTTAATCACCGTTGAGATTGGCCACCGTGACCGAAATCAGTTGGGAAGATATTATTAATGTTTCAGACAGATTCAAAATTCGAATTTAAAGGTTTAGGTTTTGGTATAGGCATAGTACACCTAGACCCAGCAATTGCTTTACCGCCCTGAGGCGTGAATTATACCTACACTGGGAATTGTTAAAGAAGTTATGAGGTGGAGCATACTCTCAACCTAGATACCTATTACCCAGTTTCGCGGTAAGCTGCTTGTAGAGGTAGGTATAATAATATTGTCACTTCGTGAGATATTGTCTTTTTTTGCTAAGTGGCAGCGGCCCTTCACACGGTACCTACTGTACGATGTTTTACGGTAGAGATAAACTACGATAACATGGCGCGCCCCTCCAAAATTCAAAACGTTTGAAAGTATTTGTGAAAGTATTTACAATGCACCGGTCACCAAGATTCACAACGCATGTGTGCGTAATGAGACGGCGGCCGTCATACAAAAACTTACAACTACATACAAACTCCTTCGTAAGGATGTCACTACACACATTGAAACAGTAATTTGGAGGGGCGCGCCATGTTATCGTAGTTTATCTCTAATAAAAAAAACTTATTTCAAAAACAACAGACTTCCAAAAAAAAGTGAAAAATAATGGTTCTGCACTTTCGTTCACCTTTTACAAAATATTGCTTTTCCCGATGCTGGGACGTTAATTGTTGAGTACCTACCACTATACGCATTATGACGAGCATAAACTGCTTAGCAACCCTATTAAAGTAATCGAATCGCAACCTGTGAATTATTTATCTTTGAGTATCTCCGATGGCCGTCTGTGGTCTTCATCATCAGCTCCACTTTACCAAATGATGATTTCCGAGAGAAAATGTTCAAGTTTCTTTAAAAAATACCCAAATCGCTATAGGTTTGCCTATAAAATTTGAGGGTTTCCTCAATTTCCATGGGATCCTCTCATCAGATTCCAACTTAATGATATTGGGACTACCTCGAAAGCCACCACCACCACCACTTCCACCACTTCAAACCACCACTTTCAAACTATTTTTTTTTTAAGTAGGTCCACAATTACCGGAGAAATCGGTGAACATACCTACATAAAAAACAAAATTAAAACATACATAAAGTCGAACATATAACCTCCTCCTCTTTGGAAATCTGTTAAAAAGTTGAGATCAGAAGTCAACATCCCACCGCTTCGGGATTGACGAGAAGCGAGTAGAGGTAGCAACTTAAAACGAGTTGGCGAGCAACGAGCAGCGAGTGCGCGACGGCGACAAGCGATTGCTAGCTGTACGTACTAGGGGTGACCGCTTGAGTCTCTCAGTGAGTGTTCAGCCCGCCAAGCGACTACTCTCTCTCGTCGCTGCGACAAACGAGTACTCGCCGGTGGTGTGAACAGTAATTCTTCCTCTATGGAACAGTCAGCGATCAACTATTTATAATATACCTACTTATTATAAATAGTTGATCGCTCTCTCTATCTCTTTTACTTGCACGGTATCTACAACCTTTTGTAAGTTTCTTGATAGCTAGTCGGTTCCTCGTCAGCAGTGAATTGGTGCCTTGACACGGTTAAAAACAATAGCAGTAGTATGGAACTGCCACGGTCTCAATTTTACAGAAAAATATTTATACTGATCAACGCAGAGTGAATGTACTCAATTACTACCTACGTATTATGGTTTCATTTTATTATCATATTGAACCATTATGACATTTAAATAAAAAATAAATATTTATCAAAAGACATACCTATTAAATATAAAAATAAATTGCACTTAATATTAATAAAATTTTAATTGATGTATGTATCAGTCACAATATGAAATTTATTGACTATTTAATAAGATAAGATAACGCTGACAGTATATTTTTTAATTGTGTATGTAATGCATGTTTAAATATGTATTGTTTTGACCCAATTGTCACTAAATATTTGCACGACTTGATGTATGTCGAATATAGTGAAACTCTAAAATTATCGTCACCATGTATAACCTATATTCTAGCAAATAAAGCATTCATTCATTCATTCATTCATTCATTCATTCATTCATTCATGGAGGGTACTCAAAAAAAAAAAAAAAAATGAGATGACTAATATTTTATTTTAAAATAAATTATTGTTACAACAATGTTTGTATTTTGACAAGTTTGTTGTTCTAGCGAGTGTCTCGATCAACAGCTATTAAGCACATATTCGGTCGTATAAAAACTTTTATATTATACTAAAAATAAAAGACACAGTTGGTTCTTACAATTTTTGTAACAGATGGGCAGACACAGGCCGGTAGGGTATATAATCTAAGCTTTAAGGCTCAGTGCTCACCAATCCGCTTTTTGACCTATTTGGTATCTAAAGGGCCGTCACTCCCTTTCGGGAGGACCTCATAGGCTGTGTAGTAACTAGTCATAAGAAACAGTAAAATACTTCAAGTTCCGATACTCCATCAGTAGACTACCTTACTGATTCTATTTTCCTAGTAAATGTACAGTTAAAATAGATCCACTTTACAGTCAACTTCTGAGTGTAACATTATTCAGTACAAAATACTACATAACAGAGTCTCTTATAAATAGGCGCTTCCATAAAAGTATAAATAATGATTATAATTTCAATTAACACTTCTATATTTGATACATGCATCTATTAAAATATAAAGAATGAAATAGAAAATGTATTCGGTAAGGTACACATGGCCAATTCATTAGGTGTACAGGCAACTAACGCCATCTACGAACTGCGCAGGTAAAACTATTTAACGCAAGGCCGAACAGTAGTTTTTTTTTCTAATAGTTTTTTACTTTAATATTCAATGTCAGCAGCCAATTGTTAAAGTAAATAAATTAACATGAACTACTCTCAATATGTACACGATCAGCTAAATTCTGATGTCATTCTATAGATTTCTTGTATCTTTTTACAGTTCGTTATGCCTGACACATATTATGGCAATTAAGCTTCGATAAATTGAGCGGATTTGAAATTGGAACCTTTTCGCATTGTAAGTCTTCAGATAGCAAGATGGTTCTTAACTGAGGTGCTTGTGACTTGGATACCTTAAGGCTACGTACGCGCCGACAGGTGGCTTGCTTAGCGCTTAGAGCCTAGCGAGTTACCTTACGGCTACCGATGTGAACAATCTAGAATTTTCGCAACGGGCCGCACTGCGCGCCTGGCGCCTTCTCTAATCGTCTAGCGTGTATCGAAAGATGATAAGTCACTAGGCTCTTGGCGCTAAGCAACCCACTTGTCAGTGCATACATAGCCAGAAAACAGGGCCGGAATAATCTATGGCAATGGTTGCAGAGTCATAGTAACATTTAGTTGACCTGCCCCGATAGATGGCACATTGAAATTCTGAAGTTATATTATTCCAACGGATAATTAATCTCTTCAATTTATTAAAATTGGCACCTCTAAAGTCGGTCAAGGCAAGTTTTTTACTGTTGTTTGGCTACTTCATTAACATTGGCACTGGTTCAAAATTAAATCTACACTTTGTTTATATACACAGAAAACCTACAACATATATAGTTATGAGTATTTCAGATGCGAGGTTTTCTGCAAGAATTTTCTATATTTATTACAGGCGTTCTATATACACCAATTTTATCAGTTGTACATGTTCAACTCCATTCTTTATATTTTAAAATGAATTGTCTTAGTCCTGCTTAGGATGGTACAGTACCGACTTGATGAGCTATCCCTAGAGTTCTTATAACGAATCCAATATTAAAAGTACATGTCAAAGAGTGTATTCCTGTATCCTGTACAGTCAACTTCTCAGTTGAGTTAAGGTTTGCAATAGACAATTATTCTATATCACAATCCTTTTATATATTATGTAGACTTACACTAGCGTTGGTTTGGTGCGACCACCATTATTTTGATTATATTTATTTTAATTTAGTATAATAATATGCTAGGTACCTAGCGTATTAGCTAAAATTTACTACACTCAAAGTATCATGACACAAGTTTTGTAGTACAACTGTGTAGGCCTTTGCAGTCTTATTGAGACAATATTTATTAATAATATGGAATAAAATAATTATAATCAAAATAATATCCGGTCAAATCACATGCACACAAATATCAGTCACACTTTAAATGCAATTTCACAAAGTTTGTGTAAACTCCACTGCTTATATTCTGAAAGTCAAAAGCTCGAAGCAGTTATTAAGCTATTTGACTATGATATTTAGTAATATACACCTACAGAATAACTGAGGAGAATAATATTATAACTGATTTCCACATAAAAGTTGTTTAGCATGCCAGAATTGACACAAACAATGTGCTAGCATTGAAAAACTTAACATAGTAAAATAATATACTATAAATATACAATTAGCAATATCTTATCCTAGAAATACGCTATACATGTAGAAAAACTGTATATAAAAAGTTTAATGCTAAAACTTTGAATTTTTTGTAATATATAAATCGTATTCACACATTGGTAATAGTTTAATTAGTCATTTTCCTAAATTCATATAAATTTGTGGTTAAATGTAATTTCCCAATTTGAAATGTAACTATAAATTATGCTCATATATGTAAATGCACACATACAATTTAGTCGAGAGTGATCATTTCATTAAATCTCATAATGACTCTATTGCAACGTTTTGTTCTATAAAAACGTTAATAATAACAATAACATTGTTCCCTGAAGTGAGCACTCCTCAATTTTTCAATTTAATTTCACAATTTTTAATTAATTTCTTAGTTTAATTTCGTAAAAATTGGTGTTTAGATTGATAAATTACAATTGACATTGGTATGGTTGAATCTAAAGGCTATTTACACTTATATCAAGTGATGATACAAAATTAAAAGAAATTCAGTTACCAAGTGCACAACCACTTGTTTCTTAACCAATAGGTACTTATATTATTCATTTACACTAATCAAAGTGTAAATATGCCTTTACTGAAGCATAACTGTATGTATCTAGATCGATCAAAGACCTTAGCAAATGCCGCTTACGAACATAATTATGCTAAATCAGTCTGCCTCAATTAGTAAATAAGTGTACTATAGATTATGATTCCTAACATGCTTACTTTGTGAATGCAAAACATACAAAGTCATGACATGATTAAAAGTTTGTGATTCCACTTAAATGAAGAGATGCAGTTGACACAATAGACTTAAATCCAATTTAGACAAGACAACAAAACACTGCTATAAATTAATTAAAAACTGTGAATCAATTATTATGCTAATATCAAAACAGCAACACAACTGGTAATTTAACATTACATGGGTAAACCGAATGGATGGAAGTGAATTACGTCTTTGTGAGTTTACTGATTCATTCTGTCGGTGGTGCTACCTTTTCTGGAAGCCTTTTGTGCCGTCTGGACCCCTGGGGGTGCGGATGACGAGAACCCCGCGGGGCGGCGGGGAGGGGAACACCCCGGACGCGGTGGCCCCGGGCGGCAGACGGCTGAGGACTTTCCTTTCTCTTCCTTTGGTATTATTGTCAGTTTGAGGCGATTTTGTCTTATTACTATTATTTTGATTGTCATTGAGATTGTTTGCTTGCAGCTTGTCTTGTAGCCGACTGAGGCTGGAACAGAGAAAATAATAAATTAATGTTTTGCATCTTTCACACAAGCACAGAACCGGTCGAAATGGCGGTGGGGGAGGCCTATGTCCAGCAGCAAAAGCAAAAGACATCCGTCTTTTGGCAGAAATGATGATGATCTTTTACTGGTATATATTTTTGTTGGTACAAATGAAATGGCATTTTTTCAGCTAATCAACAGTTTACAGCATGATTTGATCATAGACAGTTTTAAACTAAATAATATTCAAAATTAAGGGTCACTTTGGACAATGATGAACTCAAATCAACATGATTTTGTTAATTCATCAACATCAGCAAAGCCTGTATCTAACACTTAAACATACTATCTTCTTATACTTATCTTAAAATCAATCATTACTGTCAGTCACAAAAACTCGAAAATGGCTTGATTAATTGTGATGAAACTTTGGTAAGTAAGTTGTTCTGTGCAAAAATGTTCCTAACAAAAAATTAAATATGAAAAAGGCATTGCAACAGGCATTAGCTATCAATAAAACAAAAACAAAAAATATGACCAGATCAGTGATGTAAAAATTTCCATAATTTGTTTTAAACAGATTATTTTTAATGACATTGCACAGGATGATATAATAAGTTCCCTAATTTTTTTTATACAGATTATTTTTAATGACACTGTACAGAAAGTTAGTCAATATTACAGTTAACAGACATCATTTAAATATTTCAACACAATACATTTCAGCAATCCAATTTGCATGCCCCCAGTAACTATTGGCTTCACTTAAACCTCATTAAAAATGTAACTTATTAATTACAAGACCTAAATTCAGCAAAACCTCTAAATTAAGAAACGCCTCTGTGAAATAAAATATAAATTATTGATGGTATTGTTTTGTTGTAAATGCAGCCTTGAGTCATACGGAATCTTTCCCTACAGAGCCATGGTTAGTAGTCTTAGTTTTAACTAAGATTTAATTTTAATGTTTAGTCAAGCAAAATCCACAAGAACCTACTGCCGACAAATTGCTTTGCAGTTTGGTAGGTGTAAATTTTTTTAAAGTCTAGATTTGTGCCTAGGTAATGGCAATAGACTACCCCTTATGCTTGGAACTTAGGTATACATACATAAACTCACAACTTCCCAAGCAGGTAAGCAGAAACTACAGATGCCACTTGCTACAATCCTTACATGATCCTGTTGCCTCATTTATGTATGCAGCTGGCAAAATGTGGGTTTTCTGTATGGAGTGCCTACCCCAAGGGGTTACAGATGCGATGATATGTTGTTGATGTTACTTGTACTGCTTAGTTGTTTATATGTATGAAGTTGTATTACATCGCTCAGTGGCTAAAGGTAAAAAAATATTTCTAGGAATAATTGATAATTAACATTGATCACCTGATATTTTCACTGGTGATAAAGAATAAGATAGAAGGTTCATAGTATGTCTAACAAGTTTCCTCAGTTCTAGTCTGATTCTGATTCAATAAATGTGTATTGCAGGAACATGCTTATTAGCTCAACTGTGGCTAATGAGACACAATTGAATTTCTATTTTCATAAATCAATCAATTGATTTTTCAACAGTTAGATTTTCATTGAAGCTGAAAATGTAGTGATAAAGACCATTTTTTGAACCTTAATTGGTAAACAAGTAGTGCTTATTGGAACCATTACTTTCAAACCAGGATTTGCTTGATGAGTCAAGGAAGTACTGAATAAAACAGTGATTCTATGACTGACAACATTAAAAGTCTTAAACATAAATTGTCGTTGGCCATCAATATTATTTCTTAGATATCCTGTCTGATCTTTGATTACATCAACCCAACACAAACCTCAAACATGGGTGTTATGTAAAACAGTATCAGTGTTTAATAAATGAAACCGGCCTTACTTGTCGTCAATGACGTCTTCGGGGCTTCGAGCTTCTCCCAAAATCCGCAGACGAGCCTCCGCGTATTCCTTCTGTCTTTGTTCAAGTGTTTTGACCGGGCGCGCGCGACTTTCGCCGTTCAGCTGGCCGCTGCCCGACGACGACGGCCTTTTCAGGATACGGATAGCTGGCTCCGGCATCACGCACTGAGATCCAATACACGCGCTCTCCTCAACAGTAACCTTGCAACCTTTGAGTGAAGTTTGCACTGGCGCGCAGTCAGTTGACATCAGCCTGATCTTCTGGTCCAACTGAAATAGACAAACCCACAAGTAAATAACTCCACGGGGGCCAGCTCCGACGCGAGAAACCTCCAGGTTTGGCTTTCACAGTTACACTTACGCCAATTTCGTCCATATCCTCCCAACTTTCACATACGTCAACTTCATCTTGGGCCGCCATGTTGACTGACTGAAATGACGTTGCCACATGAAAAAAGTTATAAGTTTTAGAACGTAACTATGTTTCGTAAGTTTCGGTTTTTGAGTACGATTTTAAATTCTTGAGAAAAAAACACAATAAGTTGCCATATATATTTACGAAACGTCAAACAAAAACTGTCCTCATGGGCTGTTTCCGTATATACAAAGTACTCTTTGGGGCTGGTCAAATCCAAATGTCAAAACAATGTGCTTGAGTGATAATGTAGTAGGTAAATGCGAAGGGTTTTGTGAAAAATTAAATAAAACGGAATATTATTGTGCCAAATTTGGTATGCTGTAGCAAGTAAGTACCTACTTAAATTAAGCTAGAGTTTCCAGGGCTGTTAGCTTATCATATTTTATTTAGTAATATTTGGTGTAGGTTATGTTGTCATGCCGTATTTATTTACTTAAAGTTATTTATGTGATTTCAGATACAAAAAATGACTTTCAAATCATGGTACGGCTCGTCTGCGTCGGGTCTGACGTCCGTAGACCCCGAATATGTCCAGTTCCTGATGTTTACTGATGAAGATGTCAAGAAGCTTAGTGTTTCGAAAATCACAAATGTACAGTGTTTCGACGCGATAGGAAATCCTACGAAGGGAGGTCTGTATGACTCTGCATTAGGTCCTCTCAGAGACAGGAATGAAACTTGTGGAACTTGTAACAATGTGTTGTTACACTGCCCAGGACACTTTGGCCATATAGAACTACCTTTAGTTGTAGTTAATCCACTATTTATCAAGAACATCTACTCACTCTTCCGAGTGAGTTGCCTAAAATGCTTCAAAATACAAATGAATGATAGAATGAAGTTTATACTAAAACTTCAGCTAGAATTAGTTGATGCGGGTCACATCACAGCTGCCTTAGACCTGGATAACTATGTTGGAGATATTAGTAGTGGCAATGAAAACTCTCCTGACAAACCTAATAAGGTAATTAGGAAATATCAGAAACTATTAAAAAAGAGAGATGCAGTGGTAGAAACTTTCCAAAACAAAAATGTAGATAAATTGAGAGCAAAGTTCATTAATCAATATTTTAGGGTAATCAATACTGCTAAGAAATGTGCCTTTTGCTCTTGCAAACTTATTAAAGTGACAACTTCAGAGAATAAAATCATGTACAATCTTAGTGCTGAGGGTGCTGAGAAAGGTACCAAAGGAATCAAGATTTTAATGCCTGATGAAATCAAACGCTTTTGCACAGCAATAGCCCAAAATGACGAAGACGTCCTAAAACATTGCTTCCCTGTTCTAAAATATTCAAAGGTGCAGCCCGTCACTAATGCATTTTTCATGGATGTTGTCCCTGTCTTACCTCCCTGTGTAAGACCTTGCAATGTTTTGAGAGGCGAGCTAATTGAACATCCTCAAACTAATGTTTATAAGACCATACTCCAAAATGCTTTTGCTGCCAGAGCAGTTTTACATGTCCTATCATCTTCAGACCAAAAGAAAACTATTGACAGCCTTGATCAAGTACCCAGACAGGCTTATGAGTCTGTGCAAGGCAAATCACCTCCAGAGAAGCTTCACATTGTTTGGCAAGAGTTACAAAAGAGTATCAATAACTTATTGAACTGTGAAGGTCAAGGTCTATCCAGTCAGGGTCTAAAGCAGATTATTGAAAAAAAAACTGGTCTGATCAGAATGCATATGATGGGTAAAAGAGTAAACTTTGCAGCTCGATCTGTCATCACACCTGACCCTAATGTTGATATTGATGAAATAGGCATCCCGGATGCCTTTGCTATGAAACTGACTTACCCTGTCCCTGTCACGGAATGGAATGTTGATGAATTGAGAAAAATGGTTATCAATGGGCCTAACAAACATCCAGGTGCTGAGAAAATTGAAATGGAGAATGGAAGAGTGATCACAATAGCAACTGATTCTATTCAAAAGAGAAAGAGTCTTGCCAAAAGGTTGTTAACACCTGATGAGTTTAAGGGATCTGGACTGAAGACAGTACATAGACATTTAGTGAATGGTGATGTCTTGATTCTGAACCGACAACCTTCCCTGCATAAGCCCAGTATGATGGCTCATAGAGCAAGAATTTTGAAAGGAGAAAAAACACTCAGGTTACACTATGCCAACTGTAAATCTTATAACGCTGATTTTGATGGCGATGAAATGAATGCCCACTTCCCACAAAATGAGATCGCAAGAAGTGAAGCTTACAACATAATGTCTGTATGTAAACAATATCTTGTACCAAAAGATGGTACCCCATTGAGTGGATTAATCCAGGATCATGTTATTTCTGGTGTGAAGATGTCCCTGAGAGGCGCCTTTTTCGGAAAAGCTGACTATCAACAGCTTGTTTTCCAAGCTTTGCCTAATCACAAAGGACCAATCAAGCTTCTTCCACCTACCATACTTAAACCATTAGTGCTTTGGTCTGGCAAACAAATACTTTCAACAATTATTATTAATACTACACCAAAAGGTAAGCCATGCCTTACTTTGACTGGAAAAGCCAAAATAAGTTCAAAGGCTTGGCAAAAGACACCTCCGAGACCTTGGAAAGCTGGTGGCACTCCTTTCAATAATCTTAACACAATGACAGAAGCAGAAGTCATAATTAGAAAAGGAGAACTTTTGTCCGGAGTTTTGGATAAAACGCACTATGGTGCTACACCATATGGCTTAGTCCATTGCATGTACGAATTATATGGAGGCGATAGCTCAAGTGCCTTATTAAGTTCATTCTCAAAAGTCTTCACATTTTATTTACAATGGATTGGATTTACTCTTGGAGTCAAAGATATTCTGGTAGTAGAGGAATCCAATAAAAAGCGTGATGATATCATATGTTTGGTTCGTAACGCTGGCAAAACTGCAGCCGTGAAAGCTACTGACCTTCCCGCAGATGTTGATGACGAAAAGTTAAAAGAAACTATTGAAATAAATTACACAAAAGACCCGAAGTTTAGAGCAAATCTGGATAGGCAGTATAAAAGTATGCTAGACTCTTACACTAATAACATAAATACGGCTTGTCTGTCTGAGGGTCTGCTTGAAAAATTCCCTTATAACAACTTGCAATTGATGGTGCAGTCTGGTGCTAAAGGGTCAACCGTAAACACTATGCAGATTTCGTGTTTACTTGGTCAGATTGAGTTGGAAGGTAAAAGGCCGCCCCTTATGATATCTGGTCGATCTCTGCCCAGTTTTCCACCACATGACGTGTCTCCAAGAGCTGGTGGATTCATCGACGGTCGATTCATGACAGGAATACAGCCTCAAGAGTTCTTTTTCCATTGCATGGCTGGTCGTGAAGGTCTTATCGATACCGCTGTCAAAACCAGTCGATCTGGTTATCTGCAAAGATGCTTGATTAAGCATTTGGAAAGTTTATCAATTGCCTATGATCATACAGTGAGGGATTCTGATGACAGCATCATCCAATTTGCTTACGGAGAAGATGGTTTAGATGTCCTCAAATGCCAATTCTTGAGACAGGATCAGTTTCCATTCCTTGACATAAATTCCAGCGCAGTAGTCAGTGAAGCTGTTATTGATAAACTCAAAGAGGATGAAGGCTTAAAAGACGTTACAAAATCTATTAAATCCTTAAAAAAGTGGAAGAAAAAATACGGTAGTCCTTTCGAAAAATTTCGCACAAGTGGGTTTGTTCAATTCTCTGCTATCGAGAAAAAACAAATTGAGCTTAATGATTTGCCGACGGATAGGACAAGAGATCCATTTTATTGGGAGTTAGAAAAGAAATGGCGTGAAATGGATGAGGAAGAAAGACAACAATATGCACGGAAAAAATGTCCCGACCCAATCCCAAGCAAGATGTCCCCTGAATATAAATTCGGTGTAATTAATGAACGGTTAGATGATCTAGTACAAAGTTACTTGAAAAAACGTCATTCTAGCGTGTATGAAGAACATACAGCGAAAGACAAGTTCGTAGATGTTATGAACGCCAAATATCTTGAATCAATGGCCGCTCCTGGTGAGCCCGTAGGCCTGTTAGCCGCTCAATCCATAGGAGAACCATCTACTCAGATGACACTGAATACTTTCCACTTTGCCGGTCGTGGTGACATGAACGTAACGCTTGGTATACCTCGTCTTAGAGAAATCCTAATGACAGCTTCAGCTAAGCTCAAAACCCCGAATATGGACATCCCATTCCGTAACGACATCCCAGATTTGACGAAGAAAGCGGAGAAATTACGGCAAAAACTTAACAGGGTCACTGTGGGTGATGTGTTGGAAAAGATAGACGTCCAATGTCAGATAGTGATTAAGCCTGACAGGCAGCTGAAAACGACAATGCGCTTCCAATTTTTGCCGTATACTCAGTACAAAACGCAGTACGCAGTGAAGCCTCCGCAAATAATAAAACATATGCAGAACAAATTCTTTAACGAAATGTTCTCGACTGTGAGGAAACAAGCGAAGGCAGTTAGCGGTGTGGTTTGGTCGTCGGAAAAGAAAAAGAAACGTACTAAAGGGAGTGACAATGATGATGAAGATGACATTCCTGAGGTGGAGCCTGCTGCTAACGTGGACAGTTCAGACGACGAGGCTCCTAATGAAGATGATGATAATACTGACGTAAGTTTTTATTACAATATTTTTATTTTACATGGCTAGAGATCGCTCAAGACAGGGAGGTTTGGAAGGAAAAAGGAGAGGCCTTTGCCCAGCAGTGGGACACAATATGTGAAGGCTAATGAAAAATATTTTTTTTTCCTCTTCACAAAGGTTCACTAAATATAGTGACAAGAATTAAATCGTTTTGAGTACAATGCACAAAATATGATCCTTTGTGAGAGACTGGTGTCCATACTACGATACCCTGTGTGTTGGCTCACCAGGCTCACCCCGAATATATTATACTTATTTATTTGGGTGGTGACTGGATATCAGCTTTTATTTTGCGTATTCATGTAATATGAATCTTTAAAATTGATCAGATTATAAAAGATTCCGATTTTTTGTAGAAATCTATTAAAAATATTTGTCATTATCGTTTTGACTGCGAGTCTGCTACCCTTCACACTATTATTTATGCGTATTAAAGTATTGGTTTGTGCTTAACCTATTTTTTATTTTTACAGGCTAGAATTCGCAAAAAGAGAACAGAAGAACAAGAATACGAAGATCCCGAATCAGGTGAAGAAGAGAAATCAGATGATGAAGTAGAATTCAACGACGAACAGTCTGCAGATAAAGGGGACGATCTTGACGCGACTGTGGCTGGCAATGACGCAGAAACTAGCAAGATCATGAACGATGTAGTTTCTAACCTAAAAGAAGCTACTAATTACTCGTTCGATACCAAGCACCACAAATGGTGCGAATTGACCGTTCTCTTCCCGATTTCCTTCCTAAGAGTCGATTTGTCACAAGCTCTCCGCGAAGCCGCAATTAAATCCGTAATACACGAAATCAAAAACATAAAACGAGCCATCACCAACAAAGAAAAGAACGTACTATTCCTCAAAACTGAAGGAATCAACATTCTACAAATGTTCAAGTACAACCATCTTTTAGATTTGAACAAACTATACAGCAACGACATTCATGCTATTGCAAACACTTATGGCATAGAAGCAGCTAATAAAGTGATAATAACAGAAATACAAAATGTATTCAATGTCTATGGTATTATAGTGGATCCTAGACATTTGTCGTTGGTTGCCGACTACATGACTTACAACGGGATATTTGAACCCATGAGTCGGAAAGGTATGGAAGCATCTTCTTCGCCGTTACAGCAGATGTCTTTCGAATCTTCGCTTATATTTTTGAAGGAAGCGGTGTTGAATTCCAAGAAGGATAACATTCGGTCGGCATCTAGTTGTCTCATGTTAGGTCAGCCTTGCAGAAGCGGAACAGGATCATTTAGTTTACAACATTTCAGTAAAGTTATTAGCTGAATATTAAGTTATGTTTTTACTATAATATCGTGTAAAATTAAAGAAATCATTGTTTTTAAGAATAAATACCTTGTTTATTTTTTTTTTTATTATTATTTGCGTTGCTTCCTATTGGCCTCTTTTGACACAAGCTTTAGATTCCAATACAGGGAGGAACATATGAACTATCATTTAGCCATCCATAAAAAGGCAAGGGCTTACAATCGAGCCCTGGGGTACACCAAATTATAATTGTATGAAAGCTCATTCAAAAAATATTTACAAGCCTACTTTGGATATCTTATGGTCCATGGTGATTAGTTGCAAGACTTTTTTTTTTTAAGGATGGGAAATCATCAATTGACCCCTCCCGCTCTGGGTGGAGCGGAAGGGAGTGTCAGACTCTTACTGACTAAAACCCATCCGTGTTCCTTCCTTAGCCCTTTATGTTCCGGGGTAGCGGTAACCCTTTCGGACAATCCCGCTGCCCCGGCAGGCTTCGGCCCTGACGGGCCCCTCCATTAATGCTGACATCTCTTTGAGGCGCGCGTGGAACACATACGCGCCGTCCGGCACGGGCCTGGTCCTGATCGGACGGCGAGCTACCCATTACTCGCCGTCCGCAGGCCCGCGCCTACGGTGCCCGGGGCGTCTCCCGCGGCGGCTGGGACGGGCGGCTCTTTCGGCTCTCTCCCTCGCCCATCCCGCCACCTCCTTCGCTAGCATGACTGCTTCGCAGAAGGAGGTGACTGCCTCCCACTCCCTCTCGCCCCGGACCATGGCTTGGACCAGGGCCGGGCGCGAGAGGTCGCCGCCGCTGCCGATCGCCTCACCGTATGCTCCACCGTGTCCTCTGGGCGATCCACGCAGTTAGTTGCAAGACTGACACAACATCCCGCTTGGTAAGACAGAGGTGGTGATCGACTATAGTATACCTACGTTTCGCCAATTTTTTTGTAAGTCCCATGTAATAGGAAGCGCACCTATTGCCATCAACCGGGCACACATCCAGACTCCGGGGTGACCACAACACCAACGAGGCATTAAAAACAAGACTGCATTGTAAGACTGACATGCCATTATTTCATGTTATTTCATTTAGTATAATATCTAAAACTTTAATGAGTAAAACTTCAGAAGTGTTTTAAAAATCATTTTATATTTGTCGTATTACAATAGAACTTATAAACGATTATTAAAACGACTAAGTATTAATTACAGCGTTGATGGACATCACCCAGTGTGTCTGACACACCGTAATCCTTGAATTGTACTCTTATATCAAGGCACATAACATTGTCACAGACAAGACATAGAACTTTTACAAAAATGGTAAAATTAACAATATTTCATTTATTTATTCAAAGCTTGTGATTAAGTTTATGTATAACCACTTACAAGTTATATAGGAATAAAATGTAACTATTTATTTTAATAATCTGCACGCGGTTTACATTACAGCTTAATGTTAACTTAGGTATAACAGAATGATCACATAAGCTCCCCTGGGCGTGTAGCGTTTTACAACGTTACATGAAATATAACTAATCCAATACAATAATCTTGCACACCAAACATAATATGTTTAACCATTTAACTGACTCAACAACATCCGCTTTCAGCGAACAATGTATGATTTTTATAAAATCAGAACTCACAACACAATATTACCGTTTTGGCACTAACTCGAAGGCATAGACTGAGAGGAATTAGCGGCAAAATTATACCGCTGACGGTTACAATTTGAATTCAAAAGCTCAAGGATAATGTAGCGCGTTCGTCTACTACTCATGAGTCTGAAACTTACTAAATAAATTAACCTTAGTTGATAATTTTATAACTAATTTGATTGAATATTCCTGATAGTCTATGACATGGATTAGTGAAAATGATCTTTCTGATGATCTATTTTCGAAGGTCTGCGACATAGTAGATATCAAATGCTTTGATGGCATCATGGCACTACATATTTATTAAAACTGTTAGTTATCTTTACTTGCGAGAATATAAAAGTGTAAAAGTCACTGGCTAGGCTATTAGGACGGTAACATTAGGTTTCATTTGGACTCCAGAATCGCTATTCCACCGTTCACTCGTCTTCAATACAAGCTATAAAATAACTATGCACAATACTTGTATGGTAATAATTAAACTAAATATAATAAATAGCAAAGTTTAGTGTTATTATAAAGTTGACCAAACACGAGTTCGTTGTGTATCATACCTACACACGATATTATCACAGCCCTATTGATGTGCGTCTCTTTGTATTTCAAAAATACAATAGACAAAGGTGAAATACTGTAGACTTTATTTATTTTTTATTAAATTTAACCCACGATATTTAATCAGAAACATTACAGCCATATCTAAAATGTTCATTTAAAACAAAAATTAAAAATCATTTGCAAATACAGTCTCACCTAAAAATATGTTGATCTCGCGTTTGGTCAAACAAAGCCAACAAACAACCGCCAACCGCCTCGCGCGGGATACATTGTAATACTTTTTTTTTACAAGAGAATCGACATGTGAGCCGTTCGATTCAACCAACATTTTTATTTAACACATTACGTTTTGCAACTATTATTCTACCCCTAATTCAACAATTATTTTAATAAAAACGCGTTAGGGAGTAGTGTTGCAAGTCGTATTGAGTCAAGACTTTAAACAGTTGTATTCGCTATTGGTTCTCAACTTTTAACCTCTATTGCGCAGTTTCGGCTTCGCTCTGATTCTTGGCGGCTTTCTTCTCTTGTTTGATGGCTTTCTTGTCGGCTGCTTTCTTGGCATTAGCCTCGTCATCGGCAGGGTTGTCCCATTCTTGTCTTCTGCCTGAAGCGAACACGTTGTAGAATGTGCCGCAGAAAATGTAGATTCCGCCGGCGATGTAGAATACCTTCTTCCATTGCGCTTGTGTGGGCTGTTGAATAAAGTATTTCGATGAGTAAATTTATATTGTTACTGGTAATATAATAATATTCTAAAGAGGTCAAATTTGTTTGTTTGTATGTAGGGGGTAATCTCCGGAACTACCAGCCGGATTTGAAAAATTCTTATTACATTTGATAGACCAATTCTTGAGAAAGGCTTTATGCTATTTTAAATCACGCTAGGACCCCTAGGAGCCATGCAAAACGGAAAAAGTCAGAAAGCACGCTAAGCAAAAACGAAGTGATAGCACGCGTGCATTTCACGAGGACGAAGTCGCGGGCAGAAGCTAGTTATAAATAACAAGATGCAAGTCCTTCTAAGAAGGCATGGAAGTGAAACTCAATAAAGTGTACTTACCCTGCCCTCAATGATGTATCCAGCGGTTATGGGCGCGAGTAGACCGGTCAAGTTGGCCAGACAGTTCGTGAACGCCATCAGAACACCTGCGAAACGTGGCGAGATGTCCAAGTGGTTAACCTGAAAACAAAGAACATTGAGTATCGAGATATGTACAGATCCGTGCTAAAAATATGGCATAAGGTTGTATTATGTATAGAGAACCGTCTCATTCCTCCCATTCTTTTATTTTCATCAGCTGATCATTGAAGAACCCTTCATTATGATTTTTCCATATCTTCTTCTGTCCTAGATTCTCTTTCAATATACCCATCAAGGTCCATCAAGGTGAACCGACGACCTTGTGAAGGCCGCAGGAACCCTTTGGATGCGAGAAACACTGAACCGGTCGAAGTGGAGGTGCTTGGGGGAGGCCTATGTCCAGCAGTGGACGTCTTTCGGCTGAAATGATGATACCCATCAACTATCAAGCTTATGTTTCCTCTTACGTAACTACTAAAACACTTGCCGCTATTTCCCCGAAGAGGCTAGCAGTGGCTTTTACTTATCATAACACCTGTTTCCGAAAGGGTTAGGCAGAGGTGTACCGTCCGTTATGTTTACGTCCCGTGTAATAGGGGGCGAGCCTATTGCCATCATTCGATCGATCCAATGACCAACTAAAAACAAGTGAAGGAGTTTCCAGCTTACCTTGAAACCAGAGTAGATACCTCCGTTGAGACCGACACCCACGGCTAAGATGGCGACGGTGGCAGCAGGGTTACAGCCGGTGTTGGCGGCGATAAACAGACCGATCGCCGGACCGTATTGACCTAGAAAGATGAAGAACCTTGTGAATATGGGCTGAAGGGAATTATTTGTCTATGGAGCACAATATCGGATGATTTTCCAACCTATTTGTTGATAGGAGTTCCAGATATTATTCGAGCCTTAAAAGACCTCAAACCTGACAGAGGTGGATTCCAAATCAGGACAACTCGGTCAAACTGCCAACTGACAGATCGCTAAAGATCCTTGGGGTACCTACCTAGATGTTTTTTTGTGTTTGTCTTTAATTTTGATAATGCGACAACATTCAGTGCGTTTTTTACGTTGTGGAGCAGAAGAATTTTTCAAACATATGAAGCAAGGGGATTTCCTTCAAAATCCTTCGATCGAAACTCACCGATACTGTTGATGACCTTCCTGACTTGCGTGTGGTTGAACCGTCCACTCGACAGCATCCAGTCGGCGACCACTGAGATGAACATGGAGAACAGCCACATGCACAGGTATGGGAGGGCCGACACGAAACCGTTCTGGAAGAAACACATTATTATAAAATAACATCGCCTTACGTCTGTATTCCGTGAAGGGGGAAGCAACGGTTAACCCACATTGAGCGTTAATCAGAACCAACATAATGTTGCAGCCCGATTCAAACTATATAATATAATACCTACTTGTTGGTACTTTTAGCTGCAAATATTTTTTTTTATTTATCCATTTATTTCAGGCATCAAGGCCCTTATAAACACATACAATACAATATTAATCGAATCGCTGCGCTGTAATAAATTCAGCTGTCAGCGGGGGTGAGGGGTAAGGTACTGCGCAGCGAGTAGCGCATTTCAGAGCCGCCATAAAGTTTGAATCGGGTAGTTTAAATAATATACAAATAATAAATCTACTTGCAGCTAAAACTCTGGCCATACTGAGGCGAACCTGCGTGCTCGTTATTACTCGACTATTCGCGCCAGTTTGCACACAATACCAGAAGGCCAATTCTCGTAATTTAAAACGTTCAAAATCTAGTCGCAGTCTCATCTCAGTGACAAACAAATGTCAAAAACTTGTCAAAATGTAGAGAAATGAGAGGTCTTTTTTGACAGATTTAGACTGAGATCAGACTGTGAACGTTCTTAAAATTACGAGAATTGCCCCTCTGACTGTGAACGTTCTTATAATTACGAGAATTGCCACTCTGTTAGTTGACACAATAGACGCGAGCGAATATCGTCCCGCATCCCGCATGGGATTCGCTTTAGTTTGGCCAGAGCTTAAATATGATACCTACCTATCTAAAACCGCTTGATAAAGTCCTTTATTGTGCAGTAATAAAATGACGTCAAAATTGCCGCTCGTATTTCATACAATGGGTATTGTCAACTCGTCTCCGGGTATATTTCCGTGGATCAATCTAACGGAACGGGGGCACTGATTCAACTGGTTTCTATATAGGGTTGTCGCCTAAATGGCTGAATTACAATAGGAACACGAGTACAAGAGGTGGAAAAAAAGACCATTACTTAATTAATTTTGGTCCTAAGGCTCATGCATGATCATGCGTCATCAGATCGTTAACTAGTCAGCGGGGTAATTGCATAACACACTATCAGTAGCTATGTTTATGGCTATGTAGCCGTGATTAAAAGTGTGTTACTTTACACTGGAGCTGAAGAAAATGGGATAAGTTTTTAGGATTTGTTCGATCAAATTAACCAATCCAGTAAATTCCAGTCCTACAACGGATTAAAATTAAAAGCTGAATGCCAATAAATCTCGTTTGCGAGTTGTCAATCCTGTTACTCAGTACAGTTGACCGCGGATCGTGAACTCTTGACCCGACGACGACGGCTCGCGACGCATGAACCATCCAAATTGTATTACGTTCTCGAGTTATTGCTAAATTGCTATATTAGCTAAAGTGGGCGTTTATTTATTTTGAATGGATTCGTTTTTATGTGTTGAAGAGATTTAATCTGGGATATTTAGGTACTTTTTCATTCTAATAGTCAGGAATTCAGGATAACGCATTGTTCTTTTTTTAAATTTGGCTCAAGTTCCAGTTTTAAAGAGAGGCCAAGCTTTTAAGAAACCGTATTCCTGCATTTCTTTCTAAAGACTATCTGTTGAACTTTTGGAGAGCTTCAACGAATGATGGGACATGGGACCCAAATAAATTAATGCTAAACTCTGCGAAGCTGGCTTGCTAGTCTTTTCACCATAGACAAACAAGTAAGTACTTACATCCTTGATAGAGAAGTGCAGCACTTGTCGCATGAAGGTTGGCAGCTCTGTCATGAGGGTCTCGTAACCGTAGTTCTGCCCCATGTGTGCCAACATGATGGCCCAGAAAGGTGTTGATAGCAGGAGCTTTTTCCATGGGATCGGTGGTGACTGAAATATAAAAAAAAAAATAAAAAGCTGCGTCTCAAAACATAAACTTCTTCCTTTACGTTGGACTTATAAAGAATTTGTAGTACTGCTTGATCACAGGCGATTGCAAATTGTTTATGAGGCTAACTTCAAGGGTCTTCTTCTCCAGTCCTAATTAAAGGACAAACCAGCACCTTAATTGTGTAACACACTATCAGTCACAATCTGAATCATAAACACAAACTCAAAACTCAAACTCAAAGCATTTATTTCAATTAAACCATTTACAGGCACTTTTGAATTGTCAAGAAGTTGGTCAGTCAGAAAATATGAAGCTAGTTGCCCATTCCAAAGCGTAGGTACCTATGGAGAAGAACGGGCAAGAAACTCCACGGACACTCTTTTAAATTATCTTTTACAAAAATAAAAATGTTATCTTAAAAATGGTAGGTATCTTTTACATCATTAATGTTGAATTTATAATTATACCTATGTGAGAACGACGTAAAAAATACGTGCGCGTTAAAAGTGTCCAGCCAGAGTACAGCAAATTGTACTTAACAAAACAACAATCCAAAAATTAAATAATTAAATATAAGCCGAGGCAGCTAAGTGATGACTCATATTGAAGGATATTACTAATCCGTAGCTTCATAAGTTCGAAAAATTAGTCTGTTCAACAACGTATTTACGTTGTTGCGCAACGCAATGAATGCTGTTGAACTGTCAAAATTAAAGCCATTGCAACTGTGAGTGCAGGTCGTTTATATTCATAAAGTATACTCACGCTGGAACCAGCAGCGCCCCACAGCGAGCTCAAGATGTATTTCTTCTCAGACTCCTTGATGGTAGGGCACTGTTCCGGGTCCTCGGAGACGAAGAACAGGAAGGCGATGCACCACACTGTGCCGACCAGACCAAACACGTAGAAGATGGAGGGCCAGCCGCCAGAGAAGCCGTATGCTGACAATAGGCCGGATAGGGGCATAGAGATCACCGTGCCGAATTGTGCACCTGTATGGAAAATTATCGGATTACCTATAGTAAGAATAGCTGTAATAGGCGAGGATATAACAGGAATCAGAATACGCCATCATATTCACAAGAAGCTGTTTTTCTTTTGATTTACGACCTAGCAGTCTAATAGAAGGCCTAGTATTATTTCTGATATGAGCTATTTAATGGATGTTTGTAAATATCTTACCGGCATATACGGCGGCTCCCATCCTACTCCTCTCGTTCGGTGGAATCCACTTTGCCAGCATAGCATGAGTGCAAGGTACGATCGGTCCCTAAAAAAAATATTCAATTGGGTTTCAAATCAGAAGCAAAAGCACCATGACCACCCTGTGTACCTAAGTTTGTAAACAGGACAAGAAGGTTTTCTGCATTTTTTTTATATGCAATGAAAAAGCACCTACGGAGCCCTGTTTCATTCAGACTAGCTATTAGTAGCCGAATAAAATAATATCTAATAAAAAATGAAGCTTAATTTGCTTGAAATTATCTGCTCTCGAAACGGTGAAGGATAATATCGTGAGGAAACCGGCATGTCCTACAACCAAGAATTCGAAGACGTGACATTTAACAACCCGCACTCGATGAGAGGAGGCCTGTGTCCCAGCAGTGGGAACATTATAGGCTGATTATGCTGTTATGAAATCTGCCAAGATTATAACAGGGAATTAAGTACGATGGAACTTGGCAGTTAAATTGGTCAGACAGACCCTTATCCCTCAAAATACTAAATTTGATTATAATGATTTAAAATTAAACGTCAGTGTAGACAGACACTCACTTCGCCCAAGCCTTGGATGAATCGCACCAGGATGAGGTATTCAAAGCCGGCGTCAGCGGCGACTGGTACTAGCAAACCGAAAACCGAGTTGACCAACATTCCGATACCCAGGAAGTAACGGGCTCCGAACCTGAGGAACAAAGACATTGTAAGACATGCAGATAAAAGGAAAGAAAAAAGTTCCTATCTAGGTACCTTCAAGACTATAATATGACGAAACACGAAAAGTAACCATAATAAATATCTAATTATTTAAAAGATGGCTTTCATAATCATGATATTCATGTATTGCTTTATTAAGTTTACATTTATCATGCGTTATATATTATGATGACTTTTCTTGATGGATTACTGTAATTTTCTGACTTGTCAATGATTTCTTAAACGTTGTAAAATGACGCTCTATTTAGGTAGGTAGGTATGTATTTAGGTAGTACCTTAGATTACTACGTTAGTAAGCAAACTTAAAAAGATTTATTGCATGTTTTGACTGAACAAAACGTGACGTAGACAATGCTGTATTCATTAGTGGATAATTTGATCCATTTTAGCAAATTAATTTCAAATAATACAGTGAAATAGCAGACCTAAATACAATGCTAATTCTCAAACTCGTAGATTGGACCGAACATCGTTCCTTGGGGAACCCCTATAACCTGTTTCATAATGTGAAGCAATACAATATGGCGAATATTTTACATACCTTTTAGACAAGATTCCGAAGGGTATTTGCGTGATGACGTATCCATAGAAGAAGGAGGATAAGATGTAGCCCTGCAACGTCGAACTCCAAACGAACGAACCGTCTTGTGACGGCGACTAAAACAATAAAAAATACATACATATTGGGATGTTAAAGAAGATTTACAACACTCGTTGTAATGTAATTCTAAATATTCCCTCTTAGCCAATCTTCAAGGTTTTCAAAATTGGCACAAAATTTCTATGCCATGTTCCTCTTAGCGTGTCAATGGCAATCTAATACAGTCGGCCCAGAATTTAGCTTCGCGCTTGGCACCTTCAGTAACGTCCATCAACTCCTGTAGTGTGCAGACAACAGGAATTAACAGGATACGCTTACGCTATGTTTCCCTGCAAGACTAGGCATCTTAAAACGTCGGTTATTAAGGTGTACTTTTTCGTGTGGCACGACAGTATTTCAGATTTCGCTGGCCCAAAACTTCTTCACTTCTATGGCGCCGTCGTCGGTGGCATTATGGTGTTCTGGTACAGTACGAGACTAGAGTGTTTGTTCTGTTTGTGTGCCGGCTGCGGCGGTTCGAACTGGTTTCAAGCGGATCAGTGCTGTATGAGCTATAACCGAGAAACCTCAGAACTACATGACAAGAAATGGAACAGGAGAAAATCGGATCGGAAGTACTTCCCTACCCACAAACTGTACATTCGTTCATTCAAATTGTTTGCAGCTAGTTTGGATTCAGCTGTAATTGGGAATCTGGAGTAACCCGTCAAAAGTTCTTCATCCGTGTATAGTCTTAAGTCTTATAAGTAGCTTTAGCATATAATCATCATCATCATCTTGGGGTCAGCACTAATAAAATTAATGACACCAAGCACCTAATTTGTAGGTATTGATTTGATATTTCTCTGTACGTGTTTTTGTATTTCTCACTTATCATAAACATAAAAACAATTTTCTACTTACACTGGTCTCATTTCCGATGGCAACTCCGCACTCAGTATCTGTCGGCTCCGTGTGGACGGGCAGCGCTGTATGGTTGACCATGGCGACGATGGCAACAGACATGTTTGTCCTCATGATATAGGCGTTAGCCATGCCAAGGAACAGCATGAACGTCACGAAGTGACGGGTACCGAGGCCACCTGTGACAAAGAAAGAGATCATACGTTATTAAAGTTATATATCTCAAACTCAAAGCATTATAAAGTTACCTAAACCAATGAGCAGTGGTAGCCCAGTGGAAACGGCCGCGACTTACGAGTCGCTGGTCGTAGATTCGGTCCCAGGCAAGTTCTTTACTTTGCGTAAATTATTTCATCACCACTGCTCTCAAAACGATGAAGGACATCGTGAGGAAACCGGTATGGCCCTAGCATAAAAACATCTAAGACATGTGACATCTATCAAGAGAGGAGCCCTGTGTGCCAGCAGTGGGAACATTATATGCTGATTATGATTATTATGAAACCAATTACAGGCAATTTTGAATTATCGAGGAGTAAAAAGTCAGAAAGATGAAGCTAGTTGCCCATTTCGTTGGGTTGCTTATGTCTGTCATTGCATTTGGTCTTTAACTACGGGAGAGTGCTGACGCCGAAAGCTTGATTAGAAAGTGATCTCATAAATTGCTAGAAACATAAAAGTAGATAGTCATTTCTAAGGAATGCTGAAGCATATGCTATGTTATGTTGTCAATGATATTTGTTGATACGTAAAACAATAAAATGGCTTACGACAAAATAAGCAACGGGAATGAAATGGGAAGAAACAAGAAGAAGACGTTTAAAAACAACGTTATATACGGCAATAACCTTCCGTTAGATAAAATAGATAAAGATAATATGTACAACCCGATTGGATTAAACGCATTAAGATAACGTCTGACTGAGAATTAGATCGATAGAGAGATAGCTGCATGACTCCGCGTCCGACACTAAATATAGACGAATGGAAGGACCATTTTTGAGGCTACATTGAACTAGCCACGAATAATAAATCCCTTTAGTGCTATTGGGTGCATGTGGCACATAGGAATTGGAATGATGGTGCAAAATAAGCTTCTGTCAAGAGTTATACCTCTTGTTACCAAATTATAGGCGCGAAACAAGCTCGCATGTGCACTCACAGTCAGACTTGTTTGCAACTAGGTGTGAAAACTTCACAATTGCCAAAGCCCGTATGCGTTAATACTATGGTCCTTCTGTGCGAAACAATTTCGTCGTAAATACATTACGTATTCACGTCATATTATACGCACATTTCGGCACACCAGTGGCGTGCACAGAGATTTCAGACAGGGTATGCACAAAAAAATCGGGGCTGATTTTAATTTACTATTTAAACAAACTTTGCCGCCAGCATAGGTCTCACATGTATAATTTTAAATTTTTTACAATAGACTTACTAAATAATTACTCGTCAATCACTAGCGTATAGCGCCAAGAAAAACAATATGGCGAAAAAAACTATGCAATTTATTACGTTCGTAACGTAATAAATTGCATAGTTTTTTTCGCCATATTGTTCGTAATCAGTCGGTCATTTGGTCAATCCGACTAAAAAAAGTCAACCCTCTGCAATCAACAATTAAGCGGTGCTTTTACGGTTTCTCAATTTGAACGGTTTGCAATGTAAGCTATGCTTCTAAAACTCCAACACGCGCACACATTTTGACGCACACAGTCACAGTTTTGCTGTGTACTACACGAGATGCGTTGTATGAAGAATAAGCAAGGCGTAGTATCGCTTTTGCTCACGGGAGCGCTGCCTGCGCGGGTGGCGGGTGTTCGCAGCTCCAACGAGTTAGTTCCAAAAAAAGTTATAGATGGCGCGAAGCTAAATTACCATGTTTTTTTTTTTCATTATAGTTATTTATCATTTAAATGGGCATGTATGTATGGGACTACAGGGTATGCAGAGCTTTTTTGCATGTATGGAGTGCACGCCACTGCGGCACACAAATTCGTTATTTACTGCCATCATGGCTAACCTCAGAATTTTTATTATGTTTGTACCAATAAGCAGTTCTGTCATGGTCTACCGTGTATTTGGACACCATTACACGTAGTGTATCTTTTTTTTTTATAGCACATGTTCACTTCTTGTTCACCAGTGTTGACTTTTCTATCAAGTCATTGCACTTATGGCCGATTCTCATTAATTTACGAACCGTTGTTAGTTAAAAATAAGACTTGTATCTTTACTATTTACCAATAATGAAGCAAAGACCTTAGCTTTGCTTATGAGACCCTCCCATAAGGAGTAGCTATCACAGGTAAAATTCGCTTACGAATCTATTTATATGCCCAGTTTGGCTTTAGAAAATGCTACCATTATTAAGTAAAACGATTCGTTTTTGTTTATAGGAACCAAGTATATTAGTAAACTTTATATGCTTTCAACAAAATAATACTCGATGGGTATAGGTCGGTCATTAGTTGTACCTACATATAAAGGAGATTACAAAGTAATCTTCGATCAACAATCGAAGAAAGTAATCCATAATAATTTCCTATTACCCCCAGATAAGATAAAAGGGTAATACAAAATATTGTTCATCAAGCAAAAGATAATTGCTTGGTATGTTTGATTGCCAGCTATCGACATCATGTCATTGTTTGCTTGGTTCCTATAAATGTTTATACAATATTAAATGCTCTATAAAGTACTATACAAAATATTTTTAAGTTTAGGTAGAATAATTTATTGCAGTTTTTACGAGTAGGACATGACAGCTACGAATTACATAGCATGACTTGCAAATTGTAAAATCATGTCAGAATTTGAACACCATGAATGAAAAATTGTGAACGAGATTCATTAACATCAAAATGTACTTATTGCACTACGAGAACAGCCGATTTAATCTGTAAAAGCTTAGGTGAAGTGAGCTTGAAGTAAGTTGTCAAAAGTATCCATCAGCTGAAATGATAGCTCACTCAACCTAAGTTTTCACAGTGAGATTTTTACGGAAGAGACAGACAGGAGGACCAGTGAGCATTTTTTGTATACTACATAAATCATCTGCCTGCGACCACAGAATAACTAATACTATTAACGCCGCGAGGTTATGCCTATACATAAAACATAATTATTTATCCTATGGCGCTCGGCAATAGCGTAGCTTTAGTGAAAGAATTATGAGAAGTTTCGAAGATTACCTCCTACATACAAACTTTACTTTATGGTATAGATAGTAGGAGACCTACTTAGTTTATAAGTAGGTCTCCAGTGGCAGACACTACAGCAGGTAGGTACTTACATATTTTTATATTTCTCAAAATCCTAAGTACGACTGTCTTGTTTGAATAGATCACTCAAATTCTCATAAATATAGTGAAAAGGCAACAAACATTTAAGATCTATTATTTACGATCACTTGCTATGATCAAGTGGTTATTTAGGTTATGAAAATTTCATCCTAATCCGTTCAGCCGTTTCAGCGTGAAAGCGCAACAAACAGACATACAAAAAATCTAATCTTTTCTCTTCATAATACTTATTAGTTTAGAAATACGGATTCGGAGATTTCCGATTTGCGTCATTGAAACATTTTTGTTTACTTTATCAAAAGATTTTAAATCGCCCGAGTCTTATTATAGCTACTAAATAAAACTATCCTATTTATCTAGCTATATGTATATTCCATCAATAGTTTTGGCTTCCCTTCATAAGTTGGTAGGTTACCTTTTGATACCTAAGCTATACACTTGTTTGTTGAAGAAGCTAGAAGAAGTAGGTAAATGAACAATTAATCAGAAAAAATATGAATAGTGGGGACACGTCAAAACCACAATTCGGCCATTTAAAAAACCCAGGAAATAAGGGAAAGAACGCTGCTCCTAACCATTAAAGTTACCATAAGGAAAAGTAGTTACCTATATATTATTCAACCATAGCACAATTTATTAGGTTTAGTTGGCAATTTTTATGTCGAGAAATAATTTCAAATTCGTGTCTAACATGTTTGCAGTATGTAACCATAGATAATGTTTACAGCATAATGATATATGTATAATCAAAGGCGCACGAAACTGTAGATGGTATTGCCGCAAACTTGGCAATACTAATTCGTGTGCAAGCCAAAATGTCCGTCTTCCTTCAAATGGTATTTATTTATTATTTCACTAATTTTGTGCAATTAGAAACATGACTGGATTGTTGTAAACAATTTACGTAAATAGAACTTATTTTTAAATTATTAGGCAGATTTGATTTTATAGCTTAGGTAGCTATTAGCAGGTTTTCCATTCATATGTACCTATACCTTTGAATGGAAAACCTGCTATAAGTAGGTACTATGTTATCTTTGTTACACTGGTTACAAAGATAACTGATATATATAAAACAATTCTACAAAATAATAATTACAACTAAGTACTAATAATAGTAATATATTTCTTAACTAGCAGTGCCCTGCGGTTTCAAATTATTATGAAAATGTTGCATTCAAATTAAAAGCGTTGTTATGGCGTTGTTGCAATCTGCTATTTAATTGTTAAGGGGACAAGCTTAACACGATATAAAACGGATGTAAAACAAGAATAATTGGGTATTTTCAAAAACATAAAACCATGTTTATAATCAAAGCATAAAACCTAATATAAGTGGCTCTGTGAAATCTAAAAACACGAAACCCAAATTGAAACATGACCAACCAATGACGTATTATATATAGACACGTTATCAACCAACATCTCGGCGCTTAAAAACAGCGAAAATACTAGATAACTACTTATACGCGTAAAGAAAGGGAAAGAAAATATGACACCGTACGGCGGGATGCCTGTTACTAGAGGGAGATAAATAAACATCTTCAGTTACATCACAGGATAAGTAATAGTCAAATTACATGCTCATTGGTCGAACGCATGAGCGACGTCACGTGACTACTAACTTCATGCGCCGGCCGCCATTAGACGCAGCGTCGTACAAAATAAAATAAAATAATGAAGTTTTGTAAACTTACGCGTGAAATGACACATTTTTGTCTTTAACTTTTGGGGTATAATTTGTACATCCTCTGAAAACACACGACGGCATGTTTTCTTTATTTTTTGCACAGGTTTTCACACGATATAAATTAAAAACAAACATAGCATCGCGCGACAGGTTGGTGCGTGACTGAGCGCAATGTGGCCAATTGGCTTCATTTCATGTTGCCATTTTAGAGTGCGGACAACGTATCTATAGTTTTATACATCATTGTGACCAACCAAATATTGACGGAAGCAAAAAATCTCCTCAGCGTTCATGTACGTAGTTGCCAAGACAGTTTGCATCGCAGTTATATTTAGAACCGGAAAGAAACGCAATCTATTTGATAAACGGAACGTCACTGAAAAAGGAGCAAAAAGTGTGCTTAGGAATTTGGTACTTTCGTCCGTAAAAGGCATTGGGACTAATAGACAACAGGATCTATCGTAGAGTTTTGATGTCAACTGAATTGGCTGCGTTTCCAATTTCCCCATCAGGGCTAGGAAAAACTGGTGAAACATTAATGTTTAAGTTAAAAATAATGTTCTTACATTATTTTTCCTCGTCAGCTTTTCACTACCAGCCAACATCTCTAAACGTGTTTATTATGTAACAAACCACACGAACACGTGCTTTCGATATTTAACTATATTGGATTGCGTAGGAGGCATTGTTCAACTCTGAATAAAAATAAACTGAAAATATTTACAAATCTCATCATATTTTTGACATGATTTTAACACAGCACCAAAGTGAGGAATTTGTTTGCGAATAGGTAAATAGGTAAATAAATAGCTGATAAACTAGGATGATTAAAAGGACATAATATTCCACCAATGAAAATGAACATGATCAGCGCAACCAAACCGCGTTTAAGAGCTGTCATCATGCAATTCATCTTTGTTGTGGAATATTGATACTGACAGCTCTTGAATGCGGTTTAGATCATGAGCTGATCGCGTCCAGTTTCATTGGTGAATTCGTCCTTAGTAGTTGCTACGTAATGAATGATTTAGCACGTGTGTGACCTGTGTCAACGTTTATGAAAGTCATATTATAATAAGTAATGCTTACATGCATAAATCACAATGCATCTTCAAGAGATCTTAGTGATTGATGATGGTGTCATGTCGCTGTTATTTAAAGTAGTCATCATGCAAAATTATATCATCTTTTATAGTTTTGTCGATATTAAGTAAATGATAGGTATATATGCAGTGTTCGTCTAAATGTCTGAGAGAAAATTAGAATCTGACCGATTTTTTAAACCCTAAAAACATCAGCGCTATTTTAAGTTTCAGTTTCTAATGTATGACGGACATCGCACACTATTTTAAAAACGTGTGCAACAGACAGACTAATCCATAAATTAATATGTAATAGCTTTCAGAAATTGGCAAGATTTATGAGTTGCGGGAGCGTCAAAGGCCCGCTGTCTGCGCGTGCGACTGTTACGAATTACGATACCATCTCTGGCATTCTTAGTATTTCTAATTTATGTCTACTTTCCTTATATTAATTTTCTAACACTTTTCCAATATTATGCACTTCTAGGATCCCTAATTCCCTACCACCGAATTTAAAGGAAAATTTGCTTGAAAATTATAATACACGCTGCACTGCAACTGTGATGTGTGTTTCCGGGGGTTAACAGAATTCCGCTTAGTTCTTAGTTAACAATTTCAACCCTGAATAGACAAAGCAAAGTTGAATAAACACTAGGTAGGGTATTTGGCACAAACAAATCTATAGGAATATATTTGTTTGTGGATTTGTTGAATCAACCAAACGCTCTAGACTCCTTGGGCTTGGATATTTTGGGTAACATATGACTCAATTTAATTTTCTTGGTGCCTCCATGTCTTTGTCTCTATATGATTCACTAATATAGTTACTGATTTGTTGTTTATGGAAGTTTCCAATAAAGTTGTAACAAACAAGTGTGCACTTGTATAGTTTCTTCCATATTGTTTGTGGATGCCGTACGCATGACAGTAGTCAAATGACTCCGCGACGACATTGCACTTAAAATGCTTCCCTTTGTGGGTAACTAAGAAGGGTGATTACTGATTACACAGAAGTATTGTGTTACTGTCTGTAATACTACTTTGTGTTTCTTTGAAAAGGGTTAAAAATACTGGAATCATGTTTAACAAGTTTCAAACTTAAGTAGGTACAGGGAAGGAATAGACTAGGGGTTCACTTAGCCATAGAAGATAGGAAAGATTAAAAAAAGAATAGGTATGTGGTTTGCAATTATGTAACCACCTACAAATTAAAGAGCCATCAGTCATTTATATCATAACCGATGGACGCAACTGGCTACTGAAGGTGTCAAATTCGTAAAGAAATTCAGGGCCGACTCTATCTACCATAGATTGCTATCGACACGCAAAGAAGAAGATGAATAAGTATTATAAAATTGCTAAATCATTTGGATTCAGATACACGACTAAGTAGGTACTTATCAAAATAATTATAAGTAAGTACTTTGGTAATTAGGAGACGTAAAAATTGATTTCAATAATCTTCCGCCAGAACCTTTTACGTAATTCTGTGCTCATCGTCTATACTAAAGTAAACAGTTTTCTTGAAAACATTTTCAAACAGGCAGACGGAAAAAAAATTGGCAGTCAATGGCGGCAAAACTTCTTTTGGCGCCAATTTCAAAATTTGGCGGCAAAACCATAGAACTGTTTGTTTAAAAATAAACATTCTGATTACAGCTATGATGCCCGACAGTCATGTGCTACACCTACATTTCATTTCATACAGTTCTTAGGCGGCGGCGCATCGATTCGATAATTATTGGACGAGAATTGAGAGTGAAATTTCAAGGACGCGGCACATTTCGTTACAAGAGAGAGAGGAAAGATATAACTCTTTCTCTCTCTGTCTCTCACGCTAAATCTCTCTGAATCTTTATTTTTATTGAAGTTTAAAAAAATAAAGACTTCTTCCTATCACGTATGTGTAGCGTGTAGTGTGACACGCGCAATTTTTTTTTAACATCAACTTTTATTGTCTAGCTTGACGTAATAATTTTGTCAGGTTTTCTTATCTTTCTCATGAAAAAGGAAGTAAACTAGGTACTTATGTAGTTGCGTGATTGCGTGTAATATAAATTAAGTACCTAACCTATACATAGTGATAGTACTTATACATATTGTGTAAGGTCAGGTTTTTGTCAATAAAAGGTAATTTGGGCCCGGAAACTACCTATTTCCAAATGCAGTCGACTAAAATTCGTAAGCCAGAAACCTCAGTCAAAAATTATAAAGTTTTGGCTCGTATCAATCAGTAACCAGACGAAAATAGGAATAATCTGTCTACAAACACGAACGAGGTACCGAGGTATGACATCACAATATCATACGTCAGAGAATCAGTAGTGTCTATCTACTCGGTTGACGCGGTATTCTTAAAACAGGCGGCTGCATTGAAGACCAATCTTCAAGGTTTTTCGTGACGAACTTGATAACGAGAGCTAATAAATTGTGAAACAATTTTTTTTAGGAACTTTTAGTAAGTACTTATATTTTATAACAATGAGATTATTGTAGGCACTTCCCGTTAATTTAAAATATAGGGAAAATTGTAGTATTAGAGGTATTGCAGCTATGAGGTAAAATTTGTTCATTTTGCGGCATTTGGGTGGCTATTTAACCAACCATAAAGTAATTTAAAGTTTTTTTTACTTACTCACAAATGTTTCTTGCTCCATCCAAGAAACATTTTGTGGGTAATAAAAAAAACTTTTTACGGACTATATGTATTTTCTTGTTAAATTGCAAAATATCTTGACATTTCCTATTACTACGTGTGGAGACAGTGGAAGGTGCCGTCTACCATAGTGAGTTCATTGACCTCCCTTACGTCATACGACCATGACCCTCGCTGTAAGTCACAAACACAAAACATCGATAGGCGAATGTGGATTTTACAAACAAAATTGTTTCTAAAACTGACAGTTTACAATAAATCTAATAATTCAAAGGAATGGGACGACGGACCGAACTGGGCGACAGTCTGACCACTTTCTGTTTTGTGGTCTGACACAGCAGAATGCATTAGGTTGTACTTGAATGGAACGGGTACCAAACTGAAATTGTTCGCAGTTCCACGAATAATGGCGTCGGTCTACAAAAAAGGCGCCAAAATTTTGATTCGTGAATACAGATTCGTATTCCGCGGAACCATGTGCGAAACCGAATGATTATTGGCTGGCTGGACTTTTGGCTTTTTTTTACTGGCTTTTTTTTTTGAAAAAGACGTCATTAATTTTCTCTTTAAAGACAGAACGAAAACCAAATTACTTAATTTTATTTTCATCTCGACATGGCAAATGGCATAACGCTTTTCCCGTTTTTTCCGCCCGCGCCGCAAAGATGCGTAAGCTTATGGCTATTTGATACCTAGTACCTAGTTCTCTACTATATATGTAGATCAATACTAAAATACCTACCGTCTTGCAGTAGTTAGATGCTAATTCAACAATGTAGTAGGTAAGTAAACCTACACCACAGCACAGCAGTCTATAAAATGTAGAAAACAATAATAGCTTAAATTAAAATGCAGTCACGTTGAACACGCCACATATTTTTTTGATCCAATTTATCGCTAACACTTTTCACGATACAGCTGCCACTGCTGCCAGAGAAAACTTAGACATAGACGCATAGGCCGTAGCTAGGGGGGGGGGGGGGGCATTGTGGGGCAATGCCCTACCTTTAAGCATTAATGGAAAACACCATCAACCAATCGCCTCTAAAATCCTAAGGACCTTCGTTTTGACGTTTAAAATGTTAGTCGCATATTATATGTCGCATGGCGTGTTTTATTGTTTTAAGTGAATAATAATTAGTTATACTTATAGTTAAATAATTGTTTGTATATTCATTATTGTCAGATAACAAAGAAGAATTTCACCTTCTTATACAAAATGGTCCAATCAGGTATGTGTACCTTTATACGGGAAGGTCGATTTTATTTTTGCGAATTCTAAGTTGGTCCTATAGTAAAAATTGTTAATATTGATGGGTAGAAAACCCCCTTAAATTTTGTGGCATATTTTCAATGTCAGCCTGTATATCACCCCCGACAATTAAGTATTAACTGACACATAAGTCAAGAAAGCCCAAAATCGATTAACCAGAACAGATCAAGTAAAATTTTTACGCTGCCCCAGCTACGGCGCTGCATAGACACGAGCGGAAGAGGACCATTTTTTACGAGTTAAATCAACCGGAAGATTCCCATGAAGACAGAAAGAAGCCTGTGGTTGAATATAACGAATGTTGCAGCATAAGCATAGGTAGGTAATCAATGTATACTGTTCACAGTTCCCACTGCTGGGAACAAGCCCCCTCTCTGTGAGAGGGAGTGGCCCATAATCCACCACTCGGGCCTAGTGCGGGTAAGTGCATGTCACATTGTCTTTGAAATTTTTGATTCTAGGAAATGCCAGTTTCCTCACGATGCTATCCTTCATCGTTTTGAGAGCAGTGTTGAAAAAATTAAATACACAAAGTAATTTGCCTACGCTCAAACTCACGACCTACTCGTAAGTCGGGAGCTCACTGCTGAACGAATATGTTGGGGATGATTAAAAACACCAAAAAGTATAGATTCAGAAACAAACAGTTTTTTGTTCAATTTGGATCATAGATTTGGTATCAAAAACATCTTTTTCGAGCTAACCGACCCCACAATTCAAAGAAAACTAGCCAAAGACGACGTATATGAAAAAACTTTGACAATAAAGCCACTTTTTGCTTATTTAGCGAAATTTCTTGTAATTGTATCTAGCTAAGCTATCGAGTTTTTGCATCAGCAATTTCAGTGACAATAACACAATAACTCATTTCCTATTACTTTACTTTTTTTGCCAAAGATCACGTAGGTAGGAATAATGAGAGTGTATCTACGAAAGCAATTTTAATGATAATTAAGTGACTATTCAGGAAATGAGGTCAGATAATAGAGGAAAAAGAGAAATGGAGGAGAAAGATACCGACTTTATTTCTTTCCATTTTCTTTTACACGGTAAATTGGAATTTAAAAGGACTCCAGCTAGCTATCTAGTACAGTTTAATTCTGTTTTTAGACCCAGACTGATTTTCACCAAGACCCATGAAGAGACGTTTGCACTCAGGCCGAAAATAAACATGACATCTGACGATTTTACTGCCCTAAGTATGAATGTACGTTTGTAGCCTCAGCTATGAAATTTATTATATCTGGATTTTCTTTCCGAGATGAAATACATGTAACGGGGGAAGAAAGGCATGTGACTTTAATATTATAATGATGAATAGTTAAATATCGATGGAGACAAAAGACAGAGGACGACCAGTCGACCACGATGAATTGATTGTGGGAGGGGATGAAATCAATGAAGAGGGAGTGAATGATGACGTGACGGGTGGCGAGGGAGAATGGAAGACAAAAATATTTTGCTTTGACTCGAAGCAGAAAAGTTGAAAGCCATAATGATTGACGTCTTTACTGGTTTTGGCAAATAACATCATGTATTTGACCACTGTCGCAATAGACGATGGCGGATTGGTAGCACGCTTGATAGAAAGCTACCACCTTATTTGTGATTTCATACATATCTGCAGGAACAAAGGTGTGTATATTTCACCTCCTTGGATTTATGTGCTTGTATTGTACTTCAAAATATATTGAAATTGATATTAACTCACCAGAAAATTCTTTAAACAAAGATATTATTGCAAAGAATGTAACATTAAAATGTAGACGACCAAGATTTTATCCAAAGAATAGGTACACGTTTTTTAGTTAATAATGTTAGTCTATAGTTGTATCTATTAACGCTACACGATCGGTAACAAGATGCTCCGGTTAAATAGCTACTTATGCTGCTTTTGCTGCTGGTGTACAATAAAGCATATTCTACCTATCCTAAGTCACAAGTTCCAAGATCTAGCTAGATGAGTCATCCGATGAGTTTCAATAGGTTGGTTTTTCATCGTCATTTTTGATGGATCATGTTCTAGTTTTGGATTACAAGAGTTAGAAAAAAAATGCAATGTTCAGTGTTCAACCGACTGTTAAATTCTATGCTTGAATTTTACATCCTTTTTCTTTGATTTTTATCGACTACGTTACTGCAGTCATGGAGCTCAAAGGTGCTCAACGTATTTAACATTTAAATAAAAAAATATTGTCCTTGGAGTAAATGCCGCAAACTTGACACTTGTTGAATGTTCTTGGATATAAAGCAAAAACTTAGAGTTGCGATTGATCAAATAGTACGTCGCTATATACGATACGTTGCTTCCGATCTTTGCTTATTCAAACAATTAGCTTCTATGTAGTCATCTTCATCTGATTGGATTCCTCATCCAGTATTTCACGTTTTCACTCAACAATCTTGGAAGCTGTTGCAGGGTTAAGATAAACAAACAAAATAGCGATCGTTAATTTCCTGCCATCATCATCAGTTTTTAATTATGCTGATTGTTGGACTAAATAATACCTATGCATTGTATGCAAGAGGATATTACGTAGGTAGATTATTATCATTATTGTGATGGGAGCTAGCGTAGTTATCCATTTTAGAAAATTTGCTAAGGACCAAAAGATTAGAAAAAGGATTACTTTGGGCTAAAAAGTCACTACCTACCTCGGTCATTCGGATTGGGGATAATGATTCTATGAATCGAACTCCCAGAGCGTGCCACTTAGGGAACGGATCCTATCAAAAACAAAATTTCAACTTTATCATAATGGCTACTGACAGTGCCTCATATACGAAGGCTAACCATTCCATTATGAATACAACACAAAAGTGCAAAGCTATAGAAGATTCCGATTACATTCTCCTAAAGGATCACGTGTTTCGTTGTCAGTAATCAAAACATTGCATAAAACAACGGATAGATTAACGTATTGTTCGCGCTCTATAAAATCTGTATCGTACGATAAGCACGGGGGTACGGACGGCCTTGCCCGTGACGTCAGCCCAGTGGGACAACGGAGGCGTCTTTAGACATATAGTAAACAGTTGGGAGACTCACCGGCTTTGCTTCCAGGACGCTGGTCCTCCAGACCAGGCTGCTCCCACACCAACACGTGGGCGCCGCGGGTTGACGAAACCATTTCAACAATCGAAAGGAAAGCACGAAAAGAATTCTAATTTAACTAGATTAGAATATAAAATAAATTAAACTAAAAGGCGTCCTCTGAGCCACCACCTACGTAACGTTGGTGAGTGAGCCAACGAGTGGTTGAGAGTGACAGAGGGTGGTCATGGCGAGGGTTGATCACGTGACGGTGTAGGAAGGTTCTGCTGAAGCAGACTGTTGACCGACTGACGGTTGTGAGGCGACGCGGCGCGCCGGTAAATATAGAGGTGTACGGGGGCCGCGCGGGGTCGCGGCGGGTCGGCGCACGCGCTCAGAGCATGCGATGACGTGAGAGGTTTAACTTTTTTACTGAACGCTGAAAGCAGTCGGTAATGGAAATAAGTACCGCTACGCGGCGGGAGTTCAAAGCGCTGAAAGCGACGCGGGGCGCGCCGCGCGACTATAATATTCTAAAAAGTGGTCTGGTAGATAGGTATATCAATCCTGAAACTGGGACGATGCACTTGAGTTCTGAAAGACAGACTGACAGTCGACATGCTTTATCGATCGTAGTTCTATGCATTTTATAGCTCTAAGAGCTCACAATTCACAGCAAGATTTTTGTCGGCTAATGGCAGAACCTTGTTAGTATCTTGTAAAGTATCTTAGGGCAACATCAAATTAGTAGAAGACAAAGATAAAAGACTAGACCATATCTAAACTAAGGCAAACAAACATCCACAGACTGTTTTGTTATTCGAATTATTTCGCGGAACGGACACGGGCGCGGCGGCTCACAAAACATTGTTAGACGAATCAAAAGCCTTTGTCAAGTCAAAACATCGCTTATTCGGATTTTTTAAACACTGTATTACTTATAATTTTCAAAAATTAGCTGACACACGTCCGTCTTTTAGGGTAAATAGTTAATTATAAAAGTGCTCTGTGGTAAATAATATAAAATGAAGGGCTTGTTCACATATTAATGGTAATAGAAACGTTTCTTTGGCTTATGGCCAGGGTCCACCTTGATTAATGGCGAATGGTCGGCGGTCATCAAGGGCATGTCATGTCCCAGTTCCTGAAGCAATTATGTCGTTTCCAAGCCCTCAAAATGTGACTAGAATGTTAAATTTTGTCGGTAGTTATAGGTTTTATAGATGATAATAATTTTTAGGAGACGCAATAATTTATTGTAAGTATATAGTGTCTTTCTTGTTTCTTTAGATAAAAAAAAAAATAGACGACTGGGCTCTTCTAACATAGATTTAGTACCTAATAAAGATTCTTAAAAAAAAAAACTGAGATTGGATTTGACTTAAAATCATCCAATGAAGATCCTGCCACCATCCCATTATGACTTAACCTACACAGGATGAGATTGATAGGCTTTTCCACTAAGTTCAGAGGGGACAATAGGCATTCCTTTGATTAATATTTACTCATCAACGAACACGCCCGCGCTCGCTTCTACGTCATCCATCAACTACAAAACATATTTGCTATAAATACATTACGCGTTTTGTCAGCATGTATCTTGAATAACGTTCGTGATGACAGCAATGTATAAGTAATGCTATCGGGCAGCAGACTCCTCTGCTAAGTGCGTGAGCAATGTTACGGATGTCTTGTATGCAAGACAACCGAATCCAAGCTTTTATCAGTTCAAATGTAATTTATTTGAACTGATAAAAGCTTGGATTCTGTTATCTTTTAGGCTTCCGCTTTGAGTCACGAGTCACGACTCACGGTTAGCATCTAAGTGAAGACTCAGCTGATGGTTTCTTTTTAGAGTGCTACAAGCATCTTTTGGCGCCTGAATGTCATTGACAGGGGGCGTTGTTAGTAAACATTTGTAAAACTGTCACAGAAATTGTATTGAAAACAAGATGCTGGCTATAGTTCCGATTTTGGTCCCAAGCCTAAATCGCCTTAAACAAGCCATTGTGAATAGAATTTGAGCTGTCATTTCAGTAGGCAGTCAAGCCGTTCTGACAAGCTGATGTTTTCAGCTAGAATTCACAGCCAATTAGGCTTGTTTGAATCAGTCACGGAGTCACGTCAAGGCTTAAAGTAGGTACTTCTGAGGCTGAGCTCAAATCTTTGGCTATAATGTCACTGTCATTCCTTAGCTGCAGATATTTTTGCAGGCATTTGACTAAGCATAACAAGATTGTGCATGAAATGATTCACTCGGAAATAGAAGGCCTATAATGCTACATTAGGTAGGTAATGTAGATGCGCAGAAAAATGAAAATTTGGAGACTTTGATGTCACTTTCGACTAGTTTTCGATCGTAACGTCCAGCTCGTAAACTGAAGCCTTTTGACAAACTTTTTCCAACCAAATCATTTAATAAACTTCTTATATCATGATTTCAACTCACGCACCAAGTAACTGAATTCACGACACACGTGAACATTCATTTAATTAGATAAGTAGGTATGTGCCTACACAGATTAATGTGTGAAGTTAACTTGCAGTTTCCGTGAAAGAAATAATTTTCATGCCAAGCCAAAATGTTAAATTTTGTGCGTAAGTGCAATGTTAACCTTTTAACCGCTAACGTCGGATTAATCCGACAAATATTTTCGGGTCCATTTCGCCAGGGTTGTATATTTACGACAAAATACCACAGCTCGTTTAATCTGCTTTTTTATTTAGGTAATTACGCTGTATTCTATCAGGTATTTTTTTCCTTTTTTTTTCAGTCTGATATGAAGTCGGGCGGTTAAAAGGTTAATAATTATATCTACGGGGTGGCAGGGAGACCGACGACGCTCAACTTGCGGGGTAATTACGTAACACACAATCAGTAGCAATGGATTTCACTTTGACAGTTCAACGATAACGTTGTGGAGCAGACATATTATTCGAACATATGAAGCAATGGATTAGCAATATGCTTCAAAATGATTCAGATTGTGATTGATAGTGTGTAATGCAATTAGGGTGCTGTTACCATGGATTCAGAATCATGTAGATAATGAATTCGGTAACACGTTGCGCATGCGCATCAATGTCCCTGGCACCCTGTATTTTATGCAGGGTGGTTCATTCATGTTAGTACGGAACTACAGACTTCGGCACTTACCTAAATGATACGTCAGTACATTAACTGCCACCGAAACTGGAAAGTAGAAATTCATCTCAGATTTTCCAGAAAATTTAAGGTGTGTTCCTAGTCAAGTAGGTATTTTTAGGACCAGAATTCGCAGATAGATAATGCCCTCAGGGTTTTTCCGATAGATCGACATTGGTCAAACGTCAGTTGGTTGAGTTAAACGTCAGGGATTGGCTAGACTCTGTGAGTCCAGCCAATCCCAGACGTTTTACTAACAATTCCAATGACGATCTATCGACATTAAATTCGAGAGTAAGCACCCTGATCAATTTAAAAATCCTAACTTCTGCCCGCGACTTCGTCTGCATGAAATTTTTTGTTCCCCGGGCCCACCCCGTCGCGTGTCGCCTCACTTCGTTTTCACTTATTGTTTGTTCTTACTGATTTTTTTTGTTTTTTCTACCTCAAGAATTAGGCTATCAAATGCAAAAAGAGTTTTTCAAATCAGCCCGACAGTTCCAGAGATGAGCGCGTTCAAACAAACAAACAAACTCTACAGATTTATTATTAGTAGGTATAATATTTGTACAGTATAGTATAGATTGTGCAAACAAAACAATCGCAATAAACCGGCAAGATCAGTGACCCATCCCCACCGTGGCGAGTTCCTAAAATCGCTATTATGTAGGTATCATGCCTGCTGATTCTCCACACGTTATATAAAATCAGATTATCCAACCTGAGTAAGTAGGTAAGTACCTACTAATAAATTATTCATTGATGAAAGAAAAGAGTCTTCTCCACCATAGACTTATAAAAAATTATGGACTCCGCGCCACGCATATCGAAAGTGAAGCACACTAATATGTACGATTTATAGGTAATATATTTACCTCAATGACGATTTATGCATTTGTCATCAATTCGTCAATCAAACTGAATTACTGAAGAAGAACAAGGAAAAACTACGATTTGTTCGGCGGCGCCATCTAGCGAAATGTTTTGAAACTATGTACCTATGTTACGGTTACTGCCATCTGTTAATTCATAATGAAACCATTTCACAGAATGAACAACGCATGTACAAAAGCTGAGTTTTCTATTCATGAGAGGGCGCTTGTCTGTTGAATTTACGATTAAATTTTTCGCGCAAAAAAAGCAATGGGAATCCCACCGCAACCGTTGCTGGCCGATTTGGTCACCGGCGCTGATTGACAAAATAGATATTTAACACCAAAACTGTATGTCAATTGGTGTTAATAAGTCGCGATAACTGCAAATCTAGATAATAAAATCAATCGATCACTGTAGTCAATAGTTTCAACCGAAATTACAGGACCACTAAGTATTTTTAATCTTCCCAATATTTTTGCACCGCGATGAGTCTTCGGGAATCTTCCAAATTCTTCGGTACTGACCTAAATAAATTGTTTACGATATAATCCCAGAATAGGTAGGTATAGTCACCTATTGAGATCCAAAGTGCTATTGTGTTACTGTTAAGATTGAATAACATAGTTACTATTGTGGCATCCCATTGTGTGGCGGATGTTACCGTTTAGAATTAGCCCACGCCTTTATTAGGGCTGCTGGGCTGGCGTTTCTAGAATTTTCCAAATGTGTGGGATAGGATGGCACTGGTGCATTCCACCGGAGTCCCTCTTTTATGTGCTGAGGACATAGAAATATTAAAAAGAAAAAACAAACAACACACTTCTTTCTTAAGTATATGGATAGTTGAGGACTATAATTTTGGGAAATATATATTAAAAATAACAACCAACCTACTAAGATATAAGTGCCATACGTTCATTTAACCCACGGAATAGATAAATTTAACCCATGAAAAGCTACTTTGAAAGGTCATTTTCATGAGGAGATCCGTTGCCCATTGTTTATTGGATACCCACGAAAATACCTTTCTTTGTTTGAAGTTGGAAATTCCAATCAATATTAATTGTCTGCCAACCCTGCCCAAATCAAGCGTACACAGTGTGGAATACTACCTAACCTGAATCATCCTGAACTAGCGCGTTCAAGGCACCACTTATCAAATTGGGGTTTCACACGCGAATTCACAGAGTACCGAATCGCCTCAGCGGCCGCTGCTAGAGAGACGGTATTATCGATACTTTCCATACAAACCGCTTATCCACCAACCCGCACTGGGCCCGCGTGGTGGATTATGGCCTACTCCGTTTCACTGAGAAGAGGCCTGTGTCCCAGCAGTGGGAACATTATAGGCTGCTAAACAAAGGGTGTCAGTGAGCGTCAACGTTTACTCATAGAAACTGACGGCCCGTGCCGATTTTGACAATACCTGTGACAGCCTTTGCGCTCAGCGCAAATTGCGTGGGCACGAATATTGTGAGCAATGCTGCAGAGTAATTGCGTAACACACTATCAGTAGCAATGGCTTTCATTTTGACAGTTTAACAACATTCATTGCATTATTTACGTAGTTGAGCAGAAAGATTTTTCAAACATAAGAAGCAATGGTTTAGCAATATCCTTCAAAATTATTCAGATTGAGATTGATAGATGTAAATTATTATGCAATTATGGTGCTGGTCTAGTCGCTGTGTAGTACTAATTTATTACTAACTACGAGATACTTACTTATACAAACGATTTGAACGACATACGGGTATGCAAGGCTACAGTGTGCCGTCATTCACTGCAATACGGCGTATTATCCTCCGCCTCCCACGACACTCCTCCTTTTATTAATTAGGTCTATTACTCTCGCGAAGCTATAAATAGCTTGCTGATATTGAAATTACATCATTTTTTAAAAGAAGTTGTTAAAGGGTGCCCTTTACAATAAAAACAATACTTTGTGCACAACACTACAAATCATAGGTACTCCTATATAATACATATCCTATACATATAGCACTGCACTACCGCATCTCCGGTACTTGCCCGTGGTCCCCCAGTGTAGTCCCCCCTCGGGGTACCACGAACAAATATTTTTGCCCGTGGAACCCCCTGAATAACAATCTTCTTATGAAATATATTTTTACTTGCCCGTGGTCCCCCAGTCTAATTCCCCTTGGGGTACCACGAGCAAATATTTTTGCCGATGGAACCCCCTGATTATCAATCTTCTTATGAAATATACGAAGTTAACAATCTAAGCAATTTATAACAATTATAATAACCTAATGACAATGTACAGACGCCAGCACATCAAGGCACACCAAACTGTCAAATTTTCCCAATCAACCTTGAACCTTATGATGTAGTGATAAAGTTGAAAATCTATTAAAGAAATTTGACAGATTGAAGTAGGTTGATGTGCTGGCGTCTGTACAATCATAGCAAACGGTACCGAAACAATAGGGTAGTGACACACTAGGACGCGAGTACCGTTCTGAATGTCAATGTCGCGTGCGTGTGTTCCTACCTTGACATTGTCCTACACAACAACATGGCGGTTTGACATTTGAAGAAGCCGTTAGTTAAAAACGTTTTGTAGCTGTTTATTCGAATTGAATTGATTGATGAGTTGGTACCTACGCGTTTGTATTGTGTTATTGTTAACGGGAATTTTGAATTGCTTCCAGTAGTTTTCCGTCGGTATGGATTATGAAGAAAATTTTCGTCGACATGCGTCTCTCGTGTATTTATTTGAGTACGGTGCTCAAATACACGAGCGGCATGTTGTCGGCGACAGTTGCAGTTGTCTGTATTGTCGATGCGTCGCTCGTGTATATGCACACTAATAGTACCTAGGTACATATATAGGTACCTAATGCATTTTTTTTTTTTCAAACACTTTCTCATTCACACAAGTTGTGAGGTAGCTGCTGTCACTAATGTCATCTGTCAGTCACCACGAATGGCGAGAAAAGGTAAAAAGGGATGTGGCTCTTCATGAGAGGCTCGGTGTGGTCCACTATGGGTTCAAACTATCTAAACGACGAATAGACCTTGTCGTTCAAGTGACTTCAACCATACTCTCATCGATGGTGACTCAAAAAAGGGGGGCCAATAATGCAAATTTGTTTAGACAAAATGTCAGAGTTCCACTTAGATGACTCAAAAATGCAAAAGTTATACCTATGGGATCCTGGCAAGTAAGTACCTAAGTACGAGTATGTATAATAAAAACACTGCAACAATTTTGTAACCGGCAGCCATTACCTAATTGACTGCGCGCGCTAGTTTTACTACGTTTTGACCTACGAAGTCCTTGTAAAACAAGACATTGGACTGTGTTACCAAAACGGCAAGATTCTGCTGTATCTACTTAGTCACAGATAATAATATAATACTCTAGTCCTTTCCGCCCACAACGTGATAAATTTACATTCCCTAATCTATATACATACAGAATTATAATTACATACTTTTTTTTTTGTTAGCCTATTTTGTGTCCCACTGCTGGGCAAAGGCCTCCCCTTTTTCCTTCCAAACCTCCCTGTCTTCAGGTCCCTGTCTTGTGCGATCTCTGGCCATGTTGACCCTGATTTAATATCAATTACATACTTACTATAATAAAAAAGTCTCTTTTCATATTGTATCCGCTTACGAACATAAAAATATGAAAATATATTAATTTTGTTACTTTTAAATGCTCTTTTTTTACTTTAAATTTTTATTGCCTGTGCGTGTCCTAAATAAATTACTTTCTTTCTTACTTAGTTCTTATAAACTGCAGCACAATGGATATTGATGCGGTTCTCAATATCATTTAGTGAATTATACCAGAAGAATTGTGTAAAAACCCCGCCTGTATACAAAACCACACTCAAGACTCAAGCAATACGCCCAGACGGGCACTTTGTGTAATTATTTCATGACCACTGCTGCTCTCAAAACTGTGAAAGAAAACTAGAACCAAAAATTCGAAGACATGTGACATCCACCAACCCGCACTGAGCCCGCGCGGTGTACCTATTACGGGCCACTCCCTTTCACAGAGAGGAGGCCTGTGTCCCAGCTGTGGGAACATTAGAGGCTGATTATGTTATGCTAAATGGCTTTATTAAAGTTACATTTAAGTAATGCCTGAATCTTGAGTGAGGTTCTGTGGTTATACGAGCCTGAGAGTGTAACAAAAGACTCGAGACTTTCACCACGTGGAGCAACCAATACTCGAGTTTATGTCAGTCCCAAGGAGTGAGAGATAAAAGACGCGTGCAACTGTTTATCAAGAAATTGTTTATACTTTGATAATGGCAACTGAAATAGGTGCATTTAAATCATATCAGTCGATTAACAGCTGATTGGACACGAAATAATGCAACTGCTTTACGCGCTATGCGATGTTTTTTAACACTTAAAAAACAACAGTTTTTTCTATTACGTGGATTCAATCAATCAATTAACTCAGCCTATCGCAGTCCACTGCTGTCCAGCAGTGGACTGCCTCCCTCAGATTGCGCCACAACACCCTGTCCTCCACCTTCCGCATCCAGTCTACCCCAGCCACCTTCTTTAGGTCGTCCGTCCACCTAGCCGGGGGCGGCCGGGGGTGTAGCTGTAGTCTGATTATATAAAGTTTATTATTATTTAATTTTGGTCCGTGGATGGGTGACCGTCTTTATATACCTACTAAGACTCCTCCGTGCCTCGGAAAGCACTTTAAGGAGTTAGACCCAGCTGTCATTCGTGGATCTATGGCAGTGGTTATCTACGGATCGTCAGAAGCCTGAAAGTCTGGCAACCAGTCTTACCTACTAAGGGCTACTTATCGTATTACCCAGTAGGTCTGGTTGTGGAGGTCATATAGGCAGTCGCTCCATGTAAAATACTGGTATTTAGCTGCATCCGGTTAGACTGGAAGCCGACCCCAATACAGTTGGGAAAAGGCAGATGATGATGACTACTCCATACATTTATTCCTCCTCCATTCATTTCGTTCGCGTTGCTGGTCAAAATGAGGAAACATCGGATTTCTTCTTGGCGTTGGCCCTTTCAAAAAGTTGTTTATAACCACTGATATCGTTCATAATGATGAGTACAATGACTTATTTAAAGGTTTAAAAAAAAAAACCTAAACCTTGTATTCGAGGTCAAATTAAATTAACTGGTGCACAGAATGACGGATATTAAATAACATAGAAATGTAAAAAAAACAGTTACCCTTCACAGTAAAGTAACACTTCTTTCTTATATATGTTGAATATCGACAATTCGAAACTAGCCACGTCTGTGAAGTTCTGCTAGGTAATTTAATTTAACTTTGTATCGGAGTCCATTTTCTGTGCTGGTTTGAAGACGAACTTAAATGACTAATATAAACGTTTGGAAAATCTTAAAACTTGAGCACCCACTTACTACTTACCTACCTAAATTGCAGGATTCTGTAGGTATTCCATATTCTCAAGGTGGCATTGTGAAAAACATACCCAGGTCAATGACTTCATTTGTTCTCAACTTGACCGATGACCTCTATTTTCAATTATTTATTTTTAGTGCTTGTTGGTTGCTTCAACGACTAATTTATTGTGCCATTCAAAGGTTTTTAGCATTAATTTAGCAGCTTTAGCACTAAATATATATACTGAGCTAAAGTATTACCGAAGCGATAAATCGCGTCTTTGACCAGTATTTGTCGATTTTTACATACCTATAGTTAGTTATATTTCCTGTAGCGTGTTGGACACTGGATCTAGATTGCTAAAACATTTGGGCATCATGCTATCGCCACACGCTAGGAGCTATTAAGCTACGCTAGGAGCTGCAATAAACAAGTCCCACCTTAACTTTGCATGATTTTTTACAGCTAAGTAAGTACCTACTTAAACACTGCTTTTACATTCACTAAACAGATAGTTAATTACGTGTTTATTTTGATGATGACTTTAAAACTATATATTCTTCAAAGATTTAACCACACAATCAACACATCATCACGCATCATCATTACGCCTGCAATCGCTGAATGGTTAGGCAGAGGTGTACCCTAGTACCCTATTGTACATCCACATTTCGCTAGAGAACTAACCACTGAGATTGAGAGTCATAATATAATAATTGTTTTGACACTTTGACACTGTGCCAAAAAATTAAATCGTTAGATTTGCCCTCACCGTACATAGGTCGCATGAAAAAGTGAGCATACGAGAGGATACTGAGAATAGTGACCACATGGAACGGTAGATATACGATTTTCAATAAAAGTGAACAAGAGCGTTCGGACGAATTAAATCGTTAGGATTGAAATCTTTGATATGTTAGGTTATGTATTTAAGTAACAGACGATGAAATTAAACTTGCCCTTGAATCTAGATTTAATCTGTAAATAAAATTTATCTTCAGGCAAGGAAATGAAAAACAATTGTTATAGTAATGATCCTTTGTGATCAAGATAAATTAGGTACCTACCCATATAGCCTTAGCAATGTAGAAGGAAACCTTCAAAAATCTAGTTGTTATACAATAGAATCATTTATTATACTTATAAACAGTGCCTTGAACTGTCTTATTAGTTCGCCATACAACATAACTTAGACATTGTCACAATCGTTATGTCCAGGAAAAATCCTCATGCTTCAGATTCACTTAAACTATTTGTGTTATTGGAAAAGACATTGTGTTGTCAAAGTAATGAATAAACGTTCAAATAAATCATCAGTGTTGGCACTCTTCTGTTGCTGTTGTTGTGATTTATTATATTTAGTTTGTGTCAACGTAAAACTGAATACGTAGGTACAGATGGAAGCACATCAAGCTACTACAATCTGTCAAATTTCTTTAATAGATTTTCAACTTTATCGCTAAAACATAAGGTTCAAGGTTGATTGGGTAAATTTGACAGTTTCGAGTAGCTTGATATGCTGGCGTCTGTACTATACAGAGTGTAAGAGACATCGACGCGCAAACTGATACCATGATTTCAGCACATGATTCTGCATACAATTTCATTTTTTTTTGCGGTTATAAAAAAAAAAACTAACTTTTCATACACAATTGTAATACTTTATCATCATCTTCCTGTCCTTGTCCCATGTTACTTGGGGTCGGCGCAACACGTTTCCTTCTTCCATTCCCCCCTGTCAACCGCCACGCTATCATTCACTCCCTTCTCTTTCATATAATTCCTCACATAATTCCATCTTTTCTTTGGCCTTCTTCTCCCTCCCCATCTACCAACTCATCTACCAATATTCAACAGTCTATTAATCACATGCATTTCCTCCCTCCTCATGACATGAACATACCAAACCATTTCAACTTTCTTTCACTGGTGCATCTACTTTATTTATTTTCATCTCTCCACCTTCCATCTCAACATTCTTATCTCCGCTGCATGCAGTCTTTATACCAGGTCTTTTTTTCAGGGTCAAAATTTTTGGAAGAGCAGACTTTTTATATTGTTATCATTCATATCAGTTGTCATTTTGTGAATTAGGTAATGTTGGTCGATGTCCCTTACATTCTGTATAAAAGTTACATAAGGGCATTGAAGGTCCGTGACATACTTACCTGTCCACCGTTGATTTATATAGGCTTCATGCGTGGCCGCCATTTTGAAAAAAAATCAAAATGGCGCGATGGTAAAAATTTTCAATCCCCTTTTGGTCGAATTCTCACTTATGTATTTAGAAATAGAAAAAAAGATATAAATTTAATGCATAAACTTGGGTGTTTAGAACTTTATACCAACATCTAAATTATCTTGTAGGTTTATGTAAATATAAAACTAACAAAGATAACTTTCTAAAAAATGTAGCCATCGCATACTTTCAATGATATTTATTGATATTTATTACAAATGTATGTCCAATAGATAACAACTGGTTATATAAGATAAATTATAAAGGAACCTTTAGTTGTTTTTTTTGAAGACAAACAATTTGGCTTACGACCGGCTCTATTAGCACTTATCTTAATTATAGATCTAGCGTAGGTATTTTTGCAGACATAAATAGTAGCTACGATCAAGCAACACATTACGCAACATTTGGAAATATCTCAATAATTACCATAGCTTACAACAAAAAGTAATAGGTAGGTACCTACATTCTCTAACTCTTGAATGAGATTCAACATTGGTTATTATTCAGCACCCTCACACATTATGCGAAATGCGACTGCGACAGTTCGACGACAATTAGTAGCGAGAGCATGCGACTAGCCTGTCATTGCGACTGTGCAACTCGACATAAAGTGCACAATTTAGTGAAAAATAATACTATTTAGTGTAGCTGCTTCTCTTCTAGCTTAGAACAAAATTTATGAAAATTGTCGTTGTGTCTAGTCGCCGAGCTGCTGTAGTCGCATATCGCATAGTGTGGGCCAGTCATGTCTAATCACGTATCTAACACAAATTTCATCACAATCCGATTTTTTTTAAAGGAAATCGCTAACTCAATCCTTCATACCATACATTTGAAAATTCGTCTGCTCCTTTTATTAAAACATTTGGAAAGCAATAATTAATCAAGCATCACTAGGATTTAGTTCGAGGTAATAAATTGAAAAAAAAAAATCTCGCCTCGTTCCAGATCTACATTAAAATAAGTAGGTAGACAACATACCTACAGCTGAATCTCCTAATCGTCAGTCTTTTGAAGTGAAAACTTCTTTAGGCGCGTTGGGCATTTTGTTTGAGATGGGTTAAAACCATTGAACTCGCGACACTGTTACCAGCGACACCGCTTCGGTTGTGTTCGGCTGTCCTCAGGATGTACTCGGTTTTAATGTATGTTTATCCGATATGTCAGTGAGCGATAGCAAAGTATTCTGTTTGTGTTTTGTATATAAGCCGATTCAAAAAATACACACGTAATTGTTTTCACTTCTGTCGGCACTCCCGGAGTGTTTTTTTTTTTAACAATTTCTTTACTGGTGTTAAACATTTTGTTCCTATCTGTTTGTACAGCATATTTTTTTAATCCATACTACCTATATTAATAATATTAATTCGAAAGCACGTAAATGGTATCCTGTGGAAAGACATAAGCTATTTGTCCCGGTAGCACGTACCCGTAAGAAGCCGCGGGCAGAAGCTAGTAAACTATAAATGGACTGCTTTTTTACATAAGTACAGTCGTTACGGACATTTTTTTTGACCGCACAACAACTTAATAGATACAACTACTTAAGTAGCACAAGATCACGATCAAAATGTAATTAAGTATTGATCTAATCATCTTCACGAGTGAGTAGCGATAACCTGGCGCACGTTCAGTCATCCAAGACCGCATTGCTGACTGTCTCATAATACTTTTATTAGCGTACCTATTAGAGCTAATTACATACTAATTCCATGGCTTCAAATTCATAATTTGAATTTGGATTCGCCTTTTTATGTAGGTATATCCTAACTAATATTATAAATGCGAAGGTATGTATGTTTGTTTGTTACGCTTTAACGCTAAAACGGCTGAACGGATTTGGATGAAATTTGGCACATGGGTAGACCATGACCTGGAGAAGGACATAGGCTACTATCATCCTGGATCGCAGACGAAGTCCGGGCAACAGCTAGTACTTATATATTTCTTTAAATTATTAGTCAATTCCATACTTAAATATAAACGTTTAAAATCTAGTCTCAATCTCATCTCAGCGACAATCAATGTCAAAAATGACGGGAAATTAGAGATATTTTTGACAGATTGACACTGAAATCAGACTGAGAAAGTTTTTAAAATTACGAAAATTAGTTCCTGCAGTGAGGAAGTCTTACGAACTTAACTTTAGAACTCTTATAGTAGATAGGTTCGTAATTCGAAAATACTTTTTTTATTTTTTTATTTATAAGTACTTTTTTTTAAAGTCAGTCATCATCATACAAGCCACACTGCTTAAAATGAGATCGTAATTTTTATTACATAAATACAAATAATACGCCTATGTAACCTTAAAAATTATCTTATCAGGCAAGTGCGGCTACAATATGAGACAATGTGTAAATACTTTTGCATAATATGTACTTTGCATTAGTGTATGCAGTACTAACTTTTAAGTTTCAAATACTTTGAAATGAGTATTTGTTTTCACTTCTGTAGTCATCATTAGCGTCATTTTTATTACATGTTGGTGTGGTATCAATAAGTTAAATAGGTCTTAAAGATCTACTTAATAAAACCAACAGCAGATCGCGGAAAACGAAGAAAGAAAACAAATCTATTCGACCCAGACTAGACAGGAAAGATCTGGTGAGACTCGCACCGACCAGGGAAGCATGACACAAAAAGGAGGCCAGGATACCTACCACGAGCTCTTAACGCGATCCACTTTAGGACCTGAACTGAACTGTTCTTCTAATTCGTAGGTACCATGACGTCAGTTTAACGATTCAATTTAGGCCGTGCCATCTGGATACCTACCACGAGCTCTTAACGCTCATTTGATTTCAACGATCCAAATGCCGCTGAGCGTATTGGACGTCATGGTACGACTATGAGCGATGCAGTTTAAGAAAATAAACTGAAATGTCTTGCTTTTGAATCGTTTTTAAATAGATCATGGTAGGCCTCCTGTACTCAGCAATGGAACAGCCGATAATGATGAAGGACCCAATACTGACCACTTTTCCAACTGAGCAAGAACCGATGATAGAACTACTAAGTAAAATTAATTTGAGCTAGGCGACATCCAACCTTAAAATTTCGTAAAGTCATGTATATTTGGGTGTTACATACAATACAATGTTTACATAAAGTAATTTCCACGAATGAGGTGATTACGGCCTCTACAAGTATACAAGGCACTTGTACCAGCCTGCTCACCTAAATAACTAACAAATGTTAGAACTTGTGTAAATAAAGGAGTCTACTAAGGTGCGTTAAAAATATCTTGTGTCAATAGGTAGGTATCTATGACTGTTTTGTGGTTAGTTACAAAAAAATTGACGACGCATGTATTCTAAAAATATGGGATAGGGAGCTATTACAGCACCGCAAGCACCCGCAGGCGTGTACAAGAGTTCTTAGTGATAATAATTATGGAAGTGGATGATTAAAACAAGTATCAATAAAATTAAAATAATCGGAAAGTGGGAGAGCCACAAACACCAGAAAAGGACCGCCCTGTAGGACTCAGATGGAGATGGCGGGATTACAGGATAGTTTAACAATAATTAAATATCAGAAACTCCTATGTTTACTGATCATTATGAACAATTTTTACTTAAATCACAAATGTATGGAACAGCTATTTTTTTTTTCACGATTTTCTTCTTCTAACTTCTATTCGACCTTCTTTTAACTTCTAAGTTATATATTAACTAACCATATTGATCGTAAACAAACTCAAGTGCGGAAAGTAAAATCACTAGGTTTTCATTTTCATTTGTTCAGTTGTTAAATTCACTTAAGAAACAATGCTGTGGTTTCGACACTAACCGCAAAACAACATTGTTATTTATTAGGGCTCGGCTTATGCAGACATCGTCGACAACATTCTTCTTTTGCCACATGCTAGTACAGATGTACTCAAGTGAGCTACAGAATGGTTATAAAGTGCAAGATTCAAATATGAACCGTATTTTTTCCAAAATTATTGTGACTTCCATTTTCCGTTTTTAATTCATCCTTTCATCCACCCTACCCTATCCTATCAATATTGCAACATTTCAATCCCATATTAATTACATAATCAAGCAATCATTCTTTACACCGATTAGTCAAGAAGTAAGTTTAATTATTTCGCAATGGTCAATAGGTACAGATGCCGATTACATCACTATGATTTTCTTTTATATGCATCTATTGTAACTACCATTTAGATTCGTTTTCACTTACACGTGCTACCATAACATTTTTAGATTACAAAACTGATTGATGCGAGTACCTGTCTTTTGTTATAATAAGGCTGGCCAATCTTTCGAGAGTGCTTTATCACTTTTAGTTAAAACACAATAATTGATAATCAAGTAAAACCAATCGATTGCTACTTACTTATTTTTTAAAAACCAATGACTCCCTGGGGAACACCAACCTTGTGGATTTGTCTAAGCCTTTTGACAAAGTTAACACTAAAGTGATTGACGATGAAAATCTTTTATTGTAGGTACACCTTACGCATTTTTCCCGTATAGGTGTAAACAAAAGCGATTATTCTTCCATATGTTTATGAAAACATAAATGAATCACAATAAATAAGCATAACTCTCGCATATTTTTACAATGAAAATATTCTACGCGAGAGAATAGCGGCAAATATCATTCTCAGTTCTCAGACAGTAATGACCTTGTGCATGTCTCATTGTCTACATTTGCGACTATAAACATGATAAATAAACACCAGGGACTGTAGACAATACCTAAAGGATTAAACATTAAATTCATACAAATAAAAATACGGAGGTATTTTATTCGAATGGTGTTTGCTAACAGTCGTGTGTCTGTTCTAAGGGCCAAGACATTGAAAGTCTTATTTAGGTAGGTATTAATACCAAGAAGGTCTGTAATACGATAGCACTGTACCTCTTTACTATTTAGCTGTCAGTCTTCAATAAATATTTCCGAATGATCTAGAAGCGGCCAATCGTTCGTAACCTTTTCCTTATTTTCTCTCTTTTTCCATTTCATTAACCGTTCGATCAACTACCTGCATAATTAAGATATACACACATCAAAAGTGACTAGGGATCAAGCATTTTTATGCGGATTTCTTGAGATTGAGATGTGGCTTTGTAATAAATTTATGATTTTATAAATTTATATGGATCCTTTTTGGTGCATTTCATAATTTGAATCAGGAACTGTGAATCAAATTCGAGTAAAAGATGAAAATCAGCTGTCAATATTTTCCCTATAAAAACATACAACGCATTGAAGACATTATTAGTGCTACTGTTTCCCTACTACTGATTAAAACCAACGTTATTATGGAGCGGCGACGTCATTTAAGCAGGGAAGAAATGCTCAGAGCCGTGGGAATGATAGAAGCTGGTTCCCGGCAACGTACTGTGGCTTTAGCTCTGAATACAAGTCAGAGTGTTATCAGTCGACTTTGGACACGTTACCGAAGCACTGGTACCGTGGCTGAGCGCCATGGAGGACGGTATCGCTGCACCACACGGAGACAAGACCGATACATTCAAATCTTAACTCGAAGAGCTCCAACAATAACCGCCATGATGTTAGCCGTGAGGCTTCATCACTCTTCAGGGAACTTAATTAGCGACCAAACAGTCAGAAACCGCTTGCATGAAGTGAACCTTCATTCCCGAAGACCGCTACGGGTACCACCTATAGCAATGCACAATCGTAGGATTCGATATCAATGGGCTCTTGAACACAGAAATTGGGCAGAAGAACAATGGCGTTTCGTGTGCTTTTCTGATGAGTCTCGTTTTGGTATGAGACCGGATACAAGACGTATACGACACTGGAGAACCCCTGGACGCCAACAGCGATTAAAATCCTGCCAGGAAGTCCATCCTTATAGTGGTGGAACCATCATGGTATGGGCGGGTATTTGGATCGGCGGAAGAACTGAGTTGATTTGGATCAGAGGCAACCTCAACGCTCAAATTTATGCTGAGACGATTGTATCAGACGTCATCGTTCCTCTACAAGTGCAAATCGGTCCCTTATTTCAGTTAATGCATGATAATGCACGACCGCACACCGCAAGAGTTGTAAGACAGACTCTCGCCGCAGCTAACATCAATGTCCTGCCCTGGCCTGCTCAGTCGCCAGACTTTAACCCGATTGAGCATGCATGGGATATGCTACAGAGAAGAGCTCTGCCGAATATGGAGGGTATCCAGTCGCAAGAAGACCTTTTTTTGTTGTTGCAACGAACATGGGCGGCCATTCCACAGCGTGATTTGGATGAACTCATTTTGAGTATGCCAAACCGATGTTCTTGTGTTGTTAGTGTTCGCGGTAGAAACACGGATTATTAATTGTTTGTTACCCAATAAAATTTTAAAGAAAACTGTTATTTCAGTCTTTTTTTCCAACTTTTGTGTTAGTGGTTCAAATGTCAAAAATCCCTTTATTAGCAAAATGGCAAATTTCTTTATTAATGCAAAGGTGACTTGGTTTATCGTTACTGTGACAAACGAAAACACTTTATTTGATGAATCCTTAAAGAAAATTTTAATTAATATCAATCAGGAGAAAAGTTATTGCAAAAATATATGTTGATCCCTAGACACTTTTGATGTGTGTAGTTTCATTGCCAATTAGCAACTGATTAGGTTTCTTCTCAACAATCGTTTTGCTATTGTGATTTGTGAACCAATTAACTTATTGTGCTCAGAGTCATTATTTATGTTTACATCTGTAAGATTTTGTGTTTCAATGGATACAGTCTAGAGACTTTTAAAATTCTCTCAGGGTGTCGCTAATACGGCTTTTAAGTATGTGAATTTTTAATAATAGCAAACCTACCACAATTTAGTCGTGAAGGCTCAGACAAGTGGCAATCACTTTCAGAGCGTTTTGTATTTCTACAACGACTTTCGATTGATATGAATCTTTCGGGACCTTATGTCAATTCAGTCAATCCAATACATTTTTGACTTTTCCTTCATCGTTATCGTTGATAGAATGTAACTTTATCTAGGCCCTCTGGGTACCACGTTCGATTCAGTCAACTCAAAGGACCCAATACATTGTCTACCTTTGGAGAAACATTGGGGTTTGATTTAAATAATAATTTACCCATGCAAATAAATTAAATTGAATTCAGTATAACACGTATTAATGTTGATTCTCAACAAATTGCAGGACCTCTGAGCTTCCAACGTGCAAACATGAGATAAAATTGCTTCTTAAAGAAATTAAGAACATCATTTTTTTATTAATTTTGCCTTTAAATATTTCTAGAGTCACACATTTTTCTTAATTTGCAATACGAAGTGCTAAAGTTAATTTTTTAATCTCAGAGACTAATCTGACATTTAAGACAAGTCTTTTGTGTTTGCGTTTTTTTATTAAAGAAGTTTGACATTACACCTGTCAGATTAGTCTCTGAGATTAAAAAACGAACTATAGGTAGGTATAAGGATCTTTTGAAGCCCGAATGACATTGACAGGAAAGCGTTGTTGGTAAACATTTGTGAAACAGTCATAGAAAATGTATTGAAAAAAAAAACAAAATGGCGGCGTTAGTTCCGATTTTGCCCACGCGCCAAAAGATACTTGTACCGTTCTGCTTACCTTGTAACACGAGGCATATCGAATTTTTCAACCAACAAGATTAAAGTTTTTCGTCAACAAAGGACTTACCTGAAACACAAGTAGTTTTATTAGTAAACAAAACAATATACAAAGACATAATGAACTGATAGCGAAGTAGGTAAATGTAGAACAATTGTCTTTAGTTACATAATAACTTAATTATTTGTTAATGACTATTTCATTAACCTTAAGACGATGTCTATTAAAAGACTATTATGGAATTTGTGAAAATGATCAATTAACTCGAAATGATCTTTATTTCGATAATTTACAAAGATTTATATACAACATTATTTTTAGTATATGCGAAACCCGAAATACGTGTCTATTATTTTTATGTAAAGAATCTATGTACAAAATTTCAAAACTGTTTCATGAGAAATCACAAAGTTATAAGCGTGTTATGTTACCTGGTTGTCCGTTCAAAAACATGCTCACCACGCGGCGCGGCGCGGGGTGACCATGTTTTATGCTCCTCCAGCATCGTACGCTCATTGATAATAGTTTGGCAGTAGGTAACTAACTGTACGGCGATTTTATTGTAATTAACTAGTGATTTAATATTTTTGGGACAAAATAGAACATGGTGTAAAAATTATTGAAATCGATTCAGTTACTTATTCTGAACAAACTATATTCAGGTTTCGCATAAACTAAAAATAATGTTGTATAGTCAGGGAGACATCTATAGAAAAAAAGGTTAAAATTTTGGCAACTGCAGCAATAGCTTTAATTTTGACAGTTCAACAACATTCATTGCGCTATTTACGTTGTTGAGGGGCCCGTGGCTAAATATTAACAGCCGCACAGGTCGATCGGTCAGGTTAAGCTACGCTTGCCGCGGTTGGTCTGTGGATGGGTGACCATCTTTACATACCGAGACCCCTCCGTGCCTCGGAAAGCACGTTAAGCCGTTGGTCCCGGCTGTCATTCGTGGATCTTTGACAGTCGTTGCGGGTAGTCAGAAGCCCGAAAGTCTGACAACCAGTCTTACCAAGGGGTATCGTATTACCCAGTAACTGGGTTGTGGAGGTCAGGTAGGCAGTCACTCCATGTAAAATACTAGTATTCAGCTGCATCCGGTTAGACTGGAAGCCGACCCCAATATAGTTGGGAAAAGTCTAGGCAGATTGAACTATTATAAGTAATGAACATCAAAGTGTAGCGAATATAGTTCGTCCACTTTATATGGGCCATAATACTAGCGATTTGTTATGCAAGCCGCGTCTTAAGTCGTGACAAATCGATCGACTTAATGCATGTTAAATCAATTGAAAATACGATCGCAGGCTGTCGCCATGATGTCTAAGCGCTCTCTACGAACTGAACGTGCCAATGCGTGCCAGAAACACGCCTTTCAATAAAGGCGTGTTTCTAATAATGACCACAAGTGGAAAGGTACGGAATATATATTTAAATTACTTAAGAAAAATCTATATAATATAAATAAAACAAAGTGGAGTTAGTTACACCATTTATAACTCAAGAACGGCTGGACCAATTTTTATGATATTTGATGTTGGAATTAGCTCAACCTCGAATACTCGTAGCAGAATAACTATTAAAACATTGGACCAACTCACAAAAAAAATTAAGATAATTCATTTAAACATTTATTGATTCTGAGGCGGTACAAAGTTCGCCGGGTCAGCTAGTAATTACATATTTAAGTAAATTCATTTAAATTATGCCTATTCAATTAAGCAAAATCGATCTCTACTACTGACCATGTACTGAAAATAGGTCAGACAGAAAAATACATTGATGACTAAACAAGGGACTATTCCGGAAAACGCTAGAACGAACAAGATCTACCGTGCGATGTTCTCAGAATATAAACAATTGACACTAAAGCACCTAGATGATGCCCTGATAACTCTGAGAACAATAAACTAGGAACTGACCCGGTGACGTAACCAGGTAGTCATAGATACAACTATGGATCTTCAAATAAAAGACACATCTAGTTCTACGGCATTGAGTCGTAATTGGAACACCCGACAGGAAACCCATCACGATCCTCGGAGTCGGTATAGGATAGGTAGTACTATAGTATAAAGTGACCATTTGAAGTGGACGCATCCCGAGGATGCGTGTAAGTGGATTAGTTGTAATCCGGGCACTTGAAACAATCATTGTTATTACCTCTCTAGAAGTGTCAAGAGCGGCATGGGATGTCGTTTCCATTCGCGAGTCTTTGTTTTCATCTTTATGTTCGCTGTGATTGTTATTTCTTTCTTTGGGATACAAAATATGATCAATATCTATCTAAACGTCCCTTAAATTATCAATATGAATAATTTTGAAGGATATTGCTCATCCATTGCTTAATATTTTCGAAAAATTTGTCTGCTCAACAACGTAAATAACGCAGTGAATGTTGTTGCACTATCAAAATTAAAGCGATTGCTTCTGTTGGTGTGTTACGCAATAACCCCACTGAATAGAGTTTTGGCTATAATTTGCAATTACTGAGTTTCGTTACACATCGTGAATCAACATAAGCTTATGCATATGTAATGATACTTTCTGATAACATAGCGTCCTTCTATCTATGAGGATATCTAAGGAATGCCCCTCAGTTGGCAACTTGGCATTCAAAACAGACGACAGATCTTCCTTTATGTAGTTAATTTACATTAAAATGTATTTACATCATAACATAAATTGCCAGGACTGCTCGTATGCCTTGAATAAATAAAGAAAATCGTACAGTTTTCCTTAAGACTTGAGGACAACAACCCTGTCTGATTAGGTGAATAATATTGATTATCAAGAACAACAGCGTCATTAGAAAATGAATTACATTTACTTTCTTCGCCTTGACGATTGCAAACACCTACATAGTGCCAGTGCCAGACGTGCCAGTGCCATTAAAAGAGCAAAATGTACCTTTGTACCTGAAAATTTAACGATGCCAGAAAACAAGCACATAAAGAGACAACAAGTACATAAATGTTGCTATATGCGATTTAAAATGATATTTATTTCTGTAAAATGGTTCAAAAATACAATTTTACGCGTCAAAAGTAACTTATGTTTTAAAACTAGATGTCTTCGGTGTTTCCTAACTGACTAGTACTCTAAGAAGGAAGACTGACACAAACTCAAAGGTCACATAGTACAGAGGCCAGCCCATCAAGCTACCCCAATCTGTCAAATTTCTTTGATAGATTTTCAACTTTACCACAAAGGTATAAGGTTCATATTCAATTGGGAAAATTTGACAGATTGGGGTAGGTTGATGTGCTGGCCTCTGTACCTAATCTTCTTCTAATATATAAAATTCTCTTGTCACAATGTTAGTTATCATTCTCCTCCGAAACGGCTTGACCGATTTTTAAGAAATTTTATATACATATTCAGTAGGTCTGAGAATCGGCTACTATCTATTTTTCATACCCCTAAATCGATACTTACGCGGGTGAAACCGCGGGGCGTAGTTATAATATATTTGCTTCAAAATGATCTAATCGAATTTTATCCGAACGACCTACCTTCCAAAACTTACAATAGCTATGGGAGTTTATTTTCCAAAATGTGAAACAAAACAATTTGATTAGTTGAAGGTATGTTTCTAAGTTATACATTTTCCTCAATTATTTGCAAGATTTACTGTAGGTAGTTGTACGCAGCAGATCAAATGGCAAATGAAGAAAAAATGCAAGTCATTGAAGAAGGTAGCACAAAGAGCACTATTAAGAGTAATTCTAAGCAGTTTCTTACATGCAGGTACCTACTAATTTACCGTACGCTAAATTCGCGCCTAGGACGTGGAGGTGTGGCCACCATGACGCCAGCTCGATATACAACAACAATGACAATACAATACATCCTGATTTAAATAATCCATACTAATATTATAAATTCGAAAGTAACTCTGTCTGTCGGTCTATCTGTCTGTATGTTACCTTTTCACGCCTAAACCAATAAACGGATTTCGATAAAATTTGGCAGAGAGATAGATTGCATCCCAGGGAAGGACATAGGATAGATTTTAGCGACATACCTTGCGGGCGAAGCCGCGGGCGGCAGCTAGTAGACAATAAAATTGTAAGAATGAAAGAGATGAAACCATAATGATGACAAAAAATTGCATTCTGTTTACTTTAAACCAACAAAGATCTTCAGGGACTCAAACAAGGCAGAGCTATCTGTCAATCACTGTCTTAGATGATGATGGATAGAAAACTTAACCTCAAGCACAGATAATATAATACTCTAGTAAAGTCAATAAAATGAAAACAATGCCAATGTTTATATAAAAATGCTAATTTGATCTATGTGCCGGCGGCACTCTGCGGTTACAGCCAACTGACATGCAATAGTTAGATTGGAAGGTGAAATAACTGAACGTACCTAAGTAGTAGATCAAAGGCTAAGTACAAGAGGATGTTAGCCAGTGTTGCCACAGAAAAACATGTTTAAGAGATGAAAATCTTAATTTGTTTAAGATAACACTAGCAAAAGAAGAGAAGATGCCTAAATGCTGTTGGTCACTTTTGATTTGACAATCATTGCTGTGGGCACAGACTTAATAGTCTTTGACTGTAGGTATACATGAACCACTGACTGGCCGCTATTCAGTTACACTTTTTCTGTTGTGGTAAAGCACACCAGAAAAAGTGTATACGTCTATTTGAACCCACTTTCAAATAGACTTTACTAGTATCTAAGCACAAATGAAAAAGTACAGTAATATTTGACACATATCCTTTGCTTCCTTTGATGAAGTAGTTATTAATAGCCAATCGATAAAGTTATTGAAACATTGTAATTACTAGATAATTTGGTTTTAATATTTTGGAGCATTTAAAACAACATTCTTTTTATTTATTTTCACTCAATGACGCATATAACAACAATAAAACAAAGCCTACGATTTAAGGAAAAAACTATTCAAGGCTTGCAAGTAATAAAATTTGCATCTTACAAATTACTTGCTGCAAGTTCATTGCATTCATTTGCAATGCCACGCAAGGCATTATTTTATAAATATCCAGATTTCAGCAATTTCAGTGCATTCGGTTGTCTCAAATATCCTAAGCATTAGATTGAAACGACACTGGCTAAGTACTTTGTTTTCTAATGTTTTAATTTCGGCCAATTTGTATGAAACATACGGTACGGTCGCCAAAGGATATTAGGAACCAAGGTCGTCGGATATAGTTGAAGTTTAGTAAGAAACCGATAGATGTTTTCGAATAAAATTTATTATTATTAATAGAAAACAAACAGGGGGCCTAAAAAGGCCACTTTGGCACGAAAACTTACCTATTTGATATATTTTTTAAATGCTCATAAGTACGAACCTTACCTTTAGCTACCTAAGTACAGACGCCAGCACATCAAGTTACTACAATCTGTCAAATTTCTTTAATAGATTTTCAACTTTATATCTAAAGAATAAGGTCTACTAAGGCGTCTGTACATATAATTCAGTAGTTTCGAAATAAAAATTCGGGAAAAATATCAAGCAACAAAAAACAATATATAAAAAATTATGTACTTATTATGATGAATCACCAATACCTTGATCTGATTTAGTCATTTTATGAATACCAAGATGACTATTTACTTGCAAAGCGATGAATTCTGTTTTTTTGGCTAATTCGGCCCGATTTTCAGCCGAAAACCGATCAAAATTTGTTTAGGCTGTCGATAGGTTTTTGTTTGGTAAAAGTAAAATAAATACAGAGGGAACTACCAACATAAATTCTTTTCTCAAAAGCAATTTGCAAGAGTCTCTCTCTTTCTATTTGCAAGTAGCGCACTGCTATAAAGTGCAGATGGATGGGTTCAACCCAAAGAGATTTATAAATAATAATTTAATGTCTTTGGTTCAACCGCATCACTGGCCTATCAAAAAAAACCGCTCAACAAACTGAACCCTAATTGCGTCACATATCTACTATCAATTTCAATCTGAATCATTTTGAAGGATATTGCTAATCCATTGCCTCATAAGTTCGAAAAATGTGTCTGCTCAGCAACATAAACAAAGCAATGAATGTTGTGGAACACAATTACCGCGCTGATGCAGGGCGATCCGACATCGACAGCGCAAAAAACGCTACACGTTCATTGATAATAATATAATGTTTGTAGTTAGATAAGACTCGTAATCACTCAGTGGTGAAGGTTTAAAACATTTCTTTGATTGTTTTTTTCACACTAAAGCCGTAACCGACAAGGTTACCGATTGGCTACGCGTTTAAACATAAGATTCAGAATCGAACTTCCTATTGTAGTACCTACCTACTTAGGTACTTTGGGGATCGAGAAAAAATGTCTTTGGCTAGCTTTGTACTAGAGTATTATATTATCTGTGGTTTGGTGCATTTTTTTCATTTCGTGTTAGTGTTGTTTTGTCTAAATGTGCATTCTATGTTCTATCTTTGTGTTTTTCAGTAGGTAGGTATATCAACCAGGAAGAATTGAACAGCGGGGTAACACAACACACTATCACAGTTCACTTTGACAGTTCAACAACACACATTGCGTTATTTACGTTGGTGAGCAGACAAATTTTTCTAACATATGAAGCAATGGATTAACAATAGGTATCCTTCAAAATAATTCTTTGATGACCTCTGTTATATTTTGATAAACAGCTAGAGCTAATGGATTGTAAAGTCCTTTTTATACCAGGACTTTCTTCCCTTACGAATCCATTATCATCCCTCCATAACTTCAAACAGTTTTAAACCAGAGATTTCAAAGTACACACGACGAGATATCACGCTTTATATTTCCAGTTTTAGCTGATCTCGCATTGAATAGGGCGTTTCGTACAATGAGAAGTCAACTTACACTGGAAATGTATATAGCTAGATATGTCGTCGTGCGTACTCGTAAACTTTTCCTTTCAATATGCTACGGTGGCTATGGTAAACGATGACAGATGGCGTTCCGGTGTTTTTCTGTCGAAGTGTGTCAGTCAAGGCGTTAACAGATCGTTGAGCCATGCTAATTGGTGACGCACGATCAAGTTTCACTTTAGCAGTAGCTGCATTGTTTACTACATGTGATGCAGAAGCGAATTCTCTAATGTGTTTAGATAACCTGTTGATAGATGATAATGTAATGGCTGACGGGGAGGAATGGTCGAGGATAACGTTTTGCACCGACCAACCCCAATGGACAAGGGCTGAATCATAAAATTTAAAAAACATCTAACTTTTTCATAATCAAACTTCTTTATCTTATATCTATGGGCTGAATGGTAAATTGCGTTCGCGGTCTAGTTTCCAAGTTTGTAAACAAATACGTGTTTTTTTTTAATAGTATTAGGTAATTACATAGTATATATAATATACCTACGAGTACATAAGCTCAAGCCTTCTCCCCATGGTGATAGGCAGAAACTACAGAACGCCACTTGCTACGATCCTTACATGCTCCTTTTGCCTCGTTTACGTTAACACATCAGCGGGGTAATAGCGTAACACACAATATAGTAGCAATGGATTTCATTTTGACAGTTTAACAGGATTTCATTTTGACAGTTTTACAATATTCATTGCGTTATTTACGTTGTTGAGCAGCTACACATTTTTCGAACATATGGAGCAATGGATTAGCAATATCCTTCAAAATGATTCAGATTGAGATTGATGGTGTGTTCCGCAATTAGGGTGCAGAACGCCCAAATTTAAACTCCATGTGCCGTGTTTACATACTACTACTAGAATTCCAAATTCGCATTATTCATGGCATTATTACTACACGTGGAAACTTGTAATTGGCCTTATTTTTTATAATTTATTACTTACTGTCTGTTTAGCTGTAAAATTTCCTAAAATAAATAAAATAAAATAAAAATTATGATTCTATATTTTTAGTTAGGTACCTATAACGTAAATCTTCACACTTTATCAGATCTACACTTATTTGCCCTTTATTACCAATAAAATACTTAATTAAAATACCGAGGCGAATCTGCATGACAATCACACTTCCTACGAAAATTATTAGGTATTTACTTTAGCATATATGAATATGTTTTAATATGAATTACTTAGGTCTGATGTCATTTTTCTATGGAAAATAAACGTGCCAATGTTTGTTCATGTGTTGGGCGCCAACTAACAAATATTAATTCATCATTAGAATGAGAAGTAATTTCGCAGAAAATACCATAGATAGGTACGATATTATGTACTTACCTATGAGCTGCCTATGAGTTATTTTTCACTTTGTAGTGTTTTTTTTTTAGAAAAGTTTATATTTTCATTTTTCAGTTGTAATTACCTCACATTAATTCATATTACACTACTTGTTATGTAAATATCAGTGACAGGATGTTATTAAAACATCATCAATATAAACAAAATGGAAAAAATCGTATTATTGAAGCTGACTCAAAAACTATGCAAGCAACGTAAATAAAATGTTTAAGGGAACACCCCTAAGACATACCTTTTAAAAATAAAATTGGTTACAGTTACAAAAGAACCATTCAGAACCACCTTTACAAATCACACAATGTGCGTAAAGAGACAATTTGTCTCGTTTCAATGAAGTATTATTCGGATGTTCGGTAAACAATCTGGGTTGACATACGCATAACACAACGTGACTAACCACTCAATTCGTTGTTTTGTTCGTGTTGCTACAGATTTCTCTTAAGGTGCCACTAGTTGATATTTTTTCCATACAAACGGGAGAGTACTATTCCACTCTTTGACATTGTGCATCCAAAGTTAACATGATATCGTTTTGTCTTATTATTAATTTTGTCTGTACGGAAACAGAATATTAAAATAAAAAGTCATTAAAAAGTTATAAGCCAACAAAGATTCGCTTTTTTCTTGCTATTTTTAACGTAATTTTGGGTGTAAATAAGTAGTAAAATAACTGTAAAATCTTCAAAACCCCATGGCTTCACCCGTATAAGTGTGGATTACTGAGCAGTCAGACGCTAGCCTCACTGACACTAGCTCTGTCGGATATGAAGCCAGGTGAGACAGCGTGCTTTTTGGCCATGACTGCCAGTGAGTTCGAGCTCGCAACTAGTTCCACCTTAAACAAGCCGTTTGCCAGATGGGATTTCCCGTCGGCAAAATTTACGAACTTCCATACAAACTTTCATCCTCTATTTAACCCCTTATGGGGATGAATATTCAAAAATCCTCCCTTTATCGTTCTAAAAGGAATTCTTGTGCAAACTTCCTTCTAGACCTTATTATTTATTGTATGATTTAGGCTTTGCCACAGAATATACAACATTATTTTTAGTATATGTGAAACCTGAATATACGAGTAGTTTGTTCAGAATAAGTAACTGAATCGATTTCAATAATTTTTACACGATGTTATATTTTGTCCCAAAAATATTTAATCACTAGTTAATTACAATAAAATCGCCATAAAGTTAGGTACCTACTGCCAAACTATTATCAAAGAGCGTACGATGCTGGAGGAGCATAAAACATGGTCACCCCGCGCCGCTCCGCGTGGTGAGCATGTTTTTGAACGGACAACCAGGTAACATAACAAGCTTATAACTTTGTGATTTCTCATGATACAGTTTTGAAATTTTGTACATAGATTCTTTACATAAAAATACTAGACACGTGTTTCGGGTTTCGCATATACTAAAAATAATGTTGTATAATAGGACTAGACGGCTGTGCGTTGCCTGTCAGTGAATGAATTTAAGATATTTATTAAATACAAGGAGATGGTCAACATTTAAACCCCTATATTACAGACACGAGCTTTGCCTAGATTCTCTTTGTATGAGTAAAGGAGCCCTTAAGAAAATTAAAGGAGATAATAAAAATAAGTACTTACAGATAGTTTAGACAGGTTAGGTGCAGCGCAGACGACAGACTATCCGTGACGCACTTTTTAGTCTGTGAAAATAGAACCTATGCAATTATATGCAGTAACGCACACACGTCGTGTGCGCGGCGTGCAGACTAAAAAGTGCGTCACGGATAGTCTGTCGTCTGCGCTGCACCTTATTTTGACTTTCGCAGCGGCTGAAAACTACACTTTCAATCACAATCTGAATGATTTTGAAGGATATTGCTAATCCATTGCTTCTTGTTCGAAAAATGTATCTGCTCAACTAAGTACCTACCTAAATAACGTAATAAATATTGGAAAACTTACAAAATGGAAGCCATTGCTACTTATAATTTGTGTTATTTATGCAATTACCCCGCCGGTCACTTTACCAGAACTTTCTTAAAAATCTTACTTTTTTATATTTTCGTTCGCTGCTTCTCACGACTCACAAGATATGAAAAATTAAAATGCCATTACATATTAAACGGAAGACATTCTGAAAACAACATTCTAATATACTTAGATGTAGCTATGTGGATGATAATTGCGAGGAAGCCATAATTTTCAGTCTACATTCATTCAAAAGATACACGTGGACATTGTGTCCAATGTAAATAAACACCGTGACAGTTGCAACAGGATTAGATACGCCATTTTAAACTTAGATAAAAAATATATCGACAATTTGGCATCCGCAAAAAAAAGTTTCTAGGTTTTGTCAAAATTATGTAGAGTACGATACAAAAGTGTGCAGGAAAACATCGTGAGGAAACCGGCATGTCCTAGAACCAAAAATTGGAAGACATGTGACATCTACCTATCAATCCACATTGGACCCGCGTGATAGATTACGGGCCCCGGGTCTCTTACAGAAAGGAAGCCTGAGTCCCAGCATTGGGAACATACTTATATGTGGGTACTTACTACTATAATAAATAAGTACCTAAGTACATAATTTTATTGTTAAAACTTTATTAATATCAAGAAGAGGGTAGTTCCTTCGACTTTCTTCAAAGACGCGTTGTCAAAGATGACTTTCGGAAACTATAAAATTTTAAGAAATGCTTTCCTCGAGAATACCTCAACAACAAAAAACGAGTCCATAGTGGGTTCCTGATAGGATAATTGCATAACACACTAACAGTGCAATGGGTTTCATTTTGACCGTTTAACAACATTCATTTCGTTATTTACGTTGTTGGGCAGACCAATTTTTTTAATATATGAAGCAGTGGATTAGCAACATCCTTCAAATTGTTATCGAAAGTATGTTACGCATTTAGGGTGCTGGGAACCACCAGTTTCGCTAGCGAAACTCATCGTTTTAAAGGCCTATTCAAACCTAAGCGGTATTCGCTGCCGCTGCTCTGGTTAAAGGTACATACCGCGTGGGTTTCGCTCAAACTTGATACTAAATACCTAAGCGAAATCCACGCGGTACCTATGTATACCCACAGCGGCAGCGAATACCGCTTAAGTTTGAATAGGCCGTAATAAAGGCAGTAAGAATTACAGATTACAACTTGGGGTCGTTTCGTTTAGTAGCGAAACGACTACGACCTCAATTTGGCTCTGGTTACGAATCTTACGACTTTACAGTTCATGTTCGGTCTAAATTGAACCGGACTCCGATATACTTATCACATTACATTTAGAATGTTACCAATATGATATTGATATGGAACTATTTCCAACGGACATACAACCAAGTCACGCCATATGGGTATGGTGTTAAAATTCCATTTTGACCTCCTACAATAAATGGTTTTCCTTTCCTTACAAATTCAGCGTAATCCCAGGTTCGCACCGTGTTTTATTGACGCGCTGGGATGCACTCTGTTGAATTCTCAAAGCCGAGAGTTGAAAATGCAATGCACAATAAAATCCCTCAGCGATATTTTTAATTTTTTACGCCTCTGGAAACGGCGGTACCTACCCACATAAGCGTTTTCACGAAATTTTATGCAGAGACACCGTCAACTAATTACTTAGAAAAGTGAAAATATGCTAATAATAGAAAAATATGCACGTTCATTATGTTCGCAAAGTTACAGTAACCTTCAGTAGGTAGTTAAATATAGCGCGAATGTGAAATCAAGGACATAAATAAGTATAATTATGACAAATTGTAGCGAGAGCATTATGGCAGTGTCACGGTTATGCGTTATCAATGTCAGAAGACCGGGGAGTGTGAACGTTTTGACAGATTGAAGGCCTATTCAAACCTAAACGGTATTCGCTGCCGCTGTGGGTAGAGGTACATACCGCGCGGGTTTCGCTCAGGTATTTATTATCAAGTTCCGCGGCTAGAGCGACCTGGAGGCCTACCATGAACTATTTAAAAACGATTCAAAAGCAAGACGTTTCAGTTTAGGTTCTTAAGCTGCATCGTTCACAGTCGTACCATGACGTCCAATACACTCAGCGGCATTTGGATCGTTGAAAGTGAATGAGCGTTAAGAGCTCGTGGTAGGGATCCAGGGGGTCTACTCCGAAGTGGTAAATTTATTGTATCGGCCGAATGTCCGGTCATTTCCTACTACGAAGTTCATTATATCCGGTTCGGTCGGTTCCAATCCGACTGAACTTAATTTTGACACATGTTGTATCGTTACCCTACTCTGAACGAGAAAAGACTGACCGATAATTTGAGTTTGACAAGAGTGACATCGTGAAATTAGTGTCAAAATACACGACAGCAAAGTAGCTACCTTTTGAGTATCGTAAACTTATGGAATTTAATGAATTATTACAATTTTATTGAGTTTTACATTTTTTTTAAGTGTTAAAGTGAATGTGCTACTTAAAATTGTAGCGAAATGGCAGTACGTATGCTTTTGGGTGGAAGAGGCTCTCAGAGAAGAGCGTTTGGAGCATAGAAGGAATTGCAGATGATCTCATGACTCCTTCACTACCAATTTAATGCCCGACCTTGAGTTTGTATAGCTAGTTACAGACTCAGTTGATCACTTTACCAGGACATAGTGCCCCTGTTACCCTGAAAGCGTAATAGCCATGCAATTGAGCCTGCTACAAAGCTACAAACGTAGATGTAAGATCTAAGTTTTCCACAGCAGTCCACTCACTATACATATATAGAGATTTTGTTTAGTTTGATGTCTATCTGTTTGTAATTAGTGTATCTAGCTTAGTTTTATTATTGTTTTAATTCAATAACACTGATGAAAGTAAGTTTGTAAGGCATTTTTTGGAATATGTACGGTAAGGATTGTCAGATAATTACGTAACTTGAAAATGAGATTTTTTGTTTATGTAGTTAATTGAAATAAATTTGTCTCAAATAATAGAGTTATGTATAAGACTAATTTCCCAATTGGATTGATGTAAATCGGACCACCCAATCCGAAGATATTACCTAACAAAATTGTGTAAGGAAAATGTACCAACCTACATTTTTTAAGGTTGTTCTTGATTTTTTTTATTTTAAACAGCGTGCCCGCTCCACCAATGAACGCACATTTGGAATAGTCAAGGGTTGATGGAGGTGTCTCTTGACAGCGAGGGAGGTGCACTAGAATGCAGATAGAGCAGGCAGAATAATCTTACCCTGCTGTGTTTTGCATAATCTATCTGCATAAGGGCCGGAGCGAGTGCTCTGGAGTTAACCCAAGATGATTTTTGAATCGGAGAACTCTCGGCAGGTGACTTAGCAGCCTGCTACATTTGCCACAGATGCTTTGAAGAGGGTACAAAGAGAGAGGGAGATTAATACAATCATTAGAAAATAATGAATAAAATATATTTTTTACAATTCGTACCTCCTAAACTAGAACTAATCTTCAATCTGTTACAAGTAAAACTAAAAATAATACAGAATTCAGCGTGGTGCAAATTTCTTCCCACAGTCGATGATTCAGCGTACGACTGTCGATGCTCCTCAAGTTGCCTTGGGCCAAATCACGATGAGGAGAGCATCAATTTGTGCCGCTGTTGGTCTGGACATGGGGACTTTTTCTTGTAGAATGTTTGTTCATAACTTTCATTTCCAAATTTCCAAAACACGAACATGAGAAAACGATAAGCCCAAGGGGCACTTTATCAAGCGTAGATAAAGTGAATAATTTATGTAGTTTATATTATATTAAGCTTGTTTTTTGTAGGTACTCGTATAGTACATCTCATAACTTGACTTTAACAGCACTTGACGATAAACGACCGAAATGCGATTAGGTACCTATCGCTTTAGCGATAGCGACAGATGAGATTTGGTTTGAGTTTAAAGTACTTTTTCTCAATTTCGCATTATTAAAAATCACAATCTCTCCCCTTGTTTGTTTACTTGCATTATAAATAAATTGTAGTCTGTGCTAGTCATCCTTTGACTTTTATCCTTTTTCTTTTTTTTTTTTGACAATCGGCAAAGTAACCTTTATGCCAGCTACAAATATATTGTTTTTTTGAGATATTAAAATTTTCTTAGGTAAACATATTGAATTAAAAGCAAAGTTCTATTTTCTTACTATAAAAATAATTTTACTCTGCAATTCAACAGTTCAAATAAATCGCAATGAGTCTTATTGACTAATAAAAACATATCGATAAAACGTTCACCTCTGGCAATGCATTTCGTTCGGTCCGACACTCTTTTCGAATATTGACTATGGTCTCGACCAAACTGAGCCAATCCGAACCTTTTTCGTAGTAGGACAACAATATTCGGTTCGGTCGTGTGTCGGATCGTTCCGAACATTCGTATGTGTCACTTCGGAGTAGACCCCCAGATGATGGTACGAATTAGCAGAACAGTTCAGTTTAGGTCCTAAAGTGGATCGCGTTAAGAGCTCGTGGTAGGTATGCTGAGCGGTATTCGCTACCGCTGTGGGTAGAAGTGCACCTTCCTGAGCGAAACTCGAACTCGGTATTCTACCCACAAGGATAGCGAAATCCGATTTGGTGTGAACAGTAATATTACCGCATACCCACTCGTTTTTCTCTACTGCCGACGGTAGCGAATACCGCTTAGGTTTGAACAGGCCTTTATGAAAAAAAAAAAATTCAAAGGTTTCTATGGCCTTCTATTTATTCTTCTATATCTAACTAAACCATAAAAAGGAGTACGAAGAGGCCAGTTGGATATGATTTCAGTAATTTATCCTTAAAATCTCAGGACCACAAATATGTTTAAGAATGCTGCTTATAATTGCCGACTATGTCAGTCCAAGGCTAATAGTTACCCATATTTATAATACATATATTGTATACAGAATTTGTTGGTAAACCTTTATATATACCTACCTAAATAAACGTAAAAAAATTACATTTTCAAATAGATAATAAGTACCTAAGTACGGTCTTGAATTTAGATCAGCGGTGCATAAGCTACGCGAACCGTATCGAAACACCCAAATAAACCATTGTGACCGAAAATAGAAGCAAATAAACAAGAGTCAAAGATTTGATTGAATTACTATCGGTTGAGTGGTCAATTTTGTCGATTGAATGCCTAATTTTACGATTGTAGTAAAAACTATTTTATTCTCTTTTTTTAGCCAAATGCAACTTAACCATATTTTTTGTTTTGGTTCTAGTTTGAGTCGAAAAACGTGTGATCTTATTTTATCTAGGTAAGTGTAGATATTTATTTATTTATAGTTAATTAGCTGTTGCCCGCGATTTCATCTGCGATCCAGGATGGTAAGCAGTCTATGTCCTTCTCTAGGTCATGGTCTACCTATGTGCCAAATTTCATCTAAATCCATTCAGCTGTTTTAGCGTGAAAGCGTTACAAACAAACTTACTTTCGCATTTATAATATTATAATAATATACAGGTTGAAATTAAAAACATGCGACAAATCGAAATGGGAGATTGTACTCATCATTATAAACAACTTTTACTATGGGACCAAACCTGAAATCGCGAAAAAAAATCAGCTGTTCCCTACATTTTGACGAGTATGCGAACATAAATGCAGGGAACAGCTGATTTTTTATTCGCGATTTCAGGTTTGGTCCCATAGTAAAAGTTGTTCATAATGATGACTACAATCTCTCATTTAGATTTGTCGCATGTTTTCAATTTCACTCTGTATATATTACTTTCTGAAAAGAGAACTGTCGAAATTACTTTTAAAAAGATAATAACAAACGTGTTTCGCCATGTCTGACATTATCTATGACAGTATTGACAACAGTGGCACATTTCGACATTAAATTATATATATATCTACTTATATCGTAGTTTCAATGTAACACTATCTATTTCCAAGTAAGTAAGTAGGTATTTCTTCTGATTACGACAATGTTTCAGTTAGTTAAATAACTATGACGATTCTTAGAATAAAAATAATGCACTGCTTATCACTGCAAAAAGTTTTTTTTTTATTACTTCGTCGTGATAAAAAAAATATTTATTCAAAAAATATCGTGACCAACTACTTACTTATTTAACTTGAATTATTGGATTAGGCTGCACCAAAGAAACGATGGATGAAATTGTGTGAAAGATAAAACCTATTACCAGAAAAGCGATGGATATAATAAAATGATCTCGGCTAATTGGTAACATGGAAGAAGTACTCTTCACCACCAATGGTTGACTGGTAGAAAATGAATAATAAGGCCGTAGGTCCGCCTTTGTACCTTTTTGTGTGCGAAAAGTTTAAATATATAAATACGCCGCCGACTCCAAATAAATTGCGATGAGGGCAGGAGTAGGTTGATACCGTTTCGAAATCACACACCGTATCTACCTACATAAATGTTTATGTAAGTATATTGACCTCAAAAAAATACCCATTTAGTACCTTTTATTACCAAACGAAACAAGGATGTTCAAAAAACCAGTTATCATGTTCTCAAAACCAAACGCGACACATTTTCCTTGCAATTGCAACGTCCTTCTGTGTTAAACACAGGTGACAAGGTTTTTATTGCAACAAACAAACATACAGACAAACAAACAATGTGCTAATGAATCATTTCACCTTCCGAGTTGGACGCAATTGCGCATTGTTTGTCAATCAAAATTGTGCATCACCAACAGCCTAGCGAAAGAAAAGAACCTATAATTTGCAATAGTGCGCAGGCTAAAACTAATAAAAATGAAAGATTTTCTTGCACAATTCTAGAAGAAAGAAATTGCATTTTTTTCTACGTTTATTCGAGAATTTACGTCAACAACAAGCATATTATTGATCTCTGTTCAATCTGACAGATTGAAATCATGCAAGTAGGTAAGTATAGTCTAGACTATCGGCTGAGTCACTGGTTTTATTTGTAATCATTTTAAGGTAACAAAACAAAATACTTTATTCTTCACGAACGAAGTAACATTTTTGTCTACCAGTGTATCTACTCATGTGGTATTACTAATGACACTATATAAACTTTTCAACTACTGTCAATATGGACACTTTCTAAGACTTAACCAACTGAAGAATCTTTTTAAATTTGACATGCGTCAGCGGGGTTTGTTACCACTGACCGCTGAGTCAGCGCCATATTTTTATAACGCATTTAAAATTGGAATTTCAATATTTTTACGAAGATGGAATAATATGTATGGCATTCAAATTATTATGTAAATCTATAAGTAAGTAACATTTCGTTTCATTCTTAAATTGTAATGGCTTGTCAAAAAATTTCTAGGAATCATAACAATACCTACACGAAGGAAACATTAGGTATCTACATAGTGTTCACGTATACAGGGTGGCAGGAACAACGACGCGCAAATAGAAACTATACCTATCTACGCGGTCAAAATGTATGGAACAACAATTTTTTTTTTATAACCGACTGTTAATTTCGACGCGAGTTCAGAATCATCTTACTGAATCTATGGTAAAAGGTTGCGCGTCTATGCCCCTGCCAACCTTTACCTATAGGTACTTACTTTTAAACAATTGGGAATATTTGGAAAACTTTTTACTAATATCCAAGCCGATTAGTTTTTCTACAGGTAGTAGTACAGAAAAAAATCTGTTATTAAAACCGGTTCTTTATTTTTATTGTTAGGTATATTTCCTTTTAATATTTCAGCTAAAGACTGGGGTTTATAAACGATGATTAAAGTTAACTGACGCGGTTCAAACGTCAAAAATTTACGGATAAACAGTCGCTTATCACTACTTTATGAATAAAGGTGGTTTATTGCTACGCAATTAATGCAGTTGTCAAGTTTTATTAACCTTTGTTTAGAAGCTATAATAAAATAACATTTTTATTACAGTGCAATTTATGTTTAATAAACGACAGTTTATAATAATTAAATATTTCGCATTTTTCTATCGATACTAGTATAATTTTCCAGTTGCACTTATACGTATTCAATTTACTTAGTTAGCATTTTATATACTTGAACTTCAATTTAATTATGAATTATATATATTAATAATTCATAGGTATACCTACCCTTGAATTGTTAAAAACTATTTATTCTTTTGTAGGTTATCTATCTAAGCTTGGTATGAGGAAACCTCGTAAGTAATAATACTAAGTGACAAAGGTCCTAATGGTCGGAAAGGACATTATCCGAGCATCTTTTAAGTTTTATTACTAGTCAATCCGTTCCATCACTAAAAAACTGACGTCACTCGGAAAGCTGATGGAATTGGGCTGGACCATTAGATACATCGCATGTCAGACGAACAATGGGCCAAACTTACGACTCAGTGGGAATGGCAAACGACATCGCGGCAGGCCCAGACCGAGATGGCGGGATGAGCTGGACTCCTTTAATAAAGATTGGTCCTTGGCAGCTCTGGACAGACAGAGGTGGAAAGACAGTAGGGAGGCCTTTGCCAAACAGAGGGACATTAACGGGTAATAATTATACTAGTCAATCATTATGGATGAATGATTATGGCCGGTCTGAACAACTGGAACAACTTGGAATGAGAGAAAATTGGATATTTTTTTTTTTAAACAGAAGAAGAACTAGCAGGGGATCGAGGAGGGGGGTGGAGGGGGGTATCGGGTAGGGTATCCGCCTGTATCTGTATCTTGCGTAAGTACTGAAAAAGCGGCTATGGTCGGCGCCGGCTTTGTTTTGTTTGTATGATGCCTATGGAGTCCCCACTACTAACAGTGGATCTTAACTGTAAAAAATATCTTACGATATAATAACTGTGAAAGTTTGCATGTTTGGATGTTTAGTGCTCAATCACGTAAAAACGGCTAAACCGATTTGTATGAAATTTGACACAAATATTTTATAACCTGGATTAACCCATAGAATACTTTTTTTTAAATGACATGGCTTAACGACTGTAATCAATTTGTGTTTAAAACTAGGTTCTGCAAACTACTGATTGATTTAATGCATTTTTCATTTCTCTCTGGACCCACGCAGACGAAGTTGCGGTCAGAAGTTAGTGCTTACTCGTTGACTGCCAGACAAAAGACACTATAGAAAATCTATTGTTGGCGGACATCGTGTGACCGCGGCGGCAGTCAATGCCTTAATAAAATCTTTAAGTTACCTATATTATTAACTGTGTTCAATATCAACTCCTGAGACAATATGCTAATAAAAAAACCATTTATATATTGTAATTCATGCAAATTATTAATCTATTATATCAACGGGTAACGGCTACTCAATTATTATGAATGTCCAATCTAATATTATAATAATAATAAAAATCTGCATTAATAGAAGAAAGGGTAATCTCCTTAAAAACAAACTGGTCTTTTGTAATGTAATGTGCACTTAGATGTCAAAGGAATGCTTTGGCACTCGTACATACTAGGATTACTGTATCACGACTCCGGACCAACTAGGATTGTTAAATTATGAATATAAACATGTATTCTAATCGTAAGTATAGCAAATAATATAAATATGTATTAATAGATAACTACAATTATAACTGTCTGACCTTCGGTTATTTGCGGCTTGTTATGGCAACACTGAAACCTTGTGTTGAGAAAACCAGTTTTCGGTTAAAATATTCAACGATAAACAAAGAAAAAAAAAACTTTTTATTGCACAAAAGCCTTTATTTGTAGTATAGGTACGTATGTGATTTGAGCTGCAAGGTAGATATGTATGTATCCTATACCTACTTAATAAAAATAATAATTCGTTATGTATGGTTACGAAAAATTGCATCCACATAATTTCGCACAAAATGATGACCAACAAAAAAGGGCCGAAGGCTAACCAGTAAAAACCAGTTATTGGCGAAATTTTGGAGACCCGCAAAGGTTGAGTGACCTGCATTTTGTAACTTGTTTTCAATTGTCCCTTCTTATTCGGTAAATTGATTAAACATCTCTTGCTTTTTACTCACTTATGGAAAAGGGTAATTTTTATGTAAGTATTATTAGCTGTTGACCGCGAATTCCTCTGCAACCCAGGATAAAAAGTAGTCTATGTCCTTGTCGTTACCTAGGTCTTGGTATATCTGTGTGCCAAAATTCTTCCAAATACGTTCGGCCGTTTTAGCGCAAAATCGTAACAAATTAACTCACTTTTGCATTTATAATAGGTAGTTAGGAAATGTCATTGAGAAAGGGAAAAGAAAGAATTACTTCAAATAAATGAAAAATGTCGGTAAAATAAAAAAACAAAACCGCTGCCGCAAACCCAGAAATTATAAAATACCTAGCCGCGGCGCCCCGCGGTTTCACCCGCATAAGTGTCGATCCCGTTGGAATATCAGGATAAAAAGTAGCCTATATGTTAATCCAGGGTGTCAGCTACCTCTTTACAAAATTTTATCATATCAAATTGGTCCAGCCGATTGAGCGTGAAGAAGTAACAAAGATATAAACACACACACACACTCACAAACTTTCGCCCTTATAATATTAGTGTGATAAGCACTCAGCTCACTGCGCTCTAAAACAAAAATAGCTGACTTGGCTCAAAGGCTGGCCAACTTAAATGGGACTGGGCAGGACTGTCTACCACATGCATACCAGACAGGCTGCGGGCCCAAATAGCACACAATTGGTGCTCTGACGGGGTCGCGAATTGGTGCCCTGAGACAGTGAAGCGAGGTCGCGGCAGACCACGTAGGAGATGGCGGGACGAGCTGGATAAGTTCCGTCAAAACTGGAAGGAGGACGCGCAGGCTCGTGAGAGATGGAAGGAGTGGAGGGAGGCCTTTGCCCAGGAGTGGGACAGTGTAGCTTAATAAAAAAAAAGGACTCAGCAAAAATAAACCAACAAAATGCCTGTGTTTACAGGGTAGACCCTGTTACTGGTTTTTTAGGGTTCCGTACAAAAAGGGTAAAAACGGGATCCTATTACTATCTTTTGTCAGTCACCAGGCTGTATCTCATGAACTGTAATAGCTAGGCGGTTGAAATTTTCACAAAATGTGTATTTTAGAATCATGTACTGATTCCACTGGTAACACAGGTTTGCGTCCCTGCTACTGTTGTAAAGAAATTAATAGTTTTAGATAGATAGAGATAAACCATTTATTTGGCGCAAACAAATATGGAATTAAATGAAAAATAACTTTAATTCCTACACAATAAAGTTCAGTTTACGCTACAACTTCAAACATTTTTATACCTTCTTCAATAGTGCTGGTCAATCTGTAGGTAATCAACTTAATTTTCATTGAAATAAAGTTGATATTTGTTTAATTTGAAATAGGGTGGGGGTGTGCAGCACTGCGCACTTTTACTATACTTAAATACAAATGGCGATTTTTCCCGATAACCCCAATTGGGAGCCAGAGGTAGGTGGGTGTGTTAAAAAGTAAACACGGGTGTGATTGTCACGCGAACGTTACAAATGTCACAATTTTATTGTTTCAGGCCGTTAAAGTACAATGTACCTAGCGATAAATATTTTTATGAATTTGTAGTTCAGATAAAACGGCCATTATGTTTCATGGTTATTACGTATATAATGTTTTCATTTCGGAAATAAGTGATACGGTACTTGTACTTGCGCAATGTTGCAAGATGTAGTTACTGCTATTGGAGGGAACTTGACGCAAACGAATAAATACCTACCTTATCCGTTTACGTAAAATTTTCTCCGGAAGCAGTTAATGGTGACGAACTTCTGAAGTTTTCAAATTCTTTTATTTTAATCCTAGAATGAAAAACAGATAAGTATTTAATAGAATCCTGTCTAAGCAAAACAGGTATAACTACACTCTGATTTTTAATTTTCTAGACCATAATGACAGCTGCGATCATTGTCAAATGTCATGTTGACAAAAAAGGTCGGTCGCAATCCCAGCTGTCATTTGAGTCTAGCAAATTATAAATCACAGTTTAGTGCAATAAAATTATCATGAGAACGAATTTTATGTAATTCATCTGATATAGATAATCTAAACTAATAATATAAGCTAAAGAGTTTGTTTGTTTGTTTGTTTCTTTGAAAGCGCTAATCTCTGGAACTACCTGTTGGATTTTTGATGTTGATAGCCCAATTTTTGAGGAAGGCCTTAGAGGATAAGCCACTCTAAGACTCTTAGGAACCAGAAAAAGTAAAAAAAACGCTAAGAGAAAACTAAGAATTAGCGCAGGCAGGCGATGCGATGCGACGGGGTAGGCCGGGGGAACAAGAAATTTCAGACGACCGAAGTCACGGGCACAAGCGAGTATTTTAATAAAACCAACGAACACAAACGAATAATAAATTTCAAAAAAAGAATAAGGTCTACTTACCAAAAACAAAAAGAAATCTGGAGTCGCCAACATAAACTCGAAATCACAATAATTGTGCTCACAAGGTAAAACTTGAGCAAAACCAGTCAGTTTACATGATGTGAATATTAAAATGTACCTACTTAATGTGTATTTTGGGTTTAGGGCCTTCAGAAAATGCATTCTTACGTCATCAGAGACAGAATTAATATATTATTTAGGTGTCCTTTTAGTCCAAAATGAGAGTTTTGATACGGAAACTTCCTCACCCATTGTCGTGCTATCTGTGCAATAACACCAGACACACTATAAATCTCAATCTGAATAATTTCGAAGAATACTGCTAATCCATTGCTTCTTAAGTTCGAAAAATTTGTCTGCTCTACAAGTCTACAACGTAAATAACGCAGCAACGCTGTCGAAGTGGCCGTATTCTGGTCGAAGCTTTATTAATTAAGAGTACCTACAGGTATTAATGGAATCATCGGAACAACGAAAAAGAAGATGCGGAAACTTACGTCGGACCTACCGTACCACGAAATAAATGGTACCTACTTTAAAACAGAAAAACTAAAATGCTAGTTTTCTAGGTACTTAATAATAATATTTGGCATTCGCAAAAGTTGGAGCCAAACTGGATTTAACGTTTTTGATTTTTTGTTGTGAATTTGGAAAACTGTACATCTGTGTGCGTGTGTGTCTATGTGATTGTAGGCCTTCGATATTGATAAGGGAAATCGAAACCAAAGTCCCTGCCCTTACTAAAAAATCTCTCTTTTCTAATTAACCGTCGACAACTGACCGTGATCACGTATCGGTTGCTCGGTTGCTCAACAACCAACATTGTAAACATTCTAGTACATGATACGTGCCTGAGCAACCTCAATGAACCTATGATACGGGCAGTAATGATTTTCTATTGAAATGGCCCTACGGAATAATAACTTTGGAATGTCTGTAATTATTCCATCGATAGAAAAATCGTTGGGCGTGTTTTGGTGAAACTGTAGATGAACGTGATACATAAACTGTTTAATTAGTCAAGGAACTGCAATACAAAACGAATTGCGCAATGCCGTCTTTAAGTCGTTAACCGTGGATTTGTTAACTTATTAGAATACATCTTAATTTTTTGCATATACTTTTTTTTAAAACTTAAAATCCTTAATAACCGTATGGCCTACGTCCGCCCACTTCCTAAAATTTCAAATCCTTCCCTACCCAGTCATTTTCGACCCATTTCCATTCTCCCATTCCTGTCTAAAGTGCTTGAGGCCTGCGTGCACAAGCAGTTTACGGGGTTTGTTCATCGGAACAACCTCGTTAGATCCTTTCAGTCTGGGTTCAGGCCTGGGCACTGTACAGCCTCCGCTCTCCTCAAAGTGACTGGTGACATTAGAGAAGCGATGGAGGATACCAAAGTTACCGTTTTGGTTTTAATTGATTTCTCCAATGCCTTTAACGCCGTCAGCCACGATATTCTCCTTTCTATCCTCTCTCACCTTATGGTTTCGTCCGAGGCTCTGGAATGGTTCTGTTCTTATCTTCGGGGACGTCAGCAGTCGGTTCGCGTTGATGAGAGTTCGTCGAGTTGGCGTGACCTGGATGCTGGTGTTCCACAAGGCGGTATTCTTTCTCCATTGCTATTCTCCATCTTCATTAATTTTATAACTCACTGTCTTCGATGTTCGTATCATCTATACGCTGATGATCTTCAATTGTATACAGCTGAGCGGGTGGAAGGTTTGTCGGATGCTATAGCAGATGTAAACCGAGACTTAGATGCTATCAAAAAGTGGTCTGATAGTTTCGGGGTGTCAGTAAACCCCTCGAAGTGTCAGGCCATTGTAATTGGAAGCTCACGCATGATAGGCAGGGTAACGCTTAGCTCTCTTCCTCCTCTTATTTTCAATGGTTCAGTCATACCCATTACCCCTACTGTGAAAGATCTCGGTTTGCATCTTGACTCTACACTTAGCTGGCAACGCCAGGTCTCTAATGTTAGTCAAAGGGTCAACGGTACTTTGCGATCCCTGTACCGTCTGAGAAACTTTTTGGCCGCTAAGACGAAAACCCATGCTTGTGCAGACTTTGATTTTCCCCATAATCGACTATGGTGACGTGTGCTACTTTGACTTGAATGCGGTTTTGCTGGATAAGCTCGACAGATTGCTCAACAATGGGATCCGGTTCATTTTCAACCTTAGAAAATATGACCATGTGTCAAGCTATAGGTCTGAGCTCAAATGGATGACAATTCGCCAAAGAAGTTTGCGCGCTTTGACCACGCTTTTTTCTCTTCTCAACTCTCCCACTCCTCCTTCTTATCTCTCTGTGTATCTCTTCGTGTCTCACTTCCAATATCTATGTTCTTCTCACGCTAAGAATTTGCGTTCTTCTAACAATCTTCTCCTACTTTGTCCTTCTCATACTTCTGACTTTGTTCATTCCTCCTTTCATATTCAGTCCATTCTTCTTTGGAATGCGCTTCCTCTTGATATCAGGACGGCTACCAGTCGGTATGCATTTAAGCGGAAATTGCAGAGTTATTTTCATAACAAATAGCGTAGAGTCATCTCAACATCTCTTTCTCTTGAATTTGTATGTATAAATATTATAGGTATATGTATAGTATATATGTGTACATAAACTATTTATGTATTTGTGTACCTAGTCTTAATATTTTTTTTAATCATTGTTCCTCAACCAAAGCACCTGCCATCTAATCTCTTCACAACCCTTGGTTGACTGGTAGAGAATGCCTAAGGCATTAAGTCCGCCTTTGTACCTTTTTGTGCGAAAAGTTTAAATAAATAAATAAATAACGTTAATTTTTCCTTATAGAGAAGTTTAATACGAATGCCAAATAATGCCTGTTTTCAATAACAAACTTTTGAAGAAAACCGCAACAGGTTGAATTTTCAACCCGCAGCTCTTTGACTAGAGTTGAAAATTCAACAGTCCAATGATATTTAGGAGTTTATACTGTTTCTTTGTGTTAATGATAACGGGGATTTGGAGCATACAAAGTTTTACAAAGTTTTGCTTAGAGTTTTCCTGCGTGATTGAATCAGAAATGAGGAGATTCGCAGGTGAACCAAGGTAACCGACATAGCCCGAAGAAATGCCAAACTTAAGTGGCAGTGGGCAGGGCACATTGCTCGCAGAACAGATGGCCGATAGAGCCGAAAGGTTCTGGAGTGGCGACCGCGTTCCGGAAGATGTAATGTTGGAAGGCCTCCCACAAGGTGGACCGACGACCATGTGAAGGCCGCAGGAACCCGTTGGATGCGAGAAGCACAGAACCGGTCGAAGTGGAGGTGCTTAGGGGAGGCCTATGTCCAGCAGTTGATGTCTTTCGGCTAAAATGATGATGATGAAAGTTTTACAGCCGTGTTTACTCCACAAACAAAAACTCCCTGCATTTCTTTCAGTGCGGAAGCAGCGTGCGACTAAGCCACTGAGACAATATAATATATCATAGTTATTCATCATGAATACAAAGAGCTATCAAGTAGGTAGAAACAGAGGAAGTGTCCGTGACGATGACGTGATCCGCAACTGTTAACCGAAAGGAAAACCTTCGTTTTTATTAAAAATTAAGTGAAGCAGTCCAAGACTATTTTTTTCGTGACAGTGAATGAGAGACCTTCAAAAGGATTGGTACGGTTTCCTGGACTGAAATTTGATTTTTTATTGTAAGTACATTATAAATCAACATGGTAACACATACACACCTTGCTACAAACATAGAGAAATCAAAGCTACACCTACAGTTGCTAACCCTTCAGAAAGTAATTTTTTTTTAATAGAGATAAAAAATATCAGATTTTCAATACTTATAGTCTTCCAAAACTTTAGGTAGGTATGACTAAACGTGTACTATTGTCTGCTGTGTGCTTTTGCCTGCAGTTTCACCTGTATGGGACTGTTAAATTATGCCACAAGAACGTACTACCGGGAAAAACCAGTATCCTTTGTCGTAACTCAGGTCATGTCTACCTGTGCGCCAAATATCATCGAAATCTGTTCAGCAGTTAAGGGGTTGAAAAGGTAACAGACACGAAATTACTTTCGCATTTAAAATATTAGTTTGGATTGCATAGCAGAATCTTGATAAAATTGTAATTGCTCTAAAGTCTAAACGGTCACGTCTTTAAGTTACATATATCAGTTTCGCCATTAGATCTTTTATCTAACTCAGAACATAATCAGCTCGTTTGAAATCTTATCTGAACTTATTTCAGTTTGTCAAGTGTCTGTTGGACAAGTTGTTAACCTTCGATTGACGGATAATAATGACGGTCCTCTATAAAGTAGGTACCTACTTTCGCGTCATACAAACTTGTGTTACAAACGCGTGCAGATTTCTTAATCTTGACCTAATTGAACGGGAAATTACCATAAAGAAGATATTAAGCTCATCAAAATAAGAGGTTAACTTAACAACAGTAAAGAAATCTCCAAACGGCTGATTGACACTTCCCGAGACTCAAGAGCTGGCTTCAACCTTGGCTAGAGGCTAACTATTGCCAAAATATTGCCATACAACGTGGCAATGCCGCCAGTCTCTTGGGTGCATTACCAGTCGACGGCGATGCGGAGGAATTTATGGACGCCATATTTTAGTTAGTTAATAGTTTGAGTTAGGTTAGGTTATTATATTTTTATTTTAATAGTAAATTTTCGTGTCAACAGTAAGTAATGAAGATGACCTAAAGAAAACCGCCAGCCTATGGTGAAGGTTGTTGTCATGCAGACTAATATTGGATTGCGATGGGATGATAAAATATATGATTGATTATATGTCATTTTTATCATTAAAGTTTAGTTGCTGTGCCAGATTCTATTGGATTGGAGAAAAAGACAATGTGAAATATTATCGGCGGAAGTGAGCACTAACTTTAACACAATATAATTTTATTCTATTTACCTAAGATTAGGTAACTGTTCATAGAAATGCGTAAGTAAAAACTAGTCAACTATAAACACAGCCAGCGGCATGAGTATTTACTATTAATTAAAACAAAAGATGTTATTTATTATTCTTAAATCAAGTGTTATCTACGACAAAGGGCCCTTTAAATATAAAACATTTCATAAGTACCTACCTACAACTAAAATTGAAATATCTCATGTAGGCGAGACCAGTATACAGTATATGCAAAAGTTGCAGATAATTACGGTTATTAAATTACGAAATGAGTTTTTTTTCCCATTTAGTAAGCTTAATCTAGACATAGGTAATACACAAATTTAATCTAGACAGACACAATAATAAAATATTTAACCTTCAGCATTTTTATGTTTTCCAATAACACGTACAAATCGTTAAAGAATCAATGTGATTATACTTAATTGCATCTGTTTATTTTGATTGACTATTCCATAATCAAGAGAACAGTTCATTAAATATTGCGAAAAAATTGTAAATTTTTGTTACTATAAACGGCCAGCTATGTTACTTCATCGACGATATGTCCCCTTTTTTATTTTGTTCCGAGGTTGGAAGTCCTCCAACCTGGGGGGTCTTGTCAGACTCTTACTGACTAAAAACCACCCCGGTGTTCCATCTCACACCTACGCCGGGGGTCGCGGGAATGTACGACCCTTCCGCAACCCCCGACTGCGGTGCCGGCCCGCCACTGCGGGCCTCCTCGGGTTAGTGCGGGAGTGAGGTGTTTGACTCCCCCCGAGACGTTAAAGAGGGGCGCGCGTGGAACACTACGCGGCACCTTGTCAATGTCAATGTTACTAAACGTGTTCTAATTTTATATTGTAAAAAAAAGTAAGCATGAATACGAGCACTGTCATATTACTGCAAATTATTAATTAATAGACCATGTTACATAAACAACTATAAAAAAGTGCTTAAAAATAGAAGCCGCCAATTTAGTTTAACGAAAACAAAAAATCCGTGTAAGGGTCAGCACACACCGAGACGCGACGCGACGGCGACGCGACGACCGCGACGCGACGCGACGACCGCGACGCGCGACCCTGTGCTTTTCATTGTGAGATGAGAACATAAATACGTTGCACCACACAGCGGCAGCGTTGATCACTGGCCTCTTCGAGTATCATCACGTCGCGTCCCGTCTCGGTGTGAGCTGACCCTAAGTTTAAAGTCTCATAACTAAATTTAAATTTTTTAACTTACTTATCGTGTTTTTCCGAACTATATAAAAAAGGGGAACTCCGTAGTCCGTCATAAAATACTCGTATGACGTCCTAAACTTTCATAATGACTATTATTAGACTACGTTTTTTTAAAAGTTCCTCATGCTAAAAATACAACCCGCTAATTATTATCTATAGTTCAATGTACGATATAGAATCTGTGGCAACATTTCCGCGTGTTCTATAGCTTTTTATTTTAAATCTATTGAAACGGATAATGAATGAAACAACTGGTTTTTTTTTTAAGAATTCCGTATAAATCTTTTCGGATACATATTTGACACTTGTTTCAACACCAAACCCCGAGCCCCTTAAAAGGGTGCTTGAAGGGCTCGTGGCTAAACAATAACAACCTCACGGGTCGGTCGAAGGTTAAGCTACGCTTGCTGCGGTCAGTTCGTGGATGGGTGACTATTCATTACATATCGAGACCCCTCCGTGCCTCGGAAAGCACGTTAAGGGCTACGTCCGATCCGAAGCCGAGAAATGCCCGTCCGATGTGACCATAGTCATAGGACTATGGTTCGGATCTAGTGCGCAACCCCTCATACAATTATTTGTATGAGGGGTTACATTACAGGGGGGGAGGGGGTACACTACATACGATCTGTATCCGAATTAAAGATCCGAATTGGAAATGTTCTAAATTCTGACGGACAGAGTTCGGATCTAGTGCGCAACCCCTGATACAAATGTCCTGGTTACTTCACATCGGCATTTCTCGGATTTGGATAGGATGTAGTGCGAAACCGCCCTTACGTCTTTTCCTATAAATTATACAATTCTTATCGCAGGGCCAACGTAAGGTACTTAATATAGCATACTGGAACAATGTATTTATTTACCTACACGTGTACCTAGGTACTTAAGCTGGGTTGCCTAGTGCGAAAATATTAAGTCTTAAGCTAAAGACTGTCAAGGTGGCTGTTAAAAGGTGTTTAAGTACATAATAAAACTACTGAAAACCATTTACCTACCTATATGAAGTAAAGAGGAAGTTATATTTTTATTGCATTGTTCATTTTAGCGACCATAGATTAGAATACCTACCTACTCTTTATTAGGTAAACTAAGCGAATTACAGATGAGCATTTCAGCTTTATTTCGTTTTTATTTTTAACCTTTTTTTGGGTTCCGTACCCAAAGGGTAAAATCGAGACCCTATTACTAAGACTCCACTGTCCGTCTGTCACCAGGCTGTATCTCATGAACCGTGATAGCTAGACATTTGAAATTTTCACAGAATATGTATTTCTGTTGCCGCTATAACAACAAATACTAAAAAAGGAATAAAATAAACATTTAAGGCGCAGATATACGACTTCTAATGATTCAACATCACTTCTAATCGACCGAACTGATTTCTTTGAAAAAAATAAATGTTATACTAGACCATTTGCTTCGTTATTTGATATGTGAATATTTGCAATTATATTTTTTTAACATAGTGTAATTAATTTTTAAAGTAATGTCTACCGCGGACATAAAAACGATAATCACGCAAACACTATCGGGTGTATTTTCATAAAACTTTCACCATATAAAAGACAATTTAATTCCCCGAATTTTAGTATACGGTTTTTATTTGTTTGGTGTTTGATAAATCAATAATAGATGATTGTTTCATATTTTGCAATAAATTACCAGCGTTGTGTCAACGCGCTTCTCTTTCTTTTCTATGCAGTCCGATAGTGACCGCATTTTAGGTCATGTTTTAATCGCCTTAAGCAATAAATGTTTATTGGGCTCCCATACAACAAACGTGATTTATTTGCCGTTATTTAGTGTTAAATATTGTATGGTGGTACGGAACCCTTCGTATGCGAGTCCAACTCGCACTTGGCCGGTTTTTTTTTTCAGATTGATTTTCATTTTGCACCATTTCATATTTAGGTAAAGCAGCACCTTAATTGCTTATCACACTATAAATCAGAACGTGAATCATTTTGAAGGATATTGTTAGTCCATTGCTTCATTTATGTTCAAAAAATGTATCTGCTCAACAACGTAAATAACGCAATGATTCAATGAATGTTATTGAACTGTCAAAATGAAATCCATTGCTACTTTAAGTTTGTTACGCAATTACCTACCCCGCTGGTTGGTATTTAATAATAATAACTTACCTAATCTTTAGAATAGGTACCTAAGTGTACGGAATTACAGGGCTACCTATAGGTATATAGTTAATTCTAGTTTTGCAACGTATATTATCTTTAAATTCCTATCTCTAGCCACATTCAATTGACAATGACAAGTCATTCAAATGACAATGTTAGCCTTGGCAATAACTTCTAGAATATGTAACCACGGATATAATCTTAGAAAACAAAAAACAATTGCAAGAAACTGACTGACCTATATGTGCAAATGTCTGAATTTAAATGTTGACATATTTTGCAAAAACCGATCACGAAGGGTTCCGTACCACCATACAATATTTAACACTACATATAAAATAACGGCAAAAAAATCACATTTGTTGTATGGGAGCCCCCTTAAATATTCATTTTATTCTGTTTTTTGTATTAATTTGTTGTTATAGCGGCAACAGAAATACACACTCTGTGAAAATTTCAACTGTCTAGCTATCACGGTTCATGAGATACAGCCTGGTGACAGACAGCCAGACGGACAGTGCAGTCTTAGTAATAGGGTCCCGTTTTTACCCTTTGGGTACCTACAGGAAAAAACTTAAGGCGACTACATGACCTAAAACGCGGTCACTATCGGACTGCATAGAAAAGAAAGAGAAGCGCGATGACACAACGCTGGTAATTTATTGCAAAATATGAAACAATCATCTATTGTTGATTTATCAAACACCAAATAAATAAAAACCGTATACTAAAATTTCGGGAATTAAATTGTCTTTTATATGGTGAAAGTTTTATGAAATACACCCGATAGTGATTGCGTGATTATCGTTTTTATGTCCGCGGTAGACATTACTTTACAAATTAGTTACACTATGTTAAAAAAATATAATTGCAAATAGTCACATATCAAATTACGAAGCAAATGGTCTAGTATAACATTTATTTATTTCAAAGAAATCAGTGTGGTCGATTAGACGTGATGTTGAATTTAAAATCATTAGAAGTCGTATATCTGCGCCTTAACCTGTAGAATTTAACTCTGTAATAAGAACTTACATAATTATTTTTTATTGTTCTAGATATAGTTTTTTATTCGTACCATAAACCTAACTAATGGTCGGTTCGACTGTCACGCACAGCACAGCCAATTACGAGTTCGAATTTAGATTGTGAAACGAACCCTTAAAAGGGTCTTTACACTTTGACGTGACGTGACATTAAATGGAAGAGGTCGATTTACACATTCGGATTTCGAAATAGTGGTGCAGTACTTTGCAGCCAGTGCGCGGCTCAACAACGGAAAGATGGCGACAAACGGACACAATACTATTGCGAAAAGTATCCGATTACTTACTCGGTTGTTGACATAACTAGCAATGAATCGGACAATTAGAGTCACGCCTGAGTGATTCACACAAAGTATTTAGTATCGGTAATTTGTGTTATGTATTTAATGGGTAAGATAAGCGTGTTAAATAACTTACGTAATAATTCATTGGTTTGAAGGAGGCCATTAGAGACGTCACTTATCAATTATTAATTATTAACGAGTGACCTATAAATGGTAAGGGTTATTTATTGGTGTCACCGTAAAAACTTTTGGGCTGCAGAATCGTTAAGAGCGTTTACGACGTACGGTATTTCATACAAATTTCAAGCCCTTGTTTTTCGAAATGAATGAACCGATTTTAATGAAATGTTCATTCATTTCGAAAAACAAAGGGCTGAAAAGTAGGAATAAATCCATGACATAGATTCGTCATTATGAATTTATGTAGCTACAAAAAACATATTATATTGAAGCCAGAATAGGTCAGAATACAGCACAGACGTTAAACTTCATTACTTCCATGTACACATTGCACATGTACAGTCATGTACAATAGTCATTAGTTAGAGCCATGTGTGTTAAAGGATACGAAAAAGAGGTTCTGTATTTTAACGAAAGTGCGTTTAACAAAAGCATTCTCTGAAACCGTTAGTGAGATTGTCAAAGTTAACCATCTTTTGTGACAGTAGCTAATGAATAATGACTGACAGCTCATTGAATACAGTCTGTGCAAATGGTATCTGAGAGGTAATGGTGTCTTGTTCTTTTGCCTGAAATTGTGTCGACATACAGTATTTAACACCAACTTTTCATAGCTTATTATGACTGACTGCTGATCCGCTCACCAATTGCGTTATACACTTTCTTTCAAATCAATTCACTTTAGAAATTACAATTACGTGCTAAGTTACTTTTTTTAGAAAACTAATGTGTATTCAAAATGTTTTTTTTTTTCATTTTGTTTAGGTTTGCCGATATATCAAGAAGCAATAAACAAAATAGGTGTATATCTACTCAAATAGAGAGTACCTATAGACTGTTCCATTTATAAAGACAACAGGCTGAAGTATCGCATTCATCGAACGACATATCGAAGAACCGAGAGTTGTACCTATCAAACTCATGACATCATTCTAATTTATACTTTATAACAATGTGGTAAAAGTTACATTACAATGACTTACTAACTTTAGGCTTTACGTACAAAAAATATCGTGAATCCTTGAGGAGCAGTTTATTTTAAGTAATGTAGGAACATACTTCGTCTAGACATGAATCATGAATTCATGAGTCATGCCTGACTTCTGTCAACGCAGTCCCTAATTTCATTCAAGGAATGCCGCGTAGCTCGCAGATCAAAATAGCTACGGTCGTAGCCGCTGACTACCGCGTTCGTAGCACCGTAGCTCCTATTTGTAGCAATGCATAATAATAAACTAGCTTCTGCTCGCAACTACGTCCGCGTGATTTTCTTGTTAGGGCTCCGTACTAAAATGGTAAAATGGTGCGACTCAGTCTGTCTATCTGTCACAGCTGGATATCTCAAGAACTGCTAATGCTATCAACTTGAGATTTGGAATAGTTTTAGATGACGTTTGCCCAACTATTTTGCAAATAAGAAAGATTTTTTTTATTGCAACAGGGACTGAAAGGTAGTCTTAAAAATCGAAGTGGAGCTACTAGGGCATGTGGGGTATCATATGAAAGAGCGCTGTTTTCGTATTCTCAAACATTTTTTCTCTTTTTTTAGGCCGCATAGTTTTCGACTTTTGATGAAAATTGTAAAAAAATACCGATCCCTCTCCTTATCTCCGAAGTTTGCATAGAGAAAAATTTGAAATAATTCAATGTGATAGAAGTTTATGTAAAGATTACAGGAAAAATAAAACGATGTCTCTAAATAGCACACTTTTTCAGAAATCATCAACAAAAGTTACATTAGTTCCACTAGCGGTGAAGAAATGGCGCTGACCTAAAACTGCAATATTTTACACCGCAGTGTTAAAATTCTCTGACCCACTCTCCCTCTCACAGAGAGGCCGCTTGTGTTCTTGTAGTAGGAACATTATAGGCTGATTATGCTATGCTAACACGTTTAGCCATAATGACATTAATGAAGTAGTAAGCCTATTATATAAGCAGAACCAATATTAATGTCGACGTTACCTACTTGCCGTGAGAAGATATTATTTATCGGCCTTTCATGACCACGTGCGACTCAAATCCTTGACATGCATTCACAACGTATCAATTGAAAATAATAACAAAAGACATTTCGCAAGCTATTATCGGTTTAATACTAAATATCTTCTATTTATTGAATAATAATTATCGATACAATGGCCAAGCATATATCGGTCAAAACCGAAATTGCTATTTCGTAACCAGAGCGGACGCGAGGAGAAAAGGCGGCCAAGTGCAAGTCGTACGTGCACACGAAGGGTTCCACCGTACGATATTTAACACTACATTTTTTTTTATACTTGGCCATTATTGCCATAATTATAAATGGCCAAGTATTAAAAAAAATTTGTGTTGAAAATCGTTATTGCCATTATTAACAGTCTTACCAAGGGGTATCATATTATCCAGTAACTGGTTTGTGGAGGTGAGATAGGCAGTCGCTCCATGTAAAACACTGGTATTTAGCTGTATCCGGTTAGCCTGAAAGCCAACCCCAACATAGTTGGGAAAAGGCTATGCAGATGATGATATTGCCATTATTACGATCAAGAAAAAAAAAGCACCGAAGAAAACACGTTTCTTCTATGGAGCCCCTTTATTTTATTTTTATTCTTTTATATTTGTTGTTACAACGGCCATAGTAGTACACACTCTGTGAAAATTTCAAGTGACTTAGGTACTATTAAGGTTTAACCCTTCGAACATGGAGTCACGCAAGACACAATGGCTTAATTACGGCATTCAATCGGTTAAAAGATACAACCCAGCGGGGTAATTGCATAACACATTACCTACGAGTATCAGTAGCAATGGGTTTAATTTTCACAATGCAACAACTTTCATTGCGTTATTTCCGTTGTTGAGCAGACACATTTTTCGAACATATGAAGCAATGTATTAGCAATATCCTTCAAAATGATTCAGATTGAAATTTATAATGTACCTATTACGCAATTAGGGTAGATACTGTAATAGACGGACGGATCAGAGTACGTAACCCTAAAAACCGATAAGAAAGGTTCTGTTATTGTCGTTTCATAACCGATTTTGTAATAGACTGATATGCAAGCCGGTGTGTGTGCAATGGCCTTAGAACGAAACAAAGTTACATTATCTCACTTGCTTAATATTTAATGATAATTATTGCATCAAGTAATCATTCTTAGCTGAATCATCGATTCCTGTGCGTAGGTACAGAAAAAGTTTTTTAATGATCTATTGTTATTTCATGATGTAAGTTCTTAAAATAAAACTACACTAAAAGTTAGTTTTCTAAACCCAGAGACTAATCTGACAGGTGTAATGTCAAACTTCTATTATAAAAAAACGCAAACACAAAAGACTTAAATGTCAGATTAGTCTCTGGGATTAAAAAAACGAACTTTAGCATTGCTATGCTGTCAGTCAGTGTCATCCCACCGATTGACAGCAGCTAACTTCAAGCTCACTTCACTAAGTTTTCACGGTGAGATTTTTACAGAACACATAAGTAGGGCCCTATATACCACAAAACTTTACAATTTACAATTTTGTACATTTTACAATTCCGTGTACACACGGCTAAACATCAAGCTATACATAACCAGTATAAGCTGACTTCTGATTGTAAGAAAAACCTATACAATGCGAGGTCAGCTAAAACTGGAAATTTATAGCTTGATGTGTAGCCTTGTGTACACACGGCTCACACACGCACGCATTGTACGAGTATTATATGTTTTTCGTACAATCAGAAGTCAGCTTACACTGGTTATGTATAGCTTGATGTGTAGCCGTGTGTACCTACAAAATTTCGCTCCTCGTGCTTATAAAAATGCGAAATAATCTCATACATATCTTTATTTTTTTTTGTTACGCATTTTTTATACAATTTAACAATATTGTAGAATTGCAGACTTGTAAAGTTGCAAATATTGTTCTATTTGTTGGCTGGTTAGCCTTCAAGCTAAACTCCGCATATTAACTATCCAAATTAAAATTACATTAAAATACAATAAGTACTTATAAATAGGGCACACTATCGCATCGAGTAAAATAAACACTAGGGTGTCCATTCGTCGCACCGAACGGAAAATTGTGGCAAAATGAAATGTTAGAACAATGCAAATATTTTCTTTTAATAATGCAATGAATATAAAGCAATAATCGTAGCGTGACTAACTACAATAAACATGACACTTTCATAGATCTAGGTAGATTTCCTAGCCTAGATTTTATTCAAATAGTTTTTTCACAAAGAATATTGAACATATTAAAGGGTCAATAATCTTTGTATCATAATCGCATTTGAGGCTGCTTTGTGGGCAAAGTTCCGGTTTCCTAAAAAAGCGGCCGCACAGTGACGGCCGTCATGAAAACGATGACAGCGGGGTTTGACTTCATGGTGTCAAAAAACGTTCTCTAACAAATTACACCAACTGACTATCATAATTAATAACGTATCAGCTGACGTCATTCGACGATAAATTGCGGTCGCCATGTGACGGCCATCGCAATCTTAAAAAACTCTCTAGCTTTAGAAATAAAATAAAGAAAGACGTACATAACAATATGGCGTTTTTATATTCCTTTTATTTTTCCTGTTTATTAGAATAGTTCGTTTATTATCGGAATTGAACAATAAGACGGGCCTTTCGTTATAACAAACTAACTAGCAATTAGTTATAACTAATCAAATGAATGACGATTTTTCCTATTGTTTCTTTTACCAATAATTATTCAAATAAGAAACCACAAGTCTATTGGCCAAGCTTCAGCTTTCATTGATTACGATTTACGAATAATGACTAATTAGGTGGCAATTCCACTGATTAACATCGTGTTTGCAAACAAAGTGACAGTCGTGAAGTGAATGAAATGTGTTTGAGTAATGTGAATGGAAAGAACCTGTTTTGAAAACAACGATTTGTCACAGATAAAATAGTTTTAATATTTTTTTTTTCTAAAGTCTTTTTCTCGCATTGTATAAGTAGTAGATAGATCTAATTGGTTATGTCCTTCAGAAAGGTCAAGTGCACGGTACTCGCAACCGGCGGCGTGCGTCAGATAAATTATATGAACGTAATAGAAGCAAAAGAGCACATTTGAGAATGAATGTCGATGGCTAAAAGAGTAGGGGAAGACCAAAGAAACTGTGTGAATGATGATATGGTTAGAAAGGAGGTGACTACCGAGATGACAACATAAATAAATGAGAGGTATGAAAGAAAAATACAAGTTGCGCCGCAAATAAATTGGGATAGGGGCAGGAAAATTATGAAACAAAGCAAAAGGAGTAATGTGCGTTCGCGATTATTTGCCAAAAAATGTAAACAAATATGAGTTTATGGAAAAATAACTTTAAACCCTACACAATAAAGTTCAGTTTACGCTACAACTTCAAACATTTTTATAACTTTTTCAATAGTGCTAGTCACACTGAAATCAACTTAATTCTCATAAAAATAAAGTTGATAATTGTTTAACTTAAAACAACATTAATTTGAAACATAAGTTTGAATAGACTTTATATATATGTATGTATGGTAGATATTGAAATTGAATTGCTCTTATTAAGAAATAATTTATCCATCCCGCATGTACTCGTATCTACTACACATTTTATTCATGCCATTAGTTTTATTAAACATTGTTTTAGTGCAACATGCATATTAATGGCGTATTATTTCCTATTTCGTTGTCTGGGTTCGATGTAGCATTGTTTTTGACTATCGTCATTCAGGAATGACGCAAGGAGTGACAGACCACAGATTATAGTATCGTTACACCATAGGTACTTTTGCCACTTTATAACCAACTTAAAAAGAAAACCGGCCAGCTGGCTTCATTTTGACACTTCAACAACATTCATTGCGTTATGTTTCCGTAGTTGAGATGAATATTTACTCACAGTGGCGGATTTACCAACAGGCTGAGTAGGCTGGAGCCTAGGGCGGCAGATTTTAAGGGCGGCAAAGAATATTTATTATTGTCCGTCTTATCAGTAGTTAATAATTCGAGCTATTATGAGATCAGAAATATAGATACGTACCCAAAAACTATTTCTCGTGCAATCTTAACATCGTTGGGTTATAAAAATATTATCTAGAAACTGACACATTATTGTAGAGGTCGGTAAGGACGGCTAAATTTAAATAGCCTTCTGGCGGCAAATGTGTAAATCCGCCACTGTTTACGCATGCATAGTATCGATTCTATCGACCGCAAAAATAAGTTTGTATTTCCTAGTCATCATCTGCTTGTCCTTGTCCCATGTTACTTGTGGTTCGCGCAACAAGTTTTCTTCTTCCATTCTCCCCCGTCAACCGTCACGCTATCATTCACTTCCTTCTCTTTCATATCATGCCTCACACAATCCATCCATCTTTTCTATGGCCTTCCTTTCTCCATCCATCAACACTTTGGTATATTAATCACTAGTTTGGCCACATGCGTTTCCTTAGTCCTTTCATAGTATTTTTCGAAAAAAGTATGAAAAAAGTTATCACTGTGGTTAGGTTAAAATTGTGTGTTTAAAATTATGGACAAACACGCTTATGGGCATTGATTTTGTTTCAACCCGCGGTTACGTGTATGGGGTAGTACCACCCCTAATTGTTTTCGTAGTAATTTCATTATACCATTGTTTAGCAGTGCACAGAATACACCATCTTTACAATTTTTATCGACATAGTGCAAATAGTCTCCAAGTAAAATAAAATGGCTATTATGTAACTTCCGGACCGACGACGGACAGACAGACATGAAGTAATTATAACGATTCCGTTTTTGCCATTTGGTTACGGAACCCCAAATCGTAGGAAAAATTATGTTTCTACGTTCGCCTATTAATATATAATTTTTACAAACTTGCCACTTAAATACAAGTAGGTATCTTGGTACCTGCTTTTATCGGCTACAACAAGTAGTAGTTACTTTTATTAAGCACATGTTCGTAAAGAAAACGATAAAAGTCAAGGTAAATACGAAATAGCATAAGCTGTTGCTGAACGCACGACGATAATATCAAGCTAAACAGTTCCAGTATATGCTGACTTCTCATTGTACGAAAAGCCTATACAATGCGAGATCAGCTAAAACTTGAAATCTATAGCTTGATATGTCTTCGTGTGTACAACTGTTGAGGTAGACACACATGAATCTAATATCAATACTTTACAACACAACAACAGGCGAAATTTGGCTTTAGGTACACCTCTGCCAAACCCTTCATTGATTAAAAGCGTGATGTTATGGGTGTGTGTATGTATGTACAGAGGATAGCCCTATCTGTCAAATTTCTTTGATAGATTTTCAACTTTACTTCAAAAGAATAAGGTTCATATTCAATTGGGGAAGTTTGACAGATTGAGGTAACTTGATGTGCTGGCCTCTGTACTTTCCCAATAGTAGTAGTGCCCTTATTCCGTCAGATACGCCCCTAACAACTTAATATGGCTGTATTCCGGTCGTGTCATAAATCGGGCATAGTATTTGTAGGTCGTTGCTTAACTACCCTGATCATCACACAAGTTTGATTTCAGTCACAGCTAACAATCGATAATATACATTACACACAGCACACAGTGACAATGACCCGTGTGTGTGGGATGTAAACCGAATTGGTTTGCTGTGTGTACCTATTAGACTCTTTTATTTAAACCAAATTGTATTCAAATTAGGTTGAGAATTAGCACTTTTTGAACATCAAAATTACATAAGATAATCCCACAACGCGCCCGCGGTTCACCACTTCCTAGTGTTTTAGCTAGAAAGAAAAAGTGTCACAACTCCCCAACAAAGTACTGTTCGTTAAGTATCTACTAAGCTCTTTTGAGTTTCAGGAGTTCCATCATCATCAGCCTACAGCAGTCCACTGCCGGACAAAGGCCTCTCCTATTGCACGCCATTCAACTCGATTTTCTTCAACTCTCATTGCAGCTGCTACCAGCCATCCTGCGAAGATCGTTGCTCAACCTAGCCTGAGGGCGTTCTACCTTACGTTTGCCGATTTGCGGCCACACTGACGCCACCGGTTTAGGTGTTTACAAGAAAAATATTTTGATAGGTAACTCTACAGTGTTACTGCTAAGCAAACGCTGCCTTTAAACGCGTTTCGATTTATCAAAGAATCTAGATTTAAAACTAAGGCCTTTTTTTCCATAATTCAATAAATAAAACAGCCACTCAGTTTGACTAAAAAGCTAAACAAAATAATTAAATACTTATTATGTAAACTAAATACCCAAATCTTGAGGTCAAGGTTGTATTAAAATATCCGAATGGCGATTATCACAAAATTATTATTTTTATGTGATCTTGCCAAATATAAAAAATAAACTAGTTTTGGTTGACAATTATCACTGAATTAGATCACTTAGCTGACTAAATCCATTTATTTCCGTTGTATTATATGCAAATATCTAAATCACCGATGTAAAAACATAATTTTAACGCGTTTTACGTCAACCGAGACGAGTTAAATAAATGTCATCATTTTATCATCACCATGTTTGTATGCATTCGAAGTTTCGAACATTGTGATTAGGGTCACCATAATTCATGAATTTCTAAGAACAAGTTTCTTTTGTGCAAATTCGACTATTTTTGGATTAGATAGATACACAAGTAGTTATAATAATTTAAAATTAAATTAGTGTGCTTGTTATTAAAGAATCAATTTGCATAGCAATATGCCTTAATTAATGCATGTAAAACGATGTATTAACATTGCATTTGATATTAACTCGACACAATTCGGTTTTGAGAGGAAAACCTTTATGGACTATATCCGGCTTATATGTTTATAGTTTGAATTTATTTGAACTATCAATTCTGTATGACGTTGCTTAAATATTTGGATCGGAGTTAGAAAGATCTGAAGTGGACTTAGGAAGAATTAGGCCAATGCAATAGGAATGGAAAACAATAAGTGCTTACATTTATTCTTATGGGCAATGATATTCTAGTAGGTATATCATTACTTATGGGTTAAGGGCTAGATACAAATTATCTTTTAAATAATTAAGGTAACTATTGTTGATTTCAGCCATAGACTTATAAAAAAAGATGGACACCGCGCCACGCATATCGAAAGTGAAGCACCGCACCGATCTATGTGTGCGTGATCGACGATTGACGCTGTCGTGTCACGTAATGGCGGCCGGTCAGCATACTGTGATCTAAATGTGAGCGTGAGGCGTGTTTGTACAAACGGTCCCGGCTGTGCTTCACTATCGATACGCGTGGCGCGGAGTCCATCTTTTTTTATAAGTCTATGATTTCAGCATGCCAGTAGGAATGACGTTTTCAAATACGCGAAGGTACTCGTAAATAAAAAATATAATAATAAGTATGAATAAAATTCTTTCAACGTCATAATTTAAAGAAAAAAAATCGTTATAATGTCAATACTTATGACAGAATGGTGGGCTTGTGGCGAAGTAATAACAGTCGCACGGGTCGATCGATCAGGTTAACCTACGCTTGCCGCGGTTGGTCCGTAGATGGGTGACCATTTTTATATACCAAGACCCCTCCGTGCCTCGGAAAGTATCGTTAAGCCGGTGGTCCCGACTGTCATTCGTGGACGTTTGACAGTCGTTACGGGTCGTCAAAGCCCGAAACTCTGACAACCAGTCTTACCAAGTGGTTTCGTATTACCCAGTAACTGGGTTGTGGAGGTCTGATAGGCAGTCGCTTAATTAAAATGCTGGTACTCAGCTGCATCCGGCTAGACTGGAAGCCGACCCCAACATAGTTGCGAAAAGGCTAGGCAGATGATGACTTACCTACATGTTATTAATTCCAAAAAGACATGTAATTTATTGCGCGAAAATTACTAATTGATAGGAAACTACAAACAAATTGCCACTACCGTTAATAAGACCTCAAGAAATTCGTCCCCGATATATATGGGATGTTTTATACTTATTCCGTCTTAATGGAATTTCTCGATAGGAACAAATGTTTAACGTCACTTCTCATTACTCCAGCCAGACGTTTAATAGTTTGTTACTTTATTAGATTTCTCACAATCGTTTGTGAGAAATCTAATAAAGTGATTCCTTAAGTAACGAGTGTTTATAGTGGAATTATATAATAAATATTTTTGTACTGTAGACTTTTTAAGATGAAATGATATAAGTAGATAAATAGCGCATGATTAAATATTTATATCAGTTACTACAAATATGTTTAATTATAAATATGAATTCTGTATATTTTATAAAATTAACATGTTAGTTCAGAAATAAAGAAATGAATATTGACGCAGTTTGTAACGTCAGGAAAATAATTTTGCAAAAAAAGAAAGCTGTCAGATAATTCGAAATTCACACCGGTATTGAAGAATCGGAGGGCCAAGGGAAATCAAGGATGACCTCTACGATCATAATGAACATGAACCTGTTTTATAAAGACAGGAATCTCTCAAACTGGCATTTAAATGTCAGTTTTATTACTCGCTTAATTTGAAGAAATGACAATACTGTTGATGGAAGAAGCATTTTTTCTAGCTACTCCCCAAGAGTAGATAGTAAAAAAAGGCTAAAAGCTAATGTATTTTATTGATGCTAAATATTGAAATTGAATTTAACAACGTTTATTTATGTTTGTAAAATATTTGAATATTCATGGATAACCCTCATTGGAGAGGCACCAAACTTTTATAAACCTATTAGATTAAATACCTATTAGATTTTTATTATAAAACTGCAATAACAAACGCTATTATTAGTGTTATTGTTTATTATAAACGTATTTTCTTTCTTTCTTTCTATTAACGCGGAACACAAATGAAATAATGCTTCAGTTAAACGTTTACAAAGTTAGATCCTTTTTTTTTTGTTTGTTTGAATTTTGCATCTAAAGTTACTTAAAGTGTACGAAGTAGTACTCCTTCTTGTACACATTTAATTGAAGATACATTTTAAACAATGTCTTCCCCTACCTTCATTTGCGAAAACAAGTCAAACGGCTCAAATAACTTATCGATACTTAACACTCACAAAAATTTCCACTCACACACGCAATAAAAATTTAATAATGATGTACTGACTTGGCTTATCCGAGGAGTCCTCGTCCATGATCGCCAATTTGCTCGGCCTTTTATCATCTTCAGACTTCAAACCCATGTTCACTGCAAAGGCCGGAAAATTAAAAAAATAAAGTCAAATTAAAACGAGGTGCTTTTATTCACGTCGATCACTTGCACAGGCTGAATTTATTTTATTTAAACGTTTTATTTATATTTTATTTTTAGAATTTAAATAAGTTTCGAATTATTGTTTGATTATTTATATTTTACACGCGCGCGTCAAAACGCCATGCTCGCGACAGGTGAGCCTGGCCGCGTACTTCGTCCGCGAAGGTTAGTATCGACTGTCACGGCACTATGGACTAGCCTTGTTTTTAAGGCACGCGACTTGCAGGCACGCAGCTGACTCGATCGTTCGCGTATGTAGGTAGGTTTGTATCAGTGAATTTGACATAGTAATTGACACGATCGGAGAGATGAAGTTTGCTAAAGATTATCGCGTGTGTATAAAAAGAATAGTTCAGTTCATTTCATTAATTATTTTCAAAATTAAATGTCAATTAAATTAACAACGACAACAACTACAACAAACAACAACAATAACAATATCTAACAAAATTGACTTTTTATTATCTAACAATATACGTAGTAAAATGTATTACAAACATGTAAAAAAAAAAGAATTAATGAACATAAACGGCGATTATTATTCCTAAAGTACAATAATAAATTCTGACTTTTATTTTTGCTAGACTAAAATGAGAGCTGAGATTTTGGTCTCGCAAATTAAAAATATTTTTGGCCCCTTTATTAAATAATACCTTCAACAGTCAATACCCGTCTACAGTTAAATTTAAAAAAAAAGAAGCTAAAGATGATGAGACTGTCCATTAGATAATTATGTAAGAAAAAGAACTGAGTTGAATGCCCGAACGTGCGCGAGACAAAAAGGAAAAATTATTTAAAAATTCATTCTTGCTTTTTGTTTGACGTTCCATAATGTCACTAACAGCACACGACATTCATCCCTCGGGGAATAAAAAAATAGTCCCTAAACGATGCCAATTCATTCAGCAAGGTTTGTTGAAATTTAATTAACGGTTTCAATACACGAAGACACACCAGAATTTAAAAAAAATCCGTAGGTATTTCAAATATTTCTGCTTCAGTTTGCTATATAAATCGGTTGATTTATTTCATAATTTTGTTTTATTATGTTAATTTCCATGCTGATAACGGAAAAGGCTTTCTTTTTGTATTTCGACTCGCGGTGAAGGAACGTGTGTTTTTGGAGATATTGATTGAAGAAAATGGAGGAAACTGCAGTAAGGTCGAATCCGCGTGGTGGATTATGGCCCACTCCTCACAGAGAGTAGGCCTGTGTCCCATCAGTGGGAACATTATAGGCTGATTATGCTTATTCTATCATCACAACCACCCGATATTTTTTTTATTAGTCCTGAAATTTTTCCGTCAAATTCGTGCAAACACGATATTATTTTCAAGGGGCCCGTGGCTAAATAATAACAGCCGCACAGGTCGATCGATCAGGTTAAGCTACGCTTGCCGCGGTTGGTCTGTGGATGGGTGACCATCTTTACATATCGAGACCCCTCCGTGCCTCGGAAAGCACGTTAAGCCGTTGGTCCCGGCTGTAATTCCTGGATCTTTGACAGTCGTTACGGGTAGTCAGAAGCCCGAAAGTCTGACAACCAGTCTTACCAAGGGGTATCGTATTACCCAGTAACTGGGTTGTGGAGGTCAGATAGGCAGTCGCTTCATGTAAAATACTGGTATTCAGCTGCATCCGGTTAGACTGGAAGCCGACCCCAACATAGTTGGGAAAAGGCTAGGCAGATGATGACGATATTATTTTCAAGAGTTTCTTTATGTTTTTAGTGCCTGCCTGAGTTCGAACTTCGAACTCACGACCTACAACGGCTACAACTCTTAAGTCGGGGCCAAAACCACTGAGCCACCTCTGTAATGATAGGTCAATTCTAAACTATTAATTATGCAACACATCGGTAACACGAAACGGAGATTAGACACGAACACTAGATTAAAATAACCCACTACAATAAACGATCTATTGCCATTATAAAAACTAAAACCCACTTAGCGGGCCTAATTAAATCCTACTCCTATTAATTGAGCCCTTTCTGGTTCAACTTTTATTAATACCTATTTAATGAATGTTGATGCGATAAGGTAGCCGCGTCAAATCCAAAGGGTGCGTACATAAAGACACGGGTTCCCGGTAAAGACAAGCCGGTACCGATTGGTGAGGGTAAAATATCTCCACTCTACGTAAAGAAACAGGAGGCCTACCATGAACTATTTAAAAACGATTCAAAAGCAAGACATTTCAGTTTAGGTTCTTAAACTGCATCGTTCACAGTCGTACCATGACGACCAATACACTCAGCGGCATTTAGATCGTTGAAAGTGAATGAGCGTTAAGAGCTCGTGGTAGGTATCCAGATGGCACGGCCTAAATTGAATCGTTAAACTGACGTCATGGTACGAATTAGCAGAACAGTTCAGTTTAGGTCCTAAAGTGGATCGCGTTAAGAGCTCGTGGTAGGTATGCTGGTAAAAGATTGTGACCGTTCCTCTCAGTAGATCAACCTGCAGCGATCTGTACCGGAAATCTCCCGCCCGCAGCCTTTATTGATTTATTCCGGTCGGATCCCCGGATCTATGGGGCAATTCTGAACGTTCACAGTCTGATCTCGGTCTCAATCTGTCAAAAATACCTCTAATTTCCCAACATTTTGGCAAGTTTTTGACATTTGTTTGTCGCTGAGATAAAACTTTATTTTTTTAAGTATGGGAAATCACCATAATTATGACCCCTCCCGCTGTGGATTGAGCGAGAGGGAGTGTCAGACTTTTACTAACTAAAACCCATCGATGTTCCTTCTTTGCCCTTTGCGTTCCGGGGCCACGGTAACTCTTTCGAACAATCCCGCGACGCTGAGACAAGACTGCGACTAGATTTTGAACGTTTTAAATTACGAGAATTCATCTGCCTAGCCTTTTCCCAACTATGTTGGGGTCGGCTTCCAGTCTAACCGGATGCAGCTGAATACCAGTATTTTACATGGAGCGACTGCCTATCTGACCTCCACAACCCAGTTACTGGGTAATACGATACCCCTTGGTAAGACTGGTTGTCAGACTTTCGGGCTGCTGACTACCCGTAACGACTGTCAAAGATCCACGAATGACAGCCGGGACCAACGGCTTAACGTGCTTTCCGAGGCACGGAGGGGACACGGTATGTAAAGATGGTCACCCATCCACAGACCAACCGCGGCAAGCGTAGCTTAACCTGATCGATCGACCTGTGCGGCTGTTATTATTTAGCCACGGGCCCCGTTTTAAATTACGAGAATTGGCCTACAACAAATCCCCTGCTAGATAGTCTTATGTTTTAATCTCTGTCTTATCCACTATAATTAGGTCTTATAAACTTATCAGACGTGATTGGTATAGATTTCTAAAAACGATAAAACACATTTTCTCAACTTATAAATGCTAGTTACAATACTATCGCGATGTTGACCCCTGAGCAAAAACAAAATATCAAATCTTTTTTTTATCGTGTTTAGATTTCGATACCCAACACGTCTGCGGAGTTTTGCTAGCTAATTTAATTTGACCCTGTATATTACCAACGTGCACCCACATTTTACAGTCATGTTTAAGTCCCACGTAATAGGAGGCGACCCTATGGCCACAAATGCAGATTCCGGGAAAGAGTCAGAGAAGTTCCAGATGTAAAACCCCAATAACACATTTCCCTACCCGGGAATAAAACCCACGATCTCATGGTCAGCAGTAGCGCACTTAAAAATAAGTAAGTATTGTCACAATGCTTGGCAAAGGTATCCCCTCAGACCACATAAAAAACCAAGACAGAGGGCTGTCAACAGTAAAGTGAGACCGGTTTCGTAAACATGTGTGCACGGTGTAGTTTGATTGTAAATGGTTGTAAATGTGTGCGTGTGAGCGTGTATGCACAAATGTGTAGTTTTGGCATGCTTCACTGTATCGTTGTCAGCGCTCTGTCTTGGTTTTTTTATTTAGTCTGAGGGGATACCTTTGCCAAGCATTGTGACAATCCTTACTTATTTTTAAGTGCGCTACTGCTGACCATGAGATCCTGGGTTTTATTCCCGGGTAGGGAAATGTGTTATTGGGGTTTTACATCTGGAACTTCTCTTTCTCTTTCCCGGAATCTGGATAACAAGAACGGCTGGATTTTTAGGTTTCCGTACCCAAAGGGTAAAAACGGGACCCTGACTCCACTGCGACCGTCCGTCCGTCTCTCACCAGGCTGTATCTCATGAACCGTGATAGCTAGACAGTTGAAATATTCACAGAATATGTATTTCTGTTGCCGCTATAACAACAAATACTAAAAACAGAATAAAATAAATAAGTATTTAACGGGGGCACTCATACAACAAACGTGATTTTTTTGCCGTTATTTTTTATATGTAGTGTTAAATATTGTATGGTGGTACGGAACCCTTCGTGAGCGAGTCCAACTCGCACTTGGCCGGTTTTTTATGATACCGTGAAACATGCCAACTTTGCCCAGATTTTTCGAATAATTTCAATTTTAATACGATTTTTCTATGGAGACGTAAGTATTTTTCTTTATCAGCTACAACTGTAAGATCATGTGGATGTGTTAGTATATCTAAATTTTGTATTATTCAACATTTAATTCAATATTTGTCCAATTTTGTTGGCGGGCAAAGATAGCTGGACTTTTAGCCAACTTTGCCCACATTGATTTCTGACGCAAATATGGTCTTTATACAGATGACATAAAAACCAGTAAAAGAATTTTGGTAAAGTTGGCGTTTACTTTAGGAATGTAAACGACACTATGAAACGTTTCTTATTAAAATGACTGGGCAATGTTACCCTGACATTTTTTCTCTTTTTCATACAATCTACATTTCGCCTTTTAAAAGTGCTAGGGTTGGTACATTGTAAAAATTTTACTCTGATTTTTTTTCTTTCTACAAAGAATATGTGTTAATCGCTTGAGGCCCGGGCGTGGCCAAACTGCCCAACAACAATAAAAGACCAATTGTGTCTCATTAGCGGGATTCAAAGAGTTAAGGTAAATATAAAAGAAAAATGTTTTACGCTTATTAGTATTTAATCAAATTTGAAATTACAAATAATACTTTTTTAAGAACTTATCTCACATATTTATATCATAATTGTTCATTAATATTATAACGTCTCACTGATTCACAAATTAAAGTCTGAACTTAAATAACTGGAGAAGACACGAAATAAAAAATGGTAGTAATCGTCTATATTTCAGTTATGTCACGTCTATTCTTTTTTTTTTCTTCAGTGTAGTTATTATAAACCCTGGATCCAATTATTCGTCTTGACTTCTTCTGTCGAATTCGAGATTTATGTTTATTTTTCTGAAACAAACCATGCAACTCAACAAAAAATATTAGAAATAATAATACAATAAAATAAATACTTAAATATGTGAGAACACCTCACACACGGCCATCTGACCCCAAACTAAGCAGAGCCTGTACTATGAGTACTAGACAGCTGATATGCTTACATATATAGATTAAATAGATACTTATATAGGGAGACTGGTATTTAGTTACCGATACATAAACACATAATTGTAGGTACTCATGATAACAAACAACTTTTATTATGGGCCCAAACCTGAAATCGCGAAAAAAAAACAACTGCTCCCTACATTTTGATGAGTTGTTATGCGAACATGAATGTATGTAACTGATTTTTTTCGCGTTTTCTGGTTTGGTCCCATAGCAAAAGTGGTTTGTTATCATGAGTACAATCATGTGTTTAAGTATCGGTCACTAATTACCAGTCACACCATGTAGATAAATAACATCCAGACACAAGACACAAGACAAACACAAATGCTCATCACACGAATGTTTGCGCTGGGCGGGAATTGAACCCGCGATCCTGTATTTCGGAGGCAGTCATACTAACAACAAGGCTACGGGGCCGACCAGTAAAATGATAGTAAAAAAGTTTTAATTAAAGGTAGTGTGGAGCAGGTACTCACTCAGTACCCAATAACTAATGTCATCTTTGAATTTTGTTACTTAAATACCTATTATGTTTAAAATTAAATAAGCTCAGCAGTAGCCATAAAGTAAAAAATCGAAATAGAAGTTTTCGGAAAGTGCCAACCCTAAGCCTTTTTTGATGGCGGGCAATGTTGTCAATCGTAGGTCGGAACATTAATAGATAACTTTGCCCATCATCATAACTTTAGTTTTAAAAGAACCTGAACAACGACACTAACAGTAATAAACTCCACAAATGATTTTCTATAATATGTCATAAAGTAAACTAACCTGTGTTTTCACCATCTCGCAGAATGCACTTTGAAATTTGCACTAAAATTTGCCCGCAAAAACACGCACCACACTCAACGAGTTCCAATAACTTACTAAGCGACGTTAGCAACAAACACGATAGTCAGTATTGCCATACATATAACCTATTTTCCACGAAAGTCAATCAATGTTGTCATAGTATTAAGATATTTTTGCACATCAAAGATATGCTTAAACATTGTTCTTCGGGCAAAGTTTCCCTTAGGGGCAATGTTGGCATATTTCACGGTATTTGATTTGTTGGATTTGTCTCCGCCCCGAATAGCAGAATAACTATTAAAACATGGGAAAAATTCACGAAAAAAATATTAATGAAGATAATTCATTTTCTCATACATTTAGGCGGTATGAAGTTCGCTGGGGTCAGCTAGTCAATAAATATAAATAAATCAAACTCGGGTTAGTTACAAAATTTATATAGCTAAATTCCATAATACAATAACAGAGCAGGTATAATTATAGTATAATTTATAAGTACTTACATCAATTTAGAAGATTATCGTGGAAAAACCTAGATACATTTTACCAGGTAGTTTCCTAAAAGAGGTGTAGACGGTAAAGATATTGACCGGAAATTTATTAAAAAATAAAACAAAATCCGCAATACATTGTAATTTTCCGTTGCGATTTATCATTATAGGTGACAAGAACATTGAAATCTTTAGTCTATGTAATTTTAGAATAGTCTCAATAAGCGGCAATACATAAATAGACAACTGGGGAGGCCCGGGGCCCGGGGCACCCTTTTGGTAGGTATAGGAAGCCCCTCTAACACATCGATGAATAAAAAAACAAATAAATTCTAACCCAAAAACATTAATTATTATTTTTGTTGAGAATGAATGGATGGACCGTGGGATAGATGCTAAACGCTACCACTATCACAGGACTCGCGTCCATATTTTTTGTTATTTTAATTATTATTTTTTTGTTTTGGTGGGCATATAAATATCTTCTTAATATATATAAATTACGTGTCACGATGTTTGTCTGCGATGGACTCCTGAACTACTTAACCGATTTTAATCAAATTTGTACACCGTGTGCAGTTTGATTCAACTTGAAAGATAGGATAGAAAAAAAATATAAAAAAAAAATATGACAAAGTCAGCTAGTAATTACAGGATGAATTTGAATACATGCGACAAATCGAAATGGGAGATTGTACTCATCATTATGAACAACTTTTACTATGGGAACAAACCTGAAATCGCGAAAAAAAAATCTGCTGTTTCCTACATTTATGTTCGCATAACTCGTCAAAATGTAGGGAACAGCTGTTTTTTTTTTTCCGCGATTTCAGGTTTGGTCCCATAGTAAAAGTTGTTCATAATGATGAGTACAATCTCCTATTTCGATTTGTCGCATGTATTCAATTTCATCCTGTATATATGTTTTCTATTATGTATGGAAGTATGGTATTTATAAGTATTACCGGGAACGCACTTCGTTAATTAACATAAGTACGTACTGTAGGTACTTACCACAACATAACCTTTTCTCAAAATACATATAATTAATGACGAAACGAGAAAATAATAAAAATGAGTCCAATCCGATTCTTCGAGCAGTACCTAATAAGTACCTACCTAAATATTCCGTGATATTCTAGAGATCCCGAAAATCGTCCTCGAAGGAATCGTGCCTACACCCTACACGGTTTGAAGTTAAGAAATATCTATCTATTTACCTAAACAAAATATTCTTGCTAAACGTCCACCCCACTTAGAGAAAAGTACCTACCTAATTAACAAAACAAACATTTCTCAACACCAAACAAAAACAACTTTCAACTTTTATTTAAAACAAACAGTTTCGCTTTCCTACTTATTATTGTTGTCATTTTCTAGAAAAGTAATTAAGAGCAACGGAAAATTTACAAAAAGAACATCTTTCGAATATAATTCTACATGGAAAAAAAAAACTGGTAAAGTTCGAGAATATTCGAAATTCGAAAAGGCAATTTAAACTTTCCTGCCGTATGCTGCGTATGCACAACCAGTTTTCGCGGGCATACACCCAAAACGTTGCTGGTTGCTGATTGGTCATTCGCTGCACGTCGAACAAAGACTTACACCGGGTTGATGAGCCACCAAACTTGGGACGTCAACTACAGGTTGAATGACGTCACGACCACAACGCATGTGACACAGAGGTAAAAAAATACAATTGATTCAGTTGATTTGATAGCTACACGTAAGCTCAAAGAGCATTAACAAAATGGAGTAGAAAAAAGACTTCAGAATGCGTCAGTTTCACTAAACTGAGTAGGAATCGAGAATGCTACTGAACAACAAACTACTGAATACTTCTGACCCAATTTAGGTAGGTATACAGTACAGGCTACCGCACATTCACCTTTAATATCTTGATGATGATGATGATGATGATGATGATGATGATTTTTATTTTTGTAAGTAGGTTTGCACAAACACTTTTACACGTCATTCATATTTTTTATAAAACTAGATGAGGTCGGCGTTTCCTATCTGACTACTCTGAGAAGAAAGGCCGAAACAAACTCAGAGGTCACAGTCTCTTTTAAAGTCCAGACATAATCTTGGTCAGGTTATATGAAGACCATGTAGATCAATGTCTGAGATGGTCTTTTGAGGAAAGAACCACACAGATTGAGAGGACCTGTCCAGTCAGTGCAAGCATTTGTCAGAAATCGTGCAGCTTAACTCAAAACTTAAGGAGCTTAACGATTCGACGAACAATACCAAAGAAAGGACATTTGGGTAGGCCACATAAATTACTCAAACTGCCAGACCTAGAAAAAAAAACTAACAGAACAAAGAGAATAATAAAAATTAAACAAAAAAAAATAATCATAAAATGACCCACATTGTCTTCACATGCACAATAATTAAAATAATAAAATACTTTACAAAGTAAGTAAATGTCAATGTTTATATAAAATTCATTAATTAATGTCAATGTGTATAAAGAAAAAAAATAAATAAATAAAAACATTCAAAATGTAAAAATTGGAAGCAACTCAATCCCAAGCCTTTTTGTCCTCAATATAATCCTTAACAGTATAAAAGGCTTTCTGGCACAACTTACGTTTAATGAATGATTTGAATTTATTAAGGCTTAGATCTTGAACGTGGCTTGGTAGTTTATTATAAAAGCGTATATATTGGCATCTGAACGAGCCACCTATTTTCTTGAGCCTTGTTGTAGGTACAACAAATTTGTGTTTGTTCCTCGTATTTATATTATGGATATCACTGTATTTTTTAAACAATTTTATATTTTTATGGGCATATAAAAGATTTTCATAAATATACTGAGAGGGCACAGTCATCACATTAAACTCTTTAAATTTTTCTCTGAGAGAGTGTCACACACTTGCACATTCTTATCAACGTACGATTTATGAAATCTGACGCTAACGATAAAATATGACGTAATAAAACTCCTAAGACGTCTGCAATAACGCAAAGTTGTAATTGTAATCTAGGAACTGATTTACAAAACCGTGTTGAATTTAAAATGATGTTTGAATAATACACACAGCTACCTAAACAGCTCTTCAGTCTGGCTAGCCTTTTTCTATGTTAAGGTCGGCTTCCAGTTTAACCGAATGCAGCTGAATAACAGTATTTTACATGGAGAGACTGCCTATCTGACCTCCACAATCCAGTTACACGATAACCCTTTGAATGACTGGTGGTCAGACTTTCGGGCTTCTGATTCTGACTTAGGTAGTCAGAATCAGAAGCCCGAAAGTCTGACCACCACGTAACGACTGTCAAAGATCTACGAATGACAGCCGGGACTCTTTCCGAGGTAAGGAGGGATGTAGTCATGATGTCAGTATGTGATGGATGCTCGGTATATTATCATTATCATCCATCCACGAATCGACCGCGGCAAGCGTAGCTTAGCCTGATCGACCGATCCGTGCGGCTATTATTATTTAGCCACGAGCAACTCAGCTACAGAGCTCATGTTGTAAAAAAAAACATTGTGTCTCTAAAAGCTTGCCGAACTTGACTTGAAAAATGTGCCAAACTGTGCAAAACTTCGAGTTTTATGAAAAGTTTTGCTGCTTTATCAGAGCACAATTCTTGTATATTCCTGTTAGAAACCATTGAACCGTGAACGTTCTCAAAATTATCGCCTTAACAAAATGTAGGTATCTGAAATACCTGGCAAGGCGCAGTACTTAATGATTACATGTGGATTAAGGCAGCGACCGTGTGGCGTCCAAGGACTGGAAGACGGAGTGTTGGGCGTCCGGCGGCGAGATGGGTAGCACCTGGGTAGAACCGAGATGAGGCTGGCACAAGAGCCTGGGGATTAACACAAGAAAATAGAGAGGTATAGGCCTCTCTTTTCTTGTGTTAATCCTCAGGCTCCCACCACGACCAACACCCACTGCTGCGCATAGGCACAATAGTGGGTGAAGTCCGGCTGGTGGATAATGGATGATCTAAAAGTATATCTTGTTGTAAGTACAGTATGTGTGCAATAAAACAGATTATGTGTTTGAAAAAAGAGAACATCTTGACGTAACAGTATGAACGGATACGGATACGGATAAGCAACAATCAGACGCTTCTTTTTGTTCATTTTTGTCTTTCACTCGAAGTGACACGTCTGATCACAAAATGAATACAAGATGAAATTGAATTCATTAATGAACCGATCGAACAATATTGGATTTTGGCTCTCTTCACTTGCCTCTTGCCTACCGAATGATTAAAATATGAAATGAAATTAATGGATATGTTCATTCGAATGTAATTGTGTCGGTATCGTGTGAACGTAGAATGAAACAAAAAAAATGCACATTGACTCGAGTAATACCGTCTGACGTCACCTTTACTAACCATATTTGTTGCATCACCGTTCCCGTATATTACGTCAATTACCAGTGACAAACAACTTGAGTGATGATTTCCTTTTTAAAGACTGAAGTTGCCGCTGTGAGGATGTTGCCAAATCTTTGCGAAATCTTTAGACGGATGATCATGTATTTGCATGCCAATTATCTTTTTGACGGAACCTACATTACATACTAGGTAAGGCGGCATACATCTTGCAGTTACATCAATATAATTATTGCTAGCTAGTTCCCTAGATTACGCATCAGTGGCCTGATTACCCTTTATTTCAGCTACTTCTGTAGGTAAAGTCTGGGCCACTGACGCATGTTGGGCCACTAAAGGGATGAATGAAAGGCATACTGAGATGAGAATGCTAAGAGCGATGTGTGGTGTTACACGAATTGATAGAATAAGAAATGAGTACATGAGGAAGTTTGAAAGTGGCATCGGTAACTGAAAAGTTGTTGTGGAAATCGGTTTATCATGGTGTGGGCCGTGTGGGCAATGAGGAAAATGTCGTGAGGAGAGTTTTGAGTATGAATGTCGATGGCTATAAGAGTAGGGGAAGAACCAATAAACGATGGATGGATTGTGTGAATGGTGATATGGTTAGAAAGGGGGTGACTACCGAGATGACGACTAATACAGAAGTATGGAAGAAAAAGACATGTTGCGCATGTTGTGAACTGGGATAAGGACAGGCAAATGATGATGTAAGTAAAGTCTGGTTTCGAATTAAATCTTTTGAATCATATTCTTTTTTGTTTTCCTTTGTCACACTAATGATTTTTAAAATAAAGAGCTTAATATTCTTCAATACCTTGTCTATAGTAACAACACTGAATTAAAATCATAAATCACTCCAAAAAGTCGATTACCTATCGGGTGAAAACTCATCATCATCTGCCTATTGAGCTCGGCTTCCAGTCTAACCGGATGCAGCTGAATACCAGTATTTTACAAGGAGCGACTGCCCCATCTGACCTCCACTAATACTATACGCCTTTTGGTAAGACTTGTTGTCAGGCTTTCGGGCTTCTGACTACCCGTAACGACTGTCATTCGTGTGCAACGGCTTAACGTGCTTTCTGAGGCATGGACGGGTCTCGGTATGTAAAGATGGTCACCTATCCACAGACCAACCACGGCAAACGTAGCTTAACCTGATCGATCGACTTTTGCAGCTGTTATCTATTATTTAATCACGGGCCCGGGTAAAATCTATAAACCATTAATTTTCATGCTATCAAAAATAGTGGTCAGTCAATGCAATGTAAATAACTTACTGCACAAACTTCATTCACTGCTATATATCGTTACAGTAGGTACAGATAGCTCTAAGATCAGTACAAATACTGGAGAAATCGCTTTATCTATTGTGTTAGAATAGCTATGATTAGATAGACGAGACAGTAAACTTGTCGGCAAGTTCGATCACTGTTGAAGAAATATATCTAGGAACACTTGCGTAAGATATATTTCTACATATTTTGTACTGACGAAATGTGATGAGTGTGATGCCTATCGGTAGCCCTGTATTCTCTAGCGGCCTTATTACAAAACAAGGTTTATCTAAATAGACCCAGGTATAGAACATCAAGCCATTTTTTAATTTAGAACTATAATCAGACAAAGTTAAAGTTCTTATTACAAAAACTGACATTAAACTCGAGTGTAAGTTATGTCAATTTCGTTTGTCGGAGTATTTTTTGCAAAATACAGTAATTGGCTCGAAGTTTTATGCTAGGTCTAAAGTTAGAACTCGTTTTGTAATAAGAGTAAGACGGTACCTGTTTTCTCGAAAAAGAAATAAAGAAAAATTGTTTATTCTGCACGAATTAAACGAAGAAGATCAAGCTGTTTACAATCCTGCTATGTTTAAACCTCTCAAAAACCTTAAGATTTCCATGAAAAACTCGTACTGTGTAATATTATATTAAATTAACGAAACTAAACAGATAGATTTAAAACGATAAGGAGCATTTATCCTTAGGTAGTTCTATATGGTTAAAGAACATTGGTTTAAGAATATTCAGGAGCCAAAACCAGAAGCTCCAGTCACATCAAATATGTACACAGATGTTGATAAGTTGCTTTAAATTGACGTACCTACAAATAAAAATGTTGTTATAAATACAGGTTTCTTCAAACATAATGAACATTCTGAAAGTATTGTGTCACATAATTAAACGTTGCGTTGCGAAAAAGTTGCGGGCAGAACCTAGTCAATCATAAGATATATGATGATGATACAAAAGATTCCTACAACACACTAAATGTCCTGATACAAGTGTCAGCTTAGACTGAGAAGGCGTGCTTAAGAGCTAAGCATATCGTAAAGATAGGGTACCTATCAGTAGTAGTACACTGTTTGTGAGTGCAATTGCAAACTACAGCATCATACTGTCTGTTAGGGTTGTCTGCGATGAGTGAATGTGTTCTGACTGATTGGGTCGGTAATAATAGAGAGGTATGAGGAACAGGGTGTAATGTTCATTCATCCTCTATAGAAAAGGAAGGATCCTCCGACCAGACGGTTGTTGTGTCTGGCGGGCAACTGCCCGATGATTAATTTCGGGCCGTTGTATCTATGCTAGTTGCTCGGTAAACTTCAGCGTAAAAACGTAATTTCAGATGGGTTGGAGGTCATCATCATCATCATCATTTCAGCGGAAAAACGTCCACTGCTGATAATAGGGCTACCCCAAGCATCTCCACTTCGACCGGTTCTGTGCTTCTCGCATCCAACGGGTTCCTGCGGCCTTCACAAGGTCGTCGGTCCACCTTGTGGGAGGCCTTCCAACGCTACGTTTTCCGGTACGCGGTCGCCACTCCAGAACCTTTCGGCCCCATCGGCCATCTATTCTGCGAGCAATGTGCCCTGCCCACTGCCACTAGTTGGAGGTCAACTACTCTGAAAGGGACATTTTGCTCTAAAGATTATGAATGGCACTCATACTTTATGGAGCAACGTGCTGTTGGGCCTTAGTGACCCATCTCAAATTACCACCCTGTATGAATAAAGCCGTTTTATTGGATTCGGGGAGGTGATCGTGCAGAGAACCAAAGTTGTTAACATAGCTCACAGAATAAGCAAGCTGAAGTGTTGGCTATGGGCCGGCCATATTAGCTGTACCGAACCGATAAAGCACTACTTGGCCTTTAAAACCTGTCAACAGAAGCGAGATTTAACAACTGCCTTTTAGTTACGGGACAATCTACGGCCTGTTGCGGCGTGATAAATTTCTAAACATGACATAAGCAGTTGGTATCTGCGTGGGGACTGACGTATTTGTCTCCTAATCTTATCTAACTTAGGCTGTGATCTGTACCTACATCTTGTAGTGCGCACGTGAGATCTCGGTTTTTTATATTCTTCTTCTCTCTTCAAGGGTAAAACGGACTCTATTACTAAGACTTCGCTGTCCGTCCGTCCGTCCGTCTGTCACCAGGCTGTATCTCATGAACCGTGATAGTTAGACGGTTGAAATTTTCATAGAGTATGTATTTCTGTTGCCTCTATAACAACAAATACTAAAAACAGAATAAAATTAATATTTAAGGGGGCTCCTATACAACAACCGTGACATTTTGCCGTTATTTTATATGTAGTGTTAAATGTTGTATGGTGGTACGGAATCCTTCGTGTGTGAGTCCAACTCGCACTTGGCCGGTTTTTTTTTCTTCTTATTCTTTCTTCTTCTTCTTTAGATCTTGGTTTCTTATTAGTTATTTATTAGTTAGTTGGTTATTTAAATAAATTTTTATTTTTTTTATTTTATAATTTCCAGCCGCCAAGCAGCGTTGCTGTGTTCCGGTTTCAACGTGGCTGGTGTAATTACAGGGAAGAGGCAGCTCTGTCTCTGAAGGCAACGCTTCTGAGAAGCCTGTTGCAGATGTTCATATACGACGGTGACCATCAGGGGGTGGACTTGTTTCATGTACCAATGCAATCGAATAAAAAAAAGTTGTTCTTGGATTGTAATCGAGGAAGTCCTCCTTATAATTTTTTTATAATTGCACCGAATTCCTACGACCATTTTATTAAAAAAAAAATTAAAGTTGAAAAATCTAGTTTTATACATTTTAATAAAATATAAATCTACCGATTGGCGAAAATAAATGAAAGGTCAAACAAGAATTACCTACCATGACAACAAACTTCTGCGACTTGCGAGTGTTCCTAAATCTGTTTTTTGCATATTTAGTTCTAAAATCAGGTTTTTTTAATGTATTAAAACTTTTCCAACTTTTAAAAACAGCTGTAGGAATGGTCTTAGAGATTAGGCGCAATCAATGATGAAAAAATTACAAAGAGGACTTCCCGATCATGGTAATACTTCCTACATTTATGTTCGTATAACTCGTCAAAATGTAGGGAACAGCAAAATTTTTTTTCGCGATTTCAGGTTTGGTCCCATAGTAAAAGTTGTTCATAATGATGAGTACTATGGAGGTTGTTGGTGTTTTTCTAATAACCCTGTATATCTATAGTAGGTATCTATGGTTTTTATACGATCAAATGAGTATTAAGTATGAGTCGTGCACTTTTGGATTTTCCAATTTTTTATTATTTGTTTAGAAGCTTATGTTTTATACATCTTTACGTGTGGTTTTGAGATATGTTAAATTAGCAATATGCATATATTTGAGTGTTGGTTGTAATTTTACTCTTATTTGATGAGATCAAATAATTTTGTGGCTAATGGTACAAAAATCATTGGTAGGTAAACAAGCTGATTATTACTGAGAATTTGTTTCAAGACTGCGTAGAGCGCACTCGATATTTAAGTACCTATCGCTTCTCTTGGAGGCTATTTTTAAATGCACCACCAAAAACCCGGCAATGTGCTTGTCGCGCCACGCACAGTGAAGGGTTCCGTGGATGTATTTCACCGGCCGCAAAAACTTTAATTTCATAATACTTCTCGAAAAAACTATGAAACACCAAGTTATTTCTGCGGTTGTAATTGTAATCGAAAGTAACTCATATCTCCGAAAATTATGGACTTCAATAGCTAAGTCATTTGGAAACATCTTTTAAAATACCCAAAACCACACGCATCAAATTAGTTTTACACTATTATTTACATCTAAAAGAAGTGCGTGTCTATGACAAAATAATTAGGGGTGCCTGATATTTTTTTTCGTAGTTTCACTACACCCTTTCCTAGTGCACAGTATACGCCTTTCCAATTTTTCATCAATACCTATATTTATTGCTAATATTCTCCAAGTAAAATGGATGTGTCACATCAAGACTGACTGACAGACGGACATGACGAAATTATAAGGGTTCCGTTTTTGCCATTTGGTTACGGAACCCTAAAGAGTGGTGCAATTTTTGGTATTATATTTTTTGTTTGAGGGCCCGTGGCTAAGGTCGATCGATCAGATTAAGCTACGCTTGCTGCGGTTGGTGTGTGGATAGGTGACCATCTTTACATACCGAGACCCCTCCGTGCCTCGGAAAGCACGCCGTTGGTCCCGGCTGTCATTAGTGGAGCTGTGACAATCGTTACGGGCAGTCAGAAGCCCGAAAGTCTGACAACCAGTCTTACCAATGGGTATCGTATTACCCAGTAACTGGGTTGTGGAGGTCAGATAGGCAGTCGCTCCATGCACCTCCATGTAAATTACTGGTATTCAGCTGCATCCGGTTAGACTGGAAGCCGACCCCAACATAGTTGAGAAAAGGCTAGACAGATGATATTTTTTGTTTGAATTGTAATTACATAAGTAATTCTACGAAAGCAACGAAGATGCTCAACCGGACAGAACTAGAAAAAAATCATTGACATGATTGATGTTTTATAAATATTGATTGTCATGGATTCGAAGAACGTGCAATAATTCTGTGAATCAAAGTAAGTTTGAATGGAGGCTCGTGGCTAAATAACACCCAATATCCGTGTGTCTGCGAAGTATCGGATGCCAGAAGAACATCAATTAATAACTGTTGCAGGAACAATAACTGTTGCAGTTCCAGCTGGTCAATCAATCAACTCCATCTATCGCAGTCCACTGCTGGACATAGGCCTCTCCCAGGCTGCGCCACAACACCCTGTCCTCCGCCTTCCGCATTCAGTCTGTCCCAGCCACCTTTTCAAGGTCAAGTGAAGTCAGATGGTATTTCGAGTAAAATATTGAAATTCCGGAGTAAGTACCAAGTCTGAAAACCGACTCCGATAAAGGTTTGTTATTGGCATAACCATAGTGTTAGGGCTCAGTTAGGAATTGTTATAGTAAGTTATATATCTAATTTTATAAGCGTTAGAAATAATTTTGTTATTTTATTGATTTTTGTTTTCATCCTCTGACTCGCTCGCTGCCCGGTTGCGCCATGCCATCTCATCAACGAGTAGAGGGTAATTTTAAGCGCGGGCGCAACGGGCTAGGGAATCAAGTCAGCTTGCTTTGAATGTCGTGTCGAATAGACAATAAACAAGTCGTAGTTACAGTAGTTACACGAGTACATAAATCCGAAATTGTGGTATAAGTGCTGTTTGAAAAAATAAGGTATGTACAGTCAACAAAAGAATAAGTATGCAGAATCGTCGGAAATAGTTGAAGTTTATAAGAAACCAATGGATGTTGTCGACTAAAATTTAATTTGATGAAATGAGCTGTTTGATAACTATTAATAAAATTAAACTTTATTCAAGAACATCCATCGGTTTCTTACTAAACTTCAACAATATCCGACGATCCTGCATACTTATCACTTGCTGACTGTACCTACACTGTTAAATTTTCAATAACAAGTACCTAATGAATGTTAACCACTCACGATGATTTAAGTGTTGTGATTATTCTTTATTTTGAACAAAAATAAATGTCTGAGAATCAATTTGGAGTTTCCTTTCAATAGATTTAAGAAATATTTTTATGGGCCTAACAACGAAAATCAACAAAAACTCCACAAGACAGAAATGCGTATGCTACGATGGGCGGCAGAAGTCACACTCAGAGACGAGGTGCGCAACGAACATATAAGCGAAAGCTTCAAGGTTGCAGAAATAGCGGCTAAAGCTCAGCTCAGTCCAGACTAAGGTGTACGGTCTTGTACAGAGGCCAGCACATCAAGTTACCCCAATCTGTCAAATTTCTTTGATAGATTTTCAACTTTACCACAAAGGTATAAGATTCATATTGAATTGGGAAAATTTGACAGATTGAGGTAGGTTGATGTGCTGGCCTCTGTACTTCGACGAACATATGATAATGTCGTTAAAAATGCGTGCTTTACCATGGTTACAAAGAAGGGGGGGAAGAGGAAAACCTCAGACCGCATGGATGGCGAAGGTTAAAAAAGACATGAGGAAGATGGGACTTACAGACGATGAAGCTCAAGACCAAAATAAATGGCGTCACAATGAATAATGGGAAAGCCGACCCCGCGTAACGGGGAAAGGCGAAGCCAACGAAGAAGAACAATGAAAAAGAATCTTGCACTACCAAAGCATTTCGTGGTAGTACAATCAATTCAATAGCTATTTCTATAGGTAACTTCAAGTTGTTTTAAACGCAGTTAAGTACAATTGACGCCGTTACCGAATCGTTAAGAAAAAAAATCATAAAGAACAAGACAATGTACGAGTATATTAATAAAGATGTACTTAAAACCAGTGACGTACCTGCGACACGCAAGTACCTCATTAAAACGTCGTTCGTTTAACCCACTGTGAATTACCCACTTGAGTTCTAGTGATTCAGACTAAAACGACGTGATAGAATTTAAACAGTTTTTTCTCTCGAAAATTTACAATGTTATACTATTTACTTCGAATTTGTACAATGGGTAAGAACGGTCAGCGTATAATTATTGTTTGCTCATGTAATTTATTGTATGTATTGAAAGGTCTTCATTGCTATTTCGCAAAGAAGCACTGTTAAATGATGTCCAAATTGTTCCAATGTGAGTGCGCGAAGAATGGCAGGTCACTTGGATCATACGTGAAGACATGACGGGTTATAAGATCACTATTGTGCAAAAATGGCGACACGCAAGACTCAAAGATTTTATTCTGGTTGGGCTATAGACGTAATTATCTTTCAACTTAAAGGACTGACCCATTTGATTGACCCATGTCACCTTGGCTGCAAATTCTAATGTAGAAGGTCACCCCTAGTTTTTAACTAAGACCCATTCGGCATCATCCATCCTCGGTCATTATACAGAATGGTGGCAGCGAGGGCTCCAGTGGAAACATCGATATCAGCATAGTAGCTATTCACAATCACTGGAAACGCTCCCGTAGCGTATCGAACATCAATAAATTTTATCGTAGGAGTCCTCTAAACGCTGTTCACAAGTCCACAACCCGAAAATATTGTCAGTTTAACAAATAGACGACCGCAGTCTTCCTACAGCTGTTTGCTGTCGGGGGCAAGGCAAATCAGGTCATCGAAATGTGTCATTTTCGATACGATAACCTGTCGAATGGTGGTGTAGATCGTTCCAATCATGTTGTACAATCAATCAATCGCCTATTACAGTCCACTGCTGGACATAGGCCTCTCCCAGGCTGCGCAACAATACCCTATCCTCCGCCATCCGCATCCAGTCTGTCTAAGCTACCTCGATCTATCTAGCTGGGGGTCGCCCCACACTACGCTTGCCGATTCGCGGTCTCCACTCATCCACTCCATCCCAATATTACCTGCCAATGAGTGGCTTTACAGCTAAGTACTTCGTTCACTGGCTAAGTATTAGGTACTAAAAGCATCAGTAACTCACATGTTGTTTTGCTGTCCGTCGTAAAAGATCTAAGCTCCGCATGCTCGCCTCTACCAAGCATCTCATTTGCAAGAAATGTGTGATAACTTCGGTGGAACATAATCGTCCAAAACAATATATAAAATGTAATTTAGATTCTCTTTGGCACTCTGTGGTCCAAAACATCGTGCAATACGATATTGACATCAATTTGACGTTGACGTTTAAATTTTTTTATAGGAAATCTATGAGGAATAACTATTACCTATTTGCAACGAACTTTTTAAAAGAATGTGATTCCCTTTGGAGTTTGTCTAACCTACTAAAAAGTAGATGGCTTACTGCACCATGAACACCAGTTCCTAAAAAGGATTCTAAACTATTTTTTTAAATATTTAAATATACAGGGTGGCACATCGACGTGCAAACTGAACTGAACGTTCCTTGAATTCAGCACATTATGGTTTTGACCGCGTAGGTACTTATTACACGAAACTTCAGTTTCTTTTTTCGATAATTGACGTAAAATGTTAACGGGGGATTCAGAATGTACTAATCCATGGTAACAGGTCCCGTTTATACCCTTTGGGTACGCAACCCTAAAAACAAAGGGTTAATTCAGCTTTCCAGCAAGAAGTGATAAGATGTTATGCGCCTGCATGTTTAAAACGGCGTAAATAAGTAAAGTGACGTAAATTTTATGCAGGCTAAGACCTAACGTCTTAGCCTGTATAAAATTTACGTCTTTACGTTGGTATAGTCAACCGCTCATCAATGGTAACACTTGCACTACGAAAATCGCCCTTGCTGCTACGACATAAAGGTGTTGTCAATGTTAAATTGTTTCCACTCATATACGGTTAACTTCTTCTTAAACACACCAGCGACACGCATAAACGACAGAGTCAATTGTAACCTCTGTTGCTGGCTGAATGTTGCTTCGACCTTGTCACCTTCAGAAGCGTCCTTCACTTGCGGTTAACTGTACATTATAGATATAGCCTTTCTTCTAAATTATAATCTTTAAGATAGGTTCAAATCATGATCATCTGTCACTTGTCACTTCCTTGAAACGCATGATATATTAGTGATACACAGTGCTCAGGTAACAGCAAACTGATATCGTTGATATTTCTTCATATCTGTTGATGATGTATGCGTGTTGTACTCAGTTTTATCTATAGGCTTATGACTATTTTGAACCGTTGTCTATCTCAGTCCAACTTCCTTCTTTGATTATTTTTAAGGTTCCGTACCCAAAACGTAAAAACGGGACCCTATTACTAAGAAGCCACTGTCCGTCTGTCTGTCTGTCTGTCAGGCTGTATCTCATGAACCGTGGTAGCTAGACAGTTGAAATTTTCACAGAATGTATATTTCTGTTGCCGCTATAACAACAAATACTAAAAACAGAATAAAATAAATATTTAAGGGGGGCTCCCATACTACAAACGTGATTTTTTTGCCGTTATTTTATTTGTAGTGTTAAATATAGTATGGTGGTACGGAACCCTTCGTGTGCGAGTCCAACTCGCACTTGGCCGGTTTTTTGTTTTACAAGAGAATGGGTAAAAAACTCATTTGGTTTCCCTTTAAATCTTCCAGTAGAGTAAGATGCTTCTTTCCAGGCATATCATTATTTCAATAGATGTTCTTTTCTCGTGCTTATTTGATTGATTACTGGAGCAGTGGTAAGGACCTCGACTTACGAGTTATAGCTTGTAAATTTTGTTAGTAGTCTTGTCGTTGTTAATTATTATGTCGTTGTTATTTTTAATAAATACACACATCAAAAGTGTCTAGGGATCAACATATATTTTTGCAATAACTTTTCTCCTGATTGATATTAATTAAAATTTTCTTTAAGGATTCATCAAATAAAGTGTTTTCGTTTGTCACAGTAACGATAAACCAAGTCACCTTTGCATTAATAAAGAAATTTGCCATTTTCCTAATAAAGGGATTTTTGACATTTGAACCACTAACACAAAAGTTCGAAAAAAAGACTGAAATAACAGTTTTCTTTAAAATTTTATTGGGTAACTTAAACAATTAATAATCCGTGTTTCTACCGCGAACACTAACAACACAAGAACATCGGTTTGGCATACTCAAAATGAGTTCATCCAAATCACGCTGTGGAATGGCCGCCCATGTTCGTTGCAACAACAAAAAAAGGTCTTCTTGCGACTGGATACCCTCCATATTCGGCAGAGCTCTTCTCTGTAGCATATCCCATGCATGCTCAATCGGGTTCAAGTCTGGCGACTGAGCAGGCCAGGGCAGGACATTGATGTTAGCTGCGGCGAGAGTCTGTCTTACAACTCTTGCGGTGTGCGGTCGTGCATTATCATGCATTAACTGAAATAAGGGACCGATTTGCACTTGTAGAGGAACGATGACGTCTGATACAATCGTCTCAGCATAAATTTGAGCGTTGAGGTTGCCTCTGATCCAAATCAACTCAGTTCTTCCGCCGATCCAAATACCCGCCCATACCATGATGGTTCCACCACTATAAGGATGGACTTCCTGGCAGGATTTTAATCGCTGTTGGCGTCCAGGGGTTCTCCAGTGTCGTATACGTCTTGTATCCGGTCTCATACCAAAACGAGACTCATCAGAAAAGCACACGAAACGCCATTGTTCTTCTGCCCAATTTCTGTGTTCAAGAGCCCATTGATATCGAATCCTACGATTGTGCATTGCTATAGGTGGTACCCGTAGCGGTCTTCGGGAATGAAGGTTCACTTCATGCAAGCGGTTTCTGACTGTTTGGTCGCTAATTAAGTTCCCTGAAGAGTGATGAAGCCTCACGGCTAACATCATGGCGGTTATTGTTGGAGCTCTTCGAGTTAAGATTTGAATGTATCGGTCTTGTCTCCGTGTGGTGCAGCGATACCGTCCTCCATGGCGCTCAGCCACGCACAGTGTGGGATTTGACCTTAGTTGCGGACATCCTGTTTTATTCGTTTTTCTGAGAGATAACATTGAAACAAAACTCCAATTAAAACTCCCATTGATGTATCTGTCATAGTTTTGTAGAAATTCAGAAAACAATGAAAAATCCATAGAAACCATAGAAACAATTTTTCTACTTTCTTTTATGTTTTTTTTTACTAAATGTTTATTGGTTTGATAGCAAATGTACTTTATGAACCAACCAATCCACCAAAACCTAAAATATTGCGTTATTCTAGGCAAAACAATAGTTTTTCTATGATTTCATTTTATTTTTTTATCTAGTCACTATTTACATGGTCGCGTTTTTTTTCAGTGTCAATATGTTAACTACATTAATTACTATTATCATAAAAATAACCAGATGCGACAGACACACGATAACAGAAATATTGAATTTTAAAATTTTATGTTAGGGTTGCCACTGACAAGCGCCTACTATTTTATAACACGCAATATTTCAAACAAGCTTTCATAGCATTACTTAGTAGGCGTTTAAGTCGTGTGGAAAACAAAGGACATCATTCACGTTTCATACATTTTTGGGCCAAATCAGAAAGTGTCGGCCAGAAAAAAAAAGCGTAATATTCGGATAGATCACAAAATTCCTATTATTTTTTACTATGGCACCAAACCTGTGCGCCCTGTGGTTATGTTGTTGCATGCTTTTAAAAACAATGTGAACTAAAATGTTATTAAGATGTGTTATTTTAATACATTTGGTCAAATATATTAAATATGAAAAAAAAAAACGAACACCAATACCAACAACACCTCATTTAGATTCAGTACCTTTCATTTAGGTAAAAAAGAGCAAATGAAACAACATTAAATTGTATAAATTCATTTATATTTGTCCTAATCTAACATATACATCATCTAATCCTATTGCTGGTGGGCTGAGGTATGGGTCATGTCTAGCATAACCCATGTACCAGACTATGGTCATGGTATGAGAGCAGTATCCAATAGTCCTCTTGCCGATATTTCATGTACAATAATAATGAGCTAATGCTCGACGACCATTTGCTGCCCGATCTAGTGCAATGTACACATAGTATTTTTTGGCTTGGATGTGGCGGGATTGTATTCGTCCTCTTATAATCCACAAGTCATCCCCTTCAAGTTCCCTGACTATTTCCAGAGGAATCCCGCCACCGAGCTCAATGATAAAAACTCCGTCGGATTGAAGGTGCTCTCCGTAATAACTTTTTGCTTGTTTGAGCTGATATACACCAAGGCTGAATAATATTAAATTTTCTTCTGTCAATGTTGGAAAATCATTGAAATCTGTCATATCCGCAGCCATGGGTTGGAACTGTGCTCGCCTTCGGTTTAAATTGTGTCTATTCACAAGATCTCCCAGTGTATTGGGCATGTTTATTCTTTCACCTATTATTTGAAGGATATTAGTAGCATGAACGTTATCCGCTATCAAAATGTGATAGGCATTTATTAATGCGGCAACAATTCTAAAATAATCCACCATATTGTGCAGTGTTACATTGATGTTGACGTGTCTCAGCAGCCGGAAATCTCTTTTAAATCGACCATTTACGACTTATTAGCTTGTTCTGTCGTAAGTTGCGTGTCCCCAGGGAGCTTTGTCTCGGGCATCTTAGCGGTGTATCCATATCCTTCAAGGGTGGAAATTTCATCTCTAAAGCCACGGTCGTCCCCATTTCGGTAAAACCATTGAAATAATCCGTCGCCATAATCACTTTCATTTTGTACAATATCAAGCATTATTTGCGCATCTGAAGAAGTAGCAGCGTATGGACCAGAAACTTCTATGATGTGCCCGTCACAACAGACAAACAGAAACGGCTTTAATAAGTTTCTGAACTTGTGGCTGCTATAGGATTTCCTTTGAAAAAAGTAGTTTGAACTCTTTTGAATATATTTATATATTTTATATATTTGGGGATTCGCGAGTAAGTGGCTTCGCTGGTTTTAAAAATCGATGCTAGCCGGGATGATGACGATGATTCTCGGGAAGTCCAAGTATAACTTCGACGATCACCGACAGGCGTACGACACGAAATACATAATTGAGGGACAAACCGGTGATTTTCCAGGTACCTGCTTAAAAACAGGTTTGGACTTGTTGTGAATTGTGACGCTCTATCTGTGCGGCGCGTAGAGTATCAATGATGAAAATACTCTCTTAATAGAGAATAGAATTCATTTTATTGCACATCAAAAGGACATACACAGTATGAATAATTAAATATACATGATCAAATGTATGAACAACTTCATAATAACATTTTTATTGTATTTTAAAAGTGTGTAACACCGTATCCAAAGGGCGCACAGAATTGGTGTCGTAGTAAAAAATTATAGGAATTGTGAGTTCTATCCGAATATTACACATTTTTATCCTGGCCGACACTTTCAGTTTTTGGTCCAAAATGAATGATGTCCTTTAGGTAAGTTGGTCGCGTAATGTAATAGTATGTACTTATTTATGTCTGAAGCATTATTTATATTTTCTGATTTCAGTTTTTTTCCTTAAAATTGCGTTTATGTGTTTATTTTAATACAACTTTAATACTATCAGATAATGAAGATGATTGGTAAATGTAGGTACCTACTTACTGTATGCTAATATACTATATCTATCTAAATTTTCTTTTTATTAACACAGCGACCGAATACCTATTTAAGATGATATCTATTCCAAAAAAACCCTCTCTACCCAACAAAAAAGTTCTAAGTTTATGACAACCCTATTTCCATAGAAATTATAAAAAACCTTAGAAACGCAATATCTCCAACATCGCGCAAGCTAGTTATATGGATTTTTGTCACGATTTAGTAGAAACATAACCCTATTGAATTTTTGTTACAAAAAACGCGACAATAACATAGATAATTTCTAATTATTTTTTTTTCAAAATTTTAAAATCATTTTTTTTTTCTCGTTTTTCTGCACTTATGGGATTGAAATTTTCACACTAGTAGCATTGTAAACTAGCAGATGGTTTGATTTTTTTACAAAAAGAAATATCACTTATTTCGGGAAATATGACTGAAAACGTTTTTCGTAAAAATCCACGACTTAAATGAAAAAAAAATATATCTGCAAATCTAATTGAAATTTTCAAAAAAGTATTACTTTAAATGGTCTGGGATGACTAGGCCTACTTAAATCCAACATAAAATGATAGTGTCCGCAACTAAGGTCAAATCCCACACTGTGCCACGGTACCAGTGCTTCGGTAACGTGTCCAAAGTCGACTGATAACACTCTGACTTGTATTCAGAGCTAAAGCCACAGTACGTTGCCGGGAACCAGCTTCTAACATTCCCACGGCTCTGAGCATTTCTTCCCTGCTTTAATGACGTCGCCGCTCCATAATAACGTTGGTTTTAATCAGTAGTAGGGAAACAGTAGCACTAATAATGTCTTCAATGCGTTGTATGTTTTTATAGGGAAAATATTGACAGCTGATTTTCATCTTTTACTCGAATTTGATTCACAGTTCCTGATTCAAATTATGAAATGCACCAAAAAGGATCCATATAAAATCATAAATTTATTACAAAGCCACATCTCAATCTCAAGAAATCCGCATAAAAATGCTTGATCCCTAGACACTTTTGATGTGTGTATTATGTATATAGGATTAGGACATCTAGCGAGACGAAGAGATGGCCGATGGATTAAAGCTGTGACCGAATGGTGGCCAAGGTTCGGCCAAAGAAACCAGGGCTGTCCAAAAGCGCGCTGGGTTGACGATATCGTCAAAGTCGCGGGAAACACCTGGATGAGAGACGCACAGAACAGGGAAGTGTGGCAGAAGAAAGGGGAGGCCTGGACCCAGCAGTGGGGGATTCCGGGCTGAAATGATGATGATGATGATGATATAGGGTTAATTGATCTGCAATATACCAAAGCCATTGTGGAGCTGGATACCCAACCTGTGTCGTACTCTCTGTGCACACTTACACCACAAATTTTGTGCTTGAAATCTATACTTATAATAAATCTGTAGAGAGGTCAATTCTGTACATGATATATATTTTCAAAATAACTATCAGGGGGTAATTAGTGATCGATACTGATGCCAAAAATGCAATCAGTAAAATTTTTGTCTGTCTGTCTGTCTGTCTGTCTGTCTGTCTGTCTGTCTGTCTGTCTGTATGTTCCTTATATAAACAAAAACTACTCGACGGATTTTAACGAAACTTGGTACAATTATTCTTCATACTCCTGGGGAGGTTATAGTATACTTTTTATCACGCTACAATGAATAGGAGCAGAGCAGTGAAAGGAAATGTTGGGAAAACGGGAGAAGTTGCTCCATTTTTTAAGCTTCCGTCGCGTGTGCAGCCTTAATGGTTAAAGCTACATAGAAATAATTTATGACGGAAATGTTCTACATAAAATTGTCTAAAAAATATTCCACAACAGCATATGTCCTTCTTTTATGGTTGACTCACAATAACACGTGTAACTCCCGATAGCTTAGCAGTTCGGAGCTTTCTGATTATATTTGTTTACTCTTACGTTTATAATACTCTCACTCATCCCTAATTAAAAGAAGTTAATATTATTACCTATTCAATAAAAAAAGAATCATAGTAATCGGTATAGAAACACCAAACTTATACATGTAATACGCTAATAAGCCATCGCGCCGTCGCGCGTGAATACTGAATCATGCCATAAGGATTATTTTTGTGTAACGGTTGCCGCGCTCGACGCGGGTCGTGGCGGTAGGGTATAAAAAGGCGGGAAGGTCCGAGCGCGAGCTTCATTCAATATTTGGCTGGACAATAATTGATATTAACAAACCGTGCTTATCAGCGCGATTTTTAGTCTTTAAATAGTTTATTTGAATTTCTTTTGTTGTTATTTTATAAAATAGGTATTAGCTGTTTTGGTAGTGTTTAAATATTCGTTCAAATTACAAATCTATACTTATAATAAATCTGTAAAGTGAAAATTCTGTACATTGAAAATTTCAAAAAAATAAATGGCAGGGGGTGTTATTAGACCGACACAGAACCCAAAAATGTGATTAAAAAATTTTTTGTCTGTCTGTCTGTCTGTTTGTTCAGGCATCAGGCAAAAACTACCGGTTCGATTACGATGACACTTGGTATAATTATTCTTTAATATCCTGGGCACCACACTGGGTACTTTTTAACCCGGAACAAAATATACAATAAAAAACAAACTTAATTTTGCGGTTCGATCCCTAGACCCGATTACTGTACCAACCGCAAATAATAAGTTTGTCGTAGTACACGACGAAGATAATAATAATAGGCGAGCGTTCGTTCATATTAGCATTCTATAAATTGTATGTTTTAACTGCTACTTGCAATTCAAAAACGTGCTTTTCAGTGCGACCTTTTTATTCCTTTTAGTTTTTACTAAGTACAGTTTAAGGTAGAGTTATTTAGGTTTATTTTTATAAGTCGTAGGTATAGATTTTAATTTTAAAGTATGGGTAGTATATTTGATTTGAGGGGCCCGTGGCTAAATAATAACAGCCGCACAGGTCGATCGATCAGGTTAAGCTACGCTTGCCGCGGTTGGTCTGTGGATGGGTGACCATCTTTACAAACCGTGTCCCCTCCGTGCCTCGGAAAGCACGTTCAGCCGTTGGTCCCGGCTGTCATTCGTGGATCTTTGACAGTCGTTACGGGTAGTCAGCAGCCCGAAAGTCTGACAACCAGTCTTACCAAGGGGTATCGTATTACCCAGTAACTGGGTTGTGGAGGTCAGATAGGCAGTCGCTCCATGTAAAATACTGGTATTCAGCTGCATCCGGTTAGACTGGAAGCCGACCCCAACATAGTTGGGAAAAGGCTAGGCAGGTGATGATGGGTAGTATATTTGATAGTGTACGTAGTGACCGTAGGTTATTTTATAAAACTGTTAGGTAGGATTAGTCATTCGTATAGATATTAGTTTTTAGGGATTTTGCTTATTTATTGAGTTTAGATTAGTAATCATCAGAAATAGGTTTATTTAGGTATTTTATTTTCTGTTATTGAGTTTTTTTTTTTTATTATTTAGGGTTTATTAGTAGGTTTACTTTTATAATCTAATATAAAATTCAAAGTCCTGTGATCCTGTCTGACTGATTATATCAATGCACAGCCTAAACCGCTGGTCATAGAGACATTAAATTTGGAGTGTGTTCTGTGTGAAGTGTATAAAGGTATCCACTAAGAAAGGGTTTTTCGAAATTCCACTCCTAAGAGGGTGAATGGGGGGAGGGTGAAATTTCACGCGGACGAAGTCGCGGGCAGAAGCTAGTTATTAAATAAATAAATAAAACTCTCTATATTTTGTTCTTACACTATGAAAGGCCAACGCAAGGCCAATGCTAACGCTGTCGACGTGACTGAGTTCTATCGATCTATTCCGCAAAAATCTCACCGCTGAAGTGAGCTGTCATTGCACCTGATACTAGCGCTTGACACTATTGCCAGCTCACTTCAAGTTCAGTCTTCACCTAAGTTTTCACGGTGAGATATTACAGAATAGAAACAATACAGGTTATTTTAAATCGGCTAGCTAAACTCAATATCTAAAGATGATAATAAAACAGAAAAGTGTTTAGATATCGATCGATACTTATCGCGTCTACGGAATTTAGCTAACCAATTTAAAATAACCTGTATATGGAATAATCTAAACGCAGAAGAATAAGCTAAATGCTTTATCATTTGAATAGGTAGGTACTAAATTCGGCTTTTTTATTTTCCGGCCTATTTCGGTAAGTACCTACTCTTCGGTATCCTAATTATTGTACAGAATCCAGCACATCAACCTACCCCAATCTGACAAAATTTTCCCAATTGAATATGAACCTTATAACTTTGTGGTAAAGTTGAAAATCTATCAAAAGAAATTTGACAGATTGGGGTAGCTTGATGTGCTGGCCTCTGTATATTAAAACCGCAGCTCGTCACATCAAGGTGAATTATCAACAACAACGTACAAGAAGGCTTTACAAAAACGGCTCTACCGCGGATACCCTTCATTTTTTGTCGAAACGAATCAGACTCAATAATTCTATATTTAACTTGGAACCGCAAATCTTGACTTCCTTCCGGTCAATAAAACCTATAAACCCTTCTTCCTTTTTGATATAATTGCTTGACCTTTATAGCCTAACGTGCATTCGCGATTGATTTGCCAAAAATGTAAACAAATATGAATTAATGGAAAAATAACTTTAATTCGAACACAATAAAGTTCAGTTTACGCTACAACTTCAGATATTTTTATAACTTTGTCAATAGTGCTAGTCACTCTGAAATCAACATAATTTTCATTGAAATAAAGTTGTTATTGTTTAACTTGAAATATTATAAATCAGAAAGTAACTCTGTCTGTAATTCTGGCGTTTGTACATAATTATGTCACCAACATACGAACATCATTAATTTAATCTACCCTAGTGCCGACCATCCACCAACCCGCACTGGGCCTGCGTGGTGGATGGCCCACTCCCTCTCACAGAGAGAGTCCCAAAAGATAACATTATACGAGTATAATACCGGACGATTTTGTTTACCGTCTCGAATTTTTTACAGGGTGCTCTACCCATGAATAACAACTTTCATTATGGGACCAACTCTGAAATCATGAACAAAGATCAGCTGTATGTATGAAACAGCTTGTTCATATTCATGGGTAGAAAACCCTGTAAAAATTTCCGTTTAGTCCACTCTCGACCCCTCGACCCCTAAATTGGACGGTAAAAAAAATCATCCGGTATATTATCCTAGTGCCAAACGAGGAAAACATTAAAGTTATGGCTTTATAGCTACTTTGTATTCGTTGCTCAACACAACCTGTCAGCTTGCAACGTCTTTACTACGAGTAGTAGTTTTGTTGAATCGGAAGTATCCGTTTAGTTTTCCAGGAATTATACGACAATAACTTTGCCTGTTTTGTTGTTAAAGGAAGGAAAAAATAATGTTCCGACATGGTGTTAAAAACTTTAACATACAATTTGTTTTGAGGCTTTTATTACTTCTTTTTTCTTCCTACTTTGTATTGTAATTATATTATTTTTGGATCCTTTATTACATTCAATAATTAAAATTTACAAGCTAACACTAAAATATATATTATAAATATATTAACTACAAGTATTACATATAGTATTACATATAGAGGTCGAAAGTCTGACAACCAGTCTTACCAAGGGGTATCGTATTACCCAGTAACAGGGTTGTGGAGGTCAGATAAGCAGTCGCTCCATGTAAAATACTAGTATTCAGCTGTATCCGGTTAGACTGGAAGCCGACCCCAACATAGTTGGGAAAAGGCTAGGCAGATGATGATTACGTACAAGTAAATATATAAGTAGTTAACAAAAAATTAAAGAAAAAGCAGGAGCTTATTGGGCGTCAAAAAATTCGTCCGCATCGCTGTCAATGGGATAAGTGCCCAAAATGCTGGCAGCATTACCACGTTGGATGGCAATGCTAATTCTTACGGCTCAAACATATAGCTCCCAACAAGGTTGTTATATTTGCGCCCTTTGAGGTTTTCTGCTCCTGCAACAGCCTTTATTTATGCTTCTTATTCTTCTTGTAAGTTCGTCTTTCTTCGTCCTTTACCAACTTTCTCGGCAATAAGGTCCTACCACTCCTATCCTAACTGTCTTAGCATATTATGACATGGACCTATAACTCTAAATCCCAATTACTCCGTTTAACTTTTCACCCTGACTGCCAAAATATACTTGGATACCTACTAGACAATGAAAGCAATTGACATTATATATTTTTTCATACAAATCTTTTGTAATTCATGAATAAACTATTAAAGTACCTTTCTTTCTCGCAGACAGCTGTTTTCCTGATGTCAGAGTAATCCCTATTATCAACATATTAAACTGTGTAATAAAGACACTTCGTAATTAAGTAAGTACATGCGATACCGTGTGGGTAGAGTCAATAAACCTATTGTATAGATAACAAAACATAATGACAGGTTTAGCAAAGAATTCAATTGAAAGAAAATATATGGAATGTTATAAATAAAAAAGTAGGTACGTCCCTACGTACTCCGGAAGGCGAAGCGTTGGAAGGCCTCCCACAAGGCGGAACGATGACCTAGTTGATGATGCACAGGACCAGTTAATGGCGACGCTTGAAGAGCGAGGCCTACGTCGTAGTGGACGTCTTTCGGCTGAATAGTGATGATGATAATACTTATTGCAATATTCAGCTGCATCCAGTTAGACTGCCCCTAACATAATTAGGAAAAAGCTAGGCCGATGATGATACTACTACAGTGCTATCAATAATTGTTTTTGCGATGCTAGAAAGATGATCAATAATATATGGCTAGAAAATGGTGAAGAAAGCCGTCTACATCAACCACAAATTTTGTGTAAGGGCAGGAGAATGGATATATAATGATGATGATGTGATGGATTATATTTATCCATACTAATATTATAATGCGAAAGTTGGCTGTCTGTCTGTCTGTCACCTCTTCACGCTTAAACTGCGGAACCGATTTAGAAGAAATTTTATATGGAGATAGTTTGAGTCCCGGAAAAGGACATAGGGTAATTTTTATCCCGATATTCCCACGGGATCGACACTTATGCAGGTGAAACCGCGGGGCGCTGCTAGTAATTTATAATGTAACATGTCAAGCCCGAATCTCTTTCCAAAATTACTGTTATAAGTAGGTAGATACTTATGGGAATATCTACTCAAATCGCTTTTAATTGGCACTAGCTGCGCCCCGCGGTTTTCCCCGAATAAATTTCGATCTCGTGGGAATATCGGGATCAAAATTGTTAATCCTGGTTATAAACTATCTGTGTGCCAAATTTTATCCAAATCCGTTCAGCCGTTTGTGCGTAAAGAAGTAACAAACATAAAAACACACACATTCACAAACTTTCGCGTTCGAAATATTAGTGTGATTATTGATTGAGCTTACGACAAGAATACTTTGTGTACCTATCCCTGAAGCAAAACAATTCAATGCAAATCCTTGGCAGTGATTGGCAAACCATGGCCTCAATCGGCAAACCTATATTTACCAGCACAATTAGCTCTGAACGCTCCGTGCTCAGCATCATAATTTTAAGTACTTAATCGGCTTTTGTCTTTCACCTTCTACCTATAATAATACTGGCCAGCCCTTTTCATACCGGTCTATAGTCAGTGGCGGATACATTAGGATAAGGGGTTCGAGCCCAACCCCCTCCCGAGTGATGATGACCTCCGTAGAAACAGAATTAACGAACAACAGAATGTACTGAATGCAGCAAAAGACGAATCTCAAGAGGATCTAAATTATTTGTATTTTTTTGGAAATATTCGTGGAAAAACTGCATATGAAAAATATTGTACGGGACACGGGTCATCATCCGCCTAGCCCTATGTTCGGGTCGGTTTCCAGTCTAACTGGATGCAGCTGAATACCAGTGTTTTACATGGAGCGACTGCCTATCTGACCTCCACTACCCAGCTACTGGGTAATACGATAGCCCTTGGTAAGACTGGTTGTCAGTCTTTCGTCAGATAACGACTGTCAAATATGCACAAATGACAGCCGGGACCACGTGCTTTCCAAGGCACGGAGGGTCTTGTTATGTGAAAATGGTCACCCATTTACGATCGACCCGTGCCAGAAACCCCTCCTATCTCTTATCCATTGCCGGTTTGTTCTTGTGTTATGCGTTTAATGTAAATGTTGTTGTACTGTAAAAATGAGAGCTAATCCTACTGTTAGTGTGCTTTCGCAATTACCCCACAGGTTGTCGAACTCCGGTTCCTATCCTTCCCTCTGGTTTATCTCGAAAGATATCGTAAGCAGCAAATAAAAAAATTCAAACTCAAAGCATTTATTTCAATTAAACCATTTACATGCACTTTTGAATTGTCAAGGAGTTGTTCAGTCAAAAACATGAAGCTGTTTACCAATTTCAAAGTGCAGTAGTTTCCTAAAGGAGAAGAACGAAACTCAATGGACACTCTTATAATAGAGCAACAATGGAAGAATTCATCACACAGACACACAAACATAGGTCCTCTTATGATTCTTTGGCTGCACCAAACATACACCGGTGAGGCATATATACACAGTTATTTAGTTCCAAGAAACTCATAATTATGTCCAACAAAATGACACATGTTCTAGCTATGTTATTTGTTGTGTGATTGTTAGCAATCTCAACTTCATCATGGAAACAAACATTTAAACATATTTCTGCTGTTTGAATTTTCTATTAAACAAAATATTTGAAGGTGAGTATATACTAGAGTATTTTCTTGAGCATTTCAATGTAATGGTAAAATACAGGCAAAAGCTCAGTTCTTGCCTTTAAAAATTCGTCAGAAGCCCGAAAGTCTGACGACCAGTCTTACCAAGGGGTATCGTATTACCCAGTAATTGAATTGTAAAGGTCAGATAGGCAGTCGCTCCATATAAAATACTGGTACTTATTTAGCTGCAACCGGTTAGCCTGGAAGCCGACAACATAGAACAGTTCAGAAAAGGCTAGGCAGATGATGATGATCAAGTCCTCGTTTAATATTTGCTGGGACTATACAAACTACAGTAAGCATGTTCGCACTCAAACATTCACTACACACCTTATTTGTCTGAAACCTCTCCACACTAATCTCCCGACATACTTGACTGATAAACCCGTTAGTATTAACTGCAATTCTTCTTAGCCAATGAGAGCTTCGTATTCATTCACGCCCTCGTCTCATGAGTGTCATGACAGCTCTCAGTGCGATCCATGCCTGTCTCACAGTCGTGTCACAGAGAAATATCATAAAATGATAAGTAATCTCGCTAATGCCATGACAAATAGGAATCTAAATCCTTTGTAGCCGTGCCTCCGAGTTGTCTTATGTGACATAGGGTTAGCACATGTGTTTTTGTTTCATTACCCGACTGTGCCCGAAGGAGGGTTATGTTTTTTTTTTATTTAACTGTTAGGAGAAGTGGTGGCCCAGGGGTAACCACCTCCAATTACGAGTTGTAGGCCGTGGGTTCGAACCCAGGCAGGCGTTTTACTTTGTGTAAATAATTTCATCACCATTTCTCTCAAAACGGTGAAGGAAAACATCGTGAGGAATCCGACATGTCAGTACTGGTCAATCTCGAAGAGAGGCGGCTCGAGTCCCAGCAGTGGGAACATTATAGGCTCATTATGGTGTTTAACTGTTTGTTTTTGAAGAGAGAAAGAAGGACCAACAGACAACAATTCACATCCAGCTTCTTCCAGTCATTGGTTTCATCTCGTAGCTATAACTGCGAGCCCTTTGTTTAACAGTGGGTGTCATGTCTCAGAGGTTGGCTTGTGCTTCGCTCCTGCGTCTGAATGGTTGTCTCAGACTACGCTATAATATAATAGCATAAAGCATAGTACACAACACACAACACAACAGTATCGCTCGCCATACATTTATTTAGAACTATAATAGTATAGCAACGTGTGAACGTGTTCTAAATAAATGTATGGCGAGCGATATTTTTGTGCTATGAACTATATGCTGTTACTTGTATATTATAGCGTACCTAGTCTGAAACGAGCTTTACATTTATATTCATAAATAGGTGCTACAATGACTACCTAACTTTGTCAACATCGTTGGAAAATATAACCCAGCAATTTAAATAAGATAGACTTTCCCGGAATCCTCGGGAAAGTCTTGCGAGGTCTTTGAGCTGTGTGGCTTATGGCAATCGCTTCCATCAACTAGATGAGTGTCCCAAACCGAAATTCCGTCCAGTATTTTTCCAATGTTCCCTCTGGTTTAGAAACTTGAATTAAGTATAAATAAGTATTTAACGCCTATAAAAAAAATCCATAATAAACTAATTTTAGAACTAGGCAGTGGGCAACTGAATAATTTAAACTTGTTTTATTAAATGCTGTTGTGTCGTAAACTATTATTATTTCCGATTATATTATATTATTATTTCTTTATTACAACTTGTAAGATATATTTAAATTCAATTTAACTGTTATTTACTACATTTGTTGACGTGGATTGGCGACGATTGGATGATGGATGGACTGTGTGAATGAGGAATAAGGATAAGAACAGTAGAATGTTGATTACCTACTTAAACCGAGAGATTCTGAAAAATCGCATCGTGTGTGTCTAAACACTCAACTTGAAAACGTGCGTGAAGTGGGCTGTCATTCCTTCTGGCGCTAGGAATAGCTTCTAATTGACAACTCACCTCAAGCTCACTTCACCATAAAAACGGTTATAGCAGCGTAGGTGGTAGATACCCGATTATTATTTTTTTTCAAAGTTAAAATGCATTTATTTAAATTAAACCATTTATTTACAGGCACTTTTGTATAAAATTGTCAAGGAGTCGGTCAGTCAGAAATATGAAGCTAGTTGCCCATTCCAAAGCATAGTAGGAACCTATAGAGAAGAACGGGCAAGAAACTCCATGCATATCTCTTAGATCAAACGCTTTTTAATAGCTTTTAAGCATGCATTTACGTACTTACTACGGTTAGCAAGATGTCTGGATACCAGCTATTACTGACATTCCGAATCGAAGCTGGTGTAGAGTCCTATATAAAATTCTCATGAAAACCGGACAAGCCCTCCAAGTTGTTTGTTAGCCAAAGGTGTGTCAGCTGCATGCTAGGGAATAAAACTGCATGAAAACCTCTTTATATACGACCAATAGATGTTCCTATGTTTTTCCCCAGTTTTATCAAACTTATGCCCCTAAACCTTAACGTTTTATCTTTGATTACTAAGTAGATGACACTCGACAGTGAAGCGTTAGTCAGAGACAAAGAGTACAATATATACTATGAGAGTCAGAGAGCAGCACACTCACTTGCTACGTGTATTATTTTATTTGTATTTTTAACAAGATAAGTCATCAATCATCTTAACAGATAATATTTAAAAAGTCATGAGTGCTCTAAGCTTCAACGGTAGGCCATGCAGGAAATACCAAATACTTAACTAAGTACTTCAGCAACAATATTATCAATTCATTGATAAATAACTCTCCAGCTGAAATAATCGTAGATTAAAGATCGTTCAAAGTATAGGTATCTATCTACTTTTTGGTGCAGCCGTGAGACACGCTTTCCTGATAATTTCTTACATCGGACTTCATACTTTTTTATTTGTCTGAGGGGCAATTCTCGTAATTTTAAGAACGTTCACAGTCAGTCTCAATCTGTCAAAAATACCTCTAATTTCCCTACATTTTGACAAGTTTTTGTCGTTTCTTTGTCGCCGAAATGAGACTGTGACTAGATTTTGAACGTTTTAAATTACGAGAATTGGCCTTCTGATGTGGTGTACTGTGTCTTTTAGTCCGTGCTAAATAGGTAAATGTATTTTCTTTCTTTTTTTTCTTACTTAACTATACGATCATAACATGTAGGTACTTGTATCAAGTTCATCAAATGAACTAAATAGCTGTTGTCCCGCACTATAGTAACCTCCAAGAGTGAACATATGTACTTCCAGGCTTCCAGCACATCTGGACAATCAGCCCCGTTACTAGTCCTTGGTGACTAGCTAAACATATCAATTTTAATGATTATCAGTTCTATGACTGGTGGCAGGCTCTTCGCCCCTGTTTATGTGTGATTTATTATCAGCTACTTATCTCGGAGTTCAGCTGTACTCTTGCTCTTGTGAGTCTGCTGTGGGTTAAAAGATGCTTAATCATGCTCAAAATATTAAACGGTGCCATCTATCGGCAGACGCGAGAATTTTGCCTTTCAATCACAGAGTTTGGCCAACGAAAGCTGACCACGAATTATTTTCTAAACTTTTAGCATGGATACATTTTATGACTGTAATCCTAATTTTCAATGTCAATAAATAAATAAGTTCGCAATGAATAATAAATAGTATCAACTGCGTTTACGCAGTGTTTAACCAGGGTAACAGCTCTTGATTTTTTAAATTGCCACCTTTTTTCTTGATCAGCTTTCGTTGGTCAGAGTCTACAAAGCTAAAAAACGCTTAAAATACTTTTTGATTCTGAGTCTAGTAATGAGAGCAGGTGAGTTAAGCACAATAAATTAAACAGCCAAGCATTATTTACAGGTTATTATTGAAGGATACTGACGTTTTTTTTTTAACTGTTTATTTCGATTCGACGTCCATAATCAATCGGCTGTATTAATTTGACTAACATAGCTTTTTATCTCAAAATAAAAAAAATAAAACATAGAACGTAACTGCACAACTTTGCGTTTTTTTAAGCAAAAAGAAACAAAATGTAACTTTATACATTAGAAATCACAACATATTTAATTTCCCCTTATAGAATACTTATAAACATTCACGTCATAAATGTTAAATTTTTGTAAATTTTGTATGAATTATATGACTCAAATAACCGTAAAACCGGTATTTTCAACCAACGGAATCAAAGCATAGCCATAGACTCATATCTTGTCTATGGTACACAAAGCTGGCGTGGCCTCGTTGACATTTCGTTTTCGTTATCGCGTCGCCATTTTGCGTTGATTTTTCCTTTGCAATCGTGTTGCCTGTTGTAGTTTTAAATAAAATAATAATTATTTGTTATAGCGAAGCTGTGATTGTTAGTAACTAAGTAGTGTAATAATCTAATTGTTTTTATCTTATTTTATTCTAAGTTTTCGTGTCTTTTACGTTACAATGGGCAGAAAGAAGAAGAAGGCATCTAAGCCATGGTGCTGGTATCCTTTTCCAATAAATACTAAATGGATTACGAAATTAGATTTGTACACGACCTTCGTAATAATGTCAAATGCTAATTTATCTTGTATTATTGATGTAGTATCACAATAAGTTTCCTTAGCCATAGTGCAGGTATTGCAACAGGGAGTTCGACGACGAAAAGATTCTGATCCAACATCAAAAGGCGAAACATTTCAAATGTCACATTTGTCACAAGAAACTGTACACGGGACCTGGACTGTCAATACACTGCATGCAGGTATGTGCGTCAGTCAGTGCCATAGTTTTGGCATCCGCCTCGCCCGCCCACGGCCAACGCGCACTCGCTTTTTTTAACTCTCATACCTATAAGTATCTATAGATATTTTGGCGCGACTAACGGGCCCAATTCTGCTCCCATAGTAGTACTACACAAAATGTCTTTCCCTATTTTCACTTGGGTGGGTAGACCTAATAAAAAACGTTTCTAAATTCCGAACAAAGAATGCTGTAATATCAATTTTTAATTCTGTTTCAGGTTCACAAAGAAGCCATAGATAAAGTACCAAATTCATTACCAAATAGGTCAAATATAGAAATAGAAATCTATGGCATGGAAGGTATACCGCCAGAAGATATGAAGGAGCATGAGAAACAAAAATCAGGTATAAAAACTCTTTTATTTGGCCATCAACTGAACAACTTTGGATTGATGTATGTACTATTTTTTCTATTATGCTTGGGACACTAGTTATTAATGTACATAGGTGTGTAGTTTGTTAAAAAATAAATGTTCCAACATGAGGTAGGTCAATATTGTGATGTTTTGTGATAGAATATGTTTTATTATCTGTGGTAATTTGTACAGGTGGTGCTAAAGGTGAGGAAGACAGTGATGATGATGAGCCGGCTGCAAAGAAAAAAGCAACCCCAGCACTGGTAAGCTAATTCATATCTTCAATTCTTTGCCACTTGACACTTCTAGGATGTTAGCAAATGTTACAGCCTTTTTTAATCTGCTCCAAAAAGAGATTGGTTTTATTTCTTATAAAATAAACTGGAATTATAGCTCTAAAACTTCATATTTAGTTTCCTTCATCCCTTAAATTTTCTTCCCCAGTTTCCTTAATCCCTTAAATTTTCTTGCACTTTTACATAAATTTACTAAGAACCACTCAATATTTTCTACACAAGTACACGGCTGCATATCAAGCTATACATTTCCAGTTTTAGCTGACCTCGCATTGTATAGGTTTTTGTATAACGAGAAATCAGCTTATACTGAAAATGTAAAGCTTGATGTTGTGTGTACCTATCTACATACTTATTATTGTTCTTATCAACAACACATGTCATGTGATCGTATAGATAATACTGAAGACTACTTATTAATTTAGTTTTTTTTTTTTTTCAAACAGCTGGGCCCAGGGCCATCCCAGGTGACACAGGGTATATTACCCACACCTATGGGACCAGTCCCTCCTGGAATGTACCCTGGACATATGCAAATGCAAATGATGCCTCCGTTTATGCAGGCACCTAGGTAAGCTGGTAACTTGTTTAAGTAATTTTAAGAATAAATTTCAGATCAGTGTTTAGTTTGACTATTGTGGTTACTTGAGGAATCAGGCATCTTCTTTTTACAAAATACAGGGTCCATTTTAGGCTGAAACTAATACAGAAGTTCTTATGTTTTTACAGCTATGCCAGTTACATAGAATTTCAAAAACACTATTTATATAACCCATCCTTTTGGCTTTGCCATAATCGGATAAAAAATATTCAGATTAACACAAAGAATTGAATTTGGTTTAAAAACAGGTTTGAAATATGTGTTACAAAAAGAGAAACTTCTAATATTTACAATCCAGTTTAGGTAGCTGCTGGTTTAAAGCAGCAACTTAAACTGGATTGTATTGTGTATGAATAATTGTGTTGTTAACCTTGTACCATGTTAGAACACTAGAAGGTCAATACTTACTGGTGAATCATATTTTGTAGCAGAAAATGGTAGCTTAAGTCTTATATTATGGTATTTATAGGTGAGACTAGCTTTTTCTCACGTCATCGCCCGCGTGGCTGTCGAAAATTATCCCATGGGAACGTACTTCTGGGACAAAAAGTATCCTATGTCCCAAGCCAGGTAACAGGACCTGTGTGCCAAATTTCATCGAAATCCATTCAGCGGGCAAGGTGTTATAGGTAACAGACATAGTTGCTTTCAAATTTATAATATTAAGTATGGATATCATGGCATGATAATGTTTATTTACTCCTGTAAGATAATCAAACATCATTTACTAATGATATGATAGTCTGTCAACATTTCCAATACTCATGTACTATGCATTTATAGATAACAAAAATAGATAATAGTGCCGATTCTCTTGTACACCGAACTAAACTATCACTAAAATTCCTTACTTTTGTCTATGAGAATCTTAAAGATATTCTGCAAAAAAACATATCTAAACTTAAAAATAATTTTGACAACTAAATCGAATTTGACAATCACGACACCACGTGGATTTTTTTTTTTTCGAGCCGGAGGCGCGCAGTTCTGCAGCCTCGACGTCTTTTATATGGAATTTTTCACTTTTTGTATGGAAAATATGAAAAATTATTACCTAATAGTGTTGAGTTTTAGGGGTTTACGAGTTTTATAAAGGGGGTCGAAATTTTCATTATAGTAGCGATAGGACACACAGTTTTCGAGATATAAGCAAAAGAAAAAAAAGATACAATACTGTTTTTGTACCTAAAGTAGAGGTGGTGGTGTGAATTTTAGTTCATGCAAACTAATTTTATTCCACACCTTTTTAGTCGCGATTAAAAATAGTCAGATTTAGTTAGAAAATGTAAATGTTAGGTGAAAAACGTCAAATTCTGAATAGCAAAATTACGATTTTCAGTAAACTAATAACTCAGTGCCATCTTAGTGCTATCAAACTAAAATATAGTTAAGTTGTGTCACTTTAGTCAATTTCAGAATGGGAAATCGTTGTTTCACAGGAATAAACAAAATTTTGGTGATTTTTAGTCTAGTTTAGACGTATTTGTGACAAGAGCATCTGCACTAATATCATTAATTTGGTTAGATAATCAAGATATTGATTCTAAAGCCAAATATAAGTACTGGATATTTTTTTTTATCATCTTGATTTTTTTACAGGGTGTTCTACCTATGAATACGAACAACTTTCACTATGGGAAAATCAGGAAAAAAAAATCGGCTGTTTAATACAAAAGTTCAATACCTACTTGACCAAAATGTATGAAACAGCAGTTTTTATTTTTTGTGTTTTCTGGGTTGGTGTCATAATGAAAGTTGTTCATATTCATGGGTAGACCACCCAGTAAAAATTTCGAGACTAAAAAAATCACCAGTATAATATTACATCTCCTTCCCATAAGGGGAGGTAGAAACTGCCGAACGCCACCTGCTACAATCCTTACATACCCCTTTTGTCTCTTATATGATTCTATAGCCTAAGCTGAAAAAAATATTATCATCCATTGGCCATTTTCATTACAAAGGTCTTTGTATTTAAATACATTCTGATAAACGCAGCTAACCATCATCAATGACATAGTCTTGTTTTGATGTAAAACATAAGTGTCTGCTTTCTTTGTAATATAATTTATAATGAAAGCAAATGTTACAGAATGTGGGACACATAGTAAATAACAATGTTCAGAATTTGCATAATTTTCTGAACATGACACTTGAAACATACATTTGCAATGTATTTTTCAATATATTATTGAGGTTGAGACCATGTGTTAATGCATTTTAATTAGCAAAGTCGGTAGTATTGCGACTGTGTCCAACTTTATAAAACTTTTTGTCTAAGGGCTGGTTTCTCCATAACCAGATTAGTTTTATTCAAGGAATGAAATTGACATTTAACAGATTTTTATAAAATAATTGTCAAAATTTCTAAATTATTCCTCAAATACAGTTATCAGATGATTGAAAAATCAGCCCTTAATAAGGAATTTAAAACCTGTAGCCCCGTTTTTATTAATAAACATGGAGTATGCGAGAAGCACAAAGCTGGTCGAAGTGACGATACCTGGGGCCTATGTCCACTAGTGGACGTCTTTTAGCTGAAATGACATGGCCATGATGAAAACTTTATGAGGTTTATACTGGTTGTAACTTTATTTATAATTGGCCATTAATGTCCCACTAATGGGCAAAGGCCTCTATTGTCTTTCGACCACTATCTATCCAGAACTGCCAGGAACCAATCTATATTACAGGAGTCCAGCTCATCCCACTATAACCCAATCCCGGTTATAACTTACTCCACAATTTATGTATTAAAGAGGGGGTAGATGTTTTTGCTGAAGTACAAAAGAGCCAATAGCATTAGCCACTATAAAACTTGATAATGGTGCCGATTCCCTTCTCACATCTAAAACTTTCTTAATGAAATTTTAATAGAAAGAAAAAGATGCATTGAACTTAAATTTAGTTTAGTTTGTGACAAGGGAATCGGCACCATGTCAATTTATTCGACATGCTATAAGGAAAATTGTAATTTAAGATGAGACCTGATTTTAGTTTCAAATAATATCTTATTTCATCTTATTTAAAAACTAGCTGCGCCCCGCGGTTTCACCCGCGTAAGTTTCGATTCCAAAAAATAACTGGAGAGGGCCACCCTTTTCATCTTATAAAAAATAACCTACGACCTATTCTCAGACCTACCAAATATACCTACACAAACAATTTAATAAAAATCGGTCAAGACTTTTCGGAGGAGTTCGATAACAAACACCGTTAAAATCAAGTCACTTTTATTTGTTAACACAGGTAAAGAAATACAGATGTTACACGAGATCTTTATATATTAGATAATGTAAAAACCTAATTGTTTCAGGATGATGATGCAAGGAATGCGGCCACTGTTTCCGGCGGCGAGTATGCCCCCCACATCGACCAGTAAACCTACGTTCCCCGCCTATAGGTATGTCGCCTAATTATAACTAACTTGTTATACTAACTAACGATATTTATTTATAACACATTGTTATATTATTACATTTAGAAAAAGTTGCTTAAGATGAAGGGAACTGTATAAACAATAAGTTGATGATAAAATATTTTTATTTATTTACTTAGATGATGATTGTATATTGCTAAACTATTTCTGGAATGTAAGCTTGTCATGGATGGAAGTAAGAGAATTTGTATTATTCACCATTTTAAAAATAGATAAATCGGCGTGTAGTTTTAGTTGAGAAATCATGTATTAGATAAATCTACTCAAGTTACAGAATTCTCAATAACTTTACTTCGCTGTCCTATATATGGCGCATAAAACTATTGTTTACAACATACTACGAATGCATAGCGTATTACTAGTCTAGGACGTTAAATATTTTGGCACCAAATGTCTGCCAACACACAGAATTTGTCTCATAAAAGTGCTAATGGATATCGCAGTGTTCACTAATTACGCTGTAAAATAACTGTTAATTACATTGACAGTTATTAAAAACATACACACTCTAGGAATTTGCACAAAAAATGGTTCCACAATTAGACAATTATTTCTCATTGTTTATTTTCTATTGTGTGCGTCATTGTAATACACTAGTAGTTTGCCCGTGGATTCACTCGCATCTTAGGCAAAATAATTATATAAGTATATGGATGGATAAAAAGTATCATGTACCAACCCTGTACACACGGTTACACATCAAGCTATACATAACCAGTTTAAGCTGACTTCTGATTGTAAGAAAAACCTATACAATGCGAGGTCAGCTGAAACTGGAAATGTATAGCTTGATGTGTAGCCGTGTGTACCAAATTACATTGAAATCTGTACAGAAATTTTGACATGAAGCTCAAACATACAAACATGTATTGAAGTGCGCAATTTTATTATTATTATATGTAGTGTAGAAATTGCGTGTACATGTATAAATATGTCTTTTATATGTTATGCAAAACAATAATCATATCGCTATTATGTTAATATTCTCATTAGAATTTAATTGCAACAAAGTAGAATGTTTACCATGTAGAGATAATATTCCGCCAAAAGACGAGAATTTATCAAGAATGAAGATTAAACGAATTCCCTCATTTTTAGCCAAATATACAAGTTAAGATGTTAGCAAAAATAGCTCTAAACGAGATCAGACACAAGCAAACGGCACTTATTGTATGATTATGTATGTAAAAGATTATTTAAAAGATTACAAACAACAACTATATTCCATTTAAACTCCCACCTCAGTATTTATTCTGGATCAAACACTACCACTACCTACTACAGCAACGCTACGATAAGTGCGCCGCCGACGACAACAACGCCATCTAGCAGTTCTGAGCTCAAAGAGAACGGGGACTTGAAGCTTCCTGCGGTGAACTCGTGTCCCCTTGTCACGGCCACGGGAGCTGGTTCCAAGATCATTCACCCGCCCGAAGACGTGTCGTTAGAAGAGATCAGAGCAAGGAACGGCAAGTACCGAGCGAAGCCCAAGCCGGACGCGCCAGCCGCACAGCCTGCGCCCGCGCCTGCCATGATCACACCCAGTACGAGTCAAGCAGAGGTATGGGTTAGTGGTTCTTTTATATTTATCTATTTATGTCGTTTGATAGCACTTTGTAGCAGTTTGCTCACGATTTTTGTTCTTGCACCTTTGTTGTCATAATATTATTGCTGCTTATTATTCATTACTGCATTGACACTATTGTCAGTGATAAAACAATAGTGAATAATCCCTTGCATTCAGATTTTAAATACACCACATATTAACTTGATCCATCCTCAAAAATACATTTTTGTAATCTAACATCACCTGTGTGGAATTTTTAGATTGAGTTCAAATTGTAAAAAAAAAATGTTTACATACCGCACGCGCTTATTTGTGTGTGTCGATTATTCAGAATAGCTCCAATGTTTGTTTTACACAAGGAGAAATATTTTAAGTTCTGCTGTAGAGATTGCGTAAATGCTTCAGATTTATTTATAAGCTAAAACATAGATAGTTACTGAACTTTTATTTTAATTTTTTTTTTTTTTTCTAAGTCTTAATTTGGTGGAGCGTATAGCTCCCTCCACATATCCCTGACTCTATTAACATACAGTCTTCATCAATGTCCTTTTAAAAAATTCATATCATGTCTAAAAGCAAGGTAATTAAGCTCTCTGTGCTAGTCAACCCCCCCTACAAATCGTAAAAATCGTATAGCAATATTATGAGTAATACTAACGTAATCATTTATTTTGGTGGTAGTTGTCGATACAATAGAAAATCCTTCATAATGATCACGTTATAAGCAAAGCGTCTAAAAGCAGAAGAAGTGCTAGTTTGCCTCCCCAATAGATCGTACTCGTGATAGAGCAACAGAATATGAGTATTACTAACACGATCATTTGTTTTCGACAGGTGGCAGCACATATGAACGCGGCCGTAGCGGCAGCACGGCAACAGCAGGCGGCCGCGGCTCTGCGGCGCGGCGTGCTGGGCAGTATGGGCATGGGCGGCATGGGCAGCATGGGCAGCATGGGCAACATGGGCAGCATGGGCGGCATGGTGGGCATGCTGCCGCCGTCCGGCATGGTCCCGCGCGTGCAGGTGCCCGTGTCCGTGCCGCAGATGCCGCCCGTCGTGCCCATGCTGCCCGTCATGCCCCAGTTCAACCTCGTGCGCCAGCTGCAGCCCGGTCAGTACCCGCACTATGCGCCAAACGAATACCGCTAGACCTCTGGCGAACCCCCCTTACCGTCAGGCGGCATTTGCAAACTGCGTCAACTCAAGGCATTTGCAAGCTGCCATGTTTTCAATTTCTTGGCTTGTTTTCGACTCTTAAGTTGATTGACGTATCTGTAATTCTGAAATTAGTGCTCACATTTCCGTTAAGTTATCTAAGCATAATATTAGCCACTAAGTGGTCAGAAAGCACTTTGCAAACGCCCCTGGATGCATATCGAGCGCCTCCCGCGCTCAATGACTTCTGAGGACATTCTGTGAAGTATGATAATGTTTAGACATTGTTTGATAATGTTTACATCCCCCTTTTTTTATCATGTTTACCAGTGTTTCTTGATGAATTATATAAAAGTTCTCGTTATATGCTGGTTAGATGAGCTGCTCGTATGTTTACGACTGCTATCCTTTTCTTGTCCGTGTTTAAACCTCTGATGTCCTTTCAGATGACCCCCCCAATGAACAGTATTATGATGTATTTGTATGGATATGATAAACTCTAACGTAGGACATATCAAAGTATTAGGTAATTCGTAATGATATATTCTCGTTGTCTTTGATGTTGCACATTGAAAATGAAGTTAAATGTATTTACTTGTAACAAATTGTATTTTTTGATGTTGAAATGGTCCAAAGCCGAGACTCGTTGAAGATTTTTTTGTACAATGTAAACCAAAGAAATTATGTAATGTTAAAGGTTAGTTAAAAGACTGGATTTTAGTACATTCCGATTGAAAACTCACTAGAGTCGTCCATATTTTTATATTCGCATAAAATATTGACAAGAACACAGTTCACACGTTGAATGTAGCTCTGTAACACTCTGACACATGGTATTATTTTGCATTTATTGAACTTAAGAATAATATAGAATGGGTGGTTTTCTTTAGTAATAATATTGCTTTACGATAGTTTAGTGTAAGAAGACAGTAAGAGAACTATTGTTTTGATTCGTCTTGTTACTCACGCGACGCGTGCTTTTTACAATATACGTGGAAAATGGAGTGTCATGAACATTTGATATTCAAATAAAAAGTGCATTCACTTGACTGATTTTATTTTTATATTTTCCACGACAACATGTATGATCTAATTAAGACTTGACTAGCTTTAGTTTATTTTGACTGTGTGTAAGGAACTGATCGCTTGTGTTTAAGCGCGTGGAGCAGTTGTTCACTTAGTTCGCTAAAGTTCGAAGGCAGCACAAGACACTCAGTGCTTGGCTATCAGAGCAGGCTGCGGTCATTGTCGCTCGGTGGGTGCCACTTGATATTATTATGATAGCACTGGATGATGTTAGCTCCGGTGCCCGCGACATACACGATATCTGTCTCTCAGTAATCTAAACACATAACAGCTTGTCGATACTCACCCCTAACGCCCACTAACTCGACCGACCTCTCACCCCCCTAGTACAGAGCCACTCGTCATAGACTAAACACTGTCAAGAGCTAAACTGTGATTTTGATGTGCCATCCGCACTATCGGAGGAACGGAATGAAAATGAGCGGTAATTTTATTCACATTCCTTAATGGATTTGCTTATTGTAGTAGCTCTTATCTTATTACTGTCTCGATTTTCTCGTAGTGTCATATAAGATATGACTTTGTCGGTTTACGGGTGGGTACACTAATATTATATTTACGTACAGTAGTTTTGTCGCTTTACAATGTGCATGAAAAGAACGAGTTAATAGTCGTTGGCTGAATTGGATTCTACGAGCAACCATTCTCGGATCACACTGAAACATGCATGAACTACGGATATTACGATTATTACATCGCCGAGTATTTTGGAAGTGTGATTTTTCATGTGAATTATTTATCCTACCTACCTGTGTTCCTTTGCTTATACTGCACCTTATCAGTCGCCGAGCTCGCGGCGTGGCCGTGACGTCACGCCGCGAGGGGCGCGTCGGGTGACAGGCGATTGTTCAGCAGTCACAACGGCCCAGCCGTGTGTTGGACCTCCGCGGTCCCCTGTTGCTACTCGCCTGAGTGTCGGCGCCTAGTGAGCGAGCCTTTGTGTGTGCAGGGATGCTGCTGCCGGGCGGCATGATGCCGATGGGCGCGATGTTCCCGAGCGGCATGGTCATGCAGCCGCGCTACCGATAGCCGCCCGGACCCGGCCGCGCCGGGGCCGCCGCACTAACGTCTTCTGTTGACAGAGCCGGCCCGGCCGCCCGCCGACGAGCCCCGAGCGAAGGTAGGCGCTCGTTCAGTAGTAATCGTTATATACGTCCGCTTGACCGGTTGTGTGTCCTCGGCTCGTTGCTAAATACGCGGTGAGGGGATACTAACGACAAGGTAAGGCGGCGGCGGCTAAGTGCACGTCGGACAGGTGATCCCGTCGCCCGGCGCGGCCGTGGTTGGGCCGGCAGTTCCCTGCGGGCGGCCGCAGGCGACGCGTTCCTGTCACAACAAGTGTTGTTGGATTGGCGGCCCCCTGTCCCTTAGCATAAGTCATTATATTCCTACCTTACCACTAAGCTCTCACATAGACTGTCAACAGCAGATTTCAGTAGTGAATTCCGATCTTAATTAAAATTTCTGGTGTTAAGAGATGTGTGTAAGATTAATAATGAAATAAATGTTATCTGCCTTGATGATTCTCTAAGCGTTTCCACATTAAAGTCGTGACATTTGCCTACTCTTGTAGAATTTTGACTATTTTACGCAATAAATGCTCTGGACATGATACCTTGGTTTTATTTTCCCTTAAATTTCTCTAGATCCCTTGACAAGCGCTTGACACGCCATAACCATGGACTGGTAAAATGAATAAATTCTCTATGATCATTCTCATCTTACCTTAATACAAAAATAGCCTCAGCCGCAATGATAGAACCGAAACATCCCAGTGGGTTTTTGATTATTATATTGACCGAAAATGATGCAAATTTTTTGCAATAATGATACTTGGGCTGATTAGTCGGAGAAGGCAAAACAAAACTTAAAATATCGGAAGACCTTTACCCCCACTAATTAAAGAGTGGGCCCGGGTTATCCACCCTATGGTGCTAAGCCTTTTTAAATTCTGTTTATCCAACTAGGCCTAGGGTGGATTCTCGGACATGCCGGGCGAAAACTACCTCAGGGTGGATAAACTGAACAACCCGTGGGCCCCTGGCATCTACTGTTACGCTCAGAAAAAAAAGGCGATTTTGGGGATTTCTAACATTCGGTAAGCCGAACTTTATACCTTTCGTTTTTTTGGCATTGAAAACTCTTGTATGTTATTTGACGTAAACCAATCTGTAACCATTGTGAGTGCACTGTTTATGTCGTCAAAATTTTGTTTTTTCTGTACTTATTTAAATAAGAGAGGTATCATCTGCAAACAGTACAATGTCACAAATACCCTTTAAATAGAATGGTAAGTCGTTGATATACACTAAGAACAAGAATGGACCTAGTATTGAGCCTTGCGGTACACCTAACTGAACTGGTAGCCCTGAAGATTTCGCACCATTAACATCTACACATTGAAACCTATTATGTAAACAAGCATTTATATGTTGAGCTTCGCTTACCGCAATGACGTACTTTACGCATAAGCGTGTCATGGTGCACGCAATGAAAGGCCTTGGAGAGATCACATAACACACACCCACCCCCCGTGTCTAAGAAAATACAATTGTCACTAGGGAAGTAAGCAAGGGGTGGGGGGGATATTTGCTTATTTTTGATGATATGGGGGGTCTGGGTGGTGATTACGTCAGCAGTATTATTTTTACTTTTCGGATTTTCTACAAGATTTTGGTTTGAACACATAACATGGCAACCCAACAGTTGTCTATGCTCGAAAACAAAACTTTTCAGGGATTATACAAATAGAGCAGTTTGTAGTTGGGCAGTGGGGAATTTAACCTGCACAACCACCAAACGCATGCTCGAGAATCCACCCCGGGGTATTCCGATTTTCTTGCACGCCTGTGTACCGTCATTAATAAAAACATGATAGAAATTGGCCCAAGATACTCATTCGCATACCATACACTTTCGCAAATATGTTGTAGCAAAAAATAGAAAACGATTGATGATCGTCTACTAATGAAATTAGTGTTGGTAGTTTGCGACATAGTAATCCTAACTATAAATATACCTATATAATATTATATATGCGAAGTTTGTTTGTTACGCTTTCACACTAAAACGGCAGAACGGATTTGGATGAAATTTTGCAAATGGGTAGACCATGACCTGGAGAAGGAGATAGGCTACTTTTCATCCTGGATCGCAGACGAAGTCGCGGGCAACTGCTAGTACTATTATAAACGAAGAAGTTAATTTGATTTATATGTAATACGTAATCGGAGTTATGTAAAGTCTGAAGAACAATCAAAAGTGACTACCGAGTAAAGGCAGATCATGCATTTCTGAGTATACATCCTGGGGTGGAACAATAACCGAAGTAAAGCATTGATGAATGTCATAAAATTGTGTGATTATTTCCATAAAAATTTAGACTACCAATACAGATATCTGGCAGGACACCGGGAAAACATAATCACCGAACGGAAAAACAAGTGTGCCTAAAGTATAAAATCTATCGTTGACACCAAACATTTTACAAAAAAAAAATCTGCTAAAGTGAATCAAATGTGTCATTCGCTCGCTACACCATGGCAATCATCTTCGAATCCCCCCGCCCCTGAGGCTCCATGACTGTCTGCATTTTGTAAAGTGATTGATAAAGGGTATTTGGAATGCAGAGTATAATAAATGAAATAAAAGTTTGCTTATAATAAAGCTGTATATTGAATTATAATAATAAAAGGTCTCGTCTGTACACATAACACATTTATACACGACAACTATCCGCTAAATCGTTATTAGAAGAAATATTATAATACCAATCCTAAAATACATGAATTACAACAGGCTTAATTATATAAAGTAATAATACAATTATTTCATTTAACTAGTATCACCATTAAACGATTCGTTCAACCCAATTAAATCTTTTAGTAAATAAATTCACAACATTAATTAATTTAAAATAAACAAATGATGCTATTTTTAAAATAATTTCACAACAAATACTAAACATCTATTTATGGCAACATTTAAAAAACGCAATAAAAAATGCAAACACCTCTTATAACTGTAAAATTGTAAGTCGCATTGATTACTAAACTATTGTATAATTAATTATCTGTTCCGTAACATCTAAGCTAAGCATTATACGCTACTTGGTCAGACGAAATATAGGTGTACAATTCACTCCCAAGTTTACGACGATTTAGTTACAAAACTACAAAATTTGAGCTTTCAGAGGTCACAAACGTGGCCGAATAATGTAGATTAATGTGAATGCTTCAAAAGTTACGATTATACTCCTAGCGGCCGCTAACCCGCGAATATTGAGCTCCTACTTTATTATAAACTGCCCCTACGTAAACCACATACATACTAGACTACAACCAATCTTTGTCGATATGTAACTGTTCATTTAATTGCGACCTGACCGAACGGAGCTAAGGAAAATAAATCACAACCCTTCAGCTAATTGCGAACACACCATTTGGCACGTTCGGATTATTACAATTCGTGTTTTAAATTATCAAAGTGGACTAGCAACGATCGAATACGAAACGAATACTGATTAATGTTACATTAGAGGTTATAAAAATGTTATCCAGTCACATAGTTCTCTAAAGTTAATGGCGCCAAGTTGGGGAAGTTCGACACGCCGCGCTTCCCTCGAGGACAACCTCATTTGCTTCTTTACCCTGATACTAATCAAGGCAGCTCTATCAACCTAAAGAAGGCATGTGAACCATCCAAATCATCCGCTTTCATTCTTGGCGAGATGCCTTGCGGTCACCGTATCAACGTGATTTCCAGAGGCAATATCTCCACCAACAGGCTTTCCAATATAGAATCTGCGTCTTACTATTCATAAAACATTCATCTACTTCACATTACCCGAGTAAATCAGGCGACGGAGTCGTTCGGAACACATCAAGCGAAGGCGACGTTGAACGAGCTAAGTCGGGACATGGTGTGTTGGTCCGGGTCATAGACTCGAATCGCTCTCTCATAGCGGCCACGTGGCCAGCTATAGGCACTACCTCTTTCTTTTCCTCTTTACCCGTAACTTCGGGAGCTACGTCTTCATCTACAGTCGGCCTTTCGGGCAAGTCCAAATCAGATAGTAAAGACACTTCGGAAGACGCGGTATAGTACATTTCACTGATTGGTTCGCAAGCTGCGTTCGCGGGTTCTGTGTCGGACGGAAACGTGTCCGTTTCGTCGGTAGGTGGCGACACGAGCGCGTCGCTCCAGCGCTCGGCGCGGTACGCTTCTATAGTGCGTATCGACACTTCTGAAGGACTCGCCAGTTCCGTGTCGCATTCGACGACCTGCGCCACGTCAGCTTCAACATCGATCACACTGATGGTCTCGACTGCGCTGACCGCGTTACTACTAACTACATCTTCTACATTATCCTCTTCAGGCGACTCATCCGCGACTTCGTCGTAGGTGGAAGTCCTCATCGTTTCACACAGTCTGTTTATAGCGTCAAAGACATCCTTCAAGTCGCTGACGTCATCAGTGGGCATCATGTGTTCTTCTATGGGCAGTACGTCGAGGTCAGCGGCAGGTTCCTGCACGCAGGCGGGCAGTAGCGTGGCGGCCAGCGCGTTGGCAGGGCACAGCAGCGCGTGCGCCACCGACAGCAGCGCGTGCGCAGGCGCAGCCGCGGGCACCAGGTGCGCCGTGCTGCCCGAGCGGCCGGGCGGCGCGGGGCGGGGGGCGGGGGGCGCGGCGAGCGGCGGGGGGGCGGGGGCCCCCCGGGCTCGCTAGCAGGCGGACGAGGTGCGCGTCCAGCCCTCCAGCGGGACCGACAGCGGCGGCGGCGGCGCCTGCGCCTTGCTCACTGTCCGACACACAACTTAAATTAAACAAAACCGATGAGGATTTAACACAGCGCCTAATGCTAGGTACACAAGCAGCCGCTCGCAAGCGATTTCGCATCTCAAGTCCACACACAGTTTTGAAATCGCTAGCGACAAATCTGCTGTCGAAATCTGTGTGTAGATGTGTGATTTTGAAATCGACTACAGTCCCCGCGTGTGTAGCTAGCATAAGTTATCACCAGTTCTCTCAGAAAACATACTTCGTTCACAGATAGTTTTAAAGAACTAGACAGACACAAAAGATTCATAGATATATGAAATTGGAAATACGAACAAGAAGTTAGAACAGCATATTATGATCATGTAATTTAATAGTTTTGAAGGTGTCCGTCTAGATCCCACATTTCCTAAAAGAACAGATGCTAATTCAGGTGTATTATACAGTTTGTTATTAGTTTTTCATTTTCGCAGCATGTCTTAAAGGTAGTCACAAAATTCTAAAAACATTCAGCATTACTTTTCTCATAATATTTTCTAAGCATTAATAGCTACAGAAATATCTTGGAACAATATTTTAATGTCGATTATTACCTAATAATGTTAGGCCCCCAAATCCAAGTTCTTATTTCATGCAAAATGCACAATCCCAGCCAGAATAAGTGTCCTATTTAATCAATAAACATATTGCAATAATAAATCAGTATACTGACATTGTTTATATTTTACTACCCATAATGCAACGATTGTTTATTGACCAAAAAGCACACGGTTTATTGACGAATACGGCCAGTAGGTACATCAACGTACACAACGAACTACATAATTTAAAAAACATATTGTCAATACACTGGGCGTATTTAATTTTGGCATAGATTGTTCGTAAAGCAGTACGTATGTTAACTAAGCGAGAAATCAACCAGCAACCAACTCGATTTTAGAGCTGTAAGTATCAGGCAGCCAGTTGATACCTTTCAAAATTTTTCGCCAGTGAATAACCAGCATATCCCCCGAATTCTCAAACACCCCTTCCTTTACTTAAGCTGTTCTTAAAATGGTTTCTCTGTCTGACCTTAAGTGACAAACACAGCATATCTTAGACTTAAAATTGAGGAGTGGTTCAGAATTCGACTGCTGTTCATTAATGATTTTTAATAAAAATGTTCATGCAAAATGCTCCATGCAGTGTTAAAATGATTATGTACACATGAAGGATGGAAAACATGCTTGAAATAATAATTAGAAACTTACCCAATTGACATGCAGATCATATGGTTGTAGACCACAATCTTACACTTAGTACCTTGGCTACAAGAAATATTTCTGACTTTTATAATAAAAAACTACAGATATGTTGTATGCTTGATTCCTACAAAGTTGGATAAAAAGGCTAGATATATATTTCATGTGTTCTAAATCTAAAGGTCAAGAAGTCTACTTTTAATAAATGCACTATTTTCTACTCAGTTGGAAGAAATTCTATTCTGAACTAAGTGAAAAAAACTATAATACAAAATAAGGTACTTAGTCAAAATCTGATTATCTTTGTTTTCTTTTCAGAAATGCAGTTTATAGCATCTTTAGTGCAATTCCATTGAGTAACTACATTGTATTTCTACATAAATATATTTTAAACTGACTTAATTATTTTTTACGTCCAATTATCTGATAAAAAAATAATCACGAAAAGAATGTCAACTAATAATTATAACTATCATGTACTATGTAGTTCATAATTCAGATTTATACTTTTTAACTACATATATAAAAAAGTTAAAGTAACCTAATCGAAAGTTAAAAATTACTACAGCACGAACGCCGACGTACACAAACAAGCATATACGACACAGATGTTAGGACAATAAAATACAGGACAACTGATTGGTAATTATTACTCTTTTATTATCGAAAAAATAATAATATTATAAATACTATGAGCGTCGTACACAGCACTATCACAATACCGGTTGCGTTTCAATACATAAAGCGTAACTGTAGGCCCATCACTAAATTTCTTAACTGCGAGTTTTAAAATGTATGATACGCACGTGACAAATTTTGACGCTGCATTTACTCGCGCCGTAGTGAAACGAATGCGTAACGTCAGCATTATCTCGTTTCTGCGCGCGAACATGCATCGGCGAAATTTTTGTTGCGAAATTTGTGTTGCGTGCACAAGTTAGTTGGGCTGAGCCCTTAGCTCGAATATTACTGTGAATATTTGCATGAAGCCGAATCTGCTGATTTTTCAACAAAACATGAGGCACGTTTTTCACCCGAACAAGCATTTTGAATCACTGTGAATTTCGACTTTGAACACCAAAAAGCTAACATTACTAGTTAGCAGTTAAGCAATTTAATGAGCAGCTTTTGAGTGAAAATAAAATGGGCATGAAGCGATACAGGTACAATAATAGCATAAAAAATCTGCAGTAATGGCACCTCACTATATTAAAAAAATAAGAATCACAACATAGTTCTCGTCTTTATCCTTCCAACATTGCTACATCGTGCAAGCATTTGATACACGAAACAACCGATCCAGTATGTATAGACTAAAGTATCATATAATAATAAAAATATAATTAAATATAAATATGCTTAATGACTCAACACGATACATTGGTAGAAGTCCTAACTACTCCAGGAAAAAAACTAGACAACTTTTTATCGCGAAAAATATAATTCTTAAAAGGGAAGCGCTAGGTAGTTGAATAATTGAAATATCAATCAATAGGATTATATGAACTTAAGAGGCTTGTATTGATAATTTTAATAATCGATCAGAGAGGCGCGCAATGATTGTTAATATAATGATTATACCGCATGATGAGCACCTGGAAAAAGCCGAGAAAGATAAACAAATCAAGGATCTTGACTTGGCTCGCGAGGTTGTCGACACGTGGGGGGTGTGGACTCAGGGATCATTGTGCCGATAGTCGAGAGCATCGACCAACACCTGAGGAGGCCCTCGTTGGGCAACTGGATCAAGGGCTTGATTCAGAAAGCGGTACTTCTGGACACGGCCCGCATTGTCAGGAGGTTCCTTTCTCTGGAGCCCTGACCTCTGGTAGCTTGGACCCTGTTCCTGAAACCGGTTGGCTACTATTTTTTATATTTTTAAATGTTTTTTTTTAATTATGTTTTTGTTTATAAAAATATTTAAAAATGTAATTTATAAAGGTTTAAATGAAATAAAGGAATTTTAATGAATACAATTCTGTAAATACATACTTTTTACGATCGCGAATCATATTTCGTTCAACATACTATCTGACACTGACCTGCAAATTGCAAAAAACGTAAGAAAATTTGAATTTCGCGGTCTACCCTGGCGCTTACCCCTTAAGGGATAATGGACGTTGATGTTTTTAGATTACTTATAGAAATAGTTTTTTTTTTTTCTAAAAGTCTCAGCGCCCATAAATAACCTTTTTAAGTAGGTAATTAATATTTTTTTCACCAGTGACATTTATCTGGTTTTCATGCTGGAGTACTATTTATTTACTAAATAATGAACAAAACACTCAAGTGTATAAAATAAAAGGCTTACATATTATACGAATATAATTTGGTATTCAATCGAATGGTTTAATTTAATCGATAAGTGATATTGATTACGAATGATTTGCATTGGTATGTGGAGTGTGGTGAATCGGAATACTGGCTCAACTTCTAAACACTTTTATAAACATCTATTCGGTCTGATTAGATTTGAAACGGATCTTTTATTGGTCGAGGTTCTATATACAGAGAGATAGTCAATAATAATGCAAATAATGTGAACTGAACCTCATATTACACCGTCATCTAAAGGTCTACAGCTGCGGGTGGGCCTAGCCTGGTCGAATGTATTTCTCTAATATGACGTATTTCCGGCTACATATTATTATACTACCCGCACTGGACTCTGTTACGCCCTGACAAAAGCTGAAAACCGAACGAAGTGGAAGAACATCATACATAAAACTACGAAGGCCTTTCAAGGAGACGATCTTCAGTTATGAAGAACGCGACCAAGAAGAAAAATAATTATCGACTTATTTGAAATAAAACCGATCCATTATTTGACTTTTCTATATCTATTCAACGCTAATGTCGCGATTGACCGATAAAAGTATTTTAAACATCTTGAAACAATGAGAGATTATCTATTTAGTCCAAGTCTTTTTTTTGTAACCTTCTTGATTACTGAAAGAAAGCAGTATGTTTTAAAATAAGCTGCTATCAAAGCTAAGTCAGTATTCCAATATAAAAACGTCACTCATTTGTTATGTTAGTAACATGGAACACCACTATGATATCAATGTGCAATGTCCACCACGACCATGATTTGAAATATTACATTAAAACTACAACCAACCAAATATGTGTTCCTGGAATGACATACTAAATGCGAATTTTTTGGAAAATAATCACTGTACTTTTTACTCAAATAAAATGTAAGTACTAGAAAAAGAACAATTTTAGAAACATAATATTACTTGTAAGCATAGAGTTTAACTAGTCTATACTACTATGTGCAGTATCTAGCAAAGTATAGTTCAGTACAAATAAATACGTAGCGCGCATTTGTTATTATTTAATTATCTTTGTAATATTTTATTGTGCAAAAGACACACTAAATTAATAGACACTATGTCAATTCATACTTTTATCGATACTATTCCGTAGTCGATAAATATTCGCTTCGTTAACAACAGAACTATTCATGTCATTTTATGTTTAAATTATTACGTCTTTATTTATCTGGTATTAGAAGTTAATTGTTAATTGGGATATAAATCAATCAAAGTGAAGCGAAAACATATCAACATAATAGGGATGTCTAAGTATGAATCGATTTTCGAGACAACAAATCAACAATTGCGCGCTAACTTTTAATCCAATTTCAGTCTCCATATAAAGACACTTAACCATACGCCATGCGGTCATGCACGTAAAAATAAACATTTTAATAACAAAAATAATACTTTATCATAATAAAATTATAACAATTTAAAATCTTCGAAACGAAGGTCCGTAAAATACTCATGACTATAATAATTTTACTTAAGATATTATGCTTGTCAATTTTGACTTGTACCTATTGCACTTAAAGATAAGCCTAGATAACTAGATAAACTAAGTTGATATAATATGACTAAGTAGAGCGTGCTTGTGCGTTTGCTCTATAAATATCTAAAAAGAAAAAGATATCGATACTATTTGTAATCTTTGTTTTTAATCAGTATCGATACTCAATCGGAAATATCGATGTTGAAATGCACATCTCTATTTGATAATTATTATTAGAAATTTTACTTATTTCTAACAATTGCAAATATTGTCAATCAAAATCAATTGTCCTCTAGTACAATTAAAGTATTTGAATTTATACTTCGGAATGTAGGATCATTCCTATTACAATAATGGCATTTATTATTATTTTATAATATGCCACGATGTGATTTGATCGTGTAATCGTAATGATAACTTTGTATCAGCGAAATACTTCTTTCACAAGTCAACACGTTCAGGCGGAAACAAATGGTGCTGACGGCACCATTTTGAACTCTATTAGGTATATTGATCGAATCACCACTACTTTAGAAGTTTAATTACAAAAAATTAAATCTTTTTTTTTTTAACCGATCTTTCAGCAAGCCACTGCAAAACAAGAACTAACGAAGTATTTTAACTGATCGATCAAACAGAAAACCTAAACCAACCGTTGAAAACCAATTTTGACCGACACTTCAAAAAAAGTTTTGATCGACTGATCAAAAAGTTTTGACTGACCATTCAAAATAATACTCTTTGATCGACCATTCAAAACACAAATTCCAGTGACGCGGTCTTAGTACATTACCAAAAGTCCCGTACAACCGTTCACGCGTACTTACCGGCGACTGTGGCGCTGCTGTAGCCCTTCGCGATGCGCATGAAGGGGTCCGGCTCAGGGAAGCGCGACGGGTGCTGGAACAGGTCCGCGAAGCGCGCCTCCAGGTCCAGGGAGCGCATGGACGAGCCGCGCACTGGCGGCAGGGGCGCTATGCCCTCGTCGCCGTTAATACTCTGGAAAAGTAAACAGTAGATTAGATAGGTGGTACAAACGAGTGAGTTCATTGGGTAAAAAGATAGTGATGATGGTGTGGGTTATGTAGTGGTGTTCTTTATATACAGTTAGATGACCGCCAAAAAGTAAATTATGAAATTGCAACGTGTCCTTCAAAAATATCACGTTACAAAGATGATTAAAAAGTAATCTCAAAAGTGATCCAGATTTGTTACCGGTCTTTAGAATATATTGTTTTAGTTTCCTCTGGTGGACCGACAACAACTATTCGGTGAATGAAGGTTGTGGGAGTCCGCTGGATGCCGGAAGCACGATTCGTCGTTGTGCGGCGGTTGTGTGAGGCTTATATTCAGTAATGGGCGTCTTTCGACTGGGGTCTATGTTCTATGTTATGGGTTTGGTTTCCGCACTTAGTCCTTCAGTGGACCATTGTGCGTGGGCCATGGCGGCCGTTGGTGGTTATTCCAACCAGCCCACCTCCCTCCAGAAGCTGATTAGGTCTCCTGGTCTTTTGAGAACATCTGTGTACGATCTGGGTGTCCCGAGGGTTTGTGTCCTGATCTGGGTGACGCCCGTGCACTCAAAGAGCACATGCGCAATGGTTTCATCAGCCTCCATGCAAGCTCTGCACAGGGGGCTGTCCGTTATGCCTATAGTGTGAAAGTGTTTGTTTAACGAGCAGTGTCCCGTGATGGTCCCCGTCACCAGACGCAGGCCTTTCCGGTCCAATCGTAGTTTCGACTGGGGTCTCGTGCTGGTAGTGGAACAAGTAAACTCACAGGCTGTCGGTGGTGCGGTGGAGGTGGCGGCGGCGGCTGGTTGGCGTGGCGGGAAGGCGGCGGGGGGGGCGGAGCGCCCGGCGGGGGGGGCGGAGCGCCCGGCGGGGGGGGCGGAGCGCCCGGGGGCGGCGGCGGGCACACGCCCGGGGGGCGCAGGCCACGCGGGGCGCGCAGGGTGCCTGCAAATGTCAACATGTCATCATTCCGAGCTTGTGTGAAGGAACTTTTGATTTCTGGAAGAGGCCAGGTATGGACTTATTGGACTTTATTTTTCCACAAAAGCAGAGACTGTACACATTTTCGTTAAAAAGTCACCAAACTTTGTGTCTAATACAGGTTCAAATTAAATTAGTTGGCGAAACTGCAAACGTGATGGGTATCAATACCTATACAAAGGGTTAATGTAGCTTTCGACAGGCCCATTTCGGTTTTTCGCACGAACTGGCGAGTATTCGTGAGTTCGAACTCCGCACTATTGACGGTCTGTTCTAAAAGTACCTGATGAAAATGTAAACAATTGGGTAGGAAAACGTGTCTATAGATGCCAATTTGTAGTGACACTTACAAATTGAGTGTTATTTCACTACTTAAACGTACTCATAGCACAACGACATTTCACTTCATAGAAAGGATTAACAGAAATAAAAAAAACTGTCTTACCGAAATGTGAAGCCGGGTTCTTAGTACCAATAGGTGGATTGAAAGGTGCGGGCGGCAAGTTGAACGGTCGCCCTCCACCCGTTTGTGGCGATGACGGCGACGCCGGCGGAGATCTGGCAAAATTTTAAAAAGTACATTAAAATACAGCTATAGTACGTATACAAAACCATAGCAAAAACGTGATTTCAACATCTAGCAAGCACCAATATGACTTTTTCAGAATCTTGCTACTTGCGAGGAAAATATCATGAAACCAGACTAGAACGGTTTGAAATCACCAAAAGTAACAAAAGAGCGATTTCAACATCTACAAGTGCCAATGTGACTTTTTCAGTATCTTGCAACTTGCGAGGGAAAAAAATATGAAGAAAACCGGATTAGAGCGATCTAAAATCACCAAAATGCCGTGAGCAAGCGAAGTGATCTTTATAATTGCAGCTAGATTTAGGCTACGTACGCAATGATAGGTGGTCTGCTTAGCGCCTAATCAATAACATCCTTCTACACACGCTAGGCGACTAGCGGAGGCGCCAAGTGCGCAGTGCGGCCGGTTGCGCAAATTCTAAAGCGTTCGTTTCACTTCGCTACTCGCAAGGTGACTGGCTACGCTAGGCTCTAGGCGCTAAGCAATCCACCTGATGTCGGTGCGTACGTAGCCTTAGGCATGAGCCTAAATCACATTAAGAGTGTCATTTTGAGATGACCTCTATAAACGAGATTTTTCAAGCAAAACTAACCTTTACTGCATAGTATACCTAGAAAAATACAATTTTATTTAAACTTGACTCACCTAGGCACCCTCATACTCTGTGTTCTGCCGGCAACCTTCCCGTTAGTTATCAGCTTCTTCGGCGGTGGCGAAGGCCTAGTATCGTTGGGGGGCGCGGGGGCTAACTGCGGGGGCTTGGGGGCTAGGTTGGGCTTGCCGTGGCTAACTCTCGCGGGCCGCTCGCACAGGTCCGACGTGGACAGCGAAGACGCGGGGGCGGGGGATTGCGGCGCGGATGACAGAGAGGTCATGCTACCACCTGGAATGGTAAAATTATTTGATTTTATCTTTATAAATTGCTTGATTAAGACTTCGATAAATAACACAATTTTGTGACGTTGCAAAATAGACATTTGTCGCAACAGGTAGCGACGTCTATCGTGGGTCTGTACAGGCTCGTTTAGTGTAGCTTACGCGTCACTAGATGGCGCTAGGTTTATGAAATCGATATGATATTCTTTAGTCTGTGACAGAACATTCCCGAAACTGTCAGATCGGTTTGAAAAGACAACGAGTGTTTTCGGCCTTTACGATCGAGGACACGAGCCAAGAGGTTGACTTGAAGGGACGTATTCCTGGGAGGATCGGGATGTGCCCTAATAACCCTCTGGGGTATTTATAAGTACAGCAGAAGCTGAACCCTGTGAGTATTCAATCATTTTCCTTGTTATTGTTGGTCAACCGTTGGGTCTTACATTTTGTTCTGACACAAGGACGTTGTTACAGGTCTGGCTATATGCTAGCCTTTTCTTTATTGCTCGAAGCTACGCGCTAGCGATTCGTGATGTCTCGGTGTGGCCCTGTGATCGGATGATAGGGAATCGATCCGGGTGCAGGCGACTCTAGTCTACCCCCCCTGTGGTGTGGTCATCCGCAGTAAGGAAGGCCTTACCTAGCCGAATGCAGGTGAAGAGGGAAGTTCGCCACTCGAGGTAACGACAGCGTCACCTTCTATGCCCGTAGGCCACGTTATTTGTGTGTTCACAGGTTTAACCTGTGAACGAAGCCAAGGGACTTAATCCCGCCAACTGAGGGTAACTCAATCGTCAACTGACGGTATTTCGATTGTTAACTGAGAGGTAATTTGTTATACTGAGAGAACGCTGAGTTAATCTATAGTGTCATAATTTATCATATGAGAGAGTTAGGCCTTTGTAGGAACTAGGTGTTAAGCCAGTTGTTATAGAGTATTGTGTCTCGGGTATTGCTTTGCATAATCGTTATTTTCCCTTTATGAGCACAATCCTAAAAGGTCAATACTTGAACGGTTGAGCTAGAAGTTATTAAGTGGTTCATCTCACGGACTCGATATAGCGACTCTGAGAAATTGTAATAAGACTCATTGCAGGCTTTCACCAATGCAAGTAGGAACGGAGACTATTTGTATGGGTGGATGCCCAAGTGTTTGGGAAAGGTATATAGTGTAGTGGCTCGCCACATTATTTGTTTGTGTACCTACCTATTTCTATGTATTAACAATAAACTTTAATTGTTTAAGAAGGTACTTGTTTAATTGAATCTTTCCCTAACAGATTATACCTTATAAATTTACTTTAGCACGGTGGTGAGTAGTGTGATACCAATAGAAACCATCAACATCTTGTTTCTAATTAATTCCTGTAAACTGCTCAAGGGCCGGGTTACAGTTGGCGCCCAACGGTATATAATTATTTAATTGTATAAGGTGAACAAATTAATAACAGTATCTCTCTCTCAGTTCCCTCAGTCACTTCAGTTGGTGGGATTTCGTATTAGTTTTAAGGCTAGTATATAAGTTTTAAATATTAAGTGGTCAATGCACCACATTCTAACCATTTCTTTTGTTGGACCGGTAAGGTGCAGAGGTTGATAAAGGTCATTAACCTATTTGTTTTTTATGCCCAACACATTGTTGGACAAATTGTATTTAAATTGAGATTAACTATGTACTCAATTTTTGTTTGAAGGTTAGTGATTTAATATTTCCTATATTTTGGAGGTTTATGTAACATAATAAGTTTGCATTCTTGGTTGTTTTCTTATAGCAACACACAGGTACAATTAATAATTATTACAACTGAACAATAATAATTGGTAAGAATATAAGATAAAACAGTTTGATTATATTCATGTGTTCAAGGTCATGTTTTGATATACTGTATTGCATTTCTTTTTTGGAGTGAAACATTGTTTTACAATTAAATAAACCCAACACGAACTTCTGTTATAAATAGTTATAAACATTTGGAAGTAAACTTCAAAAATTGTAAACTGCAAATGAATAGTTCTCAGAGGTGTTGTAGCGGTCTCTTATTTCTTTGAGAAGTTAATCGTGGTGAGATAATAACATTATTGGCAAGTTTCACTTTTGATAATTGGATTGTGCAATACAGGGAGCTACAATTTGGAAATTATTGAACAATAACTGTCAACTTTCATTGAAACGGAATTTTTGAAATCTTTATGACAACTGGTTGGTCACTTATACGTTTAATCGTTTTACCACACATCATTAATCCCATGGATTAAAATACAAACACGGCATTCCGTACAACAGCATTGTTTGTTTCGTCATTCGTTTTCATACATTGATACTTAACCTATAAAACTCATTGACATTGTTGGTGACATTTGACGTTTTGATTTATTTCGGTGCGTTCGGAAACGACATTAGTAAATATACGTTTTGCGTTTGGTTATCAGTTATACATTGTTTTGCGTTTAGATTTTCTTTGGTAATATTGGAATATTATTGCTTTACAACAAAAATAAATAAGTATTCATTATGGATTTAGAGACAGTATATTTACATTCCCTTCTACGTGACGAATTGACATATGAGGTTGCAGTACGTGCAGAAACACCAGCAGATACAGTTTTCAAGCTTCGAAAACAACTCAAATCACTCTGTTTAGGCTTTAGTCCCTCCGAGTTTGTAGATGAGGAGTCAGACGTTAGCAAGGAATTAGTTACGATCCAAGTTAAGTTGAAGGAGTTGCAAGCCAAGGTGGATAGTGCCGAACAGACTCGAGACAGGTATAGTCTTGCTCGTGCTAGGGCTTTGTATTGCCATTTATTTCATCGTCTGCATAGGATAACTTGTAAGGAGGTTAAAGACTGTGTCTTACAGGAGAAGCTTAAGGTTATAATAAAGGGATATGAGCCAACACTCAACAAATTTTACAGTCGCTCTGAGGCAGGAAAACAACAGCCTGAGTCAGAAAAATTAGAAGCGGAAGATAATTCTGATGGTAACAGTAGTACTCGGTATGCAATTAGTAAAAATATTTGCAAATGGAATGTCACGTTTGATGGCAAGTCGTGTCCATTTTTGTTTCTAGATTCAATCTCTGAACGTGCCAAGGCTTTCAGAGTGGAGGATTCTGTGTTGTTTGATTCGGCTTTTGCGTTTTTTAAAGGAGACGCTTTAATATGGTACAGGAGTGCAAAATGTCAAGCGGCTACTTGGAAGGAGTTAGCAGATTTGCTCCTTAGGGAATTTCATGCCATTGATTATGAGGATAACCTACTAGATGAGGCCAAGAAACGGATTCAGGGAATTGATGAACCCGTTCATATGTATTTTGCCGTCATGAATGGTTTATTCTCACGCTTAAAGACACCTTTAACTGAACTAGACAAGATTAAAATTCTAAAAAAGAATGTCAAACCATCTATATCTAGGGGTTTAGTTTTAGTCAAGCCGGATTCAGTGGCAGAATTAAAAGATGTTGCTCGACTTCTGGAGGCTGAAGATATAAAGTTCAAATGCTACAAAAAATCCACTTCACAGCCAGAAGAGATTAAAACGAAACCAAAAGTAGCCAGCATAGATAACCATGTCAATAGAAACAAACCTAAGTATACACAAGCAAAGGACAAGGCCAAAACACAATCATCCGGGAAGGAGATAAAATGTTTTAAGTGTGGAAATATAGGGTTTACTACTCGAACTTGTCCTAGTTGTAAAGAAGCTCCAACAAAATGTTTCAAATGTGGAAAGTTGGGGTTTACAGTAAAAACTTGTCCAGAATGTAAAATTAAACCAAAGGATTCAAAAAACTAGTTGCAACAGTCTGTCACCAACCACCGGAACCGGTCGATCCAGGTGAATGGAAATCATGGTTAGAATTTGTTTCTAATTTTTTCAAATTTAATAGATCGGTGTCAGCACTGTTTAAGCCAGACAGGGATAAAGATATTCGGCCATATTTAAGTGTAAATTTATATGATGTAGTATTATACGGTTTGTTAGATTCAGGGGCAGACATTTCAATTATTGGCAATGGAGCCCATGAAAAGTTTATTAACTTAGGTTATTCTTTGGATACCTCGGTTGAGTTAAAGCAAAAGATTCTCGTTGCTAATGGATCCGAAAGCAGTCCTATAGGTATTTTAAGGTTACCTATTACATTTAATAGTGTAACTAGGATTATTAATTTTTATGTAATTCCATCCATAACATCAAATGTAATATTTGGGGTGGATTTTTGGATAGCTTTTAGTTTGATGCCTCAAATGTTTAAACACATAAGTTATATTGAGACACCTAAACAATTTATGAAATTTAATAATTCTAGTGAAACAATAGTTAACACAATAGAGTCTTTTGATAATTTGAGTCCAGAACATAAAACTATAGCGGAATTAATAGTCCAACAATTTCATAATATATCATTTGAGTCAAAAGGTTTGGGTAGAACACAGTTGAGTCAACACACAATTGACACTGGCGATGCGTTACCCATTAAGTCCAGACCATATCCAATGTCACCGGAAAAGTTAAAAGAACTTCATAAGGAATTGGACAACATGTTGAAGCTCGATGTGGTGGTACCAAGTGAGAGTCCATGGAACAATCCAGTCCTTATGGTTCCAAAATCAGATGGGACATTACGGTTCTGTCTGGATTGCAGGAAGCTTAATGCGGTTACAAAAGGGGACGCTTATGCTATTCCATATATACCTCAAATCCTAGACAGCCTCAAAAATGCTAAATATATAAGCTCAGTAGATTTTAAAGCTAGCTTTTGGCAAATTCCGTTAGAAGAAGCCTCACGGGAGAAAACCAGCTTCACTGTTCCTGGTAGAGGACTTTTCGAATTTAAAGTAATGCCATTTGGACTTTGCGGAGCTCCAGCTCGACAGCAAAGATTAATGGATAAGTTGTTCGGACATCCGTTTTGTAGCGATATAACCAAAGGGTTAATATTCTGTTACGTTGATGACATCTGCGTAGTGTCAGAGGATTTAGAAACACATATTCTTCTGTTAAAAAGGCTACACGAACGGATTAAAAGCGCCAATTTAACAATAAACTTCGGTAAAAGTAAATTCTTCAGAAAATCCTTAAAATACTTGGGCTATGTGGTGGATGAGTGTGGTCTTAGGACTGATCCTGATAAGGTGCGCGCAATTTTAGATTTCCCGGTACCAAAGACTTCGAAAGAGGTAAAAATGTTCTTAGGAACTTGTTCTTGGTACCGTAGATTTATTAGAAATTTTTCTACAATCGCAGCGCCATTAAATGCACTCACCAGCACCAAGGTTAAATTTAAATGGAATCCAGATGCAGACGACGCTTTTAATTCTTTAAAAAATATTTTAGTTTCTGCACCAGTCTTAGCTTGTCCAGATTTTGAAAAACCGTTCACTGTTCACTGCGATGCATCCAGTTATGGCATAGGTGGTATGCTAACCCAGAATATTGACGGGAATGACCATCCTATTGCTTACATAAGTAGATCCCTAAGTAAAGCCGAGCGTAATTATAGTGCAACGGAACGTGAAGCGTTAGCCGTCATTTATGCGGTTGAAAAGTTTGAACCATATTTAGGTAGCAGACATTTTACAGTTATTACTGACCATGCTTCACTTAAGTGGTTTAAAAATTTGGAGAATCCAACAGGTCGCTTAGCACGCTGGGGTTGTCGTTTATCTCAGTATAATTATACCATCGAGCATAGGAAGGGTAAAGACAATGTTGTACCAGACGCCTTATCAAGGTTACTTAAAGTTGAGGCTGTAAATACTACTGTTACGCCTACACCGACTGGTGACGAATGGTATGACAAGATTCTGGCGGGTTGTTCGTCATGTCCAAAAAATTACCCCAACTATCTCGTAGAGAAAGGTATTCTATATAGGTACAGTAAAGGCAAATATGCGTTAACGCAAGAGTTCGACTGGAAAGAAGTAGTACCCAAATCACTGCGTCCACAGATCATGTCTGAAAACCACGAACCTCCTACTTCAGGTCACCTGGGTGTTTTTAAGACACACCGAAGGTTAAGTTGGAGGTATTTTTGGCCAGGAATGTATCGTGACGTAGTTGAGTTCGTCAAGGGTTGTAGTAATTGTTTGGCCTATAAACATAAAACTACACAAACTCCAGGTCTCATGGGTCAGCCCAAACAATGTTATAGACCATTTCAAGCTGTATCGATCGATTTAGTTGGACCACTTCCGAAATCACGCTCGGGTTTTGTACATTTACTAGTAGTTTCTTGCTGTTTTTCAAAATACACGTTATTGTTTCCATTACGCCGTGCCACTAGTGCGTTGGTAGCCAAAAACTTTGAGAATTATGTTCTTCTTGCTCACGGGATTCCTGAAACCGTAATTACCGATAATGGGGTTCAATTCACGGGATCGGAATTCTGTAATCTTTTAAAGAAGTATAACATACCTCGAGTGCATTATGGGCCTAGATACACACCACAAATTAACATGGTAGAAAGGTACAATAAAACGGTAATGACAGCAGTTTCTTCTTACGTAAAAGAAGACCATAGGACTTGGGATCTCAATTTAACAAAAATTCAATTTGCTATAAATAGCGCAGTGAATGAAACTACTGGATTTACTCCATTTTTCTTGGTCCATGGCCGTGAACCCATTATAAACGGCACGTTTTATAAGAACACAGACGACTGCGATTATGAAGTAGCTATGCCTCGTGAAGAGTATGCAGGCGAATTAGGAGTCCTAAAGGATATCTTCGATAAGGTGCGCGCCAATATTGTAAAGGCTCATGCCACAAACGCGAAATACTATAACTTGCGTAGGCGCGACGTCACTTTACGTGAAGGCCAGATGGTTTGGCGTAAAACTTACATCCAAAGTGATGCGGAGAAGTATAAGGCATCGAAGTTGGCTCCTAAATATCAACAGTGCATAGTGAAAAAGAAGCTTTCACCTTTAGTTTATGAGCTCATAGGGTTAAATGGTAAACCATTAGGCTCTTGGCACATAAAGGATATGAAAATCTATTAACATAATCTCTTGTTGTCGAAAATTGTTTTTCAGTCGTCTCAGCCAGGGGTTTATTAGCCGTAGTCCGTATTTTCACGTGTTGTTTGGAGGTTTACTCCAACAACGACGACAAGGCGTAGGTATGATGTAATACTTTGTTTTTACATTTTATTTTTGATTATTATATTATGAACGTGACTTCAGGTTTCGTTCGGAATTCTATACTGCACCGTATTATGTCGTTTTGCATGCCTTGTGTTTATTCTCCATTTTTTTTATAAGGACAGTGTCCATGTGTTTTTTATGAAGCGGATAGTGACTTCTAAAATAAGCCTTCACGTTGTTTGTAGCCAAGCTCGCTTGGTTATTTTTTATGAAGCGGATAGTGACTTCTAAAATAAGCCTTCACGTTGTTATCAGCCAAGCTCGCTTGGTTGTTTTTTTTATGAAGCGGATTGTGACTTCTAAAATAGGTTTTCACAAATGTTTTGTTTAGCCGAGATAGCATCGTTGCTTCGGTGAGACTATAGACAGCACTAGTGCTTATCTAGTCAAGAGCGGCGGGTGACTCTTAAAATAAGCCAAGCCACCATTTTGTTTTCAGGATTTTTACATTCTGGGAATGTTGTATACGTCCTGCCTGGTGAGTTATGCACTTTGTTTGCTCAATATATGTATCAGCTCGCTGAACATATTCACCAGGGGGATCGTTTTGATTTATTTTGAACAATGCAGAGTTCCACTGGTATACAGACGGAATTCGGGAGTATGATAGAGGTGGCCTCCTGCGGTTCGAATGCAGGTTGCTACAGGTTGAAAGAGAGGAAATTTAGGGATGCGTGAAAGATTGGGGGGGGTTATGCCCGGATAGTAGGAAGTTTTGTTAGTAGAATAGGTTTCCTGGCAGGTTGGATTATTTATGGTTGGTTATTTGCTTTCAGTAGGACTTACTAATGAAATAATTGAATTTCTTTGAAGTTATTTCATTTTTTTTTTTTAAATTGAAACCATGTGTTTTCAAATAAATTTTGCTCTTCCACTTAAGTTTCCTTTGGAATTTGTTTACCCACTTCAGTGTTTTAACACCGAGGGCGGTGTGGTTTTTGCGTACCCAAAAACCTTTTTGTGGGAAGAGGGGCATTGTGACGTTGCAAAATAGACATTTGTCGCAACAGGTAGCGACGTCTATCGTGGGTCTGTACAGGCTCGTTTAGTGTAGCTTACGCGTCACTAGATGGCGCTAGGTTTATGAAATCGATATGATATTCTTTAGTCTGTGACAGAACATTCCCGAAACTGTCAGATCGGTTTGAAAAGACAACGAGTGTTTTCGGCCTTTACGATCGAGGACACGAGCCAAGAGGTTGACTTGAAGGGACGTATTCCTGGGAGGATCGGGATGTGCCCTAATAACCCTCTGGGGTATTTATAAGTACAGCAGAAGCTGAACCCTGTGAGTATTCAATCATTTTCCTTGTTATTGTTGGTCAACCGTTGGGTCTTACATTTTGTTCTGACACAAGGACGTTGTTACAGGTCTGGCTATATGCTAGCCTTTTCTTTATTGCTCGAAGCTACGCGCTAGCGATTCGTGATGTCTCGGTGTGGCCCTGTGATCGGATGATAGGGAATCGATCCGGGTGCAGGCGACTCTAGTCTACCCCCTGTGGTGTGGTCATCCGCAGTAAGGAAGGCCTTACCTAGCCGAATGCAGGTGAAGAGGGAAGTTCGCCACTCGAGGTAACGACAGCGTCACCTTCTATGCCCGTAGGCCACGTTATTTGTGTGTTCACAGGTTTAACCTGTGAACGAAGCCAAGGGACTTAATCCCGCCAACTGAGGGTAACTCAATCGTCAACTGACGGTATTTCGATTGTTAACTGAGAGGTAATTTGTTATACTGAGAGAACGCTGAGTTAATCTATAGTGTCATAATTTATCATATGAGAGAGTTAGGCCTTTGTAGGAACTAGGTGTTAAGCCAGTTGTTATAGAGTATTGTGTCTCGGGTATTGCTTTGCATAATCGTTATTTTCCCTTTATGAGCACAATCCTAAAAGGTCAATACTTGAACGGTTGAGCTAGAAGTTATTAAGTGGTTCATCTCACGGACTCGATATAGCGACTCTGAGAAATTGTAATAAGACTCATTGCAGGCTTTCACCAATGCAAGTAGGAACGGAGACTATTTGTATGGGTGGATGCCCAAGTGTTTGGGAAAGGTATATAGTGTAGTGGCTCGCCACATTATTTGTTTGTGTACCTACCTATTTCTATGTATTAACAATAAACTTTAATTGTTTAAGAAGGTACTTGTTTAATTGAATCTTTCCCTAACAGATTATACCTTATAAATTTACTTTAGCACGGTGGTGAGTAGTGTGATACCAATAGAAACCATCAACATCTTGTTTCTAATTAATTCCTGTAAACTGCTCAAGGGCCGGGTTACAATTTTCTTTCTGTCATTAATCGAAGTAACAGCAACTGTTCTTCAAGTTGTTTAATCGGAAAAAATACTTCTTTCTTTATTTTGTTTTTGTACACCTAAAGTTAATAAAGAATCTTGTAACACATAAAACATTTCAAGATAATATTTACCCAGCGCGCCCTGTCCAGCAGTATGGAGAGAGCTCTTGTTCCTGTGCAATGTAGACGCGACATGAGGCGTGATTCCTTGATCCGAAGTCTGTTGCTGAAGGTTGCTGATGCGATCCAGTATGGAGTTTGTCGTTAGCACCGAATCTGATGAACTCTGCAACAAAACAAATTAAACTAAGTCACTATGAAGCTTAATGAAAGGGTTACAGTTAAGCCAACCGTCCATCAGAAACAATTGCATTAAGAAAACCGCCCCTACCGCTACGACATAAAGGTGCTCTCACTGTCAAATTGTTACCACTGATGTCAGTGAATAGTGTTTTAACTATGTTATAATTTACGTATAAACTATAGTACAGACGCCAGCATATCAAGCTACTTGAAACTGTCAAATTTTCCCAATCAACCTTGAGCCTTATACTTTAGCGATGAAGTTGAAATTCTATTAAAGAAATTTGACAGATTTTAGTAGCTTGATGTGCTGGCGTCTGTACATTACGATACGTATGACTTAATTGGTCCATTATTGCACGGCGTGAAATGAGCTTGCTAAACGCCGTGCATTAATAGACTACTTACTTAGGTCACACGTATCGTATACTATTTTATAGCTAGTGTGACTTAAACCCGCAATTGAATCACACTGTGTTTATGTGTAAAAAATTAAAAATGAACTTACTTAAGTCACAGAAAAGAGTGACTTAAGTGCTGGTTTAGGTCACGCAGTGCTATAAACGACATTTAAGTTGTTAAAGAAAATAATTGTTCTTCTTTTTTTTTTTTACTTTTTCGGTATTGACTGGTGTCACCAAACCGAACTATGATTAGTTCGGTTTCCGAACAAACCGATAGGTATGATGCCGAAAAAATAATTCTATTCTATTAGTAAAGTTGCAATTTTGTAACCTAAACAAATATCAGGGTTTTACATACATACTACCTACTATTAGTGTTATAGAGGAAACTAAGCAGAATTTATTATTACTTAGGCACTAACTTTAGTATCAATACCCCTCAGACCAAATAAAAAACCAAGACAGAGCGCTGAGAACGATACAGTGAAGTATACCAAAACTACACCTCCGCTCTGTGCATGGACGCTCACACGCACACTTTTACAACCTGCATTTACAATAAAACTACACCTCACTAAGTGCACACATGTTTACGAAACCAGCTTCACTTTACTGTTGACAGCCCTCTGTCTTGGTTTTTTTGGTCTGAGCAATACCCCATCCAGTAAGTTCATAGTCAAACGATATTATCACTAACAATAGTATAGCTATTTCAGTTTTAAATTATGTTAGTTAAAAGCATGTATGTACCATCAGGAAAACCGTCAATACGGATACTACTGCAGGGAAAAATGCATCTGGCTGGTTGGACGTGCCTCGCCTGGATATCAAGTATACACATTGACATGACACACACCATATTAAAAAAAGTTTTACTAAACAATAGCTTTTTATGTGTCATCATCATCTGCAACCGCATAAAACACAAGCTTACTTAGAAATAGGTTCTTTACGACGTGTATTGGCTTGGCAGAGGTCCAGAAAACCGCTACCACTAGCCAGTCGAGTCGTGAGAACGAAGTTCAAGCACATAGCTCACGTCTGCATATGGTTGCTTACGTTAAAAACGATATCATCGGTCGTGAGTTTACGAGGTTGAAGGTCTCCAAAACGTATAACGATAAATTATTCTGTTATCAGGAACAATGGATCGTTAGTTACCGAAATAGTCGTGGTAGGGTGGGTAGGTGAAAATATTTTTGGGGCCTCTGAGGATTTTTGGACAGCGCATTTAGGCAACAGACTCCTTTTAGAGACAGGACTATGTCCAGCAGTGCCTATGACGTCTTTTGGCCGAAATGCTGGAGTCGGCTTCTAGGCTGACTAATCAACCTTATAGACTAGCTCTTGCCCGCGACTTCGTCTGCGTGTATTTTTTTTAAATACAAATATCCATAATGAAAAGCATCCCGAATTTCATACCGATCGGTTCTGCGGTTTGGACATGAAAGGGTAACAGAAAGACAATTACTTTTGCATTTACAAAATAAGTAGGTATGGAAGTTTGGCAACTGCCATCTAACTACACTCAGAGGTGCAATTCTCGTTATTTTAAGAACGTTCAGTCTGACCTGACAAAAATACCTCTGATTTCGCTACATCTTGACAAGTTTTTGACATTGATTGTCACTGAGATGAGATTGCGACTAGATATTGAACGTTTTTTATTACGGAAATTGGACTTCTAATGTAGGTAAGTTTGCAGCTGATGTAATCACAAAAGCTGCGCTGTGTGTGCTATGGGATCACAAATCCACAAAAGCTGCGTGGGATATCTCCAAGCCAGACAGACAGAGACAGAGTGATGAACTAAATAGGTAAGGTAGCGTGAACACCGAGGGCGGAGGAGTGAATGTAATTATCCGATTTGGGAGAAGTGTCTGTCTGTCTGGCTGGCGTATGTTATGATCCGATTTGGACAATTAGGGAGCCGTGTTTGCCTCGCAAAGTTTCAAGAGACATGGTTGGTCGTTTAACGTATTTTGTCTCCTCTTTTATTCCATACTGGTTAGTGGAATAAAAAAGTACCTATACTATGTCGTAACCCAGATCAGTCTACCTGAGTGCAAAATTTCATCAAAATCCGTTCAGCCGTTTAGGCTTGAAAAGGTAACATACAGACAGAGTTGAGTACGTACTTTTACGTTTATAATGTTACTAGCATCGCCCCCGCGGTTTCACCCGCATAAGTCTCCCGTGAGAATATCGGGATAAAAACTATCCTATGTCCCTGGACTCAAACTACCTCTATACTAAATGTCATCTAAATCGGTTTAGCGGTTTAAGCGTGAAGAGGCAACAGACAGACACACTTTCGCATTTATAATCTTCTAATATATAAAATTCTCGTGTCACAGTTTTCGTTGCCATACTCCTCCGAAACGGCTTGACCGATTTTGATGAAATTTTTTGTGCTTATCCGGTATCTATGAGAATCGGCCAACATCTATTTTTCATCCCCCTAAATCGAAACTTACGCGGGTGAAACCGCGGGGCGCAGCTAGTATTATATAAGAAGTATGGATAACATAGTAAGTATAGTTTAAAGCATAATAGGCAGATACAGGATAGTTTCGCTGACGACCACATGGCAACAAACCTGCTTACATAATTCTTAAGTAGGTACCTACAGACGACGACCTAGAGACGTACATCATTTAGGTTTAAACTGAATCATCCACAGCAATTACGTAAAAGGGAAATACATCAGCCACAACTATCAAGCCACAATTGTCGCGCTATAAATAAGGTTGTAATGTCAACAGGTTTTACTAAATGCATATGAAATTATATACGGTACTATAAAAAATAAAAATAAATTCTGTCTGTCTGTTTGTTCCGGCAAATCTCCGAAACGGCCGGCAGATAGCTAATAATATTATGATGAACGATATGGAGAAACTTAGGCTACTTATACGTTCCAAGGAAAAAAATAACATGAAATTTTCGACATCCACGCAGGCGAAGGCGTGAGCAGAAGCTAGTACGGAAATAGAGAAATTATTATTGCACCCGATACGCAATAATATCGATTATGTATGAACAATTAAGATGGTAAATAAACAATGTGCTGATATAATTATTGTTATCAGCGTGTGAGTCAGAGCTTGCGAAAGTGTCCGCCCGACAAAACCTATCTGATCTACGTAAATGTGAAGAGGCTGCGTTACTTGTGATAGCGGATTTTTCATCAATGCTGAATGATATTTTATTTTTTCGTTCATGAATGATGGATCTTGTGACAGGTGCTTGTGGCAAGTTATAACAGCCGCACAGGTCGATCGATCAGGTTAAGCTACACTTGCCGCGGTGTTTCCGTGGATGGGTGACCATATTTACATACCAAGACCCCTGCGTGCCTCGGAAAGTACGTCCCGGCTGTCATTCGTGGATCTTTGACAGTCTAGTTGTTATAGGTCGTCAGAAGCGCGAATGTCTGACAACCAGTTTTTCCAAGGGGTATCGTATTAAGTACTGTACGTAAAATACTGGTATTCAGCTGCATCCGGTTAGACTGGAAGCTGACCCCAACAAAGTTGGGAACAGGCTACGCAGATGAATGATGCATTTGTATAGGGAAATTCGTTTCTTGTCTATAGTTAAAGAGTCTTTATTACTCAAAATAGAAATTCACAAAACAACATAACAATTACAAACTAAAATAATGACATTAAGGAGCAAAACTTTACAGTAAGTATTTGGTTATACAGCAGATAGGTTTCGTGTTTCTCTTCTTGCTATGATAAATCTTTCAACTCAGATAATCGCGTTTAAGAGTTGCAAATAGACAATGCAGTTGCACACTATTACATTTACTTACAAAAAAAAATAACGTTCGGAGCAACTTGGAAAGTCAGCCCCTCTACTGACTGGCTAACAATTTGTACCACAGCCTGAGCTAGCAATAGAAGGTAAGAACTTTCAACACTTGTGTCAAATATTAACTGTTCAGCTGGCTTGTTTCAGGTTTAGCAGAAATATTTCAAAGATTTTTTACCAATGAAAAAAAAAAAAAAACTACCGAATTGAGAACCTCCTCCTTTTTTTGAAGTGAGGTACGTTCAACTTTAGCCACAATGTTCATGAGCAAAACGATATTCTATGCAGCATGACTTGAGAAGTGGCTAATGCATATTTATTTATTTAATACTTCTATGCAAAACGAGGATGCATAAGGCGGCCTGCTAGTATCATGTATTACATGTCAAATGAGACGCACCATTTTTATCGGGAGCAAAACTAAATAAGCTGGAAATGTATTCATAACTAGCCTATAATGTTCCCACTGCTGGGACACAGGCGTCCTCTCTGTGAGAGGGAGTGGGCCGTAATTCTCCACGCGTGTGTGGTTGGTGGATATCACATGTATTTGGATTTTTGGTTCTAGGACATGCTGGTTTTCTCAGGATGTTTTCCTTCACCGTTTTGAGAGCAGTGGTGATGAAATTAAATACACAAAGTAAAGTGCCTGCCTGAGTTCGAATTCATGACCTACAACTCTTAAGTCGGGTTCGATACCACTAGGCCACCCATAGAAATGTGTATCTATGGGCCGCCACTGCTGTAAATGTATTTAACTAGTCTTTAATCCAATTAAAGTTAAAATAACTCATGCTGACGTGTTTTTTCTCCATCATTCAAATTGTATAACAGCGAAAAAATCTTAATGAATTTTTGGAACATTAATAACAAACATAAACACGTCATACACTTTACATGACCGCGGATATCAATCTCAATTGAAGCTTCTAACTATTGTTTTGAACAACGTGTGAACTCCAAATTAAACTTGTTTATAATTAACTATCCTCGTAAGGGAGGAAATCCCACAACAAACCATAAACGATTTATACATAGTTATGCACATAGCGACTCGCCTGCGGTCGGACCTAACCTCGCCCAACTCTGCAACTAATTAACAATCCTAACACAATCACACAAGACATGTTTTCCGGTGAATCATTGGCAGAAGTACCTAACTAATGAGTCAGTGATGACTCAAATGATTCCTTATTGACACGGTTCACAAGTGAAACTATATACTACTTGACACCTTGCCTTATACCAAGGTCTTCTATGTGGAAATGATTCTGAATCACTTTAACTGTGACCTCTCAATATAACCATTGATCATTTACCCGGAACAGAAAACTTCCATACCTACGAGATGATAAATATTGTATTTTGTACTCCATTCAATGAATGAGATGAATCAGAGATCATAACACGAAACAGCTGCTGGTCGCATTTATAATATTAGTATGGATTCTTTAGTCCTTAACTAAAGAATCCATACTAATATTATAAATGCGAAAGTGTCTGTCTGTCTGTTACCTCTTCACGCTTAAACCGCTAAACCGATTTAGATGAAATTTGGGATAGAGATAGTTTGAGTCCCGGGAAAGGACATAAGATAGTTTTTATCCCGATATACCCACGGGATCGAAACTTATGCGGGTGAAACCGCGGGGCGCTGCTAGTTAACTGTATAAAACGTTGATTGAAATAATTACATTACTACACGATGTGTGACTCAGGAAGTATTTGCGTTGTTCTTATCGTAATTGAATTAGTTTATCAAGTTCTTTAGATAACCAACTAACTTGTAATGAATTTTCCTCTAATGTACTTTTGATAATAGCGTTGTGGACATGAAGTACATATTTCAAAAAATAGTTTCGTTTAAAAAAAATTTTTTTGGTTGATAACTCCTGTCCTGCAGGATAATTGCATAACATGCTTGCAATGACAAGGCCTTTAATTTTGACATTTCAGCAAAGCTACAAAAATTAAGCTGGTACGCAGCTTGCATTTCGTGCTTTAAGAAAAATTAACACTTTTCAATGAACTATCTTTCGATTCAATGTGTAGATGTAGATCAAGAAAAACTCCACACCAGCTGCTTTGTAATCTGAACGAATTTAAGCGTCTAATGCTTTCGATCAATAAAATTTATCGAAGGTCTAATGTGAAAATGTCATAAGTCGATATCATATCAAAGCTCCAATATCGGATATTAGCAACTTCGGATAGAAGCGTTTGGACGAACAAGGTGAACTGGCTTCACGGGCTTATGTAACGTCCTGCCCGATGTGTGCCGAGAGGCTGTTGACATACGTTAATAGGCACACGGTGTTAATGACGGCCGAAACTGCGACCCACGCTGTGTTCCACATACAGAACTGGGTGTCTATGTCTATACCTCTGTGGCGGCATCTACATCGCCACATGCGAAGCACACATCACACTGACGTCACGCAAAATCCTGCATCGCGCAAGCAGAGTTTACATTGTATATTATTATATGCCAGACGCGCACTAGCATAAATATTAATACAAAAATCGTCGGGCAATAGCTCACCAGACACAACACCCGTCAGGTCTTAGGATGCTGCCTTTTCTATGGAGGATGAGTGACTTTACACCCTGTTCTTTATACTTCTTTATGGCGAGATCCAGACTATTTTGTTCAGACGGCAATACGTATAGTGATACATGTATCTTTTATTTCGTCTCGCCATAACGTCTTCTATCCGTTATTTCATTGGTCTGCAAACGTTTACTCTTTGTCTAGATCTCAAATACTTGTGCAGGTCAAGTAATAAAAATGTCCCTTTGTCTCATATTTACGAAGTAAGATAGAAAAAAAGGGATTGGACACGTTTTGAGGATCTCTTCGCAATTCGTTCGTCTCGTATCAAGATGACCAGTGTCAATCTCAGGAGTTTGTATAAACACTAGCATTTCCCCGCGACTTCGTTCGCGTGAAAATTGTAACTCGTAAGTTATACATATTATGTACAAAAAAAACAACCACATTTATAATATAAAACTCCCTCGGCCCCCGAGTTCCATCACATCGCCCGGCTCCGCTATTACTTGGTTATCTCTATTAATTTTGTCGCTTTTTGCTCGGCTCGTGATGTTAAATAGCCTATAGCCTTCCTCGAGAATTGGGCTATCAAATCCAAAAAGAATTTTTCAAATCTGACTGGTACTTCCAGATATTAACGCGTTCAAAGAAAAAACAAACTCCTCAGCTTCAGCTTTATTATATTTAGGTTACTAAGGAGTCCGGAAGTAAGGTCCATAGAGGAAAAACTACATACCATAGTTGCCTCAAGAACAAACGTCTATGACGCAGAACGAATTTACCTATTGGTAATTAAGAACTTACTCTTATGACCTAAAATGTACGGAGTACTTTTTCTAACGGTGCGAGAACATGTTTACTCAAACGTGTGACATATTGTTTGGGTCAATGACTCGATTTTCATATATTGTAAGCCACAAACCGCTAAACTAATGACTGACTATTCACAGGAAAAACTTAACCAAAACAGAAAACTTAATGCAATGCAAAATTAATTTAACATTATTGTAGCATTATGAAATTCCCAAACATTAAATTAATTGCAAAAAAACAGGAAGACAGAAGCATATGGATCAAGGTCTGAAGTAAAGTATTTTATTTTATAACCTAATTTACTGACAAATTAGTTCAAAGCGAAACAAACAAGATTCAATTTACGCTAAATAAATATTAAATTCCAGTTTTCAACTTGGAAGTTACAAGAACTGTGAACAATTGACAAATGAAAAGCGACAAATGCAAATACTGTTATAAAAACCAAATTGGAATAGCATTAGACTTGACCGAGTCGCTGAAACAGTATTGAATTCACTTGAATTCGTTTAGACGTCATTCGACCTAACGTTTATATCCTTTCAAAATCATTTCGACACAAACTTGAAATATAGAACTGAACAGCGAGGTAATTCCGTAACACATTGTCAGTACCAATGGGTTTCATTCTGACAGTTTAACAACATTCATTGCTTTATTGGCCTTGCATAGAAAAGAAAACAATTTTGTAAAATTTTGGAACGCAACTAAAAAGCTTAATTTTAAACAGAGCCTTCCTGTATCTGTTGATGGATTACAAGAAACATGTAAAATAGCTGATTTGTTTGCTAGTAAATTTAAAATTGACCCCCTGCCTGCGGATTGTAAGCTCAGCAGTGATACCATCGTGACTGAGTCGCTACCACCATTTACGCAAGAAGATGTAATATCTGCAGTGAGGAATATGAAACGTGGTAAGTCACCAGGACATGATGGCCTCAGTGTGGAGCACCTCGCTTGGGGAAGCGCCAACTTATTTCCACATTTAACTGCGTTTTTTAATTTATGTGTCAAATACGCCTACTTGCCGAAACTTTTAATGAAAGCTGTGGTGGTTCCAGTCGTCAAAAATAGAACAGGTGATTTAAGTGCATCTGGTAACTACCGACCAATTACACTAGGTACGGTAATTGGCAAGGTGCTGGAGCGTCTCATACAGCCTGAACTGCAGAAGTATCTACAAATTGACGATGCGCAGTTTGGTTTCCGTCCTGGACTCTCAACAGACTCTGCGATTATCAGCCTTAAGAGTACGATAGCTTATTATACCCACCAGAGAACCTCAGTGTATGCTTGCTTCTTAGACCTGAGCAAAGCTTTTGACCTGGTGAATTATGAAATCCTCTGGGACAAGCTAAAAAAGTCAAAAGTACCACACCAAATTGTAGATCTGTTGGGATTCTGGTATGGGGGCCAGACCAATCAAGTGAAATGGGGTGACTCGCTGTCCAGTGGTTATAGGTTGGATTGCGGTGTTCGCCAGGGGGGTTTGACTTCTCCGGACCTGTTTAACCTGTATATTAATGATCTGATCGAGGAACTCAGAAGAACCCAAGTTGGCTGTCACCTAGGCAATGTCTGTGTGAATAGCTTGAGTTATGCTGATGATATGGTTCTTTTGAGTCCCTCGATTAAAGGCTTAAGGAAACTGTTGTCTGTCTGTGAGCATTATGCTGATGCTCATGGACTGAAATATAACATTCTCAAAACCGAATCTATGGTATTCAGGTCTGGGACAGGTCCGGGGAACATACCTAGTCTGTATTTAAATGGCGCGACCATTAAGGTCGTAAAACAGTTTAAATACTTAGGGCACATTTTAACGGACAGACTTCAGGACGACTGCGACATTGAAAGAGAGCGTAGGGCCCTCTCAGTGAGGAGTAACATGCTCGCGCGCAAATTTGTGAGGTGCACTAAGGAGGTAAAGAACACTCTGTTCAGAGCTTATTGCTTGTCAATGTACACCTGCCAACTTTGGTGCAACTTCACAAAAAAGGTGTACGGTTCATTAAGGGTTCAGTACAATAATGCTTATCGAACCCTAATGAAACTGCCAAGATATTGCAGTGCCTCGAGTATGTTTGCCGAAGCGAGGGTTCCGGACTTTTACGCCATCATGAGGTCGAGGGTCGCGTCTTTTTGGCGAACATTGAGACGCTCCAGTAACAGCATTTTGAGGGTTGTCTCGGACAACTTAGCAAGCCCTATATTTATGCAATGGATCTCTGTTCACCTAAACGGGAACAAAAAATGACGAAAGAATTTTTAATGTATTTTTGAAGACTATGGGTACCTATACTTACCTCTACGTTTTGAATTTTAATTTAAATTTTAAATTTTATTTTTCTTTTTATTTATTTTATTTATTAATTTTATTTTTCTTTTATTTGTTTCACTGTCAAATTGTATATAGGTATATTGCCTGCAATAAAACAAATTTATTTTATTTTATTTTTATTATTTATTTACGTTGGGCAGACGCATTTTTCAAACCTATAAAGCATTGAATTAGGAATTTCCTTCAAAATCCTTTGGATTGTGATTTAAAATGTGCAATTGGGGTGCAGGGCAGACGCATTTTTCGAACATGTGAAGCAATGGATTAGCAATATGATTCCTTCAAAATGATCCAGATTGTGTGTTGAAAGTGTGTAACGCAATTAGGACGCTCATCATCATCTTGAACTGGCTCACGCTGTGGTTAAAAAATCAGTGGCACTCCGGGAGTGCCGACAGAAGTGAAAACAAAACACAAACACAGAATACTTTGCCATCACTCACTGACATATGGGATATACATTAAAATCAAGTACATCCCGAGGACAGCCGAACACATCGGAAGCGGTGTCGATTACGGTAACAGTAGCGCGAGTTCAATGGTTGTTTCCCATCTCAAGAAATGCCCAACGCGCCTAAAGAAGTTTAAACTTCAAAATTTCTAACTGCCCAGGAGGCGCCAAAAGTATATTTTAATGCAGGGATACTAAAGTCAGTTTGACAGCTGTAACAAATGCCAATATGGCGAAAGGTCAATCCTACTCTTAATCCTTATTTTGATCGCATACTATTGTGATTCACAATTCATTGATATTCACGGTCAGACATGACTACCTGTGATAATGACTAAGGCAACATCTTTGTCTTTTTAATAAATTGTTCTAAGAAGCTTTGGAATTAATTAGTTATAAGACATAGGTGTACATAAACGTAACTTTGTAACGTAACGTAAGTTAGGATTAGCCTCTATACAAGTCTTCGAAGACCGAAGGCACTACGGACCAAAATCCTGAAGAAAACTATATGTAAAAAGGCGATGGTTACAATGTTGGATTATGTTGGAAAAGGTTTTCTTTGCCAAGTAAAAAACTAGAATAGCGTGACTCAATTGTTTGTATCCAAGGACTAAATACTCGACTAGGCCATGGCAGTTTCTTGTCTTATGATGATGTCATTTTAAAGTAGATGGTGTGGCAAATCTAAGTATCTAATAAAGATACTCTTAACAATGAACTCGGTGATCAGTAAAGCCCTATTCTTAGTTAGAGACCACACGGCCAAGTCGAAAATAAACATTGAGAGAGAGGTATTTGTCGCCAAACGATAAATCTTTCAAACTGTGTCAAAAATTATGCATCGGCTCAATAAAAATCAAAAATTGTATAAGCCTACGCCATGTGATGTGTCATCAACAGTTCCATAAGTTTCTCTTATGTAAAGAAAATATATCACGTCAAAGAAAGCGTTTATAAAATATTTATATGTATTTATTCATCGATTGCATCACATACTACTCAAGCATTTCGCACTATAAACGCAGTATGACTTTTAAACCAGTATATTTAAAAAAAAAGCCGCTTTCTCATTTAATATTCCAGATGAACATGTGGCGATGGCGAAGTATTTTATTTATGTTCGCAACTCACTCTACCTTATAAGTGCATGATGAACCGGCTCTGAGCTGGCAACTCACAAATACAGCGTAAATAAAAAACAACGAGCGCCCTTTGCCTCAAAAAGTGACATTCGGCTTTTCAAAATGGCGCGTCACCTGTCGGCTGGTATAACGGACCTGTCGACTGCACGAGAGAAAACTTTCAATTTCATGTAAATTTATGTAAAACTAATAATACTGACACAAAGCGATTTATCTAGCGTAATATTATCACGCATTTTCAGGCTTTATCATTCTTATCTAATATTTATTTGACATTGATGTTACTTTATAAAATCGGAGCAATCTGGCGAAATTTTGCGCTCAGAAGATCAGCAACGTTGACGCGTCTTTACATCGGACTTTTGTCTTTTTAGATTTTCTGTTCAACCTTTGAGTAGCTGGTGCCAGCGACTTAATCTGCATTTCGCATACCTTGCAACCTCCGATAGACCCGCTCAGGGGTTGAATATTACAAAAACTGCTCTACAACTATACACCCTCTGATGATCTTCTGAATTTCTAGTCGCTTATGCAACTGTTTCATAGATTCCATTAGCTTTAAAATTAATCGCGCATGACATAACGCAGTGATGGCCAGTAATCATTTTCGCAGCACAGATGGCCTATTTCTGTATCATATTGTTTTGAAACGCGGTCAAAGTGTATCGTCCGGAAAACTAATCAACGGAATAGTTTTATTTTTATTTCAGGCTACGTTACGTTATGTATGTGGAATTCAGATTTCTTTATAAACAAGGTTGTTATAATTATGCCATAAAACGCAACTCCGACAATCCGCAACTTCGCTTAATTACTAATGTGAATCAGAAACCTTTGGGGCTTCGTCACATTATCACAATGAATCTAATTAGGAAGGTTCACAAATTTCGTGAAATGAGCACGATTCAGGCTAAATACTGTTGTTCCTAACTACCCATACTGTATTAGGTTCTTAGCACAATTATCAATAATCTTAAAGAAAATGTGATGAATGAACGAAGTAAAGATTCTTAAGGGGGATGCGCGCTAGTTAGGCCGCCGGTCGCTGAAAAGAAAGATTTTTTTATTTCGCGAGCTACCTTGACGCTTCTTAAGATCAACAGTAACACTCAAAAAAAGTGCATTCCAGAATGAAAACCCTGTTCATATACTATGCAAAACTATCAGAATATCCAGATTTTCCTAAGAAACCCTCACATTCAATTATGGATGTTTGGATGCTACACTAGTGTTGCAAAATGATATCACTGAAGTAAACAAAATGTTCGCTGGGTCAAAATATACACAAAAGAAAATTTCAAGTCCAGCTTGACGACTATCAGCTGTGTAATTTTGTTATGTACAGAGGCCAGCGCATCAAGCTACCCCAATCTGTCAAATTTATTTGATAGATTTTCTACTTTATCACAAAGGAATAAGGTTCATATTCAATTGGGAAAATTTGACAGATTGGGGTAGCTTGATGTGCTGGCTTCTGTACACTATCGTAGCGATGGCTTTAATTTTGACCGTTTAACAACATTCATTGCGTTCCTTCAAAATGATTCAGATTAAGATTTAAGTGTCTTACGCAATTAGGGTGCTGAATATTTGCTTTAAAACGCGCTACCTGGTGGTATCCACTGCGCCTTACAATCTCATTACTCTAATGAGACCAACAGGAAACCATCTACGATAACGTTACTTTAATTATGACTCTTAACTGCTAAAGTTAAAAATATAACTCATTAATGAAACGCAATGCTATTCTAACGAACTAATTCAAGAATCTTTGCACAACTTTCCTTGTGCTGAACCTTGACACGAATACAGGAATGATATCGACTGAAAAATTATCAATACATTTTAATAGCCTTTCCTTATGTCCACTAGCACGTTGGAATTAGTCATATTTTTATCGAAATCTGCTCGAATATAAAGTCTTCTTTCTACTTACCCTATCTATACAAATAATAATTTAAAGAAGATACAAACATATCGTCCATATTGCTCTCAAAAATACTGCGATATCAACTAATAGGAAAAACTGTATGAAAAACAAATGAAAGCGTGCACATAATACGTGTTATTGATAATTATCAGATAATACTCGAGGCAGCTAACGGGCAACGCGATAACAATTCAATCTACTGATACTGTGGTTTTCTGTAATAGCTATAAAATAACGAAGCATTTTTTCATGAATGCTGCATAGAAAGATCTAATTATTCTTTACAGTATTTTCTTACTAGTCATGTGTGTGGTCTGCCATTAATAATAGACTAATGCTCATCCCGTGGTTAACAAAGCAGAAAAAATATAATACAATTTTTATCAAAATCAGTTATTCCTATCTGATTGTATCTTACAAAAACCTTTGTCATTTTGATTTGATTAGGATTACGCATGTCAGCAATTGTTTTAACTTTCTAAAAAATTTTTTGTGTACCTAAACATAAAAACAACATCGCAAGGGAATTCCAAAAAAAACTTTAGAACAACTCCACTTTGGTCTTCAAAGATTATTATTAAATTATTTAGCTCCTGCCAAATTACTGTTGCTCCCAATCTCCCTGCACAAATCCTTTTCGCTAAAGAACAATAAATTGAATGCGGACTACGCATTTTCCCCGCTTGACCTCAGTTAATCCCTTGCCTGTGCCGGAAACATTTTAAATCTGCATCATTTGGTACGTCCGGATAAACGCGTGTATACGTGTAGTCCTTTATGGAGCAACTTTTGATCATAAAGTCTTATCGGATTAAAAGTTACGACGACGATGGGATGCTGCACACTGACCTCCGCATAATCTCCAGGGAGAGAAAGACTTTACACTATGATATCATTAGCACGGATAGACTTGCCAACTTATGAGTTCTATACGGTATTCGTTACTTATTGGGTGAGTGATTATTTTGTGTCTCAACACGATGCGAAAAGTGCTCGGGCTAAATGAGCCCGTGGTCTAAAACCATGAATACGAGAAAAATCTAACAGAACGGGGTTACTACAAGATAATTTGCATTGTTTCTATATCAATGCTGCTTTTCAAACTGAATCCGATGCTGATTTTATTGGAGCTGCCGGTCATCTCAGATATCCCTGCCTGTCAACTAGCTGTATTTCCATAAGCACAGTTAAGACTAGAACACGAACGAACCGTGTCCACAATTTCTAATTCAAAAATCATCATACATATATGTAAAAACAAAAAAAACAAGTTACCGACCACCTATGCTTTTATCAAATAAGACTCACTTCAAAACCGGGTCTAGACGTGTGTAACATGGAACGTAATGTATCTTGTAATGTAATGGGAAAAGTGCGGACGGCATACAAACTCAACGCGAATCCTGTATGTGTTCGTCTGCGAGAGCCTTTGTGTGCGCGCTCAAAACCGACAACCGATGGATCAGCGCAGGCCTGTCCACACGCAGAATTCGCGTTACATTACAAATAACACATCACACACTTCTGGACGCGGCTTAAATATTCATTGTTTTATTTAAAATACATAACAATAAAGCCATGTCTTTCAGCTACCATGAGATTTCGTTATTAATATCCCAATGAATCATGATGAGATAAATCTATTATTCAATTAAAACCAGTATCACGTGAATGGATTTCTAACCCCGACAATATCAAGAACGGAGCCGCTATCTAAATAATTGACATGATTACTGTTCTCAATAATTAGCACAGCGGTGTCGTAATTAGATAGCCTGTAACCTTCGATGATGACATTACAACTATTAATTTTATATTCAATAAAAGGTTGAACTGAAGCCTTACTATTGTCTATCTGTTCACATATATCACAAGGTAATTTTTATGTTATGAAGTTAAATCGATTCATACGATTAAATCAAGTCATAAAGATGACAATATTTCTGCAGTTACAAAGAATTTTCTGTAAATCTAGATTGTATAAAAAAGTAGGTAAGCTATGAAGATTTTAAGGGCAGACACAATTTGTCGAAGTGGGGGATTATTGGCCCATCCAACACCCAGTGCGAATGCGGTGTTTCTGATCAGACCATGCCCCACTTGCTGGAGTGTCCTATGTGCCCGTTCACCTGCACCTCGGATGACCTAAATAAAGAATGCTACTGATGCCGCGATCAATGTGGCCACTTACTGGGCTACACTATATAAAAAAAGAAAACAACGAGGAAGAGTAATCTCGTCACGAAAACAAGAACTGTGAAGGGAACACTCACAAGATGATTTATCTAACAGATTTCAACGTTACAACTAACATGATTCCTAGTGCCAAAACACTACTTGAAACACCGCGTCATTTGGCACAAAGATGGTACAGAGGCCAGCACATCAACCTACCCCAATCTGTCAAATTTCTTTGATAGAATTTCAACTTTACCACAAAGTAATAAGGTTCATATTCAATTGGGAAAATTTGACAGATTGGGGTAGCTTGATGAGCTGGCCTCTGTACTTCAATTAAAACTATGTCGTAGTAACGACTGCCAGCTGATTCTCTTCTATCGTCAATGAACAAAGCCTTGTAGAGGTAAGATGGGCCACACATTTCCTAAGTGGTACTCTGTAAGTCTGTCAACGAAGATACGGACCTGTCCAAAAGTAGGGATTAAGGACAACTGTCAAAAATCGTGTTGTTATTCATTATTAGGTTGGGCCCCAAACGAATCTTACGTCCGTAGGTGATAAGGAGTTGGAATCGCCCTCAATTTCGGACGGATTTCGTGCTTAGGGAGTAGACCTGCAGTATCGGAAATCTATATGAGGATATATCTATTTCCCTAACGAAGTATTACGTTTAACCTCAGCTCAGCAGTGTAGCGGTATCTACAACGCCACATGCGAACAAGGAGTCATACTGACGTCACGCAAAATCCTGCATCTCGCAAGCAGAGTTTACCGCGCTACTAGCATAGATACAACGGCCCGACATGATTCATCGGGCAGTTGCTCGCCAGACACAATACCTGTCTGGTCGGAGGATCCTCCTTTTCTATGGAGAATGAGTGAACTTTACACCCTGTTCCTCATACCTCTATAGCAGTAAGAAAAACTTCAGCAATAAATCCGAAACTATCTAGAAACTTCGATAGGGCTTGGAAACGATCGTCACAGCAATAAAACTGTGCTTAGCAACATTCGATAAGTCCTTGACAATACCAGAAAGTTGTTTTCCATAAAAGGACAGTCATTCTATACCAGTATTTTACGAATGTCTAGGTCTAATTAATGAGGAGACGAAGATTAATGAGAAGATTGGAAATAAAAATACAAACGTTTTATCCGAGATTAGTCAGTTATATTCTTGAAAAGGATACGTTAGAGAGCTTTTTCTGTTGCATTAGTAATTCTGGCCGTTTGGGAGCTGCTATGCAACAAATGAACATGGTCACTATGGTCAGTAAAGGGAAAAAGAATTCGTTGAGGGAATGTTCAACTTTTCTCCTTCCGTAATGGTACAGTGGTAACACTGACCTACAGCTGGCCTAACGGCCTGGCCACGGCCTTGAAGCTATCAGCGGCAGCTTAGCGCAGGGCGGTGACCGTTAAAAACAAATATACAAAAATGTATGAACCATGTAACAACGCATCACTCGCAGCGTCAACGCTAGCAGTTAAAACACCGCGCCGCTTGCCGCTAAGCCAAAAGTCGTGGCCGGGCGGTTAGTCTGTCGACGAAGATATGGGCCCGTTCGAAACTTCGACAAGTGTCAAATTGTTTTGTCATTCATTCTTAGTTTGGAAACCGAACTGATGTTTTCTCCGTAAGTGATACCGTAGTAGGAAATGCCCGTAACTACGGACTGAGCTTGGGGAGTAGACAGCCTAGTATTGTTACCACTACTTAACGGGCGGCCTACCGTACGATTTACATGTATGTGTATGTATCTGTCGTTGATGATGATGATGAAGTATCTGAGTCACAGACGCAGTAGGAGACGCTCACTGGTATGAATTATTTTACTAACTTGACGATTAATCCACATGTCAAAGGCTACATAAGCAGCGATAAACACTATGATTAACTCTACTTTTACTTTCAAACAAATTGCTATGTTAGCGTAAACATTATCTTCACGGTTGCGAGTTTCACTGACTGTCTTCATATTTATTATTTTACTAGCTGTGCCCGCGACTTCGTTCGCGTGGATGTCGGAAAACAATAGGTAATGTGTCGCTTAGGAAAGGTGTAATTGCCACTCCTTCATTGAAAAGGAAGAATTATCAGATCTTGCCTGGTAACGCTTTCCTTACCTAGGGTTCGCTACCACGGCCCTTTCGACTGCAATCACTGCGTCTTCAGGGTTCATAATGACAATGCGACGAAGTGTCACTTTGATTTTTGAGAATAAATTAAAATAAAAGCGCCTGCTCGAGGCTGATTATCTAACCAAACAGCCAGAATTATGTCCATTTTATTTTGCGTCTGTCTTAGAATACCAACTTGTAAAATCATATCACCATTTTATCTAAAGTATATCTGAGATTAGTAGAAGTTTGAAGTTAGTTTTTCTAAGTCTTGGTTTCTTCTCTGTGGTAAATTTAGAATTTCTTAACTTGGTATTGAAGATATCATATATACCTACCAATATTATGCCTTATAAAGCATCGAGATATCTAGATGATAAAAGGAAGAATACATTAATGGTAAGAGCTTCTACATAAAGTTGCCCGTGTAAAAAGCAACCCATTAAACTTTGGTTATATTTGACACCGGCCGCCATTTAAACTACGAAGATGAAACCCATGAAAACTTTAGACATGATTTTGATTTAGACCTTATACTGCCGAAAACCAGAAAAAAAACTGTAAAGATAATTACAAAAAAATATAACCGACTTCCATAAAAAACCCTACAAAGTGCAAAATGACCTTAGTTTGGGAAGACGTTGCGCGTTGGCAAGATATTACATATTCTGAAACCAAAGGTCTATTGCACTTTGAAGTGTGTTTTTAAGTCGGTTGTATTTTATTTTATTTCACACAAAGTCGTGTAAGTTTATATTGAAAACCATGAAAACGACACACATGATAAAAACAGAAAAAGAAAATTGCAGCCGCCATCTTCGATTTTCATTTTGACATCACAATCGGCTTCAGCACTCTCGAAAACCATGAAAACGACACACACTACCAATTTTTCGATTTGCAGCCGCCATCTTGGACTTTCATTTTAACCAGTACTGAAACGGTTTACCAACAGTCGATTGGTCCATGAACCGTTGGTCAACACCTGTGGTCAACACCATTAACTTTTTATCCAAAGGACTTTTGACCCACGAACGTTTCCCCAACAGAACTCTACGTCAGTGAATGCTTAACCAACAGAATGTTTCGACCAATAACTTTTCACCCAAAGAACATTTGACCCATGTCAAATAGAACTAAGGATGCAAGGGCGAGCGAAGCGAGCTCGGGACTTGGGGCACCCCGACTCGGACAGGTAGGGTTCGAAGGGATGATGGCGGCTCAAGTGAGCGAGCAAAGCGAGCGACGGGGGAGGGGGGTAGGGGAGCGAAGGCTTGGTTAGGTTACTTTATACCCTTTTCACAGAAATAAAGGACTACGTCTTATTATTATTTTACTTTCACCTTTCCCGGCGTCTGTTGGCCTTGTTCTTTGGGTGAAAAGTTATTGGTCAAAACATTCTGTGGGTAAAGCATTCACTGACGTAGAGTTATGTTGGCAAAACGTTTGTGGGTGAAAAGTCCTTTGGAAAAAGATAATGGTTTAAAGATAATGTTCACCAACGGTTCATGGGCCAATCGAAGGTGGGTAAGCTGTTACAGTTTCATTTTAACCTCACTATTGGTTTCAGCACTCTCAAAAACCAATAAAACGAAACCCATAAAAAAAAATGCAGCCTCCGTCTTGGATTTTCGTTTTGACCTGCCTATCGGCTTCAGCACCTTTGAAATCTATGAAAACGACATCCATGACAAAAAATCAAAACAAAATTGCAGCCGCCATCTTGGATTTTCATTTTGACCTGACTATCGGCTTCAGCACCCTCGAAAACTATCAAAACGACACCCATGACAAAATATTTTAAAAAAATGGAGCCGCCGTCTTGGGTTTTCATTTTGACCTGACTATCGACTTCAGCACCCTCAAAAACCATGAAAACGACAAACATGATAAAAAAAATTGCAGCCACCATCTTGGATTTTCATTTTGACCTGACTCTCGACTTCAGCACCCTCGAAAACCATGAAAACGACACCCATGACGAAAAGAGTAAAAAATTTAGGCAACCGCCATCTTTGATTTTCTTTTTGACCTCACTTACCGGGGTCAGGATCCTCGGAAACCATGAAAAATAGCTCTTTCTCTCTCTGTGTGTGTGTGTGTGTCTCTATCTACATTTTACTTTGAAAAATGAGGCATAACGCTTTTTCGTTATTTGACGATTTCTCCCTTAGAACTCCTACCGCAAGCTCCAAATAAGAACTTCGTTAAAAAACGCTCTGCGTTACTCAACTTTCTATATCAATAATTATCTAACTTCTTTATCGCTCAGAACACCACATTAATTATTATTATCTTACATTATCCTCACTTTTTGTTTAAAATTATTTTAGCGCCACAGGCGCCACTAAATAAACCATCAATGGAAAGCGATTTTGTTTAATATTATAATCATTATCATTACTTTTTAAAATAACATAGACATAAGTAGGTATCTGTGTTATTTCGTCATTTAAGTAAGCATAAACTAATAGGACGTGATTATTCACATCACAACAATATGTTTTCGTTAGTAGGTACTATATCGCGCCAATAGATGTCGTTACGTGTTACTAAAAAACGTAAAAAGTTGTTCTAGAATACTTTAAATTGATTATATCTTTTGATAGAGTGAACCGATTGCGATGAAACAAAAACTAATCACTGCTCCGAGTTCTACACCATATTTGAGTATAAAAAGTAACCGTATTGGTTTGGTACTTTTTACGTTGACCCTGTTCAAATCAATAATCTGTCACATCCAAACAGACAAACAGACAAACCGACAAACCGACAAACAGACAAACAGACAAACAGACAAAAATTCCAAAAATTGATGAAATGGCATCTGTTGGTTATCCTTTAACGCCCCAACTATTTTTTTTGGAAATATTTTCAATGTACAGAAACGTCTCGTCTACAGATTTATTATATGTATAGATATAGATAGATTATTGTTGACGTTTAACAAAACAGCGTTACAAGAATTTATCAATGATCGTGTCAGAGAAAAACATAATATTTATTTTGATATCAATGGAAAAGGTTATTGTTAGCACATTTTAGTCTCTCTCATGTTAATAATGATGAAAGGTTTCATCATCGTTTCAGCTGGAACCAATTGACTGCTGTTTAATCCTCCTCTACCCTGTGATATCCCTTTTGATTTAAGCATACCGCTTCACTAACTTTCCTGTCTTCTTCTTCAGCATCCCATCCGTCAAAATTATTAACATCTGATCTTTATTTTTTGTAAAAAAAAAAAGGATTATGACGACACCATTCATACAACAATAAACACGCATATGTCGGTTATGATAAGCCTGATGTCATCAATGTCATGAGCGCTTTGACCCTTCCTATCTGTGACAGAACGCCAAGAGCGCGGTAGCCCTTTGACACGAAAAAAATCTTATCTGGACAGATTTTCTCTTACAAAGAAAACAAAGGGTTTTGTAAGAGACCAAAAGCGGGTCCTGCCTTTCTGAAGAATCCCAACACAGGCCAATCAAAGAACAAAATCTACTGATAGTAATCAAAAGTGAACAGAAAGGGTACGTAAATAAAGCCCATATTCCAATATATCCAGATGTGGCTAGAAATCGGTATGGCCATGGAGTTAAGAATAAAGTTTGCGGTGGCGCATCGTGTGCACTGGCACAAAATAAACAAGTTACCAAATCCGTTCGAATTCCTCCCACATGGCGTTATTTTTTTTTTTTTATTGCGACACGTGGCCGTCATCCCCGCTTAGGGTATTTTTACATTCACAACACTTGAGTGGGTGGAAAACATTATTTTTATGCGGAGAAATATTCTTTGTTTAGTTTTCATTGTCATGTGTCTATTTGTTACAGTTTTAGAATTCGTAGCATTTTCTGACCCCATTATAAAGGGTGTATAGAACTGCAAGGTTTTCACAGCTTTTTCTGTGCGTAAAAAATGGCATTATTTTATGCTATTTTTTGTCCATTTAGGGCCCTTGAACTCGACACAGCTACCGCGTAATAAATAGAGCGCGTTCAGAACCTTTCTTTTGTCTTAGAGCCTTTTGTATCAGCAAAGGTTGTTCGGGGCGCTTATGATTAATTTGTTTGAAGCTCCACTCTTGCGTAATCTAGGGCAAAGTTAATTTATTTATTCAGGAGGACCTTAGTTGGTCCATGATTTCTTAGCCAGTTTTCACCACTTGGACCCGTAATTATGTTACAGGCCTTTGTAAATCGGCTTACGTCAGCAAGAATACGAAATGTGCCTTAACCTCAATTCGTGTTTAAAATTCATTAAAAATTGCTAGAAACATCTTCTCTAATAATATTTGACATAACGCAGCACAGCTAATTCTTAAACGCATTTAATCACGTATATTTTGTGACGTAAGCAGCGTTCAAATATTATAACGACGAAGTTCTGAACTTTCTCCACGAGCCGACACGTCTGGTGATGTAAATGACAATTGAACGAGATTCTTATGTTTATTAAAACATTGTTTTTACGATACCCAATAAGGAAGATGCTATAACCTCGGTATATTTTATTGGCAGCCGTTTGACGTCATCATAAGCGCCATGTATGGGAAAGAAAGGAGTTCATTCGTAATTGGAGCTCCTTAGATTGTTTTTGTCGGATTGGCTTAGCTTGCTTCCTTTTGTGTTGACTTCGCTGAATGTTCTTAGAACCGTCGAAGCTAAACAATGACAATTCAATTTATCAATTAAATGAGAGTTTCGCAGCATCAAGGCAGTAGCGCACAATACAAATACCTGTTGACACTTCGCGGGGTAAAGTTTATTTTAAAAAAACCTCGGAACCCGTTAAGTGTGGGACAAATTCGACGATACGAAAGAAGTTTTCAACTGTTGTCGCCTCAAGTTTTATTGCAGGTTTTCGGATTGGAAATGTTATTAAACCTTAAACAACATTCAAGCTAATTACCACGGGCATCAAACAATGAGAAATTCTTTTGGCATTTACATATTATATAAAAACGAAGTTTCGGAATATTTAATTCCACATTGCTATCAAGAACAATCGTTTTCACGAGCGTGTTTAATCAATTTTATCATATCGGAATTTATAGCAACCTTTAGGCGAACTTTATTATGTAATATGTTTTTCTAATTAGATAGCATTTTAGTGCGTACAAATTCAAGTTACAGATTGAATTGTTCGTCATTAGCAGTCATCATTAGTGCATCAATAGATTCAAAATGGAGTGTTAAACAATTTGCTAAGATCCTTAGAGACTGGATCAAAAGTATTAGCCTAAAAAAATCCATGCCGAAATGAGAGCAACTTAAGTTATTAAGACTTACCAAAGGCATCATTTTCTGCGTAGGCGGCTGTGGTGGGGGCCCTCTTGCCCTGATATCGCTCGGCTGTCTTCTTACCGCGGGTCTCACAGGGGGCTCTCTTGGTACATCTCTGTGTATCTCTCTAGAATGTTCCCTAGAATGCTCTCTAGAATGATCTGTCGTGCCTCTGTCACGTCCTGCCAATGCTTCTGACAATGCCGCTGATAAAGCTCCGACGTTGCTCTTTGGGGCAGGAGGTATCGCATGTCTGACTTTGTCTGGGGAAGACCTTTGTGGTGGTGGCTGGTGCGGCTGAGGCGGTGGGAACCGCGGTGCGTCGGTTTTAACTTGCCCATTGGGTGTGGAACCTGCGAAAATGTTGTTGGTTATTTTGTGTTTTCTTGCCAATAGGAGTTAAATCCTCGGAAAGGGGGTAAAACTACTGGCGAAGTCATATTCGTCTGTTCGAGAATTTAAGACTGGCTACAGCCCTTCGTGTAAGAGCGCAATATTTGTCCCTTGGTAGACAGTGAACTATCCCCTGTTTTCTACAAAGTATTATGTTATGATTCTCATTCAGGAGCGGATGTGAAAAGAAACAGTTCATTTTATTCTATTGTTTTTTTTTCACATATTTCATAGCCCAGAAAGCCAACTGGCTACTCATAACACTATTCGAATGACGTATTTAATGGCTTACATAGTATAAAACAAAGTCGCCAAAATGTCTGTACGCGCATAACTTCCGAATGACTGCACCAAATTGGATAATTCTTTTTTTTTTGTTTGATATTGTCAGGACAAAGTTTGTATGAAAGAAAATTTCGGAAATTAAAAAAAAATTGCACCCTTGCGAAGCTGGGGCGGGCCGCTAGTGATTATTATAAATGTGAATGTTTGTAGGTTTAACTCTATCAGCTTTATCGGCTATGAAACAGACATTTTGACACCAGTCTAGTGGGCGTATGGTGACACCTTTTACGTACAGAACCCTAAAAGAAGTCGGTTAAAAATGCGACTGCACTATACTTTTGGTCTACAAAGGACAACAAAGAATATGGCTTAGCACCAACTTTAGCTTGACTAACCAAATTAACTCATAATCAGACTATAACGTTCCCACTGTTGGGACACAGGCCTCCTCTCTGTAAGCGGGAGTGGGCAGTAATCCACCACGCAGGCCCAGTTGGTAGTTGTCACATGTCTTCGAGTTTTTACCATGAAGTCGATAAATCCAAAACAAGTTTTATTTGCTGTTCACCAAAGACGGTGTTAGTTAAGGCTAGACTGATGCGGCCACGGTCACAGCTGCAGCTGGTCAGGCCGGACTTCTTCGCCAATAGGTCTTGATGACGAAACTGGGTATTCTATGTGCAATCCAGGATGTATTCTACCTATGTACTCATCCAAATCCGTTCAACCGTTACGACGAAATTGAGCAACACACATCCATTCAAACTTTCGCGTTCATAATTTTGGTGGCAGAAACTAATATGAAATTGTAAGTCTATGTCAATTATTTTTTGATGCTAATTGAAGCCCCTTTTTCGGAAATCAGCAATTTAACCTGTGGTCAATCCTCATGTCGAGATTTGATTGGCTGTTACCATTTCGGGCAGCCAAACACAGCAGCAAAAATTTACTCATACTGCGGGGTAATTTTGCGTAACACAATATCAGTAGCAATGGGTGTCATTTTGACATTTCAACAACATTCATTGCGTTATTTACGTTGTCGAGCAGACACATTTATCGAAAATATGAAGCAATGGATTAGCAATATCCTTAAAATATTAATAGTATGTTACGCAATTAGGGTGCTGATTAGGTTAGGTCTTTTCGGGTTCCGTACACAAAGGGTGTACGGTACAAGTTTGTTGTATGGGCGGTCTTATCGCTAAGAGCGATCTTTTAAAGACAACCTTTGGATCAAACCCTTGGAACAAATACTAAAAACAGAATAAAATAAATATTTAAGCTCCCATACAACAAACTTGCCTTTTTTGCCATTATTTTATATGTAGTGTTAAATATTGTTTGGTGGTAAGGCAACCGTTGGTCAGTTTTTTATTTAATGACCCGCGACTGGTCCGCGTAAATTTTTTTTTTCACCCAACCTACCCCGTCGCAGGGTATCGTCTGCCCGCGCTACTTCATTTTCGCACAGCGTTCTATTCTACTTTTTTTGTTTTCGCTCGGCTCTTAAGGGTCATATCGTTAAGTTATAGCCTAAAACGTTCCTCAAGAATTAGGCTATCAAATGCATCAACAATTTTTAAAATCCGGCTGTTAGGTGCAGAGAAGCGCGTTCAAACAAAAAAACTCTTCAGCTTTATTATTATTAGTATAGATTAAATACTAAAGCAACAACCATTGTATTACATTTTAATGCAATAATTGTTGACTTTGATTTGCCTAAAAGGTCACAGAACCTAATGCCTAGTATGAAATAAACAGTTTACACATAATTACCAACTTAACATTTATTATTTATCAGTATTCCCTGATATTTTTCCGTCATTCTATTGTTTCAAATTTTAATGTTATTTTCCTTTGTGATCTGTTTGTGGTTTTAACTTTATAACATATTATTTTAGGGTTACTAATCAAATCATGTAACTAACTTTGTTAAGGGCATGATGACAAAGAAATTACATAATTAAGTACTGAAGCCTTGACCTATTAAAGTATTACATTACTTATGTTATGATTTATGATACCACACTGTAAACAAATTAATCTCGTTGTTTATTATGTAACTAGCTTCTGCCCGCGATTTCGTCTGCGTGAAATATTTCCCGTCGCATCGCATAGCCTGCCCGCGCTATTACTTCATTTTCACTTAGTCTGTCTTTTTGTCTTTTTACTCGGCTCCTAAGGGTCCTAGCATAATGTTAAAATATAAAATAGCCTATATAGCCTTCATCAAGAAATGGGCTATAAATTGCAAAAATAATTTTTCAAATCCTACTAATAGTTTCTGAGATTAGCGCGTTCAAACCAACCAAACTTCAGCTTAATTATTAGTATAAAAAATATTTGAATTTAATATTCATTCCTTGCTTGCAAGCATTAATAGATAGTTTTTTGGATCCATACAAAATTGATCTCTTCTACTCTTACTCACAACTCTTTTTATTTACTTTCTTATTGTTCGAGCTAAACGCCTGCTCGATTAGAATGAGAGATGTAAGGATTAAGTACATATGAGTACTCGTTTTTTTCTTCCATCTTTGTTTGTCATCAAGGCAATACACGTTTCACTAAATCTCAGCATATTTGGAGTTTCTTTGACCAGTCACCTAAAATTCCCCAACACTTATTGTGAAGATTAATTACATCACAACTCAAACAATATCAACACAGTAAAATACCTATACTAAAAAGTATGTCTGTTTTATAAAACCGTGTCTTTATTGCATATTAATTTTTAGGAAGACTAGAGTAACATCTAGATGAAATACATTTTTCTAATGTTGTTTTTATTAAACCCTGACTAGGTTGAGCATTTTCAAAGCGAAACCTTCAATAGCAATATGCATTACTCTCAAAACATTGAAGGAAAACATAGTGAGGAAAACAGCATGTCCTAGAACTAAAAATTCAAAGACATGTGATATCTACAAACCTGCACTGGGCTTGTGTGGTGGATTATTGCTTCTCACTGAGAGGAGACCTGTATCCCAGCTGGGAACATTACATGCTGATTATGAGCTTATGATCTTGACAAAATGTTACACTTTACTTTCACTTTGTATGGAAACTTCTGAGTCGATCATTAAGTACTACAATGAAGCCAGTTTGTTGAGGAGTTACTTCATAAAAACCTTTTTTAATGTCTTTAATAAGCCATTTCATACTATATTAATACATTTCATATATTATATTATTTATACAAAAGCAAATAATACAAGCTCTGACAAACCCTGAGAAGAAATGGCGAAACTAACACAAGAGTCAAAATCCAGACAAACTTGATCAGATCATCTGATGACAATAGAGATTAGTGCCTGAAAAGGTGTTTAGTGGAAAGAACCACACAGATATGAGTGGATGAGTCCAGTCAGTGCAACCATTTGACAGTAATTGTGTAGCTCAACTGAGAACTTGTGGAGCTGAAGAACTTGACAAACAATACCAAAAAGGGACATTTGGGTAGGCCGCATAAAGCACAAAAAAAACCAACATTAAAACTATCAGAAAAAAAAATCATGTCCTATACACTTTTGTTAATCAATTAATTAACTCATTTATAAATGAACCAGTCAATATGTCTATGATTATGGTTTTATTGAATATGATGATAATTCAGAATATGCTAAAAAAATATGATTCTTTCTGTAGCTTAAACCATAAACAGGTAACAAATATTTACATAACTTATTTGGATTTTATGTGAGATTTTTGTCCTGATCAAAATAATACCTACAATATTATAAAATAGTATGCCAATTTACTGAAAATTATTTAATCAATTTCACAACATCTGTACAAAGTTTTAGATTACAGCTCCATGCTTGTTAACAGTTGAATCTCCAAGATATGATACTTGTAAAGATAAGAAAGAGTACAGCTATCTCTAATGACAACGAAATCGAGTTTTTATGGAGTAGTCTTACCTGCCAGTTTGCCAGTAGGCCTCAGCTTGGGTATTCCACCAGCAAACAGGCCGCCCAGCCCAGGCGGAGCGCCACCGCCGCCATTTTGCAGGGGAGCCGCACTTCTCGCGCTGCCCCCACTCGGAGAGCCTCCACTAGACACATTTGACACTTTCCCAGGTATATACGGACCACTTTTGTCCACTGTCTGTGTCTTTTTCAACTTTGCACCCTGCCTTATAGAACTCAACAATGCATTTCTATCATCAGCCCCACCACCTTTCGAGCTGCTTCCGAAAATAGGTGGAGGCGGCGGTCCCGGAGGAGGTGGAGGTCCAGGCGGTGGCGGAGGTTTCGGTCCCATGACGACACAACACTAACAGACACTGTCGCTTAATGCCATCAGGCGCAGACGAATAAATTACTAACGTCGTGATACCATGCAATTCAGTATTCTAGTAACGACCCTTCAAACCTTCATAAAGTCTTGGTATACGTTCTCGCACGTGATGACAACACCTAATGCACAATACGTCACTCTACACCAATACATACTAATTTACATAAAATATTAAAGAACCTTGCTCCAAAAGATTAATCATTGTAGGAAATACGTAGGCACTTTAATAGAAATTGTTTGTCTGGGTGCACCTCGTCATAATAACCACCAACTACTCTTAGTAATAAGGAACATCGTTTATTATTCTTCTGAAGCTTTAAATTATAGAATATAAACGAGTTCAATGATATTTGAAAAACACGAACGACCACCACACACAATGTGCTAAAATCAACGGAATGAACCCAGTGGAGCTGAAATTTTTGTAAAATTCGTTCACAAATGGCCGACTACTACTATATAAGCGAGAGCCAGGAGAGCTGTCAAAATGACAGATTAAAAAAAATAACAAATTACCAATGTAAAAAAAGAAAGGAATGGTAGGTGTGCCTACTGCCTTCGTAGGTTATGCCCTTAATCATGGTAAACATGGCAGTAGTGTGGAACAATGATTTAATATTAGCTTTGATTGAAAGAGCTCTATTATATGCAGTTAATAGAGCTCTTTCAATCAAAAGCATTATGGGATATTTTAAATAAAAAAGGTTTATTATTTTCTGCTTTCCAGTTTTTTCGGCGGTTGAATTTTTTTGTTGAAAAGTTTTATACATTAGATACCTTGTTTCTAATAGAGGTCAGTAGATACAGATAACACAACAACACTACTTGCTCGGGTAAAATTTTGACGGCGTAATGTGATTAGTAATCTGTGGCTGTGGTGGTGTGGACATGGACTTATTAGGTGTGGACAGTGAACGAAAATAAACATGGAAGCATTCCTAGATCTAAAAAATGACCCAATACAAATTGCGCCGCGGTGGGCGGGGCTTACCGACCGATTGGGCCGCTCACGCTTTTAGTTCGTCCCACAGAGTACTTTTTAATAGAGTGAGTCCGCAACAGCGGCGGTCGATTATTATTTAACGGTTTTGCATGATAGGTCTTTAAAAATGCCTTCTTGTGCAGTGAAGTGGTGTATAAATAAATCACATTTGCATAAAAAGAATGCTGGAATTAGTTTTCACGTGTAGGACATCGTTATTTATGATATTTTTAATAAAAATGAAATGTTTCACGAAGTCTATGGGGATGATGTTATGCCAACCAAACAATTTATTTTTCTACCTGACAATAATGACAAATATTATTAAGACACATTTTTTTTCTATGGGGACGGCATTATGTAAATTAAACTAAGCTATTGTAGGTAGGTACACACGGCTACACATCAAGCTATACATAACCAGTATAAGCTGACTTCTGATTGTACGAAAAACCTAAACAATGCGAGGTCAGCTAAAAATGGAAATGTATAGCTTGATGTGTAGCCGTGTGTACATAAAAGTTCCTTTACTAGCATGGAGAAAATAGATAATTATCGTTGCTGTATTCAAAAAAATATTTTAAGAAAGAAGTTACTTAAGGCGGCTTGCGGTAGGAGTTGCCGAAAGTGTGAATTTGGTCAAAATTAAAATCCAAGATGGCGGCTATTGGTGGAAAAAAGATGCGCGCTTAGTTTCCTTGAAGTAATGCTTCCATGGTTATTTTCGTTCACTGATTTTGAAAGATTCTCTTTTAATGTCTTCTGGGCAAAAACTTAATAAATTAATCATATTTCGCGGGACATTGAGTTCATTGGATTGTAAAATGTAACCCAAAAAAAATATATATGTCGGAGAAGCGTAGAGTTTAGTGTCTCGCTATCGTCAGGCAGGCATATCATAATAAACATATGGGCGTCGTGTGGGTTGTGTTGGTTTATGTGCAATAGAGAAAAGGTTTGCAGTTCAAATCAGATTATAATTACATGAACAATTTAATCACACTAGCGAATCACACACTGTAGGTACATGACACAACAAGATACACAGTAAAATAATTATGTACACTAACAAAGTAATTGCGAGCAAATCGTAGGATCGATTACTGTTCGTATAGTGACAGAGTCACCCAAATATAATAGAATACAGGAATGTAGTTCCAGCAGCAAGGCTGAACTTTAGTAACCGACAGGTTTGTCGGGAGCTAGTGCTCTGTCAGGAGTCCAGTCCGAAGACCGACTTCGACTACCACGCACAATGCGAGAGATCGCGACGCCCCCGTCAGGGGGCGTGGCGCGGAGGCCATACGGTGGCCTGCTAAAACAGGCCCCTCCATAGGTCGGCTTCAATGGCCTTCCAGAATGTTGACCGCACGTAACTTAACGTGCGGTCATGTGAGTGGTTGCATGTTGTTTTTCTGTAGGCGCGCCACGACGCTGATTCACAGCGCCGCTTTCTTCACGACACCTCGGCGGTCTGTCCCCGCCAGGTGAGACCCCCAGTTGCCTGGGGGGGGCCCGGCGGAGGATGACCAGCGGCGAAGGTGCCACTCGACGCTCCTACAGAATATAGGTGTTTTGCTCCCGCCCGTCCCGCTTCCAGAGCTAGCCTGTCACGTTCCGGGCTGAGGAGCAGTCATGTGTGTGTGGGCGGTATTGTATTGTGTAACACCGCCCAGTGTCTACGCGTATCGCGGCCCGCGCTGCGCATACGCGTGTGAGTTTAGCGTCTGTTTAGTGATGAGTGGCTGAGTTCGCTACGTAACGTGCCTATATTAACCTAGCACACGCTACGCAACGAGTGTGTGTTAAGTGTGGAGTTCAGTTGTTTCGAGTGAGCCGCGTGTAACCTGGGTGCGGCTCACCCGAGGCGTCAGTCCGGTGGGATGGGGTCGTCGTCCGCTACCAGGTCGCGGGGGAAGGGCGTCGCGTCGGGGGGGCGCGCGTGCCAGGGCGCAATGTCCTGGACGTGAGGCCAGGCAGATGCGTCGGCACGCGCGAACATTCCCTTCGCGAGTCACCGCACAAACTCGTCCAGGCTCTCAATCCCAAGGTCCAGTTCGAGCACATCGTTCCTCACGAAACGAGAAGCGTCAGTAATAGTCCGCAGCGCCAGACTTTGCTGCGCGCGGAGCAGCTTTCGGCTCGACTCACTCGTAAGGGCGAACCATGCCTGGGCGGCGTACGTCAAGATTGGGCGCACGTACACTTTGTACACGCCCAACTTGACGCGCGCCGGAATTCGGGACGAGAGCACCGGTTTAAGGAGGTTGCGGGCGACCCTACCCCATGCGGCGACCGAGCGGACGTGTGGCCCCATCGTGAGCCGACGATCGATGGTCACCCCCAGGTACTTGACCCGGGGCGACCACGCGATGTCGGCTCCGTGCAGCTTCAAGGGTGGTGGGAGAGGCGCGAAGCCGGTGACCATCGCCGGCGTCTTACCCACGTTAACCGACAGCCGCCACCTGGACAGCCATTGGGGCAGCAGCTCGAGCGCGCGCTGCATCTTGACCGCCGCGTACTTCGTATTGACGACAGATATACGACTTTTAATGATTTTAAATTCAACATCACGTCTAATCGACCGGACTGATTTCTTTGAAAAAAATACAGCACTAGACCATTTGCTTCGTAATTTGATATGTGAATATTTGCAATTATATTTTTTTAACATAGTGTAATTAATTTGTAAAGTAATGTCTACCGCGGACATAAAAACGATAATCACGCTAACACTATCGGGTGTATTTTCATAAAACTTTCACCATTTATAAGACAATTTAATTCCCCGAATTTTAGTATACGGTTTTTATTTGTTTGGTGTTTGATAAATCAACAATAGATGATTGTTTCATATTTTGCAATAAATTACCATCGTTGTGTCATCGCGCTTCTCTTTCTTTTCTATGCAGTCCGATAGTGACCGCGTTTTAGGTCATGTAGTCGCCTTAAATTAGTAATAAGCAAAACAAATCTTAACAAATTCCGTTGACTACTCACAATTCTCAACCATCTCCGACATATATATTACAAAAAAAAAAAAACATTGTACAATATCGATTATTGTTTTATTATTGACTTGGTCCGCTGCATTTATTGCATAACATAGTCCACGTCGCTACGACTCAGCTGTCAAAGCAGACATTGCAGCACGCGCGCGAACCAATCCCGGCTTTCGTTCTGAATTTAAACCAATCACCAAGCATGTCTTCTTGCAACCTCGGATGTGATTCGTATTTTGAATCATACGTCATTATGGTTTGAAGTTGGTGAAGTAGTGCCACTTTTTGTGTGGAATTTGGGCCGCCTTCCGAATTGGCCAATATCGCTCACAGCACTCAAATCGTCTCACATGCGTTCCATAATGGATATCACGATTATGACAGCTGAGAGCTGTCAACAATTCGGAACACTCGTTAGCGCGCTCACAGTGCTTACTCGGTGTCAAAAAGATATTACAGCAGTATTTCTTCATAAAAACACCACACGTTTCTACCTTTTCTTTGTTTAGGTGGCGACTGTCAGCCAGAAGCAAAATTTCGAAAATGCCACGTTATTAAAAAGATATGATGCAGCTCAAAACAAAACACACACTGACACATCCTCATCCTCACACACACACACACACTGTCATTTTTGACAGCGCTAACGGTGATATTAGTACGAGGCATGGTCGGCGTTATCGCAAGATGGCGCATGCCATGACGTCATCGATAACGATTCACGGGACATCGTTATCGCGCTCACGCCAATTCGGTACGGGTTTTAGCACGCTCAAATCGATTACATCGATTATTTCCTCAATTCGGAACGCGCCCTTGTTCTGACTTATTCAGAACAAATTCCTTCCATGTTTATTTTCGTTCACTGGGTGTGGACAATTATCTGAGGTGGACAAGACATATTGATATAAACTTTGTTTCCAGCAAGAAGATTAGTAAGCTTCTTGGTTTCCACGCTCGTGTTGCGCTCGAGTCAAGATACTAGACTCCTTATTGCATCCAGTAAACGCGCGAACTTCAGAGCGAGGGAAATGTAGAGGTTACTGACTACTGATACGGAATTGTTTAAAGAGGAAGTAGAAAAAAGGCCAGCGATAGGAGACATGAAATCATCTGATTATGCCAACAGAATTTTAAGAGATGACTACGACGGAGAAAAGCGAGAAAATATTTATTACTAACAGCGCCCCGCGGTTTCGCGGTCGCCCGCATAAGTTTCTACTATGACTAGACTACTATCCTATGTCCTTTCCCGGGACACTATCTCATGCGTGGCCGCCATTTTCAAAAAGACGTGACAGTAGGTATGCCACGGATCTTCAAAAAACTTTGATAATTTTCTTCCGTTGAAACAACATCCTGGTGCGGTTATGTTCCGCACCAGGATGTTGTTTCAACGGAAGATTTTCACGTGGCGATAAATCTTCTTTAATTAATAAAAGTACCTAAATCATTAAATCATTTTATGGACATACAAAAGTATTTAAAAATGTTGTTCTCATGTAAAGGATACCAAGTTCCGAACATACTGTAATATATGTATATGTCAATGACTATGTATCATTCTATCGTTAAGAATTTGATTGTACTAAATACGTTCTACTTTCCCTTCGTTTTCGTCTCTTCCAGCGACGCGACGCGACGCGATGGTAAGCTAACCACAGCGCGACCGCTTCGTCCAACTCCATGTTTTGTACCTACTTCAGAGTACTTACAATATTTTCTACCGGCTAAATTTGTCCCCAAATGATCGCACACGTTGCTACGCCCCTTCTGCATAGCTATTCACAAAGCTACGACACGGTTTGGTACCGTATCGAATGTCAATGTTATCGACAAAATCCTGTAATCGCTATTCACAAATCCGAAACCGTACAATTTTGACAGTTCATATACGGTATGAAGACATCAATTCTTCCGACAGGTATTTGCTGTCGGAAGTGTTATCGAATAACAAAATATTGTTTAAAAAATAATAATCTATTCAATAAGTGTCAAAACACGGCTCCGGGCAAGGTCCTCATTCCCTTGCATGAATGCAAAGAGCATCTGCCGCTGCTCCAATGGCACTCTTTTCTGAAAATATGCATTTTCAACATTAGGTACCACGTTTTATAAAATGAAAATGAGGAAATAGTAATTTGTTTAAATACCGATAAAATACATACAACCATTTTTCTGTTTAAAAAAAAACTAATTTTTACTCCTCAATTATAATTTTTTATATTTTTTTTTATTCGCCCAAAGGGCAGGCTATAGTCTTTCGACCATACCGCCTTGTCTTCCGTGTAGTTCTCAATTATGTCTATAGCTCAAAGCAAGATTCAGAAAAATAATTATTCCAGATTTCCAGGTTTGACAGAAAGTTGAAGTTTACAAAGCAATTTTAATAGAAATCAGGTAAATTTTATTTATTAATTAAATCATTGTTTACTGTTTTTTATTTGATAATAGTTACTGAATGCATAATTTAAAGTTGCCCATACTGAAATATTCAATAAAAATCATTTATGTACCACTTAAAATTTTCTACCACGAATATCTATTTACTACCATTTTGTAGCGTTCCCCGTATACACACCTAAAAAAAACCCTTCCATACGGATCTGTGAATAGCGTTTTGCCGGTCCTTCGGTTCAGAAATCAGGTTATCGAACAAGTGTCATTGTCGATACGATAGTGAATCGTATGTTTGTGAATACGGGTGCTGGACGCAACGTACGCGCGTAAGATGCGCGATATATTCGCGGCAATTTGCCCTTTCTGCATAGCTATTCACAAAGCTACGACACGGTTTGGTACCGTATCGAATGTCAATGTTATCGACGAAATCCTATAATCGCTATTCACAAATCCGAAACCGTACAATTTTGACAGTTCATATACGGTATGAAGACATCAATTCTTCCGACAGGTATTTGCTGTCGGAAGTGTTATCGAATAACAAAATATTGTTTAAAAAAGAATAATCTATTCAATAAGTGTCAAAACACGGCTCCGGGCAAGGTCCTCATGCCCTTGCATGAATGCAAAGAGCATCTGCCGCTGCTCCAATGATACTCTTTTCTGAAAATATGCATTTTCAATATTAGGTACCACGTTTTATAAAATGACAATGAGGAAATAGTAATTTGTTTAAATACCGATAAAATACATAACCATTTTTCTGTTTAAAAAAAAAACAAATTTTTCACTCCTCAATTATCATTATTTATTTATTTTTTATTCGCCCATAGGGCAGGTTATAGTCTTTCAACCATACCGCCTTGTCTTCCGAGTAGTTCTCAATTATATCTATAGTAGCGTTGTTCAAATCCGCTTTAAACTAAAATCGTGTTATAGACTATAAACTATATTTTTCTAGCGCGCTGTTTTATACGCTATCATTATAACACGTTATTACAAAACTTGGCCGCAGTCTGAACGCGGAGACATTATCATTTTATCTGGCAACACGCTAGTTATCTCGCAACGCGCTGTACACGAAAGAATATAATAATATCTCATGAAGCGTTATAGATCAATGAACTTTTCTTCATAGTTTCCAGGCTTAGGACTGTCTATAATAAAATTGATGAAATTTTATTAAGTATAAAAGTTTTGTGAGACAATTATTATTTATTATAGGCGTATTTACTAAAACTTATTTACAAATCACTATCCACAGTTTCACTTTGTCACACAGTAACATCCTACCTATTTACAATTATTAAAAACGAACACACAATATTTACAATAGCACGACGAATGTATGTACGAAACATGAGAATTATTATAAGTATTTACAATTACAGTACTGTAGTACTAATAAGTTGCACAGCAACAAAATTATTATTTAGAAAAAAACGTGCGAGGGCCGTGTTTGTTTACAAAACAACGCGTACGTAATAATAACAGGTACCGCGAGCCAACCGGCCGACTGCCGCCCGAGTTCACACGACTTCGCCCGAGTGCCCCGACGCGCTGTGACGCTGTGAGTGAGACTAGTGAGACTATAAAAGTTATAAAACTATAATGCTATCCCGCTCTAGCCTCGCTGTGTACGTTTAGAATATGAGACGCTAGTTTGTTGAGACGTTATATTTCTAGCGCGAAGTCAGAGTCGGGACAACAAACGCTAGATGCTATAAATAAATAGCGTTCTATTTTTTGACGCTATACGTTTTATTAACCACCACTAATCTATAGCTCAAAACAAGATTCAGAAAAATAATTATTCCAGATTTACAGGTTTGACAGAAAGTTGAAGTTTACAAAGCAAGTTTAATAGAAATCACATAAATTTTATTTATTAATAAAATCATTGCTTACTGTTTTTTATTTGTTAATAGTTACTGATTGCATAATCTATAGTTGCCCATAGTGAAATACTCAATAAAAATCATTTATGTACCACTTAAAATTTTCTACCACGAACATCTATTTACTACCATTTTGTAGCGTTCCCCGTATACACACCTAAAAAAAAACCCTTCCATACGGATCTGTGAATAGCGTTTTGCCGGTCCTTCGGTTCAGAAATCAGGTTTTCGAAGAAGTGTCGTTGTCGATACGATAGTGAATCGTATGTTTGTGGATACAGGTGCTGCTGGACAAGGTCTAAACATAACCAAAACCTTACCTTTAAAAAAAAACAACACTGTAAATAATAAAACATTTTTAATGAAAGACAAATTAACTTAAATTAATTTCCTCAAGGCAAAATCAATAACTAAAAGCTGGTCTAACAAATACAATTCAAGATTTATTTTTCTTTATTTTATTTTGGACTAGCCCCCCCAACTGAAACTGGTGCGTCTGGATGCATTGAAGTGTACATCACCAAATTAGAATCATAGCTAGCCTCACTGCCTCCTTGTGTCATAGCCTCTAAGGCCAATCGTTCGATTTCTGCGCGTGCCTCAGCAGCTTTTATTTCCCTTTGAGCGTTTAACTCTTCTTTTTCTCGTAACCGTGTGTCTTTAAGCTCCATATTTTCCCTAAATTTCACAAGAGCTGTCGATAAATACTTTATTGGATCTGCAGGCTGGTATAGTAAAAGGTTGGCAATACATGCGCGTAACGCTGGACCAACTGTTTGTTTTAAATATCTAAAGTCTTCCGTCACATGCGCGTCATCAGGGCATGGTTGAAAAATATCCAATTGGCTGCGAATACGCACTATGTTTCCTAATTCGTCGTTCTCATACTCACTCAAATGACCTTCGTCCCGATAAATATGTTTGCCCTGCTCATTTATGTAATAGCGACCACAATTATCATAGTAATATTCAGTTCCATCTTTTACCTCTTTTACTTTTAGTAACACTCCTGTTGAGTCCATCTTATATTCACTTGAAGAGGCACGAGCCTTATAAATTCTGTCCCTTGTTATGGCTTCGATATAGTAGCGCCCACAATCGTCATAGTAATAAATGTGATTTAAATCGTCTGAAATAGGTACTAACTCGCCATGTTCATTGGGCTGCAACAGAGTCTCACCATCTTCTGGTGATGTATATACTTTTCTACTGTGCTGATCAATATGAAAAGTGCCAAGTTCATCACTAAATTCTTCTTTATGTTCAGCAGCACTTAGGATGGAAATTACCGATTGGTGACTTTTTTCACCAAAAACAGCTAAATCCCAAAAATAACATAAATCCTTAACTAAGCGTTCACGGCTTTCCATTGGAAGTACGTGACAAAACACGTTCAGTTGATAAAAATCTGGACATGGACATGTTTCCATATCATCCTGTAATTTTATATCCGTTATGTTTTGAATGCAGTCTAAAGTAGTTTTTAATTTTTCTAGTTTAGCTACTCTGTTTTCCAGATATTCTTTCTTTTGGAACAAAGCCTGTACGGGGGCGCTAACCGATACATCAGCCAGTCCCTTAATACTTTCTTCGAGATCATTAATCTTGGCAGATACTTTGCTAAGCTCAAGCTTGTGCTCGGCACAACGTCGTACCAAGCTACCTATTGGTTTGCCTGTCTTTTTTAATTGATTCAGCATATCTAAAGTAGCTGGATTGGATTTGTCAGTTAAAAGATCATCAAGAATTCCTTGTAGGGTTTTTGACAAATTACCTTTTAAACTTGGTACATGCATATACTTACTCAACCTAATAGCCAACAAATCATAATTTTTATCTAACCAGGTAAGTAGTTCATCAATTGCTTCATGTACTTCAACCTTAAATTCTTCAAAACAAACGTAATTTCTAAAACATTTTAGTTTCTCTAAAAGGGCAGCTGTGACATCCATGTGCATCTCTTCCACTATTTCCAAATCGGTTAAAATGTTAGCTTGGTTTTCATTTGACAAATCATGTCGATATTTATCCATATAATTATGGTAGTACTTTATACGATGGCCCATAGCATCTATAGTAAAACTAATAGATTGGTACACTTTATCCCTTGGGCAATCTTCTGTCAAGTTATTCATAAAATTTTCTATTTCATTTATCGCCTTTAACCATTGTAAATGAAATTCTACTACGGCATCGATAACGCGACTTTTATCCCCCGCTCGTAATGCTGTGCGAAAAGAGCACAGTGTATTAAATATTTGATCCGAGAAATCGTTTCGGGTAATAAATATTACTGAATCCTCGTAAAAGTCTTTAATTTGTTCTGTAATATCAGACAAAAGTTCTATATCCTCATTTGATTCTGACATTTTGATACTACAGAGGACTTTTATAGTGATACAATAAAATATATAAGGTATAAAAATCACCACAAAAATTGCAGAAATAGTATCGTCAAAGTCACGTCAAAGTATGTAATTTTTATTTTGACATTCGGTACTTTTTTATTTCACATTGACAGTATTTTATGAGTTTTCTACAATAAACTTTTTTAAACGTCAAAAATAAATTATTTTCTATAACTAGTTGTGGTTTCCGGAGTTTCCTGTTCGACTATCTCTTTCTCTTATATTGCAAATTACCAATGATGTTATTTAAAATACAAATTACTGTTTTATTTTAAAGTGCTCATAAGCTAGGCGTCGGTTGGGACAGTCCAGGCCAGGCAGCATCGCAATTCAATTTTTTTTAAATATAGCATCTCGCAATTCAACCTCATGAGGTTGTCGTCTGATTAAGAGCGTTTACGAGCGTTTACGACATACGGCATTTCACACAAACTGTCAAGCCCTTGCTTTTCGAAATGAATAACCCGATTTTAATGAAACTTCGTACGCATAAGCACACTGACCTCTATTAAACATGTATAATACAGGTCAGTGCATAAGCAGGATACATGGGTCTAAAAAGTTAGTACAGAACATTTTCGAAATGACTTATTTAAAAAAAGATTACTAGGAATCTCTGTTTCTACGGAAAATTTAAAATCGGTCTTGTTTGGCTGTAACACAATTTTTCGAAAATCTTCTTAATTTTTTAGACCTTTGTATCCTGCTTATGCGTACGAAGAAGTTTCATTAAAATCGGTTCATTCATTTCGAAAAACAAGGGCTCGAAAGTTTGTATTAAATGCCGTACGTCGTAAACGCTCTTAACCGGGCTTGCCTGTGGATGCCTTTAGCCAGGGCATAAAAAACTTAAAAACTAAGTAACTACACGCAAAGGGCACCCTCCGGCTTAGGGGCGTACGCGTCGCTGGGAGAGGGCAGCAAGGGACAGGCTGGATTGGAATTATTTAGGGACGAATTTAAAACTACGGGTTCGCAGGCTGGCTGAAGCAAAAGTCGGGGTTGTCTTGGTATGGTGCGTCGCGACGGGCCTCGGCGGCGAGGACAGAAGGACGGCTGTCGGGACTTGTCTGAGAGTACTGCATGGTGCCTTACTACTCTCCTGGAAGAGGTCGTGGCGTCGTCGGGGATGGTAAGGGTATGCTTCGGTCAACGAATCCTACTTATGCGAGAGGGATTTTATCTAGCGGCCGGCGCAATCAGGGGGGTTGAGGTACATTATAGCAGTATCAAAGAAACGCTTGGAGAGACGTTTCATGAACTGCTGGACGGTGGGCATTCTGAGATTTAAATGTAGACTCTCATTGCGGACATAGAAGGGGGCTCCCGTCATCTTTCTGAGGAAACGGTTCTTAAGGGTCTGCATTCTATGCAGATACTTAGGCTTAGCGTGTGCGAAGACGACGCAAGCATAGATCATGATCATAATGGGACGGATGACCGCGGTGTAGAGCCGGAATTTGCACTTGAGTGACAATTTGCTGCGGGCGGTCAGTATGAAGTGGAGCCTACTGCGACGAAAGAGGCTCCCAAACGAGCAGTCTTTATTATGTGCTCAATGAAGGTAAGATGGTGGTCGAGTGTATTTAGCTTGCTTCCCCCAAGAGATCGGCTTGACTAGAGGCGCGGCGAGGTGCAGCGGATGGACGTCCGAATTTTTGATCAGCCAAGCAGATTTTTTCAACAGTACTTGTGTGAAGTTGTGTGTCATCTTTAAGAAATATATTATGAGTTTGTAATAAAATGACTGTGTCAGTACGTAAACGTTTGTAATACTTGAGTATCGGAAGAAGCTACCTAAAAGAATGTAGAACTTCAGTACAAGGATCGATGACCTCAGTAGGGCTTCCTTCTCGGTCTTAAAATGAACACGGACAAAACAAAGATCATGTCAAATGTCCATAAATAAAACACCTAGTCTCATGAAGATCAAAGATTCCACGCTCGAAATTGTGGATTACGTTTACCTAGGACAAAATTCCAGTTAGGTAGTTCCAACTTCGAGAAAGAGGTCAATCGTCGAATCCGACTGGGCCAAGCAGCGTTCGGGAAGCTATGCAGTGTCTTTTGGTCTCACATACCGTAGACGTGAACGTGACCTGATGGGCCTCATTAAAAGGCTAAAAGTCACCCGAACGGCAATGGAGAGGGCTATGCTTGGAGTTTCCCTGACGACGTGATTGAATCAGAAATGAAGAGATCCGCAGGAGAACTAAAGTAACCGACATGTGACATAACACGAAGAACTGGTAGTGGGCAGTCATGTGCTGCACATTGCTTGCAGAACAGATGGCCGATGGTGCCAAAAGGTTCTGGAGTGGCAACGGTTGGCCCGTTGAAATGATGATGAGGTAGCTAGGCTGTTTCTCGTTTTAAACATATATATGCTCGAAGAGTTTTACGTAGACATATGATTTTTAGTATTTTCAAAGTTATAAAACAAAAAAAAATATGCCTCAGGCATTAAGTCCGCCTTTGTACAGTATTTCTTTTACTTGTGCATAAAGTTTTAATAAATAATTAAATAATAAATAACAGCGGTAGGGTTAATTATATACTCTCTTTGTAATAGTAAAACATGTAGAGGGTGTTGAAATTAATGGACTTCTAAATATAACTCCATGGGGAAATTAGAGCTATTTTTGACAGATTGAGATAATTTGAACGTTTTTAAAATTACGAGAATTGCCCATCTAAATGATGTCTTTTTTTATGGTTTTTGGCGGTTGACTCGAAAACGAAAATCAGTGCTATAATATGAGTGAGTCAAGGACATGCAGCGCCACCTGTTCACAGCTTTGCGTTTTCCTTTCCATTCATTCGGCAGGTCGGCGCGGTGGCGCCGGCGGCGGTTGCCATATAGCCAATGACTAAATAAACCTATGGACTGGGCATACCTTCAAAATTAGCGTGTATACTTACACAAATCGGGCACTGAAGGTGGCCGCCTTTCGTAGGGTTCTTTTTGTTTTTTCTAGCACCACACTGTTTTATACAACACGAGGGCATGGTTTTCCTATTAAAGGACACCAAAAAACCTAGTTTCTAGGCGTATTTCTCTCGAAAACAACAAAAATATTTTGAGCAATCAACCGTTTGTCAACACATTACCACAAAACCATTAATAAAACTCGGCACTCAACATGGCGGCCCGTCACGCATAGACATGATTTTGACGTCACACAAAAGTGTTGCCAAATTTAGAAAGAGACAGAACAATTTGACAAATTTTTCCAATCAACTTTGAACCTTATACTTTAGCAATAAAGTTGAAAATCTATCAAAGAAATTTGACAGATTGTAGTAACTTGATGTGCTGGCGTCTGTACATAATTGACAAACATTTAGAAGTCTCTGTTTTCAAATTTGTCTTTAACATATTATCTCTATCTCTATTGTCTCTATATTCTTTCCTCTTGATTACCTACTAAAAAAAAAATACGCGTCGAATTGAGAACCTCCTCCGTTTTTTCGTCGGTTAAAAACAACGCTTTTTGCCATGTGTCGATATGATAGATATTTGTATAACCATGGTATAACCATTATTTCTGTAGTAGAATAGGGCGTCTCCATGCTTCTATATCAATGCTTATAGCCCATTTAGGAACCGTTGCCGTGCCGTTATACATACATTTTGACATCCATCCGCCGCCCGTCGCCGCGCCGCCCGCGCGCCCGCTGCCCATTGCAGTTCCTTTAATTATCTCTCAGCAATCTGTGTATATCAACGAGAATAAAAATCGCTGTGATGCAATTCAGAGTTTGAATCATTGTCGAAGGACTATGGTCGATGCAAAAAGCACTTTTTGAGTTGCTATGCATATTGGCCGGCCGTCTACGTCTAGTGGATGCCTAGCTGTGCCAAGCTTTATATTTCACTTCAAATGGATTTGAGCTTTCTAACACACTCCAGCCAGCCCCTCAATGCTCCAGCCTTTTATCTTTATTGAACTATAATATTCTGCAGTCTACAGACTTTCATAATAACTACCAGTGTTTTCTACCAATACGAAGACTTAAAACTTAGAACTGGTAACCCTGTACGCGTCTACGATTTGTTTCTGAAGAGGTCGTAGATGACTTTGCGATTATACAAAATTACAAAGAAAAAGTGTGTCCGTTGTAGTGCTATTTTACAGTTTATCTACGTTTTTAGTGTAAGCATATAAATACACAACATGGCTGGAGCGATGTTATTCGAGAGATCGCGCGTCTCGTCGTCGACGAACAGAGACGAGGACGTCCGCATGACCGACAAAATGGTTAGCACTGGCGAGGTTCCCGAAGATGACGAAGAAAACATAAGAGCCAAGGAGCAGGGGATCCTGAACCTTGGCGAGAAATACAAGAAGGAAGGCAAGGCTAAAGAACTAGCGGAACTGATCAAAGCTACTAGACCTTTTCTAAGCTTGATAAGTAAAGCGAAAGCAGCAAAACTGGTGCGTTCTCTCGTCGATTTCTTTCTGGATTTGGAAGCTGGCATCGGCATCGAAGTTCAATTGTGTAAAGAGTGTATAGAATGGGCCAAGGAGGAGCGTCGTACGTTCTTGCGACAGTCCCTTGAAGCAAGGCTGATCGCCCTCTACTACGACACGGGTATGTACACGGAAGCCCTGGACCTGGCCACGGCTTTGCTCAAAGAGCTCAAAAAGTTAGATGATAAAAACCTACTAGTTGAAGTACTTCTTTTAGAAAGTAAAACTTATCATGCCCTTAGCAATCTACCGAAAGCCCGTGCCTCGCTTACATCGGCCAGAACGACCGCGAATGCTATTTACTGTCCACCTAAAATGCAGGCTGCCCTTGATTTACAGTCTGGTATACTCCATGCTGCTGATGAACGTGACTTCAAAACTGCTTACTCATACTTTTATGAGGCATTTGAAGGTTATGATGGTGCCGATAGCCCAAAAGCTTTAACTGCTTTGAAATACATGTTATTGTCCAAGATCATGTTGAACAATGCTGAAGAAGTAGGATCAGTTTGTAGCACTAAGACTGCACTGAAGTATGCAGGAAAAGAACTAGAAGCAATGCGGGCTGTGGCTACTGCTTCCCACAAGAGGTCTCTAGCAGACTTCCAGGCGGCTCTCAAAACTTACAAACGTGAACTGGAAGAAGATGCAGTGGTAAGAGCTCACCTCGGGGCTTTGTACGATACAATGTTAGAGCAAAACCTTTGTCGCATTGTTGAACCATACATGCGAGTCCAAGTTGACCATGTAGCCCGTTGTATCCGTCTGCCTGTAGTACAAGTTGAGAAAAAACTTTCCCAGATGATTTTGGATAAGAAACTCAATGGTATCCTTGATCAAGGTGAAGGTGTTCTAATTGTGTTTGACGAGTCCCCCCTTGAGAAGACCTATGAGACTGTCCTAGAGACGATTCACCACATGAGTAAGGTTGTTGATACTCTTTACCAGAAAGCAAAGAAACTCTCATAGACCCCATCTGTAAATTTGTTGTAGCATTATAAATAATAATGTATATCAAAATAACCATAAATTTTCAGTTTGAACTGTTTGTAAATGGAACTATTTTTTGAATGAATTCCAAATTGTATTATTTGTACCACAATGTTGTAAGTGAAGTAATTAATTACAGAAAATGTTTTAAAAAAATGTAAAAAAAATAGTCTAGAAAATGGGGAATTGCTGCAACCCCAAAGTTGAGGGCTATGAGGTTCAATGTGTCAATTGGCACTTAACAACTACAAAAGTTACACATTTTGAATATGCCTACTAATCTTTAATTTGATTTAACATAAGCTACTGAAAAATTATAATATTCTGTTTTATTGAGATAAATAAAAGGTGTTCTCCAAGTGGTTGTTTCCTTCACCTCACCACCCACTTATACATTTAGCAAGTCATGTTATTTTAACTTGTTGGCAGACAGCACTGTGAATCACTGAATGCAAATACAGTTTCAATATAAACAAATGTGTGAATAACTAATAACCAAGATTTTCATTACTGCAACCATGACTGCATTTGTTGATCCCGAGATCTGTTAACACTTTCTCAGCTAAGTACCAGTGCTACTTAAGTACACACTAGGTGATAATTCTAGAAGGTTCCAGATTATACTTGTTGCCAGACAAGGTGGCCAACTATTGTCAAATGCCCTCATTTGACCTGAGGCGGTCACAGTATTGCTCAACTGGCCTATGTTGCTAGTACTAGTTTGTTTTCAGGTTTACATTCCGTATCCATACTAATATTATAAATGCGAAAGTGTGTCTGTCTGTCTGTTACCTCTTCACGCTTAAACCGCTGATATGCCCACGGGATCGACACTTATGCGGGTGAAACGGGCGCTGCTAGTGAGCGATAACTATATAATTCTAGTATTTACTAGTGGCGACCTCATTGTCCAAACGAAGCAGTGGTTTACATTGAACAATAACAGTAGAAGGGCAACTAGCATAAGCACCCTTTATGGTGTTTTGAGAACAGCAGCTGTTCATTCTAAACAATACCTAGTTCCTAGGTATTGTTTGTTTCCTATACTAGTACTGGAAAGTAATAAGTAGTAGTTTCTAAGTTAAGTTTATGCAACTACTTGTTTATTTCAAATAGGAGAAAATCAAACGAAAATGTAATTACATCATTTATTTGTTTCTTAAAAAACAGGACAATTTCTGCCAATCTAATTTCAGTATCTACATAAAAAGTTTGCAAAATAAGTAAATTTTTTTAACTGCGAGTACAATACCTGCATTCATTGTTCATTCATACCATTTTCCCTATTTATCTATTTACAATAATTCAAATCTAAGTTTAAATTAAGAGTAATGAGGTTCATGGTTCATACAGATTGCATAAATAATCTAAACTAGTACCTACCTACATCAATACTTATTTTAATGTATCATCAATTCATCACAGATGTAAGGTATAATAAGTAACTTAATTCCTTTGCATAACAATCACAAAGTGTATTTATTCGATTATATATGGAAAATAAAATACAATGCAACATTCAACAAACTTTCACCTTTTACACGGGATAGGAGGAAAATGGGCTTAGGTACAGACGCCAGCACATCTACCTACTACAATCTGTCAAATTTCTTTGATAGATTTTCCACTTTATCGCTAAAGCATAAGGTTCAAAGTTGATTGGGAAATTTGACAGTTTCGGGTAGGTTGATGTGCTGGCGTCTGCCTATCCCTTCGTCGAATATTATAGGTATGATGGTAAGTAATTAATGGATACAATTTAGAATAAAATATTATCTGAAAATCCATTTTTCCGAATTAGCTACGACGCAGTACAGAGTTGTTTTGTTATTTACCGTTACGTGACGTCATGTTTAGGTACGGGCGGCCGGCGCCGGCGGCCAGGCGGCGAGCCGGTGATATTTATCTTGTATTATACTAATACGGTAATGTTCCCACGTCAATGCTTGTTTTTACAATAAGTGATATTATTGGTGTAATATTGAACTAAATCAAAAAGGTTTTTTATTTTTGTTTCTGAAGGATATTTTGAACTCGAAATACCAATCAAAATTGTCCGAATTGTAATGTTTTGTGGTCTGTCAAACAAAACTGCTTCAGTTGATTTGTATCTACTTCTAGAATGTGCATACGCATTTATGAGCAGGAGGCCTACCATGATCTATTTAAAAACGATTCAAAAGCAAGACATTTCAGTTTAGGTTCTTAAACTGCATCGCTCACAGTCGTACCTATCATGACGTCCAATACGCTCAGCGGCATTAGAATCGTTAAAAGTGGTAGGTATCCAGATGGCACGGCCTAAATTGAATCGTTAAACTGACGACAAGAACAGTTCAGTTTAGGTCCTAAAGTGGATCGCGTTAAGAGCTCGTGGTAGGTATCCAGTTTGTGCAACTCAAAGGTCGTGCTATTCTTATTTTTATTGCGTCAACATAAACACACCGCCTAGTCTGTTAGACATAGCAAAAAGGCACGAATGCTACTTTTGTGGATTGAGCAAACGGCTAAAAACAGAGCTTTATCTAACAAAAATTGTTAATATTTTTTTTTTATCAGAACGGGGTTTTTCTTTTACAAACACTTTCTACGTGTATTTCAGTTTTAACTCGGTATAGTCATAACTTTAGACGATAAACTATACTGCTTATCAGCAGTTCAGCACCGTTTCTAATGACCAATTACACCATAATATATCTCAATCTAGATAACGCTCATTTGGAGAAACAAAGTTTTTGTTTTTTTTTTCGTCTATGCTTGACTAACGTAAATATGCTTTCTAAGTGCTTTGGCATATTTTTTAACTCATTTTTGGGAAAAAAATACATTTACATCGATAATTCTCCAAATGAGCAACATATAAAAAAAAAAGATAACCAACTCAAAATGGCCCACAAATGTCAATCTACATTATTCCTTCTATTAAACTCCTCAGTATCATCTGGAACATTCCACCGAGGGTTCCAAAATGCAGGCGTAGGCTTCGTCTTGTCTGTCGGGTTGGTCACACCGCGGTGGTGGGAACATTCGTTTATTTTCTTCGCTAACATCTCTGGATCATTCTTGTAGAGCTCGCCGAAGAACTGGGAAACATTATTTGAATGAGAACCTTTTATATGGGACTTAAGGCATACGCAGACTGGGGGGCGCCACGCCGCGATGCAACGCATTGCAAAAATCCTCCTTCCTCACTTTCGTACATTTTCTGCCCGCAGCTTCGCCTGCTTGGGTGTCGCAAATTATCCCTACTACTCGTATCTGGACAAAAAGTAGCCTTTGGCCTTCCCCAGGACGCCATCTATCTCCTTGCTAAATTTGATCGAAATCCGTTCAGTGGTTTAGGCGTGAAAGGGTATACAGATACAGATATAGATAGACCTAGATAACGCAAGTATCACGATCTGTATGAAAACCAAGCGTGCCATTTTTTGATTACCTACTATGATGTCACAAGCACTATTTAGTGATGGGAAAATCAAATCGATTCGAAGAGGCTACCGCGTGCGGCACCCGTCTCGCCCACCCCGGGGCCTAGCGCCAGCGCTCACGCTCACCCCGCCAGCAGTACACAGGACTGAGCACGAAAGTGACGGCTTACGATTTTTGTACGTAAGCTGGTGCGATTTTTGGCATGCGAAGTAGTTAGCGTTATCTACGTGTATCTATATCTGTGGTACAAACACGAGTCACTTTCGGATTTATAATATTAGTATGGATGAATCAACGCACATTACAGGCGGGCCGCACTTTTTGTGTGAAAATGCGTTGTGCGGCAGCCCGTTGCGGCTGTAATGTGTGCTTGGCTTTACCCTGCGTTTACTTACACTCAAAAACATGTTTTGATACAGCCTGATTCAAACTTTATTGCGGTTCGGAACATGAGGTGAGATACTGCGCAGCGAGTAGCGCACTTCAGAGCCGCCATAAAGTTTTTAATCGGACTGTTTTCGACAAGCCTTGTAAAATGCTTGTCAAATATCTACATGTCGTGTACAAAATATGTATTGCCGTTGTTACGGCCATTGCTAACTATTTTGTTAAACTTTTTGATACTTTTGACAAGTTTTGTAAACAGTTGTGTACAAAACTTATAGAAAACTAGACAACTTCGAAAAGTCTTTACAACTTGTTTTAGGTGTAAACGATCATTTACGATAACCGAAGACGGTGGATAGCTACTTTTTTTTTGGGAATGTGTTCTTGCAGTTTAATATAGGAGGTTGTCGTCTGCTTAACCGGACTTGGCGGTAGACCGTCGCGACGATATAAATTAGAATAAGGCCCGGCGCACATCTGGCGAGGCGTAGTGCAGCGGGGGTTGTCATTGCCATACAATTATCGGCACTGAGTCCCATAAAATAAAGTCGAATATAAATAACCTCTGTACGTTTTGATGCGCTCTTGGGCTAATGGAAGTTTATTTATTTTTTAACTTTATTTCGATTAACGCAAGGTCGATATTTGTTAAGCAGTGATAACCACGCTGCATTGTCGGCGTCTAGGGCGGGGCTTTTAGTTTTATACTTACTTCTTTGCATTTCTCACAGCTCCATCCGGGTAACAGACGTTTTTCAGCTCTTGTCCTTCTTCCCGGTTCATCGTCTTCAATTTCCACAAATTCTGGGATTTTTCTGTAAAAAAATCCCCATAATTAGATCTTGCTGTAGAAGTAGGACATTTTTGTTTAATTATGAATACAATATGGATTATCTAATTATTTGATTTATTTTCTCCCACAAAGTACAGTTACAGTATAGAGGTATCACAAAAATTGGAAGTACTAGGACTTGTGGGAGTCAGGAATCCAAATTAGGATGCCCTGTGCTATGGACTCCTGGCCAATGCTAATGGCTAATGGTTATAAAACTTTATTAGGCTGATAAGATAATTTTTCCGGCGCAATTTCAATATCAAACAAACTAAAGAACGGGAAATGTAATGAAATAACAATATTTTTAAGTTCAAAATACTTTGACAGAAATAGTTAGGGCGAGATTCATACACCGCGCTTTGATTACTTTGCTAAGTAACAGTTTCATACGGATACGAAAGTTACACTTTGAATTTCACATTATGAAACGCTAATCTACTTATAAAAGTAAAGTCAAAGTGCGGTTTGTGAATCTCGCCCTTATAGTCGAATCATCAGACTTGCATAATACTTACAAAACTTGGGAGCGATGTAATTGAATACTTTGCATAAAAATAAAACGTTACTAAATTCCTTACCTTTTAACATTGTCAACTGCCTTTTTGGTAGCATTAGATTCTCGGTGCAGTACCGACATGCTGGGCTGGATATCGTCATCGTCTTGCATATTCGTTACATTTATGTTCTCAGCTAGAGGCCTCTTTGTGGGGCTGAAATATGTTTATATTGGGTGAAGGAGTTTGAAGCGTCGTTCAATACAAACAAATAAACCAGGGTGGAAAGAAACTGTACAGTGCAAGCACAGCACAGTTTTCATATCAATATGTGAGCACGTTACCTGCGCCGGGCCGGCCAACTTAGTACACGAATAACATTCGTACCGCGTGCACTCATCTATCAAGCAATCATACTTTTATCAATAAACATCAATCAATCAGTAATCAGTTTATCAATCAGCATCAAATCAAGTTGTAAGGTCCTTAACCATACAGTAACTATGTTCTCTACATAATAAAAATCTAAAAAGCGTTTATTGATTGACAGATAACATTAGCCTAAACCATACAAGGACTAAACAAAACTAGAAGCATACAATTTTGTACACAAGTTCCTTTTTTTAAAGTAAGGAGTTTCGAAAATTCATCCTCTAAAGGTTTTAAATAGGTCATGAGTTTGTAAGAAGGTTCGTCATTATTGTCGATGAGACGACGACTCATGAATCCACTACTTGAAGACTGCTTCATAGTTTAGTTACTAAACTAAGTTAAGTAACTAGTACTCGAATTTCATACTTGAATTTCAATCAAAAACTCAAAGCATTTCTTTCAATTAAACCATTTACAGGCACTTTTGAATTGTCAAGAAGTTGGTCAGTCAGAAAATGTGAAGCCAGTTGCCCATTCCAAAGCGTAGGTACCTATGGAGAAGAACGGGCAAAAAACTCCATGGACACTCTTTTTAACAGACTTCAAAAAAAGGAGGAGGTTCTCAATTCGGTTGTATGTTTTTTTTTAAATATTTTTACAAAAATATTATGAGAGAAAGATGTAAAAAAAAAACGTACGCGTTAAAAGCGTCCAGAATACCTACAGCAAATAGTACTTAACAAAATAACAATCCAAAAATAAGCCGAGGCAGCTAAGTGATGACCAGCCTCAACAGACGGCGCCCGTTCACGAACATGACGCATAGATTTAGAATCTCAGATAAAAGTCATGTTTTGGAACTACAAACTCAATGTCGTTCATGACAAAGTTCAAATTCCATTGCATCCAAAAGATTTTTAGGACCTTTGCAACAAATGGTCACGCAAAAATCAACTTAGATTACCTAATGCTAAAGTAGATAGTTAAGTAAGTGGCAATGAATGTAAATTGAGATTCTGATTTGAAGTATAGTGGTCCCAAATCGCGAGCGCTGGTCTTGGTTATGACACCCGCGTCGGCCAAGTTTTATATTGTTTTTCCATCAGCAATAATTTATCAATAAAAACTCTTAGTCTAGATTTGTGATGAGACAAAAGGTATAAAAATAAGGGGGAGGCCCTTCCTTGCTTGCCTTCTATTACATGCAACTTATAACATACCATATTGTACAGACGCCAGCACATCAAGCTACTACAATCTGTCAAATTTCTTTAATAGATTTTCAACTTTATCGCTAAAGCATAAGGTTCAAAGTTGATTGGGAAAATTTGACAGTTTCGGGTAACTGGATGTGGTAGCGTCTGTACCTATTGGGCTTTGAGCTTTTTTTTTTTTTTTATTACACCTGCGGAGAATACAAACTCAACTCGAACTCGTAAATAAATAAAAACTCACCTGCATTCATTACCAACTCTGTGGATGTTCTCCAGCTGATCAACCTGATGTAACAGAGACATGCTAGACTGTGTATTACAGTACGTCTCGTCGTTAAAACGTTCTGCTTTCATTGGGGAATGTTTTATGAAGTTTTTGGGTAGCCTGTAATATAATGAACAACATTGTACAGTCGACAAAATTAACAGGTATGCGAGTCCAGGCATAAAGAGGGATGAATTGGAGAAAAAAAAATATTTTTCCTGTTGGCAATATTGCCATAGCTCCAATGATGGTCACACCAATCAAGCTAATAAAAATCAACAGTTCTTTATTACCTTCCCATTGCTCCCTTTTAGTTTTGGGGTTTAAGGCAGTGAGAACAAATAGAATTTATAAAAAAAAGTATTTTGCTTTAACTAGTTAATAAAGTGGAATTTATTTTTATATCATTAACCGGTATCACACTGCGCTGGACAATGCTCCGGTGTGCGGTACTGCGGTTTTTGACTGTAGAATCTTGATTTGTATACAAAAACCGAAGAGTACGTATAACACACTGACACCGCATGTCCTTGCGGTCTTCAGTTAAAGTTAAAAATAGCAGCACACCGGAGCGGTTTTGGTGTAGTGTGATAACCGTCTTAGAATCAAACTGTTTCATTCTCATGTTAATATGTTCTGGAAAAATGTTTTAATTAATTCTGTTTTTTTCAAAAACCATAAATTCTATTACCTTTTAGGATTCAATAAGTTAATAGAATCTTCTTGAGTAAACGTAACACTATGGTTCATCTTCACATCTGTCATCATTATATTTTCCGAGTTCTGTTCCTGTTTTACAACTGTTTGATTTGCATTCTGATCAATATTCTTAGGAGTTTTCTTTTCAGGTTTAATTTTCAAACTTAATGCAGGTTTCTTGAATTTCATTGGACTTTCTTTAGATTTGAAGCTGTGGGAATAGTAAATAATATAACAAACCAGGAAATTCAAATCAAACATTTTTTTAAACCTCTGCTGTCAAAATGCAATTGATACCGTGGACGTGAAGTTGACTGTACATGTGACAGCTGTAATTAATAAATAGGTTGGGGTATACTAACCTAAAATTATTTGGTCCACTTGTAGGTGAAGGCAGAATGGTGTCGTCATTTTCTATTGATTCTTTCTTGACGAGAGGCTGTAAAATAAAGTTGTTATTTTAAGTTTAAAAATCTTGTATAAATCAAATCAAAATCGTTTATTTGCAATGTGGTAGGTACAGTCAACAAAAGAGATAAGTATGCAGGATCGTCGGATATAGTTGAAGTTTAGTAAGAAACTGATGGATGTTCTTGAATAAAATTAAATTTTATAAAACAAACAGCTCATTTATCAAATAAAACTACAGTCGACAACATCCATCGGTTTCTTACTAAACTTCAACTATATTCGACGATCCTGCATATTTATCTCTTTTGCGGACTGTACAAAAGATGTTACTTACATAACATTTCAGTGCAAAGACACATTCCGCCATGTAATGATGGCGTGCAAATATTTAATACATGAAGAGGTACATATGTAGTAACATACAGTAATAGACTAATAACAAACAATTTTTAGGTAGTAAACAAGTTTAAGAAAACTTATTTGGTGTGGTGAAAAGGTCAAATTCCGACATAGTCCATTGAAAATGGGTTATCAGTTATCACCATCAGTAGGTAAATGAGATAGTGATAGCCTCTTATCGATAGTTTTCCCTGATGGAAGAACACAGAGCTTTTAAGCAATTGCAGAGTTGACTTTTAGGTCTGTAAGCCCAAAATTCATGATAAAAATCCTAATCAGCTTATAATGTTCCCACTGCTAAGACGCAGGCCTCCTCTCTTCGAGAGGGAGTGGGCTGTCTATGCCGCGTGAACTACCACGCGGGCCCAGTGCGGGTTGGTAGATGTCACACGTCTTCAAAATTTTCAGTTCTAGGATATGCCGGTTACCCGACTATGTTTTCCTTCACCGTTTTTGAGAGCAGTGGTGATGATATAATTTACACAAAGTATAGCGCCTGCGTGGGTTCGAACCCGTCATCACTACAACTTTAAAGTGGTAAGACGGGTCGTTACCACTGGGCCACCACTGCTCTTATCATGAATCAGTGTAGAGTGTTAAATCAACAAAATTAACTCTTACCGCTACATTTATTTCATTCTCATCCCTACTACCCCTACATCCGCCGCTAAATTCCGGTGAACTGGTGATATCTATAATATTGCTCTCTGGCACTTTGACTAAGTTCAGTCGCGATTGCCGGAGTCTGCCGCTCTTTTTGGGACCCGGTGGTGTAGAGAAGGATAGCTTTAACGCTTTTGATTCTGGATAGCTGTCAGACCTATTAAAGAAATTGTATTTTATTTACAGCATCTAAGCTCCCAATCAACATGTCTGGAACACATAGAATGCAGTTGCTGTGGTCGAAATGGCCTAGATTCTGTATCGATAATTATGTCGGCATCTACACCTTACCGCCACATGCGAACTACGCTTCATACTGACGTCACGCAATCCTGCATCGCGCAAGTAGAGTTTACCGTGCAACTAGTATAAATAGACAACTTCCCGACATCAATGCTCGGGCAGTTGCTCACCAGATACGACATCCCTCTGGTCGGAGAATCCTCGCTTTCCTATGGAGGATGAGTGAAGTTTACACCCTGCTTCTCATACCTCTATAATTCAATCATCATTATTTAAATAATGTGTGGAACAGGTAGCACTATAATATTTCTCAGTTTCTGAAAGTCTTATTATGGGGCTGCCCCAGAAGGAGGGCTAATTTTAGAGAGAGGCAATACAATAAATTTTTGTTTGCTGTTGTATTTTGGTCATTGAATCTGAATTTTCTATTAAGTACGAAATTCTTAGTAGCCAGGATTTGTATTTCTGCACTTCCTACCTCTGCTTACGCATTTGAGGAGTACATGGTACAGGCTTGTTATTTATGCCATTACAAACAGTAACTCAAAATTCTATAGGTTTTGTATTGTACTCACCAATTATCTGGACACTTTTTCTTATCCCTAAAATCAGTGACTGAAGTAGTCAAAGAGCTCTTCAGTTTTTTCGTCGGTATTATAGGACTGATACGTCCCGTCACTGGTGTGCCTTCGATCTCAGAAACAGACTCATCACGAAAGGACAAATCCTCTAAGGAAGAGTGAACCTCTTTCTTTATGCCATTTGGTGATGTTTTATTTTTAGTATCCTTAGACTTCATGTCGTCCTGGTACAATGGCACTGGCGCTGGAGTTTCTCCAAATAGTATTTTGAATACTTCATCTAAAATTTTCAAGTCTTTTGTTTCGTTTAATCTTGTTAGTGTGGAAGCTGAAAACGAAAAATGTATTGAAGTAATAACAAAAGTTACTAATACATAATTTAGGATGGTAAGCATAAGCATGCATAATCACCCTATACTATTCACATGGCTGGGACACAGGCCTCCTCTCGGTGAGAGAGAGAGAGAGAGAGAGTGGACCGTGGTTGTAGGAGTAGTAGGGATGAGATTGATAGAAATGTAGCAGTAAGTTGTTATTTTGTAAGCCTTTTATGTTAACCCAGTGGTAATGGCCCCGATTTACCAGTTGTAGGGCGCTGGTGTGAACTCAGGCAGGCGCTTTGGATTGTGTAATTAGTTTCATCACCATTGCTGTCAAAACGGTGAAGGAAAACGTCGTGAGGTAACCGGCATGTCCATATATCCATACCCACGTAAGCCCAGTGCGGGTTGGTAGGTGACGCATGTCTTCGAATTTTTGGTTCTAGGACATGCCAGTTTCCTCATGATGTTTTCCCTCATTGTTAAAGAGAGTGAGAGCAGTGGTGATGAAATAATTTACACAAAGTGATGTGCCTGTCTGGGTTCGAACCTACGACCTACAACTCGTAAGTCGCGGCCGTGCTCAGGATAATAAACCTTTATTTATAAAAAAAAAAATTAAAAGGCAAGTAATTCTTATTGAAATTCTTAATAAATAAAAAAACTTTGTTATTGCATGCCGATTGCAGCAATCCTTATAACTTTCCATTCCTTTTTTTTTAATTCATATTTATCACTTACCCACTAATTGTATAATATTGTCTTTTGATTCAATAATCTTTTTGAGAGCCTCGGCACTACTGCAAGTATTGCTACAAATTAAAGGGATTAAATACATGAGTGAAATCAAAATCAAAAGTCATTTATTCAAACTAGGCTAAGAATCAGCACTTTTCGAACGTCAAAATTACAAAAGACAGTCCCCCAAAACGCGCGCCCTTCACCACTTCCTAGTGCTTTCTGTGTTCTACTGAACTGAGATACATAATAAACAATGAGATTACATAGGTAAAGAAAAAGGAGAGGGAAGCCTCTGCTCTGCAGTGGAATACAGGAAGAATATGGGCTAGTAAGATTAGATAAGATCATTTGGGAGTCTGTCATAGGCATAACGGACAGTCTATTGTGCACATGTTCATTGAATGCACAGTTGGTTACCCAAATTAGGACAAAAGCCCTTGGGCACCCAGATCTTGATCAGATGTTCAAGACAGACCAGGAGATGCAATCTACTTCTGGAGTCCCGGTGGGCTGGTTGGAATAAATAAAATAGTTCTCAATGTTGGGCAATAATGGCCCCTTGTGGCCGTTTAAGACTTTCATCAGTAGAAGACCCAGAGAAAATACATATCCTATCTTAAATCTAATTATGATTACATATTTAAATATAATCAAGGCAATAGCTTTTCCAGATTGCCACAGATGGTAAGTAAAAAAAATAATGGGGCTCCAGAAAAAAGAAATGGGCGGTGGGCAAAATAAGGTTGAGAACCAAAATTGGTTGTGCAGTTAGATTTAAAACACAATTACTTGTATGTTCCTTTCAGTATAATATCTGCAACAACTGTTGGTGAACCTTAATTAAATAAATAAAGAACCTATGGTCTACCTGAAGGACCAAGTGGGGAAACCAAATCCTATAACATAAAACATTGGTGATTTTCAGTAGTTTATCTACTGAAAATCACGAGAGAATAATCAGAGATTAGGGTTTTTGTAGTTGTTCCACAATAAATCATTAGATTGATTTCCTACCATTGTCTATTTTAATTAAAGAATCAATTCTTTCTGGAAATTGAACCATTTTTTTTAAACCATAACTTGACAATTGTAACATACCTGCCACATCTTTCTTGTTGTATGATAAATTGTGTCTTACAGCTATCATAATCACTGCAAAGCTGCTCAAACTCTGACAAAAGGTCTGAAAAGAAATAATAATTACAAAATTAGTACAGCAGGAGAGAGAGAGAGAGAGATGTTTGAAATGATTTTACCTTCTTGGCATTATTAGTTCAGGGATAGAGCGATTATCAAAAAGTACTCTGTGGATAGAGCTCAGACTAAATATGTGTACGTGTGAGCATGTATGCACTGAGCGGAGGTGTAGTTTTGGCATGCTAAACTATATCGTTCTCAGCGATTTGTCTTAGTTTTTTATTTGGTCTGAGAGATAGAGTAACTAAAATAAACAAACTTCTATACACATTACCTTTGAAGTCCTGTAGGCTTTGAAATAATGTTTTTTCAAGTGCCAAAACTTTTGAATTACTAGAGAGCACTGGTGAAAATGAATTAGATATGTTGATCAAAGTCATTCTTATAAGAATTTTAAGAAAACAATGTTATCAAAATTTAGCGCCAATAATAAATAGAGACGATTTTATTATCGTGTGTGTGCGCAATGCAGCAAGTATTCTTAGCTAGACTGCGTGTTCTGCTTTTTTACAACTTTTATGTATTTTTTTTTATAAAAACTAACGAAAACTTTTCATTGATTACAACTTTCTCAAATCACAAATTACGATCACAAACAAACAAAACAAATCACTCGTTTTTTCTTGTTCAAACTTGTAAAAACTGTCATGTTTAGTGTCAAATGTCCTGTCATTTCACTCATTTTGTCAGTGTCAAGCAAAATGTCAGTTTTGACAGTTCGGAAATTGAAAGCGAAAAGCGGGAAAAGTTATTAGTGTTGTTGTCTGCCAGCATAGCTATTCACAAAGCTACGACACGGTTTGGTACCGTATCGAATGTCAATGTTATCGACGAAATCCTATAATCGCTATTCACAAATCCGAAACCGTACAATTTTGACAGTTCATATACGGTATGAAGACATCAATTCTTCCGACAGGTATTTGCTGTCGGAAGTGTTATCGAATAACAAAATATTGTTTAAAAAAGAATAATCTAAGCAATAAGTGTCAAAACATGGCTCCGGGCAAGGTCCTCATGCCCTTGCATGAATGCAAAGAGCATCTGCCGCTGCTCCAATAACACTCTTTTCTGAAAATATGCATTTTCAATATTAGGTACCACGCTTTATAAAATGAAAATGAGGAAATTGTAATTTGTTTAAATACCGATAAAATACATACAACCATTTTTCTGTTAAAAAAAAAAAGTAATTTTTCACTCCTGAATTACTTTTTTTTAATTTTTTTTTTATTCGCAAAAAGGGCAGGCTGTAGTCTTTCCTTACCCTTGTCTTCCGTGTAGAACTTCTCAATTATCTCTATAGCTCAAAACAAGATTCAGAAAAATAATTATTCCAGATTTTTAGGTTTGACAGAAAGTTGAAGTTTACAAAGCAAGAAATCAGGTAAATTTTATTTATTAATAAAATCATTGCTTACTGTTTTTTATTTGTTAATAGTTACTGAATGCATAATCTATAGTTGCCCATAGTGAAATACTCAATAAAAATCATTTATGTACCACTTTAAATTTTCTACCACGAATATCTATTTACTACCATTTTGTAGCGTTCCCCGTATACACACCTAAAAAAAACCCTTCCATACGGATCTGTGAATAGCGTTTTGCCGGTCCTTCGGTTCAGAAATCAGGTTATCGAACAAGTGTCATTGTCGATACGATAGTGAATCGTATGTTTGTGAATACAGGTGCAGTTCAGTTTTCCAGTGAAAGTGTGAGGGGAAGACAAATATTTTGAGATTACTTGCTTATTTATAATTTTATTAGTGAGCCAAAATAGCTATAGTATCTTTACGGTTTTTTTCTATGAAATTAAGCAAATCAGGGATTTGCAAAAAACCGGACAACTTCAGCAAGATTTTTTAATCTGCGCTCAAAAGTCAGGCAAAGGAATAAAATGGATTACGTTGTAGATTTCTTGTGATTTGCTGCGGCATTTGTTTATTGAGAATTTGAGAATAACGTGATAAAAATGATTGAAAATACAAAATAATTGGTCAGTTTTTAAAACCCTTTTTATTTTACAATAACTATATCGAAATGAAAAAAAACTTTTACCTAACTCCTAGGTTTTACAATTATGGACCTTTGCATTGACGAAAACTGAAAAAAATTGATGGCGCTCATTGGGGTTGTCAAATATATTTGAAAATATTTTGCATTTTTTATTAATTATGTGAAATAGTTCCAGCAGTAAGAATGGTGTTTTCGTTTCAGGTTATAATTTATGAAATTGGTTGATCTTTGAACTATGGAGGCTGAAGACGATATGATCGTTTTAGTTATTGTTGACGATGACGAGAAAGCAAACACTTCCGACACGGATTTTCCAGCTATTGAGCCTTCTAAAGCCTGTTTAGAACTGGATAATATAATTGAAACAGCTCAGAAACATGGAGAGTACATCACAATAAAGTTAGAACCCTCAGAAGACGAATACCAGTGTGATTATCTTGAAGATGGAATGACATCTGAGGTAAGTAAGCACTTGCACTTAGGTACACTAAAATACTAATATTTGAAACTTTTATTACCTATGTAATTAAACTGTTAAATGTATTGGCTTGCTAGATTTTTATCGTTAAAAGTAACAGTAAAATTTTATATCTTGCACTGCAATTCATTTTAACATAAAACAGCCTAGCATTAGAATCATTCAAAACAAAACATCAGCCTGTTGCTAGTTTTCTAAACGGTATGTAACCTTTTCTTTCACAGACTGGAACAAATCATCCTCATATCAAAGATGAACCTCTAGAAGATGAAATAGAACAAGACAATGGTGACGAGGAATATTTTCCAGAAGACGAATACAACCAATCTCAACATCCTGATAGACACCGCTTCTCTATGCTAAAGCCATGGCAGCAACGGTCATTTGTAGCAGAACTGAGGGAACGTTATGAGGAATTGAGGGAAGATGAAGAGTTATTGGTCAATACATTGGGTAGAATTATGCGGACAGTAAAGCCACCACCTCCGCCACAGGATTTCTATATCATGAATGGTACAATGTTTGAGTAAGTATCATTTTATTTGGGTATTTTATATCTCTGTCTCATAGTGCTTCTTTGTACTGAAACAAATAATTGGCTTTACTAACAAAAATCAAGCGTCAGAATATCCATTAAAAAAAAAACAAGCGTAATACAGTCTAATCCATTGTATAAATAGATTTAAAGTAATTTAATCCAGTTCTCACCCTGGAACACAAAAACTGTTCACAATAAAAAGGCCAAAATACTATTTTAGTATGCTTATATTGACCAGTATATTTTTATCTTTGTTTCCAGGTGTGTATACTGTGGATTTCTGTTGGACACAATACCAGCAGCCAGTCGACATTACCAGGAAAAGCATGGACACCGATATTTGGTGTGCTATGCGTGTGGAGTTGATTTTAGAAGGTAAGTAAATTTTCTGTAGAACTTTGTTAGACTTGATCAATTTGAAATTATATTCAAGTTGTATTAAAAGGAAACCACACATTACAGAGAAATCTGCTATAGTTACTACACTATTATAATTGTGGGTGGCAGGATGGACAGGATGGCATATCATATGTCAGGCAGCCAGAGTATTGTTAAGTGGACAATACAATAATTCTCATGACATTATACATGGCAAAAGTTTTTTTTTAAACTAAATCCAGGAGCACCGAAAAAATTTATATTTTGAACATTCCACTACGGCGGTTAACATGTTAAATTAAAATTACCATTTAATCATCGTCTGGCATTTTAGCACATAAGAGCATGTGTATTGTGTATATATATTTTTTAAAATATAAATGTAATTAAATGTAATGCTGTGACTTATAAGAATCTTTTGCTAATAAAGCCAGCAACAACTAGTGTCAGTACTTAAAATATTCGTGCTCGCAAATTAGCGCTGATCGCGGCTGTTGCAATAGGACGTCAGTTCCTATGAGTAAACCGTGACGCTCACTGACACGGTTTTTTGTATGGAACGTGTTGACAATACCGTCTCTAGCAGCGGCCGCTGAGGCGTCTCACTTTGAAGTCGCTTTTAAAAGGCGTTTTTGTAATAACGATTTTACTGCTTGCAGCACTACAAATTTGTACAAACACGAGAAGCGTTGCATCGCCCCGGATGCGGAGATAGTACTGCGTGCGCGCGCCGTGTTCCTCGGCCGTAAGGGTCGCGGCCGGCCCTTCCTGACGCTCAACAAGTTCTCTACTAAGCGCAATAAGTAAGTCCCATTACAAATATAATATCACGCTTGTATGCCCCAAAGAGGGAGGCAGAGTTAGTTCACTAGTTTTTTAATTCTCATGTAATCGAGGGCAACTCGAGAACCGAGTTATTATAATACTATGGACTTACTGTGCTAACCATAGTTCACCTGTTTACTACAAGCTTGCAAGTGTAAGTTATAACTTATTGTAGGCTTTTGACTCTGTTGATCATTAGAATTGTTCTAAAACTTACACCATAGTGTATAATAAGGATATCATACAGTATCAAAACTTTTATTTGATCCAATTCGGAGAATTCTCTTAAAAGAATATTATCTCCAATCCAAATATGTATTATATTACGACCGGGGTTGTGCAAGGCTCTATTCTAAGCCCACATTATATTTTTAGTTCCATTGATACTTTAATCGGTTGAATGGTACTGCCAAGGTATTGCAGGCGCACCTGCAAAGTTTAGGACTTCAATCTCTAACAAAATCAATGTATTAGGTCGACGTTTCCCTGCTCGCTATGTTCTGCGGTGTTCATAACTAAGAGCAATCTGGAGTCTCATGAAAACTTACATCGCGGCGAGCGACCGTTCCGATGTCACGCCTGTCCGTGCGCTTATACGTCTTATTCTGCGCTGTCGGTAAGTGTCTTGTTTTCTTATAAATGTAAGAAATTAATATTGGTCTCAAAACAAATCTTATGAATATATTATAACATTAAATGTAGCATCACCAGAAGAATCTTGATAAGTTACTGTTAAGTAATACTCTACTTCTTTGTCAACCTATGATTCTACTACTGATGTGGGTTTTAAGCTTATATCGAAGTAAACTAAGAAAAAAGGGTTCAAGATGATAAGAAGAAGACTCATAAGGTTCTTGATTTTATAAATGTTTTATTTCCAGCGTCACACTAAAAAGCACTCAGACGCCCAGTTTATCTGCGAACACTGCAGCCGCTCGTTCAAGATCAAAGCCGCGCTAGTTGCTCACATGGACACGCATAAACGTAAGTATAGCATACATTTAGAGATATTCAAAAACACGTTCTTGGGTCACCATGAATCGGCAGAGATACCTAAGGTGGATTGCACACTTTAACTTTACAATGGTTCCTATGGTTAATGACAGTTTACGGACAAAAAATTTGTGAACATAGCCTTCACAGGCCACTTAACGTAGGTATGAAAGCTGCCTGCCTACTCTGTTGAAATTATAACAACAACATCACCTTCCCGCCCTTATCCCGTGTTACTTGGGGTCGACGCAACATGATTTCTTCTTCCATTCTCCCCTGTTAACAGTCATGCTATCATTCACTCTCTTTTCTTTCAAATCATTCCTCGCACAATCCATCGATCTTGCCCCTCCCAAAAAATCTTACAACAGCACAACAAACAACAGTCATGAATTTGTCACTTCTAGTTTACATTTATCTGTACACAGCAATGCGTAAACACGGGTGCGACGAGTGCAATCGTCGTTTCGCTCAGAAGTCGGCGCTGATGCTGCATGTCAACAGAGTTCATAGGAACTTGCCGCCGCCCTGCGCTTGCCAGATATGTCCGAAGAGGTCAGTATCCAATCCTCGAGCAAAAAAAACTTATAATCTTTGATTTTTTAAATCTGGTTTTATAATTTTTTCTTCTCTTGTTAGGCATTGGTTCTAAACAGCCTTGTTATTTTCAGATATCCCAGGATGTCTCTACTTAAAGCACACATGAAGAGGGCGCATGGGATGTCAATCATCACTCGCAAGGTGAGAACACGTTGTAATTTTAGTTCTTATTACAAGCTTGATAAAGAGTCAGTATTCCCCTGAAAACACTTCCAAAGGGCGGATCTTTTGTTTAAAACAACTCTTTCAATTTTAGATGTTCTTCAAAACCCTGCCAACGATGACAGAACTAGAAATAAAACAATCCAAAGTCATACTAAAATATGACGAAAATGAAATGCTTACTTTACCATCGCCACCAATCAAGATCGAACCAGTTGCAAATGAGGAAATTAACTTCGACCATGATTATGCAGAAGATAGCAATGTAAATGAAATAGAAGATGTAGAAACGAAACCAACACAAGAAATATTAATGGAAGACTTCATGCAATATGTGACAAACAGCGTTCAAGACTCAGGTACAAATGTAGTGTATATACAAAATGGGGAAGTTGTACATAATACGGATTCGGAATGTGTGACGCGTACGGATAATTTGATTTTGGAAGTAGAAGCTATAGTTGATGGGCAGATTGTGGTCAAAAGTTTGAGTAATAAAATTAATCAAAGTGATTTTGTTAGAAATAGTCTTTAGGACGATTATTGTGTGGCTAAAAGGGTCAGCGCAAACCAAGAGCAGTGCAAATAAAAGGATTTTGTGATGACATTGAATAATAAACTTTATAATAAGCATCATAAAGTGCAAGTTTGAACAGCTATTTGGAAATTAACGCAACCATGAAATGGGTACTCGGTCGCATGCGCGCGTTTTCGTTTGCACTTTATGACACCTGATAATGAAAGTTTTATAATTCAATGCCAACAGAAATTCCTTTTTTTTTCACTCGGTCTGCCAGGATTCTATTGGAGGTCTTTTATTACTTTTATAGTCATAACAAACTCATTTCTATTAAATTTGGTTTAAAAAGGACATAATTTACTGATAGTATTGATTGATTGCAATAGTAACAACATAATTATACTGTTTATACTAGTAATTCAAGATGTTATAATAAGGATGATTATAGTGCGATATTAAATTATCTAATCTTATTTAATTACTATTCATAGAAATGCATGAAAGTGTATGAAAAGAGGTTTTGTCAATGAAACTTGTAGTTATAGAAACTGTAATAAGACTGAAATAGTTCTGTTAAACGAGTAGAGTAGATTTTAGACTTATTAATAAGAGGGATTTCTTGATGTAAATACAGAAATAAATAGTTTTTGTATCCAAAAAAACAGATATTCCATAAATTATAGCTGAACATACTTGGTGTTTCACTAAACCCTTGAAAAATAGGATTTTATAATTTTCTTTTGAAAGTCATTTCACGGGCCAACCTGTATAAGCGTAGCATATACAGCGTATCCAGATTTCTTTTAGTTGGTCTGCGCAAACGCACTAGCAGGCGTTTGCTATAGAATACCTAATTGTACTAGAATACGTACACTAAAAACTTCAGTCTTATAATGACGCAATAAAAGAAAGAATATTCGTTCGAAAATTCTAATTTGATTTCCTTTTGTTGATTTTTATATGTTTATTTTTTTATTTGAGAATTTTTTTATGTTTATTGAGATTGTCTGAATTTGTGTTTGAAAGTGCCGAAGAATTATCCAAACTTGTATAGGGATAAGCTGAATTGCCCATAGGAACAGAGAGCTCTATTTGATTGATGAATTTTGTTGTAGGAGGTGGTTAGTTTTCTCAACCTAAGTGTAATAATTCAATGTGATTTTGTTAATAGGAACGGGATAAGAGTGATTTTAATTTATTGTTACATAAAAATAAAAATGCCAAAGTATTTTTAATACGAAAATGTGTTTTATTACGCACTTATTATTTCAACCAAATATGTTTACTCATCTATAGCATAATGCGTACACAATCGTAAGAAGACACCACGAATTTTTTTTTATAATGCATCATTACATACTAGGAAAATACAAAAATATTAAGCGGTTTCTTGGTAAACAACTACTCGGGATACCTTAAAAATATGCGAAATGTACACATACTTAATGAAATGCACCATTTTATAATACGCTGTACATTCATCTTGGTCATCAGTTAACACTCCAAGACCTTTGTATTTGGGCTTCTAAAGCATGTTTTCAATATCGATAAAAAAAGGTCGAATTGAGAACCTCCTTTTTGAAGTAGGAAAATAATATTCTTCAAATAAATGCCTTGCAATCATGGGTTGTTTTCGTTGCAAGTAAAAACACAGACGAAGGCAAAATGGTCCACAATACCCCATACAAACCACTTAACTATAAAGTTCTATCGATAATTATATCGATTTTAATATTCGCGATGACACCTCTATTGATATGAATTACATAACATGTCGACATGCATTATATTTTTTGAGTATTAGAAACATTTTTTAGAAGCTCCAAAAACTGTACGGTAAAGTGTATGGGTGCATTGTTTAGAGCTAGAAAGCGCTTTTTCTCTATTCTCGACAACAACAATCACTTCGACCAACAACCACAAAAACTAACATCAACTCTTTTATCTTCACTCCACAATACTGATCATAGTTTTATCTTAACAATGGTCCAAAAATATCTAATAGCATTCCTAAACGATCAAGTAGAAAAATACTTTTAATTATGCCTCGCAGAAATCTAGCTTCTTTGTTAATTTTCCCTCACTATCATCAAGATATAATTTCTTTTTTTTTTTTCTTTTCTTCTGTGTCATGTCGAATTGCGTCAAAGAATACATTGTGGGTCTAAGAGTGTTAATCTATACTACTGTGACAATCTCGATAAGTTTCGATTATCGTGTTGCATAATGTTCAGGATGAAAATATTACATCACTCTGTATAAAACTAAACATTTATCGATATCGATAGATAGAGCGGAGACTTAAAGCATGTTTGTTATTACAGGTGCGCTCCGTCTATCAATATTCAATTGAAATCCACAGCATCGATATATCTAGACCTATTTATTCTAGGGCTTTTCTCCTAGAATACTGCTCCCAATCTTTCGAGTTTCACAACATGGCGTGCATTGATAACGTGTCAGTCGAAACATTACGTCCAGTATTATAGTGATCTCTATAGCTTTCCACAATAACTTGAACGTTTCATAACAATATGTCGACAATGATTTAATAAGAAAGGTTACTGCCTTGTTACCAATGCGCCAAGTAAGTCGTGTACGAACAAGGCAGATATATTTTTAACATGAGATTTCTAGCGTGATCCACTCTTCAGATAAATTCGTATACTCGTGAAATGAGCACTAAATCAATACCCAGCTAAACCTAATGTGGTGGGGCGTCAAAATCAAAAGTATAAAAATGTCACAGATTCTATAAATCAATAATCTTTCACATAACACAGACCACACTGTCGAACATGTATTTATACAAATGGGGTTTTTATCTATCCGCTAGCCCTCAGACTCAAACATTTTCATTGAACATTGTGCATCAAAATCTTAACATTAACCCTATGATAACAGTTAATACGATTACATTAAACAGACAATATTGTGAACTTGTAATGCATTATCGTTTGACCTTATTTTTACGTTGAATTAAATATGTTTTTCTAAAAGACGTATCTATTGATAGTTCTTAGGAAATAGGAAATAAGAATATGAAAAAAAAAAAATATAATTAATATGAATAAGGAATAGGAAATATGTATGTTTAGGTTAAGGTATTTATCTATGGGCCTGCGTCGCCTGAAATAAATGGATTATTATTACTATTAAGTATTATTATTTATTTATTGAATAATGAGAGAGTCCACTTTTCATCACCAACTGTCTTCTTGTAGAAGCGTTAGAACTAGAGGACGTCACCTAAATCGGTTTTTGTTAATATTCAAATGAGTTTATAATTTAAATTATAAAACAAATCTCTTCGAAATCTTTAATTAAATAGTTATCTTGCATGGTATTTTATAAAAATATGGCACCTGCGCAAAGATTTAGTTTTAGAAGACTTAAAATAAAATATAAAATGTTCTTAGGAGTGAAAATTTTAGTTTTTTTTACCGTTTCAAACACAAAAAACTACCCTCAAATACGTCTTTTGATGAACATAAAATTATTGCGGTTATGCGACATTCTATGTAGTCAAGGTTTTTTTTTTTTGTAAAAATAAGTATGTAATATAAAAACTCTGTCTCACTAACCTAATGATATTTCACTGCGCCTGCGACGTTAATTCTGCCTTTAAAAATAATAATTAATAATATGTGAAGAATTTTTAATATTTGCGAGTGGTTGTTTGCATTTCTAAATGTTGCCAATTTTGCATTATCGAAAAATTAATCTTTTTTCTTGTTTTTTTTTTTTTTAGTAATGTTGCAGTCAATTGTTTTATCAAAATGTACAGTCAGGCAGAGCTTTTAAGGGCAGAGTCCACTATTACCGCCTCGCAGAGTCAGCATTGGCCGGGTGATGTTGACAATGATAAATTATCGACGGCTGAGTAAGGGTCTAAACAGACGGACTGCATTTCAGGTGCAACAAGTTTGGATCCAGTTGACTTAACTGCTTCGAAACCTAGTTATGTCAACTGCATCCAAACTGCGATGTTGCAGCTGGCATGTAGTGCAAATGCTGTCCATCTGTTTAGACCCTTAGTTAATAGAGGACTCTGTGTTAAGATAGTTCTGGACAAATTTAGTGAAAAAATATTCCCTTTTATAATAAAATTCCATGATTTTGTACACAATACATAATAAGTCGTAATAGTTTTTGAGTATAATGTAAATATAAATATATTTGTTGTATTATATTATATAAAATAATATTGAATTGTTTGTTTCACGTTAAATGTGTCCAGAAACAAAACATTATTTCGATCAAACGAGCGTTCACTTACAGTTTGTATTATATTTATGTATATTACATTGTATATACTAGTGGCAGTTATCAACGCTGTTGATATCAACTGGTAGGTTAAAAGCTCACTAAGTTCATAGTTCACAAATGCTTTATTTAACACACATTTATATTTATACTGAATATTTTAAGGCCTTAAAATTGGTAGAGAAGGTTAAGTTATGGAAGATTGATCATGATTTTTGAGCTAAGTAATTAACTTTAGGCGGTATCAAAAAAATTGATAAAAAAAAAAACAAAATTGCATTTTTTTTTTCTAAATAAAGCTTAAATTGTGTGAGTCAAATCGCCTAGTGAGCTTCCACACTCATGCGACGGTCATACAATACAAATACAAAAAAGTACATCCAATCACATCACTATTAAAGTCGGACGTCAAGTTAGTCGATTATAATTATTTATCGATTTCGGGAAATTAATCAGTGCGTATGAGTTTACGATCGATTGACATAGACATAATCATAGATAATCGAAGCTCATGAAATTTCTTACAATGATAAGTTTATACAATTATAAATGAAGTACCATGTGATTAAGATAAAATATACGGGTACAAGGTATTTTAATCCATAATATAATATTAAATGGAAACAATAAATGAATAATAAAACCGTCCGATGGCTAACTCATCGCATTCGTTCATATAAAAATGAGCTCAGATTTCGTTTCAGACTACCAACGAATAAGTCAAACAAAAAAAGAATGAATTTAGAAAAAAACAAAATTGTGCAAAATATCCAAAGATACACGAGGAATAGTCGAAAATAACACACTTTACTAACTAAAAATCACTAAAACAGGCGCAAAGTAAAATAAAATGGAAATCTTCCCACAACACATTCAAGTTTCGACTAGGTTCCTCACAAAAACATAAAATAAAACAAAATAAAAAGCAAATTGTACAGCTGAAATCATTAGGAACATACAACTGACATTATCTGAGCAACTTCTTGAAAGAATACGTTCAAGAAATTCAAAATTTCTATTACTAACATACTTATCACAGGTTAAAAGGGACAAGAGAAAGTATTAGTGTTCTCTCAATACAGTACATACGTAGCTACATAATATAAAAACTAAGACAACTTACGATGTACTAACGACCGCGCCGAGCGAGGCCACGGCGCGGCGTGAATGAAATCGTTTTTTAAAATTAATAATAAATTCTAAGCCCATTGCCCCTTACGTGGGGCGGTTGAGATCGATTACTTACATTTATAACAATATAACATTATGTTGACTGGCGGTGCCAAAGCGCTGAAGCCGATTAAAAGTAAAAGAGCACATAAGGCGATATCCTCACTGTGTTCACACGGACAGTCGCACGCGTCGTGCAAGTCGGTCAGCTTCAATCTCCCAATAATAATTAGTTGTGATAATAAAAATAATATGCAATCAACCCTGACCGATTTACGCGGCGACGTTAAATCTGTACAGCTATAGAAGCTTTAAAGATTGACCCTCAACGCCAAAGAGTTTTATATCTAGTTGGTATCGTTTTAAGTCAGTTTTGGCGTAAAGGGCTGACTGTTCCCGATCGTCTCTTGGAGTAAGGCGAGCGTTATGGTGCAACTCGCCTGCCACGTCATCACGAAGGCTCTATCTGGCGGCGGGAGTTCATCGTTGCTGGCCTATCGAGGCCTTATGGCCGTAAAAGAACACTCGTGGTACATATCAGATGTTTGTGGGTAATTGACGCTTCGGAAAGTCTTTTTTGTATTCGCGCCGGTTTGGGGGCTTCCATCGCTTGACCACCAATCGTATCACAACAGCACTGTAGTCACTGAGGCCTAAAGTCCGGCCCGAAACACTCGTAGTCTGGCGCGCGGCCTGGGAGACCGCGACCGCGCGCCTAATCCCACCCGTTCTCTTTCACCATATGAGCCAGTTCTATTATGAACTTGCCCTCTTTGTATTTCTGACTCGATTCAAACGCGTGCTCCTGAAACAGAAGGGTGGAATTGTATGAGCAACAGATAGGATAAACACGTTTTAACGTTTCGCATAGACTCACGATTTAAATGTCAGTGGCACGTGGCACCTGACACGTGCCCTACCCTACCTCAATGGATTTAGATCTGAACGCAGTTAAATAAAGATTAAAGAGGGCAGGGGTGAGATCAATGGAAATGTTCTGTCTACGTGGAAGGACCTGTGTTCCAACTAACGAATGTTTTGGTGGAATGAGAAAAAATTATTAAACTGTTGAACCAAGAGAACCAGTTATCTACATGTTTGTAGGTATTAACCAGATAAAGTCTCAAACTCCACGTGGTCATTTAAGATTAATTCTGTACGTCTTAAGAAATCTTATCAAAATCGTATGTTCGAATGACGTATGAATTATGCGATTTGTGTTTGAGATGATGATGATGATGATACGGTTAATAGAGAGTTACTAAAATCTTGTACCAATTAGAGACTAATTTGAACGTTTTACTTAATTAATATTGACTAAATTAAGTACTTATTCGATAATTCCGATATCATTTGGGTCTTCGAGCCAGCCTCAGCTATAAAATTTTACTTTCATTAATACCACAGCATTAAAATAGAGGTCTGCATTTACATTTTACAACAGAAAGGCATGAACATGGAGTTCTAAGTTGAAATCGCTCTTTAGATTCTCGTCGACTATTTTGGCATTATAATTAGGGGCGAACAAAAGAAGAATTAGTTTTACGGACGATAGGCTTTACTCGAAGAAAAGTTTCTAAAGGGTTCTAGAATTACTTGTTTTTAGTTTAGATTAGGTTACAGTTGGGCGAATAAGTAAATTGTTACAAGACATTTAACGTATAATTGATATCGATTAGAGTCATAATATTTGCTTGTAAAGGTCTACAACAAAATTTGGACCTAAGTACTAATAATTAGGGGCAAACACACGGAATATTAGAACGAGAAATATGGAAATGCCACTTGTAATAATAAGCTCTTGCTTAGATCCTTGGGTGCATTTGTACAGTGCATACAAGGATAATCGTCTGTTGGTTCATTTCGAGTCTAACGTCCGCGACCATATGGACCCGAGATATACGAAAAGCTCTTGCTAGATAACCTAATGAACTTCCAGGTTAGGTTTGAATTGTAAAAAACTTGGCATCCTTCATCCCTATTATTTAACACGAATACCAACCTGTGATTGTTCCACTGAATGGAAAAGATTGTCTACAAAGGTGGATCGAGAAATGTGACCTTACAGTTCAATATTAAATTAAATTTCTCAAGTCCTATCAAATGTATGGGCGATAATCCATTGAGGGTAGTACAAGGTAATAACCGTATCCTATTAACCTTACGAAGTTTAATAATCTCTACCATGTTGAAGTAAAAATGTAATATAAGTATTTAGGTACACACGGCTACACATCAAGTTATACATAACCAGTATCAGCTGATTTCTGATTGTAAGTAAAACCTATACAATGCGAGGTCAGCTAAGGGGAGGCCCACACTGCATCACGCAGCGGGGCCCAGATAACGTACCCACGCGCGTGATTTTTTACATACAAATTCAATAAAAACGCACTCACGCGCGTGGAATTTGGCTCCAATCGCCTGAAACTGGAAATGTATATGTGTAGCCGTGTGTAGGTACATTCTTTTTCATTACTTTCGTATGAGGGGCACGATCTTAAGATGCAACGGTATTTGAGGATCGCTTTTACGGAATATTGGATGTCTGAGACTCGGAACTGACATAGCTTATAGGTAGGTAAGGTAGGAGATGCTTTTCAATAAAAAAAAACCGGCCAAGTGCGATTTGGACTCGCACACGAAGGGTTCCATACCACCATACAATATTTAACACTACAGATAAAATAACGGCAAAAAAACACGTTTGTTGTATGGGACCTCCCTTAAATATTTATTTTATTGTTTTTAGTATTTATTGTTATAGCGGCAACAGAAATACACATTCTGTCAACTGTCTAGCTATCACGGTTCACGAGATACAGCCTGTTGACAGACAGACAGACAGATGGACAGTGTGGAGTCTTAGTAATAGGGTCCCGTTTTTACCCCTTGGGTACGGAACCCTAAAAAAAAACTGGTTCTATAGAATTTTTGAACTTTTATATTTTTGGGTTTTGCCATCTGGAGTTTCTCAGTAGCATCCCGAAGTCTGGATTTCTGCCCGTTGATGGCAACAGGCTCGCCCCCTCTTTCTTGGGACTTAACGGTGTAAGTACTTACACCTTGGCCTAACCCTTCGTGTTATGTTATGTGACTGTATGTGAACTATCATATTGAAATCTTGAAAATAGGTTATCTAAGGGCCTGTGCACACCACGTTTTTTAAACGCGCCGTTGACGATTGTTTGTAGCGATACAGACGCGAGTCAGACGCAGCCTGTAGATAAAATATAGGATAAAAGCGCGCCGTCGACGCACGTTTCTAAAACGCGCGTCTACGGCGCGTTTAGAAAACGTGGTGTGCACAGGCCCTAAAAGACTGATTTTGACGTGCGATTCTCATGCTAAAGTGATGTCACAGCTCTGAGAGCAGTTTCTGCAGCTACAATTTCTGTAGTTTTTATAGATAAGCACTAAACTAAAACGAATCTTCAAGAATTATAATTGCAAAGAATGAAAAACTCCAACAGTGGCCTTCATTCTTTTCATGGCCAAAAAAAAGGGTGACGAAAAAAGTACTTACATATTTCCATCCGAGCATCGTCTTGCAGCACTCGCAGTATATGTCGGCGACGGCGTGCAGCCCTGTCAGTAGCACGCGCTCCTCCGCCGGACCGCAACCCACGTTTACACTGGAAAATAGAGAATAAAACCTTTTTTTATATAAACTCCTTAAGTACGCACTTAAAGGCCGAATATGAATTTCAATTGCACAAAAAAAAACTTAAGGATATAAACGACATCTTTGTCCATTTTACTAGATCAGTCATTAATTTCTATAAAAATATTCGCGCCATTTTTAGCGTTAATATTTGCCTCGATTTTTGTTAGTAATGGCAAAATATTTGGCGGCCACGAGTTTGCTTTTAAAATATAAAGTGTATTCTAAAAGCCTAAAATGGTCAGACGACCGAAAGGGTACTTACAGTTATTTACAAACAGTCTTTCTCAAGGATTTCAAGGCAAATATTTGTTAAAGACGTATAATCGAACTCGGTTGACCGTGACATTTATGAAGCACATGCTAAGGCACATTGTCAGGGAAAAAATACAAAATGGCAATAACGCTGAAGGTGACACCGTATTGAATGTTGCAACGGAAAAATAGCTGAGGTTGCAGCAATGCACTCTATTGCACATATTGAAGGACGTGCATCAAGTTTCAATCATTTGGCAATAGAATCGTCAAGTGCGAATATAATCGCGATAACGGCTTATTTGTTTACGAAACTCGCTTTAAACGCCATGGGTTATGGCAAGTTAGTAGGTACTCGAGAGGTAAATAATGCTAATACGGGTGTTGAAATCCAAGTAGCGTGCAGGTCGCTTACATGAAATATGCATGACTAAAGTAGAATATATAAAGTGACGTTGATATTATTATACTCACACTGAATTGAAAAGGTACGCGCGCCCCTGGCTGCCTTGAAACGACTGGAAAACAGAAACATATTTCGTTAATGTTAAATCTTATTAAAATGAAGGCTAGCATTGCAGATTGAGAACAATAAATATATTCTTATTGTAATAGCCTAATTGGAAAATGGTTTCAGCATGAATAAGTAACGGTAATAGCTTTGAATCGCGGACTGTATCTAGAAGCAACAGGCATTTGTTTTAATTGAAAAGTTATGGAATCAAGCGAGCTTCTTCTTGAAGAGACAGTTACCTATATAAAGCTTTAAGTAGTGTATACAGATGGAGTAAAAGTAAAAAATTAAAACGAACGTGAATAATTATATTTAAAAATGGCTGAAATGGACGGGCCTAGTGTGTTGACCCAATTAATGAACATTACACCGACTGGCCACAAAGCACTTCATAAAAATGAATATTAATTGCCGCTGTTGATATTAATTTGAACAAAGAGTTCACGAGCTATTTCTGTTGGTGTCAAATAACAGATTACGGCAATGAATGTGCGAATTTGAATGCTTGTCTCGTCGGCACATTAATTTACAGAAATGACTCAGAAAAACAAAGTTTCTGAGGTTTGGAACGAAAAGGTATTATTATGAGAATTAGTTAAAAGCAAGAGTTGCTGAAAAAGGTAGTCAAAAAATAAGAAGAGCCTTTGCCTTCGTAACATTCCCTTCATTCCTTATGAAGGCAATGTTACGAAAGCAAAAAACAAGTAAAAACTCGAAAGGATTTTCACCAGTTACCGCGCCTCAATAGCCAAAACAGCTCATCTCGTCTTGGACAAGAAAATTGATATTATAACTTGCCAACAAGAAACAGAAGTACCTAATTTCAGAACAGTGTTTGAAGTCATTTACAGAACAGAAGACATGAGAGATGAAGATAATGCAAAAAAGAACTTCCTTAATACGTAAGAGAGAAATAATTTTTAGGCTGAAAAAGGAAATTTTGAAGATAAAATGTGCTGTATACCTTTGATATAAGCTCGTCATGGCTGGCCAAGTGCGCGCGGCAGTGTATACAGCTGTAGGTGCGGTGCGCCGGCGGCAGGTAAGCCTGGAAGGTCTTCACGGGAGTGCGCGCGGCCGTGGCGCTGCCGCCGCCCTCGCCTGCCACCCCGGCTCGGTTAGTCACCCCGTCACGCATGAGTGCCTGCTAGCTACCAACACACACCGCCGTCAGCTACAGCTACTGGCGGGCGCCCTAAGTGCACTATGAATAGCCGCCATGGAGATTGTGACGGGCTCTTTGTGATTCATTTTTAAGGTAGCGTAGGTATGAAGATAGACATCTAAGTATCACAACATTTAAAAGGCTAAATCTCTGTTTAGGCAAAGCTTTACAACAGTAGCAGGAAGTCTTAGACCATAATTGGAACGAAAGTAGTTTCCTAACAATCAAATTAAAAATGAAAAGGTCATTGATTTCAAGAAGGTGAATATCGCAAAATGTATGCGCAGAAGTGTAACTTTTGCCACCACTCAAGATTTGGAACCGGACCAAAAATATGACCATCGTATTACAAAAGAAAATGCAATTTCTGAATCTTGGTGCAGCTTAGACATTCTATTTGGATAAAGAAGCTGTTTCGCAAAGAGCTTGCATAACAGACAGACTACCTATGAAAGTGAATCATAATATTCCATTACTGGATGTATTACTTGTAATGTTAGAAGAGTGAGTAAACTTAAGTTTACCGGGGGTAACTTATCTTCAGATTTATTCGAATGCTGAAGTTTCTACGGTTACAGACTTACAGTTCTAACCTAACCTCGTTAAAGTATCTACTTCGGTTAGCTCGGATCAGATTAGAATTGTGACCACCACAGAGGCAGTCACAACCATTATTTGGAAAATTCGTCTTCAACGCAATAGATTTATTGTCAGCATCGACAAATTGAAAACTGCCGATATTGTCAATTACCTCACTACTACTTCTGTATTTGATAGCTGTAAGCCACCCAAACACAATAAAAATAAAAATAAAATAAAATATTGTCTATTTTTCAAAAAACTTACCGTGAAAATTTAGGGGAAGTGAACTTGAAATGTGCACTTCACTTAAGTTTTCTCAGTAAGATTTTAGATCGGTTGTTGTTGTTTTACGCAACTGGGCTATGGGTCTCTAAACCCTGACCATGTTAAGTTATTTGCGGTAAACCTAGGGTCACTCAAACTTCTAACATGGTCAAAAACTGTTTTTGGAGTCGAATATAATCTCAATCGCAGCCATGGTAATATAGTGCACGTGGGGCGAACAGTAACAGCACTCATGGGACAGTGTATTACATGAATTCTAATTAGATTCCAACCATATAACTAACCATATAGCTATCCATTTTATATCTATATCTCTAACGTTAGGTCATAAGATTACCTGTGCTATGCCATCAGTCAGCTATGTCTTAAGTCTATATGTAGATAGGAAGATTGTTATCGACGAGCAATGTTGGCTAAACAATTTTGTATATGTAGAGTTGTCTTTACCCATTTTTTAACGACTCCACAAAAATTTGCAGCACTTATTGTGTTACACACTAGATATCAATATTATTTTGAATGTTATTGCTAATCCAATGCTTCATATGTTTGAAAAATTTGTCTGCTCAGCAACGTAAATAACGCAATGAATATTGTTGAACTGTCAAAATGACAGCCATTTCTACTGTTAGTGTGTTACGCAATTACCCCGTCTTTACTTGAGTGAGGGTCTTATTTATTTTAACCTCAATACGCCAGATTTTTTTGCCACTAGTTTTTTCTGTTAAGTAACACAGGTGGTAATGGAAAAAAAACATTGAAAATTGCTACAGAATTATTTTGCTCGGCTAAAATAGAATGGTAATTAATTAGCTTTTAATTAACAGCTGTCCACATTGTTAATGGAGCTGTGAAGAATAGTCTAGCTTCGATTGTTTTAACATGATTTGTTTGCAATGATCATTTGTTTTGACTATCATAGTGGAATTTCAATATTCAGTTAGGTCCAAATTATTAAAAGTTTTAGTAAAATTATGGTTCTTATTATATTTCACCAGGGGTTAGCATTAGACCCTAGATTCCTATCTTGCAAACGGGAGATTTAAGGGGTTTCAAAACAAGCCTCGTATTAATCTTTGAGTTATTTGGTAATTTAAATTCTAAATTACCTAACCTTTGTGTTCACTATTTTCGTCTCAGTTAAATAAAGCTCTAGGGTACTAAATATTTGCCTATATTTCGACTTGATGGCATAGCACTGCGCGTCTTATGGAACTGTACAACGCCAGCTCAGCTTTGGATTTATGAGATTTCAAAGCTGGAATCGGGACACTGACTTTAAATTTTCAATTATCAGAGCCAACCAGCGTTGTATAATCCAGCACCTAGTCCCTCATATAGGTCAAGTTTTATTTTATTTTATTTACTCAGGGACAATAAACAGCTACAAGTTTTCAAATATTTGGTCCTCTCCAGATAAAGTCAAGCACCATAATTGGGTAAAACACTTACAAAAGCACCGGATGTTTGGAAATTCGACTCCTCCACGCCCAGTTCTACAGATTGTTAGGGTTCCAAAGGGCTTAAAGACTGTCTTACACAATCAAGGTGCTGGTCTTCGTATCATAATAGCACAGTTTAGAAACAAACCTGCCTGGCGCGAGCAGCAAGCGCTCGCCGCCCACATCAGCCGGGAAGACCGTCGGTCACCTGCCGCGCGCGCCCTCGCACCGCGCCGCGCGCTCGCACTTTGATCCCGCCACCCTCTGTGGACAAAGACAAAGAAATGGTTAGAACTTACAGGAGCTGGAAACTTTTTGGTTTGGACGTCGTTATCATATCTAGGGTGCTTGTAACAAAAGGGAGAAGCCAAACTCAGCAATAGGTGATACATGGGTTCCAATGATGATGATGATGATTATAATCTAGTGACTGGTTGTCCCGCCTTTAGTCACCAAGAAGTTTGCAGAAGTTATAAGATAGAGACATGTGACATTGGGTCATATTGATACTAATAACAATATTCTAATTAATGTTTAAGATAATATTATAAAGAGGTAACAATTTTTTGTTTATAAATTTTTATGTAGGGGGTTATCTCTGGAACTAACTTTAACATCACGCTATGATCATAAGGTCCAGAGAAAAAAAAATCAGAAAGTCCTAAGCGAAAACAAAGTGATAACACGGGCAGGTGATGCGATACGACGGGATGGGAACAAGAAATTTCACGCGGACGAAGTCGCGGGCAGAAGGTTGTGTGCTTATATTTCACCGGCACTACACCTTCACAAAGACTGTGCTAGGAAGCTGTGTCTTTCAGATGTCGGCTGCATACTGGAAAATACAGGAGCATTTCACTATTAATATACTATACCAGATGAAGCGATCGAAATTTCTGACTGCTGCTTGCATATTTATAATTTCGAGTTTGGGTAGTTTCATCTATAGATGAAGCGATCGAAATTTCTGAATACTACTTGGATAAAGTAGCAAAGCTAAAGCGGTTTGTCGCTCGGCGGCACTCAAAGAATCGCCTTTGTGTGGCAGGCCTTAGAAAAAGGAGGTCACTGGTCCCAAGGGAAGCCAGTATTGAGCATCATTCTATGTGCTGTAACCGCATTGAATGGGTGTCATCATATGACGTAATGATGAAATAAATTGTCAGTCAATTTTGTTACAGTCCGTCTTAAGCTCGGTTCCTATAAACAAAAACGAATCGTTTTGCTTACCAATGGTAGCATTTATTATTGCCAAGATGGGTATATAAATAGATTGGTAAGCAATTTTACCTGTCATAGCTTCTTCATATGGGAGGATCTACTATGCAAGGCCTTGGGGTCTTGGCTTTATTATTGGTAAAGATACAAGTATCTTAATTTTAAATTATAGGAATTGGCAATTAGATGGTGAGAAAGATATTAACGTGAGTTTGAAATACACTGAAATTCTGTCCTGTCCATTAAAATTCATGTGATAGAATAATTTAATTGGGACTTGGAACAATTTATTTCTAGATTCACATTCTACTAACAAAATAGTGCAATCAAATCTCCTGCAGTACTAAACATAGCAGCAGGCAAAACAATATTAACTAGTTTGTTTTACTTGATACTTAATTAAAAACGCAGCAGAATTGGCGAGATGCCAGCTTTCAAGCGAATTCTATATTTGTAATTGCATTACATTTAAAAGCTTTGATGCTAAACCAAATGCAAATTAGTTATGCTAACCTCGATTAAAAGAGTTTTAATTTAAATAAGTATACATGTCTGATTTGATTCAACGAATCTAATTGAATTCGCCGATCGTTCAACTGTCTGCAAGGTAAACGGTCAAATACAATTATTTAGAAAAAACAATCACGTGCTTCAATGCTCTGAGCATACGAATCTAGTAGGTACCTATTTAGTAGGATAGCGCGCGAGTTTCGAGCATTGGGCAACAAGGTCGCCGCGGTCTGCTCGGCAGTCGAGCAATGACCAGCGGGTGAAGAACCCAGCTTGTCCATGGAACTGTATGACGCTTATAAACAGGCTTTTTTGTCTATGGTTTTGTAAAGATCTTTGTTTTCTTTAGAATCGACACCCGAATCAGTGTAAGCGTAAAAACGCTGATCCTGCTCGGTAGTCGAGCATTGCCCAGTGGGTAAAAAACCTAGCTTGTCCATGGAATTGTATGACGCTTATGAACAGACTTTTTTGTCTTTTTGGTCTATTTCAGTAGAAACAAAGCCCGAATCAGTGTAGAGTGTTAAAATGCTGATCAAATTAGCATGTACAGATTTTTGTTGCTAGGTGGAGATGGTCGGTACCTACGTTTGTGTTAACAAATTGTTTGCTCTATGTTATGTAGGTAGGTGGTACATAATGGACTACAGGGATCGAGGGGGGGGGGGGAAGGGGGGCTCAGGGATCAGACCATAATCAGGGGATCTATCACGGTTTTTGACAAAAAAAGGTACTTAATACGAATAGACACGTGATTCCGTGTTTAATTACAAACAGACGTGACAAAAATGATTACTTGTTCATATTGCAATTTTAGACTGTTTCAGCTATGCTCCAGCAATCATTTAACCACATTCGTAACCTTGTGTTATTTAATCTTAATTAAAATATTATAGAGTGAGGTATCCTGATGGTCAGTATGTTTTCAGTGGAGGCAGAGAGGAAATAATTGGAAATTAACTGAATTCGAAATTTTTCTTGTTATTTTCCATTGTGTTTTCATTTTAACAACCTGGTTAGAAAATTATCGATGTTCAAGAAAATTGGTATACCTTCTACATAATTTACTTGGACAAAAAATCTTAGCAATACAATAACGCAGAATCTATATTTTCTTTAAAAAATATTTTCTTTTCTATTTTCCTCACCTACTGGAAACAATCTATCGATGCATCGCTGCTCTAATATGATTTATTCCGTCCATCAACGTTTCAATAGGTCTTATTTACGATCATTGATTTTGATTGAAACACACTTATTTAGAATTTAGAATCTAGGTTCCAATTTAGAATGCAATGCACTCGGTCTATTAAAAGCATGGAAGTAGTATGTACTGTACCTATATATGTATAGTATTACAAGTTGAAACCTTGTCTATGGCAATTTCAGTCCGGTGAAATTTTAAGAATGGCTCTAGTAGGTAACGTGGGCACTCAGTAACGCATTGTTGATCGGCTAATAACCCCCCGATCATCATTGACGATCAACTTGACCGAGAATGCACGCGGATATGACTTTGAAGAAAAATTCCGTTTTTTTATATACATCGTGAGTTTTTTTAAAGAGTGACATTATAGTAATGTTGTTTTATTTATTGTTGACATTTATTCTATCAAGGGTGGCAATATAACTAAATATCGTAGTGAAACATTACTGATACTTGTCCTTCTGAGCGATGGTGCGGTCGCATAATCTATATACAGGTAATACCTACGTAGCGTGCCGTAGCTAATCGCAACAGCCATATCCGTGTATATTTATTACAATTACCATTTATGTAGGTATATAAAATATGAATGAAAGAAAATTACCTACACCGTTGCCAGCTGTTAATTTTCCCTAATAATAAACATAAAACACACAGATTATAATCTTATCATAATGTAGCTGGGGAAAAATCGATATCCATTTCCGTCGTCTAAAAAGTAATTTCGATTGAATTAAAGAGTTTTTTTTTAATGTTGGTACGATACCACTAAAAGGAATCTTGATATCCCAATACCTACTAGTATCTTAATTTACGCAAGGTCTTATTAAATTAACTGGCGAAACATAATGTGAAAAAAAGAAAAGTTTTTAAAACTACAAAGTAGGTAGGTAAAAAAAAAATACAAATAAACTTTTATTTAGTAATGTTTACAGGAATAAATAAGGTCTTGTTTTAATACGAACGTATCGTGTTTCAGAGAGAAATGTTTAACTTAATGTTGTTCGGCGATGTGTAAAACTTCAATGCTTTTTAAATTGTGTGCTAATGCTATACGCCTCAAAGAGTAGCGTTTGTGCTACTTCCCATGCAAAGAAAAAACAAAAGGAAGTTATTAGAGAAATATAATAGTAGTAGGTACCAATGGGAAATTATAACTGTTGATATTTCAGAATAGACAACAATAGGTCAACTTTTTTTTTTTTTTTTTTTAAGGATGGGAAATCATCCAATGACCCCTCCCGCTCTGGGTGGAGCGGAAGGGAGTGTCAGACTCTTACTGACTAAAACCCATCCGTGTTCCTTCCTTAGCCCTTTATGTTCCGGGGCAGCGGTAACCCTTTCGGACAATCCCGCTGCCCCGGCAGGCTTCGGCCCTGACGGGCCCCTCCATGTCTGCTGACATCTCTTTGAGGCGCGCGTGGAACACATACGCGCCGTTCGGCACGGGCCTGGTCCTGATCGGACGGCGAGCTACCCATTACTCGCCGTCCGCAGGCCCGCGCCTACGGTGGCCGGGAGTCGTCACGCGGCTCCCGACGCCCGGGGCGTCTACCGCGGCGGCTGGGACGGGCGGCCCTCTCAGCTCTCTCCCTCGCCCATCCCGCCACCTCCTTCGCTAGCATGACTGCTTCGCAGAAGGAGGTGACTGCCTCCCACTCCCTCTCGCTCCGGACCATGGTTTGAACCAGGGCCGGGCGCGAGAGGTCGCCGCTGCTGCCGATCGCCTCTACGAGGACACGGCGGTGCTCCGCCCAAGCGGGGCAGGCCTCCACCGTATGCTCCACCGTGTCCTCTGGGCGATCCTCGCAGTGGTGACACCCGGGCGTTTCCTCCCGCCTGATGATGTGCAGGAACCTCCCGAAACATCCGTGTGCGGTGAGGACCTGCGTCAGGCGGTAGGTGAGGACGCCGTGACGCCTCTCTAGCCACTCCTCAAAGAGGGGCCTTACCGCCGCACAATAGGTCAACTTACTTCTCATAATTTTTGTGAGGCGATAAGGGATTATCAGGAGAAAAAGCAGATGAGTTATCTATTAAATAACTGGCCCTAGATGATTATTAACTCTATTAAACGATGAGTTGCAAAGACATTTTGAAAAAAAAAAATGGTTGTGTACACTAGGCTTCATTAAAATAGAATAGAAAATTTGACTTTTGAATTTAGAACGGTATCAAGCTCCAGAGGCACGCTATAAAATGTCATTGTTTCGTCTATGGTTTGGAGTAATTACTTTTTTTATGACCAACAAACGAAATAAAATGTCAATGTCCACTAAAAATCTAATAAAAATAACCGCCTTCCTGTTTTAGAGAGAAGACTAAGGTTCAGACATATATTATTGGATATTTTATAAAACAATGTCATTGTGTCGAAGTCATACTTAGTTTACTATAACACTCATTCATTCACAGACAGGTCTATATTTTGACATACTATTACAAGGATGAGTTTGGGCCAATAGTTAAGTTAGGTGATATTTTCACTTCCGCCACTAGTAGTACCTATGGATTCCTTGGTCCGAAATAAAAAATTATTATTATTATTATTGTTAGCGGAAAAGTCGTTGTCAAGCCGTTGCAAGGAGGGGGTCACAGCCAGCAGCCGCCACACGCCTATATAAGCCGCTGCACGCTCATTCCCGCCCTTTTTCTCCGTGGAGTCAACATGCTAAGAAGAATCTCTGCCTGTTTGGATAGCCAATTTTGCCTACTTTAATTTTCTGTTTATTTAGTTTTCTTGTTTACTGTAAAATTTAATCGTTGTAAAATAAATCGCCTGTTGATCGTTGTTATTTTTTTTAATCTGTTTTATACTATTTTCCTAAGATCAGAAGTGGGATTCCACTCTCACGTGCCCTGATCGTTCTGCACAGGCAAATTGGCTATTCAAACTTGAAAAAGGAAGAAGCGACAGTTTCCTATTTCGTAAATAAAACTTAGAAGTTTTTACTTTTCTATCATCATAATTACTGCGGGTAGTAAGTAGTATTGTTGCATGGTGACGTATACGTTGAAAAATCTGGTGAGTATGTTCCAATTTGTTTAGTGCATTATTGAAAAGAAGACGGTAGTGCTTTTATGATTACATTCAGAACGTTACTCTGTAGTTTGTTGCTCATTTTGTCACCTTTTTCATTAGGTTTAGCTTAGTAACGTTAATTAGAGGCTATCCTTTTCAAAGTGCTCAGTAAGAAAGTTATTAAAGTACCTCATACCACGCTCGCGCGTTAGTGGCAGTACAAACATGCCTAATAATAGCCGTAAAAGCAGAAGTCATTCTAAGAATCGTGGTTCGCAATCTAGAAATCGTGATTCGAGTTCTGGTCATCGGAACTCGCGCTCTAGTCATACTCGAAAACGACATAGGTCTTCTAACAATGTATTAACAGAACAAATGCAACAAATACTAGATCGGCTGACATCATTGGAGGAGCAGCGTCGCACGCCTCCGCCGCGACCATGTGAGGCGAGTGCGGTCGCGTTCCCAACAACGCCTCTGCAGCCGCGGGAGTCAGCTGAGACCACGACAGAGCCACAAGAGTTGGCGGCTCCGTCCTCGCCGGGTCGTTCCGTGAGCGCTGTGCCTGTGACCAACCGCGATGTCGCCGGTACGACCGAACGAATCATCGAGGCTATTCGGTCAATCAACACTACGGTGAGATCTAACCAATCTTATTATATCTCTAATTTCGATCCAAGCGTCAACGATATCGACACCTGGTGCGAAGAAGTAGACCGTGCTAAGGTTTTAAATTACTGGAATGATAATGAATGTCTGTCTCGAATTGGGAATTGCCTGAAAGGTGATGCTAGGACTTGGCTTAATGAGTGGGTCACTAATGACCGTAGCTGGAGCAATTTTAAGAAAGAGTTTAAACCTTTATGCCCTAGGAAGCCGGATATTGCAAATATTTTATATGAGGTCATGAATACTAATTCTGATAAATACCCGACATACGCTGATTATGCTCGCCGATCCCTACTACGATTACGCATAGTTAAAGGGTTGAGCGACGAGTTAATTTCAGCAATAGTGATAAGAGGCGTTACGGACCCGCAAATTCGGGCTTCGGCTACCAACGCAAAACTAATGCCGAATGAATTAGTAGCATTCTTTTCGATTTATATCAAATCAAGCGTGCCAGTCAATAGTAATAGTAATAAGAAATCTAACGATACGTCACGTAATGATAATTTAAAAAAATCGAGTAGTATGCATACACGCAAACGGCGATTTGATGACAGCAAATGTTTTTTGTGTGGCCAACGTGGTCATAAACAATCTAGCTGTACTAAGAAATCTAAACCTACTTCTAGTGATGACAATGGCCAAAAAAATAATTCTGTGCATAGTGCACATAAATCCGAACCGTAAGCTAGTTCCCACAATAGCAACAATGTTAATCTCTGCCAGGAAAATCCTGATAGTAAGAATAAAGATATTGTCGTGGCGGTTATACAAGGAATCCCCGTTGATATCCTTATCGACAGCGGTTCAAGCATATCATTAATTTCTTCATCCTTGTTAAAACATTTTAAATGTGCACGCAAGCCTGCCTTCAGAGTTTTGAGAGGCATTGGTAGTCAGGAGATTGAGTCTACTTATTTTGTCACATTGCCAATAGAGTTTAATGAAATAACCCTGGAGGTAGACTTGCATGCTATATCTTCTGACTATATGAACACGCCTATTATTGTCGGTACGGATGTTCTTAACAGAGAAGGTGTTACCTATGTCCGTACGTGCGAGCAACAATATCTCACTTTCGAGTCCCGTGCGATACATGATGTTATGTGCACTTCTTCGCAGGTTCCGATTAAGACTCATTTAACTGGTCAACATTTAAAAAAGCTGCTTGAATTGATTGATAAATATTCAAATTTCTTTATTACCGGAACTGGAACTTCTACGGTCAATACCGGCAGTATGTCAATTAAATTAAATAGTAGCACACCGGTTACCTACAGGCCGTACCGGCTCTCGTATCCTGAAATTTTGAAAGTTCGTGAAATTATTCGAGATCTTCTCGAAAAGAATATTATCCGGGAGTCTGAATCGGAGTATGCAAGTCCCATCCTATTAGTTAAAAAGAAAGATGGGTCTGATCGCATGTGCGTCGATTTTCGTAAACTGAATGAGATCACAGTTAAGGATCGATTTCCTTTGCCATTAATTGACGACCACATTGATCGGTTGGGCAAGCATAGGTATTTCATTAGTCTTGACATGGCTACAGGATTTCACCAGATACCGCTGGAGAATGATTCAATACCACTTACAGGATTCGTTACACCAGAGGGGCATTATGAATATTTAAAAATGCCCTATGGTTTGGCGAATGCACCTGTTGTTTATCAACGAATTATGTCAAAAACTCTTTGTCGGCACCTGGAGTCTGGTGAAGTCCTGGTATATATAGATGACGTACTTTTGATGTGCCACACAATAGAGGAAGGCTTGTTGAGCCTTCGTAAAGTCCTTCAGACTTTGACAGATTCTGGTTTTTCTCTCAATCTTAAGAAATGCTCTTTCCTATCAACAAAAATAGAGTACTTAGGACGCACCATAAGTCAAGGTCAGGTACAGCCGAGCGAAGGGAAAGTCCAAGCTTTGGTTGAGGCACCTATTCCAAAAACTGTCAAACAGGTCCGTCAATTTCTGGGCCTGGCAAGTTATTTCCGCTGCTATATAGCTGGTTTTGCAACTAAGACTGCCTCTATTACAAAATTAACAAAAAAGGGTGTACCTTTTGTCTGGGGTGCTGAGCAAGAAGAAGCACGACAGGATATAATTTCACAGCTTACGAGCGAACCTGTGTTAGCCATATATGACCCTGATTTACCTATCGAAGTTCATACGGACGCTAGCTCAATAGGATATGGTGCAGTGCTTCTTCAGACTCACGAAAAGGGATATAAACGGGCTGTTAGTTATTTTAGTAAGCGAACTCAAGGTGCCGAGCCAAGGTACCACTCCTACGAGCTCGAAACCTTGGCTGTTGTTAAGGCCTTGCAAAATTATAGACACTATTTGGTTGGCGTTCATTTTACAGTCATAACTGACTGTAATGCTCTAAAAGCTACACAGCAAAAGAAAGACCTAGTGCCACGCGTAGCCAGATGGTGGATATATTTGCAGGACTTCAATTTTACACTAGAGTACCGTAAGGGCACCTCCATGTCGCACGCTGACTATTTGAGTCGTAACCCTGTTAATGTTTGTGAAGCACGCAGATATCAAAACTGGGCTCAAATAGCACAAGCTGCTGATGAAGAAACCCAACAGCTTCTTCATAAACTGACAGACGGAAAATTGGACTCTAGACATTATATTCAAAAGAATGACCTGCTCTATTATAAGTATTCTCCAGTGGGAGAAGATCCCAGACTTTTATGTTTTGTGCCCAAAGGTCATAGACTCAGCTTACTCAGAATTTTTCATGATGAGCATGACCATCCTGGAGTCGATAAGACATTGGATCTCATTAGGAGACATTTCTGGTTCCCTTCCCTTAAATCATTTGTCCAAAAATACGTGAGCCATTGTCTTATTTGCATAACGTATAAAAAGGTTCCTAGAGCCCCCCATCAACTCATACATTCATGGGAGAAACCGTGTAATCCTTTCGAGGTTATACATGCAGATGCATTAGGTCCATTACCTCAGTCTAATGGTTATAGGTATGTGCTAATTGTTGTAGACGCTTTTTCTAAATATTGTCTTTTGTAACCCATGTTTGGTCAAGATGCTAACGAATTAAAAAGACTCTTTGTTAATGTAATTTCGTTGTTTGGTACTCCGAAATTAATCGTAGCAGATCGTGGTCGTATGTTTCAAAGCTCAGAGTTCACAAAGCTTGTATCAGAATTAGGCATTGATGTGCACCTCATCACTCCTGAGATGCACCATTCCAACGGGCAGGTTGAACGTTATTGCCGAACGTTATTAAACATGGTTCGCATAGAATGCAACCATAGACAAAACGAATGGTCAGACGTCATGTGGCGATTGCAGTTGGTTTTGAACATAACAAAACAAAAAACCACCAGGTTATCCCCCTTGAACCTTCTAGTCGGCATAGAAGCGGCTACACCACTCATACGTCACCTTATCCGAGATGTTGCCCTAGAAAACTCTCATCCGAACCGCGAGGCATTGAGAGAAATGCAAAGGCAGAGAGCTTCAGAGCGTTTGAGGGTGAATCAGCACCAGCAAAATGCAACGGCTAACGCTAATCGTAGAACTCCTCGGTTGTTTGATATTAATTCATTTGTTTTTGTTATTAAACAGGCACAAGCATCTGGCAAGCTCGACTCTGGCATGCGCGGGCCGTATCGTGTGGTCAAGGCGCTTCCCCATGGTCGATACGAGCTGCAGCTGCTGGCAGGCTCTTATGGAAAATCGACCCAGGCTGCGGCAGAGTTTATGGTGCCGTGGCGAGGGGAGTGGACTCCTGACGCATGTGCTGCCTTTTTCGAAGGTAACTTTGTGCTACACTTGCTGATAAGCTAACGTCGTGCATATGTCATGCAAGTGTAGACTGTGTGGTATGCTAACGTCGTGCCTATGCCATACAAGTGTTGAGACTGTGTGGTATGCTAACGTCGTGCCTATGCCATACAAGTGTTGAGATCATGTGGTATGCTAACGTCGTGCCTATGCCATGTGGAGTTGTAAGAAATATGCTAACGTCGTGCCTATGTTTCTTACACCTTTTATTTTATCTGTGTCGCTGTGGGTCTCCGGTGGATCCGGAATCAGGCCCTTATTGTAAAATTAAGAGATGATGCGGCTGAGATGTCTGCAGCATTTCGGTTGCATTAACTTAGGTGTAATTTTTGAAAATCAGAATAGTGAAACAACCTGTTTGTGTTTTCAGGCGCAGATTGTAATGCTGATGTCGTGGAGTCCACGCCTGAGCAAGCTGCCAGACATAACAATTTGCCTTCTGGCGACATGATGCCAGAACCCGTACCAAGCGCCTCCAATGCTGCAGGAGCCCTGCAGCCTGAGACACACGAGTACGAGGACGTCCTCCAGTCAGGAGAGGCCGTGTTAGCGGAAAAGTCGTTGTCAAGCCGTTGCAAGGAGGGGGTGACAGCCAGCAGCCGCCACACGCCTATATAAGCCGCTGCACGCTCATTCCCGCCCTTTTTCTCCGTGGAGTCAACATGCTAAGAAGAATCTCTGCCTGTTTGGATAGCCAATTTTGCCTACTTTAATTTTCTGTTTATTTAGTTTTCTTGTTTACTGTAAAATTTAATCGTTGTAAAATAAATCGCCTGTTGATCGTTGTTATTTTTTTTAATCTGTTTTATACTATTTTCCTAAGATTATATTATAAGCAAACATTAGTAGATCCAATATTTAAAAATCGAAACATAATAACTAGGTGCGTTTCACCGAATAGTACCTATGGCGTTATGTTGGCAGCAATGTAGGTATACCAATACTTATTCTTCACCACTCCTTAATGTTTTGGGCATGATTCCTAACACGGAAACCTTATAAATCTTTAAAAAATCCGCAAAATCGTCGTCCCATATCTCTATCTTGACAGACATGGGCACAAAACACTACTCCTAGCGGAGGACAGGGGAGCCAACATAACGCCATAGGTACTATTCGGTGAAACGCACTCTACCTACAGTACCTACTTTGCAAAATAAAATTATATTTTATTTAAATTATTAACTAAGTACCTATTAAATTTTATTTATTTGTATTTTTTTTTGTTTTAAGAACCGTAAGTATATACTTTCTTAAGCAATATGTAAAAAGCTGTTATTTTGACATTACAAACACACTTCAATTTTATTGATTTGCCTTTTGTTTAAAATATTAAAACTGAATGATGCACGATAAAAAAGTAGGTAAGTAAAAAGGAGAGATAATTTTTCGATGTATTTTGGAACATTGTCAATTTGTCATTTTTTGGTGACGTTTTTAAACATACAGGTTTGTTGTTGTAGTTAAATTGAGTTATACCATAGTATGAATTTCTGCTAGTAGTCGCATAAGTATAAAGGGCTGTAAATATAAGGTACTTGACCCGAGAATGGGAGCAAGCAGTTTATATTCTGCAACACGCAACGAACAAGAAATGGAACCCAAAACTTACCATGACTGGCCACTGTCACTCACTAGAGGTGATTTTCCAAAAGTGGAGTCGAAAGAAACTGTAGGAACTTATAAAATTATACACAAATCTTGAATAAAAGTAAGACTTCGTAGCCGACCGCATACAGCAGCAGCAGACGACGTGTCGCTACGACACTACTGGTTTCTATGGAATACCTTCCGCAGCTAGCGACACGTCGCCCGACTACACGTCGCGCAACCGCAGACGTGATGTCGCCCGATCGCAGATCAGCAGTAGTACCACCGACGCTGGACTGATAGCACGTTGAATCTATCTAAAAAAATGAGTTTTTCCGACGTGTCACTACGACAGTCGCAACGTCACGTCGTCTGTTGCTGCTGTATGCGGTCGGCTACGAACTCGTACCTTAACCCTAAATGTCCTAGAACCAAAGATTTGAGGACATTGTGACATCTACCAACCCGCACTGGGCAGGCGTGGTAGATTACGGCACACCTCTCACCGAGAGGAGGCCTGTGTCCCAGCAGTGGGAACATTATAGGCTGATTGTGCTAACTTGACTAAAGTCAGTTTACACTTCGTATGTGGGTCGTACATAAATAGCCTGCATTGTATTTTAAATAAGTAGGTAAAGTTCAAAATAAACAAAGCTATTGTTTCAATTTAAACGATTTTGCATTTTCAGTTCATTCACCTTTAAATGCTAATTTGAAAAACTAATTAAATATTCTAGATTTCGGGAAATAGTACCTATTGTGTTTTATACATACATACATTTTATACAACCTAATAAAATGAATAACGCAAATAATTATAATTAACTAAAAATAATTATTTATGTTTATGTCCCACGAAATAGGGGGCGAGCCTATTGTCACCAACCGGGCACAAATTCAGACTCCGGGCTGCTACTGAGTCCTGATGGAAAAACCCAATAACACTTTTCCCGACCTGGGAACTGAACCCAGGACCTCATGCTCAGCGGTAGCGTTTGCAACCACTGGACCAACGAGGCGTCCCGATTTTAATTAAATAACAATGATAATATCCTATTCCAAACAAAAACGTATTGTTTTCCAAATGATTTGTGTCAATGTCATCATGTATGTCTGACAAGGCCTGCGCAGTTAGTGGGTAATGATAATCGTTTTATTTACGCGCCTTTTATTATTAGTTGCCGGTGGTCACGATCGCTTCAATAATAAAAAGTTTATATTGTATACGATGCTGTTGATTGCCAACTATTGTGCCATTTGCCTCTATTCCGTTTTAGAAAATCAAAATTGACAGTAATTTAGTCAAACTAGGCTGAAAATTTGCATTTTTTAACGTCAAAATTACATAAGACAGTCCCCCATAAAGCTCGCCCTTCCTTCACCACTTCTAGCACCGCCCGACCCTTGCTCGACAAGCCAGCCCGCGAGGCTGAGCAAGTAGCTTTAAACTCCCCAAATAATAATAACCAGACCCAGCCTGACCATTGCTGCCCTCCCCTCAATGACTCACTAAGCCGAGGCCCGAACCCCATAGGGGGTGCCCTTAGTGTAGCTCATTTAAATTAATATCCTTAGTTTGTAAGCCCTGGCTGGGGGCCTTAAAGTAATTTTTGGCCACCACAGGATAGTCCGGTTAAGCAGTAAGGCAACCTTAGCGAGTTGCAACTGCGAGTGGTCATAACAAAAAAAAAAAAACCACTTCTATAGCGCTTTAGGCTATCCCCATGTCATAGAGTTTCTTGCCGGCTCTTCTCCATAGGAATCAACCAATTGGAACCGTGCACCTAGCTTCTGACGTTTCATAAGAGCCCATGCAGCCCAAGTAGGTTTATGTGAAATAAAATATTATGATTTTTAGCTGGGAAGAAGTGGCGCAACAAACTTCCCAGCAACACAGCTGTCTGTTCAGTTAGAATACATTTTAATATTGTGTCCTCATCTTGCAATACAAATAACACAATTAGAAAATTAACTCGACCTAGTATTAAAGTCCCCTGCTGGGCATAGCCCTCTTCTAAGTTATACAGGGACAAATTAAACTAGCTAGTGAAACGTTGTTGGTACCTATATCTAAACTCTAAACAAAAAAAAAATAAAAAATATTTAATGATTTTTTTGTTTGTGGTTAACGACCGCTGCTAGTGTACATACTGGCAGTATGAGTTGAAAAAATAAGTTTATTTTTATTTTGTTGTGTTACCCTTCACGTCTGTGAAGTTAACACAGAAAAACTGATGTTTAAATTGACATTTCAAGTAACAACACAACCAGCTGGTGTTGATCCCAAAAATTTAATTCATCAAATTATTATTTTTTTTGTTTATCCGTCTACGCAGTTTCGCTAGCAAATTTAATGCGACCTTGTATATTCCGAACTACAGAATAGGTCAGCTGTTATGCATGTTCCAAACGTGGCCAATAAATCACAAGCCTTTGTTCTGTTTGTTTACCAATATTGGCGCCAATGTATGGCGATAACAGTTACGAGTATTACTCATACAAAACGCATGATCTTCATAATTTATTATCCTTTATTCAATTAAAGACGATACACGTAATGGAAATAATGTACAACAAAATATAACTGCGCATAAAATGATCTAATTTAATCAAGAAGATTTTGCAAGAATAGAGACGTTTCGCCTTCGCCTAGATTTTTCCCAACTATATTGGGTCAGCTTCCAGTCTAACCGGATGCAGCTGATGAATACCAGTATTTTACATGGAGCGACTGCCTCTCTACCTCCACAACCAAGTTACTGGGTAACACGATACGTCTTGATAAGACTCTTCAGCTGCTTATAAAATTAAACTGTGATCATCACATCACCAAGTCGCCTGAGAAGTGTAGTTTCAATTTCCCCTTTGATCGTTCATAGTAGCTTAGTATTCGGTGATCTTCCTGCTTGTATCCCAATTTATTTGAGGTCGGCGCAATATGTCTAATAATGATTATTGATGACCGATTTTTCTCCACCATTGATAGAACAATTTAAGAGGGAACAGGGCGTGCGATTCTCCATACAAATGTATCCCCTTTTTTCTTCCTGAATAATGCCTCTAGAGTTCAAAGTTGCTGTAAACACGTCCCTGTCATTTTCTTTTTTCAGCAACTAATTAGTAAAGAAAATATGACTGTCTAAAAGTTACGAAAAATGCCCTATTTTTACCGCCGTGATTAGAGCACTACCAGAAAAATTAGAAAAGTTTTTGACATACAAAAAATTATAGGAACCTAAACAAACTATTTCTTAAAATGATAATGTAAAAAATAATTGAATCGGCCCAGTTTTCGAGGACAAAAAAGGGGAATACGAAACGTCGATTTCATCAAAAATTTTGTGATAATTTCGGTCTGAGCTGCAGCTGTCTCTATCACACACTACGAGGGCAGACTTGAGGTTTAAGGCGATGGCAATAGTTTCTTCAAATATCTATTTTTATAATTCCTCGTAGGACGAGTCCCTTCTTAAGACCCACAATAGGACCGAAGTTATTTCTATCACTGATATTCATGAATACGAGTTTAATAGCAGTTTCCCATTAATTCCTAACCCAATTAATTTGTTTACCTCTAAAATCTAAATTTATAGGAACTAAAAACATTAAGGCTCATTCCGCTAATGACTGCTGCTCCGTTTCAATGTACGGATTAGCCGTTAAGCCTGACTATCTGAAAATTTGGAATAAATCCAGTTGACCTACATTTATGTTCCTACTTCGGCCTGGAAACTGGGTTGTTGCATACATATAACTTGAAAGCTTGGAACTCGGAAAACAACGACTGGGTTTATCAAATTCCTTCTGTTTTTAGAGTTAACAGAACTTGATAAAGAAGTAATTAGAACTGCACTTGGTCCCCAGTTTCTAAAAGCCTCATTAGTAGGTAAATATGCTAATGACTGCTGCGATTGGAGTAACAAAATAATATCAACAAATCATGAGCAAAGATTATAAATCGTTATATTGTGTGAATCAGAGCTGTCAAAAAGAAACAGAAACGTGACAGATCTTTTGACACGGTAGGGCGAATCTAACGATTTTAATCTTTGATCATGAGAACAACACAATCATCTCAACATGAGATTTGCCATCATTATCAATTGATTAGTCATTCAGAAACTGTGAGTTCTCCAGTTTGAAGTACATGCGTTGTATAGTTACAATCATTAGTCACAACCTTCAACATCATTCTGCTGGTAACTAGTTACAATGCCGTATTCCAATTACAGAGCCAGAGTGGGCTGGAGTGTTTGTTATGTAGTGCACTGATTGACACGGTTCGCGTTAGCTGTGACATTGTGTTCTTTCTGTGCTACACTTTGAATTGGTTGTTTGTTTAGGTAACATACATTTATGCTGTGAGAGAATTTTTTAATTGTTAGAGTAAGATTTTGTTAGCAATTATTACTAGTTGGATTGATTATTTATTTACTTATTAAGGTACGCCAACAGCTTCTATGTATAATATATCTTAAGTATTACATCACAATAACCTCTGATTAGCAAGAAAGCGAAAGACGTTGCTTCAGATATTGGAGTTGCTAACAGGCATAGACGCTTAAAATTGATATTTAAAACAGTTCTCCGAAATGTCGATAAACTAATAACATTGTTACTAATATTTATTGCAGGAAAATAGCGTTAAATGCGTGTATTTTATCAGAAATATAGTGCTCTTTGTAAAGACAAATGTATGTAGGATGAAGATATTACAGACAGTAATACGTCTAGCCAAATAACAGATAACGGTCTGAAAGAAATAGATTGAATTATAAGTGGTCTTTACGATGCCATAAAAACTGCGAAAGTGAAGAGTTTTGATTTAATTTCAAGAATCTCATAACAGGTCTTGATTTAATCGGCACGTTATTAATTATAGATTAAATATTTTTGTTCGATGAAGTAAAGGATGGAAATATTCTAGAAAATACTTAAGATGTACCTAAATGAGGAAGATGAACAGACATGATTGTGAATCAACGGTGGGAGTAATTAAGACAAACACAAGAGGAGACGTTAACAAGGAAAATATTTACATTCATTTAAAGAACAAATAGAGCATGTGTTAATGCACTGCAAACATTCAAAGCCTAGTCAATAGAATCATTTTCCCATAGTTACCGAGATTCCACTTCTTGTTCATAAAAGGACTCAACAAGAATAACTAAGTGCTGACTTCACCAATCAAACTGAACTCGATTAGCACATTTAAACAGTGTCATCATTGTTGTGAAATATTGACACTGACAGCTCTTGAACGCAGTTTATGCGTGCTGATCGTGTTCCGTTTCTTTGGTAAAATTGGCACTAAGACAGTACGAATCAACTTGCCATCCATCACAAATACCTAGTGTTTTAATAGATTTTATTCATATATCAGATGTTATTTATTCATTTTGCATGGTACGAACACGAGTTAGGTACGATTGGTGGTCACGATCTAGATTTACTCATAGTTAAGACATGGTTTCTTATGTTCATTGATTGTTAGTTTGTATAGGTCGCTCTTTGTTAGAATCTCTTGTGGTTAAATCAAGGATATATCGTTTAAAACATTAATCGAAGCTGTAGACAAATGGTTATAAGGTGGCTGTTATCTCCTAATTTAGCTTTTTGCCGAAGAAACAAAATCATAAATTAGATATCAATTAAGTGATTTTTTTATTCGTTCGCTCTGTTGCTACATCCTTATGACTATTACTTTAAAGGTTATTTCTTTCTGTTACTCATATAAGTACTATTTTTTCCATATATTTTATTTCTTACAATACTCGAAGAAAGGTTCTTAACACCTACTTCAACAATGTTACAATAAAAGCTAGTTCGAATTCAAGTACCACTGTATCAAGTAGCACTGACTTCATAATTTATTTCCGTCTCATTTAATAATGTTCATTCTGCTTTTAGCTTTAATCTCATTACTTTCATCACTATAATTATTTTTGCTGTCGACGTGACGTGACGTTGCAGAGGTTCCAAAATTGCATGTCTCATTAATACACTCCCGGAGAAACGAGCCACCCTGCAATTCCATGTGAGTTGAAAAGGCCTAAAACATCAAAATAAGGAAGAATAAAAAAAAATTTCTTGTGCAGTTTTGAAGCCGTACATACTGGCCATTATTGTTCCGAATTTAAATTCACGACCATTTAAAAAGTTATAAAAACAGCGCAGGATGGCTCGATTTAGGAGTCCGAGAGTGTATAGTCTCCCTTAAGTTTGTACTTTGTATCTACTGGCTTAAATAATAATATCTAGATCATTAGCTGTGCAGGCTGTGCTCCAAAAACATTGTTAAAACCAAATGCCAAACTAAATTCGATATAAAAAGTTCTAAAGTCGTCTCAAGTTCATTCTTCTAAATGTTAAACGATATTTTATGTATTGAAATGAGTTTAGCTTATAAATTAGGGATCGTACTAATAATTATAGCACTTAATATTCTCTTGGAAGAGTTAAATTAGAAATACAGCTATATTAACTACACTTTTGATAGCTAGAACACACACAGTTGATTAAGTCCCTACGGGTCGTGGAGGTCAAATGGAGAAGTGACTATAATTATGTATATTCTGTTAAAGTAGAATAGAACGGAATAGAATACTCTTTATTATGTAGGTACACCATATAAATTACATACATAGATATAGAAAAGAAATCGGTTGTAAAGGACTAATTTGACGAACTAGGGGATTACTGACCCATTCAACATCTAGTGCAAGTGCGGTGCTTCTGATCGTGTTCCATTTGCTGAACTGTCCTAAAGGTCCGTTCACTTGCATCTCGGATGACCTAGAGAATGCCATTGATTCCCCAATCAACGTGGCCAGCTTACTGGGCTCAAACTATATAAAGAAGTCACACCAAAGTACCGTCGACAAAAGAAGACGAAGTAGAACCAGTTTGACGCCTATGGGAAGAATTGGTCTGCATTAGCACAAGATCCAGTTGAGGGGGAAAAGAAAAGGGAGTGCTACACCATAGCATAAGCATAGCCTATAATGTTCCCACTGCTGGGACACAGGCCTCCTGTTCCTCCTACCACGCGGGTTCAGTGCGGGTTGTTACATGTCCCAATCCGGTTTCCTCACGATGTTTTCCTTCACCGTTGTGAGAGCAGTGGTGATGAAAGCGCGTGTTTGGGACCAACAAGAAGTCGCGGCCGTTATCACCGCGCCACCACTGCTCCCTATAGGTTGAAAAACTATATACCTATTTTAGTACTGTAGCAATTACTTCATTCAATTTAGTAGCGTTAGAAACAAATCAACAATCACAATTGACCATAACAAATGGGGTATTCCTCCAAACGCACCAACTTTGAAACGCACCGTATTCCTCGAAAAAAAATAAAAATAAAAATATTATAATATTTATTCCTCGAAATATATGAACGATGAAACATAGAGAAGAGCATGAAGGATTCGTAATAAATGATATCGATAGAAGTTTCAATTGGTGCGTTTCGTGGAATACCCTTAACAAATGTTCTCAACATTACTCAATAAATCTCTTGAGTCCTTTATTTGTTTGATAAAAGCTAACATTTCACCTTCTAACAGTCACTATTGAATTGGTGCAGAAACAGTTGCGAAATCCAAGCACACGTGCACTATTTCGACATCCATGGTCTGTGTTTAGTATTTGTGTTCGCCTATTTGAGCATTGAGCTTACAAATACTATTAAAATAGAGTCCGATCGGATCAATAGCCTGGTTCAATTAGGCTTGTTACAGTTACATGTAGGCGTTTTAATATACGTTTGATTTTATTGTATTGATTGTTAACTCGCTTTGTATTTGGTTTGAACTGTTTTGGACAAATGTTGGTTTTGATTATAGCATAATTATATATATCGCAGCCAACTGGTTTAATTAGCCGTTTAGTTAACCGCCTAGCCTTTTAACTAAACGGCGGTCGTTCAACTAACGGCCTGAATGATATTTAATTAGAGTTTAGGTTGGAAGTCTGTAACCAATCACGCGCGAGCCGAATTGATCGCAGTAACTAAGCCAGGGCACCCCGACCGAATAGGTTAGGTTAGAACTGCGATGAACCGCGTGCGAGCCGAGAGAGCGAAGCACGGCGAGCACTACTTGAACTACTTCCAAAGACCAGGCGGTTAACTAAACGGCTAATTTAACCAGTTGGCTGCGACATATACATGACATCACGCCTATATTCCCCGATGGGTTAGTCAGAGGTGCACCTAAAGCACACTTACATATCGCCAGTTATGTTTAAGTCACATGTAATAAGGGCGAGCCTGTTGCCATCAACCGGGCACAAATCCAGACTCCGAGCTGCTACTGAGAAAATCCAGATGGAAATACCCAATAAAACTTTACCTAACCTAGGAATCGAACTCAGGACCATGGACCCGCGCTTGCGACCAGATCATAATTATTTCATAATAATAGTCTGCCATATTCAGAAGCACCCGACTGGTCGTTGTGGCAATGCTTGGACCTGAAGCCAACGCGCTGTAGAAGTCTTTCAACTCAATGGTGATGATGACGATAGAACCTTTGCTAATATAATTATCATCTTCTTTCATATCAAAAGTCTGTCAAATTGTGAAAGATTTATTTATTCTTAATCGTGTCTTTATCAATTTCATTGCTAATGGCTACAGCGGGATTGTCCGAAAGGGTTACCGCTGCCCCGGAACATAAAGGGCTAAGGAAGGAACACGGATGGGTTTTAGTCAGTAAGAGTCTGACACTCCCTTCCGCTCCACCCAGAGCGGGAGGGGTCATTTGATGATTTCCCATCCTTAAAAAAAAAAAAAAAAATCACCCATGTTACTGAACGCGATCGCGTAAAATTCGCCCGTAAGAGGACAAACTTTTTCTTGCTTCGTTCTAACTTTATGGTTTCTAAAACAATGTACCTAGATTTTTATAAACCGTGTCTTCCACAGGTGATTGTACATTGTATTGCCGATTGTCTTAGTGTCGCAACTGCGGGCAGCGTCGTATTGTTCGCAGAAGTTGCTGCAACACCTTCAGAAGCGTTTAGCTGTACAATGCATATTGTTCGCGTACTAACGACGCGACGCTTGGGAAATTATCACTTTATGTTGCGACATCCTGTCCCTAGTTAGTTAGCTAATGAATGTTAGATGGTTTTGGTGACTTTCGTTTGTTATTGCTTTGTAGGTAGGTACCTATGCACAAATTAAGTTCAAGTGGAAATAAAAATACGTAGGGATCACTGTGCATTTGATCCTTTGAGAAAAAAAATCTTCTTAAAAGCGGTCGTTGACCATTCTCAACTTTTTACTAAATTTCAAATTACTTAGATACTAGGTACCTACGTACTTAAAAATGCTTCAAGTTGCAATTATATTGCGTATTCATTTTCTATCTAGATTAGATTCCAATCAACTTTTTATTAAACACTACGACCGACCTAAGTTCAAAAGAAATACATTCTCGTATTTCGGTTCGTTCACCTCTAGGTTACCAAGGTCTAGAATAGTCTAGATTATTCTGTAAAACACAAAAGAATAATCAGATTTTTTACTCATTTGTTTTTAGGATTCCGTATCCGTTACCAAGAGAGCAACGGGACCCTTTTACTAAGGCTCCCTTGACTGTCATCCGTCGTATGTCCGTCTGTCACAGGGCTGTATTTTTTGAACCGCAATAGGTAGACGCTTACTGCAATGATGGCCCAGTGGTATCAGCCCCGACTTACGAGTTGTAGGTCGTGAGCAGGCATTTTGTGTTTTTAATTTCATCACCACTGCTAGGCTGCTCTCAAACGGCGAAGGAAAACAACCGGCATTTCTTACAACCATAAATTCGTAAACATCTTGCCACCAACCCGCACTAGGCCCGCGTGGTAGATTATGGCCCACTCCCTCTCACAGAGGCCTATGTCCCAGTAGTGGGAACTTTATAGGCTGATTATGCTGTAGTACAAATATTGTACGCTGCTACAGAAACCTTCATGTGCAAGTCCGATTCGCACTTGTTAATATTTTACAAATTTATTTTATTTTTATAAATCAGCAGGAGTACATGGCAGTGCACTTTGTTTAGTCTGATTAACAATTTAATTTGATTTACATTGTTGGAACGCTCGTAAATTACAAACAAACCTGTTTTTTTTGTTCTGTTTAACAAATACCGCTTAGCAAACATAATATTAATAAAGGTGGATGTTTTTCTTTGCTGTACAAATATTGAGTTAGTGAAGAAACGACGTTGTTGGATTAAATTAGAGGTTAATTTTTTATGGAAACTGCAACTTTTTGCTGCGAGATTACGGTATCGGTTAACGTGTGCTTACGGTTTTTAGCACGGATTAATGTGGATCCGGTAAGTTTTTATAATAGGAGTTTATAGCTAATGAAAATTATACCGAATATAATTATGTAGGTATTTAGTACCCAGTTATTTTTGTTGATGATTTATTTTTGACTTTTAAACTATCTGTAAGTATGTTAATGGCTTCCGCAGACAAGTGTGACGCGACGGTGCAGCGCGATTCTGGTAGAATAATTTCCATGAAGTTTTCATAGAAATTGTTTTGCTAGAGTCGCGTCGCGCCTTTCTGAGGGATTCTTTAAATGTGTATACAGATAGTTTAAAAGCAGTTCATGTAGGTACTTAAATTGCTACTCGGAATGCCAAAAAAAAACTAGAATTTTTTTTTGCTTCTTTCCACAGCTTAGTTATAAGAACTCTGTCATTACACGTACCTATCGAGTTTTTCAAACCTGAATTAACATGTTCAACGATTTCTCTGAAACAAATTTAATTTAATACAGTGTAGTTACTAGTAAGGTTAAGTTAAATTCACATCACGTTTCGGCTCTTTGGCATCGTAATATGTCTTTATTAAGGCTCGTCTAGACCCTACTTACTAACTGGCAAACTGATTATGAAACTATACGCTAATAATAAATGGGGTGAGCAGAAGTTCAGGCTTTTAAAATGTAAAGTATCTCACGTGTATTCCGAGCGAAACGAATATAAAAATAGCTTATGTCATAATATAATTATTAGCCAGTCGGCAACCAGGAATGCTGTTGAAGATGCTAAGGGTTAAGGAAACTAGAGAAATACTAATAAATGAATATTCTTTCATCACCCGCTTGACAATTTGCAGACGGATCTGTGAAAGCAATTGTTTATAATTAAGTAGGTATTCAGTTGATTTTTAACCGACTTCCAAAAAGGAGGAGGTTATAGTATGTTCGACTTTATGTATGTTTTTTTTTTTTTTTTTTGTATGATCACCGATTTCTCCGTCATTTGTGGATCGATTTCGAAAATTATTTTTTTGTTTGAAAGGGTATACTCCCAAGGTGGTCCCATTGTCAGCAAGTTGGAATCTGATGAGAGGATCCCATGGAAATCGAGGGAAACCCTCAACTTTTTTTGGCAAACATATAGCGATTTGGATATTTTTCAGAGTAACTTGAAGGGTATACTCCCAAGGTGGTCCCATTGTCAGCAAGTTGGAATCTGATGAGAGGATCCCATGGAAATCGAGGGAAACCCTCAAATTTTATTGGCAAACCTATAGCGATTTGGATATTTTTTAGAGTAACTTGAGCATTTGCTCTCGGAAATCATCATTTGGTAAAGTGGAGCTGATGATGAAGACTACAGACGGCCATCGGAACTAATCAATGATAAATATTTCACGGGTTGCGATTCGATTACTTTAATATGGTTGCTAAGCAATTTATGCTCGTCACAATGCGTGTGGTGGTGGAGTGGAGTTCTTCAGGTTCTTACCAGGAGAACTCCTCAAAAATTAACGTCCCAGCATCGGGAAAAGCAATATTTTGTAAAAGGTGATGAGCAGTTGACGTTAGGCTATTGTAACTTAGATAAATTACAAACTCTCTCACTAAAAAGTGAAAAATAAAAACTTTTTTACAAAAAAAAAACAACCGACTTCCAAAAAAAACTACAAAGTGATAAATAACTTTTATTTCGGAAGTCGGTGTCAATAAACGAAAATGCAGAACCAACGACACCGACTTCCGAAATAAAAGTTATTTATCACTTTGTAGTTTTTTTTGGAAGTCGGTTGTTTTTTTTTTGTAAAAAAGTTTTTTTTAAATTCATACTTGAGAAATTGTTCTACTAGAGACGCGTCCCGCTGACGCGTTGTTGCGACTGTCTGTGAGAACCTTAACTGCTAAGTGATAAGGGAGAACATGTTTTAAAATATTTTGACTTAAAAGAGTGTCCGCGAAGTTTCTTCCCCGTTCTTTTCCATAGGTACCTACTACGCTTTGACAGGAGTTTCATCTTTCTGACTGACCCACTCCTTGACGAGACAACTGAGGCCTGTAATATAAAAATTGTTTTAAAAGAGTCGCGACGCACCGTGTCGCGTCGCGCCTGCCTGCCTTTATGCTATTTTTTCCCGCCCATCATACGCATTATGTTCCGGGGTAGCGGTAACCCTTTCGGACATTCCCGCTGACATCAGGAAGCGATATACCCTGATCTGGCCCTTGCACCATATACAATAACGTCGCACATTACGAACAAAATAATTAGATTATTATGTCAACAGGGGGACTAGTACAAACAGTGACTGATATATCAACGTCCTTGGCGGGACGATAGTTTATCAGCGAAATCGGTCAACGGTGCGAACAAGCTTTGGCCTGATTATTATAATAGAGAAAATTATTTTTATTTTTAGGCATTATTAACATTTTTGATGTGAGTAAACGTTATTTATTGTATGTAAATCGGTGGGTAAAGGTTACCGGGTCTAATAAAATAACGGATCATTAGATTAACATGTGACGTGTTTACTATTGTTTTCGGAAATGTTTGATTATTATTTGAAAGCAAGTTTGTAAATAACCAAGAAGTCTTCTATTCATCATCATCTGCCTAGCCTTTCCCAACTAAATTAGGGTCGGCTTCCAGTCTAACTAGACGCAGCTGAATATCAGTATTTTACATGGAGTGACTACCTATCTGACCTCCACAACCCAGTTACTGGGTAATTACGATACCTCTTGGTAAGACTGGTTGTCAAAACTTTCAGGCTACTGACGACCTGTAACGACTATCAAAGATCCACGAATGACAGTCGGGACCAAAGGCACGGAGAGGTCTTGGTATGTGAAGATGGTCACCCATCCACGGACCAACCGCGGCAAGCGTAGCTCAACCTGATCGATCGACCCGTGCGGCTGTTTATACATATGAAGTACCATCATAGATATATGAAAAGTTTTGTACATTTCTGTGTACAATCAAATAAGACGCTTCAAAATTGATATTAATGAATCAATGACCAATGATTGTCGGTAATTAAAACTACTTGCATAATCAGCCCATAACGTTCCCACTGCACTGCTAAGACACAGGCCTCCTCCCTATGAGATGTAGTGGGCCGTACGTAATCCACCACGCGGGCCCAGTGCGGGTTGGTAGATGTTACATGTCTTCGAATTTTTGGGTCTAGGACATGTAGGTTTCCTCGGGATGTTCTCCTTCACCAATTTGAGAGCAGTGGTGATGAAATAATTTACATAGTACACAGTACACACAAGTAAAGTGCTTGCTTGGGCTCGAATCCTCGAGCTCGACTCCCGACTCGTGCGGCCGTTAACATTTATTTTAAATTTAGAATAAAATGAATGATCGATTTGTTAGTCTGATAAGAGCGTTTACGCCGTACGGCATTTCATACAAACTTTCAAGCCCTTGTTTTTCGAAATGAATGAATAGATTTTAATGAAACTTCATATGCGGATACAAAAGTCTTTGTCGTTACTTAAGAACATATCTTTTATCCATTGAATAAAATTGACATCCGACAGTACTAGTATGAAAAACTGTCAAAAATTCAAAATTTATTCTAAGGATAAGACTTTATTCTAGGTATAAAAGTTGGGTGAAATTTACCCTAAGTATATCCATCAATTACTTTTAACACTATCAACCAAATAATTGCTTTGACAACCCTAGTATGCTTAGGGTTGTCAAATATAATATTTATATCCCACACTTCTCAACTCATAGAAGCAGCAGAAACATCGTGGGGTTTTAGTCGAGTCAGGTGTACGATAAAACCCTCCATACTTTCCAGACGAGGGCCTCTATACGGAACTCCCCACAAAAAAGAAGGGTTCCAACGACCTACTATCTCCACAGAAGTTCAATCACCGGAAACCAAGTAGCGACGCAAAACACAAAACAAAGAAAACAAAAACAATTCCTAATCACTATCTGATCGATATTTTATCGTTGTAGGTATAAAGTATAAGAACGTAAACAATTATGTAGGTGATAAATTGATAATGACTGGAAAACACACTAGGCGACGGCTTTCATAAGTATGACCGATTTGTGATTATCGATGAACAATCTTTAGTATGTCATCATTATTGTAGTAAATGTATTCCGCTCTCACTTTTCAATTTACAGCAAAACTAGTTTTTTATACGCCTTTCTATATATGGTGTGTTTCCTGCCATCCTGGTAGCTAGATTCAATATATTTTCGTAATGCTTAGACAACTCATGGTGCACTCCATCGACGACAATCAATGACATCGTGACATATTTTGAGGCGATCATTATCGATGCAAGTCATTTGTTGCTTCAATTTGATTGTATGACACAAGCCAGAAACTTGCATCTTGTAAATGAGACTTAAGTCTGTCTAGCGTTGGCTCATTCTTGGAAACCAGCTGATTGCATTAGTAACTGACTGGAATTTGAACAGGATGGAGACGAGTTGGCAACAATGAGGATTTGAATTGAATTAGTAATCTTTACATATACCTACCTAATTATAATAAATCTTTTTACAAGGCCGTTTTACATGCAAATGGAAGCACAGTCACGAATGCATGTGGTGTACGCAATAAGATTCCGTATTTCCGTAATTACGAGAAATCATGCAAGATTTCCCGAAAACTATGAACAAGATAAAAAAAAAAAAAAGCAGGCTTAATTTTGAGAAATCACAAATGGTTTAGTGTTTTCGTCAAAGTATTAACTAATTAATGGACCTATCATTAATCAGGACGAGAAAAATTATCGTTGGACTTAGCACTTTAGATACAGCAGTTTATCCTGGGTATAGATGAAAAACTCGTTAGAAAGAAGATTAGCAAAGCACAAGACAGAAGATTGGTAGATATAAAAAGAAGGAAAGATGCTATCTGTAGCGATGAGTCCCTGCAACCTGTGCAATTGGATGCCTTCATTTTCTAAGTAATGCACCAATATTTAATTTTCATTCATTTAAAGCCAGGTCAGTCAGTACTAACATATTTTTTGTGTGACAGGCGTCGACGTATAGTCTGGTAGTTGGGGAACGTTTGCCAAATGCTAAGATTAGTCATTTGACGTACAGCATCGGTACCACGCCCACGCAGGTACTATGAGGGACTGAAGGGATTACCTACAGTCAAAAAATGGACAGCATCCACTATGTAAGAACTGTACCTAACGTTGTTTAACTGTTACAGTTCGCTATGTATAGTGAATACGGACGAGTACGTGAGATGAATGCCAAGGATCATGCATGCTATTGAGAGATGTGCTGCAATATAATTATTTTCTCTTAATGCCATGTGTGTCGTCTATTCCCGTTTACAATCTTTTCTGATTTGCAAACCATCGAATTCGCCTCTACGTTCAAAGTAAGGAGTCAAGGAGTTTGGTCAGTCTTCTTCTTCATCGTATAACTATAGATGATTCCAATTATATGTTTTAAATAAGCTTCGACTAGATTTCGGCCACTTCGACAGCGTGATCGTTTGTCTTGCAAAGGTCTTCCATAGTTCAGCCGGTCTTTTCCGTAAAATTCTCACTGAGAAAACATAAGTGAAGTGAGCTGTCAATAGTGTCCCCTGGTGAAATGACAGCTCACTTCAAGTTGACTTCACTTATGTTTGAGATTTTTACAGGATATATTGTTTGGTGTTATTGAACACAGAGGCAAAGAGCACAACAAGGGGTGAGGCATCGTTTGCGATGTGGCTGGCGATGGTGGCCACAGTCGCTTTGGTCAATGATAGATTCTCGTCTTGAAAAGAATCCGACTTGAAATGAATCTGCTATTTCAGGAAGCAACACATTTCAATAATATATTATTTACATGCATTGTAAAGAAAATTTACAATTAATTGTATTTATAATAAATTTATAATGCAAACTACAGTCCCACGCTATTTGAAGGTCACGGCTAAAAAGACTGATCATGCAAATTATATTAATACTAGTATTGTTATATGATACCATTTGTTTCCACAGTATGTAAATAAATAATGTTTATTGATTTATAGAAGTAGGAAAAGTACAAAGGAAACATCAGCGAGTTATAACAGGGTAAAAGATAATGTAGAATTGATAGTTATGGCTGGCTAATTGGCTATGGTGTGAAATATAATATTCCCCGAAAATCAACCCAATACTCAAAATTGTATTTTTCAAGATATTTAAAGCTATCATGATCGTAAATAACAGTATAAGGAAAGGAAAATTGGCAATGATGGTAATCCATTATGCCTTGCTAGAATTTCACTTGTATGATCAACTAAAAGTTAATGTATTAACTATCTCTACATATTTATAGGTAAATAGCGGATAGCACATGGAAAATACCTTACTGAGAACAACAATATGTAAATATTTACAAATTCCTTTATTTATTTATGCAATTTGAAAGTGTAAACGACTTCCGTTTGCTTCATTGTTTCTTAAACGATTTCTGAACATTGTTGTTTATGGCCATTCCTACATAAATGCATGTTTTCGATTACGTATCGATCTATAGTTTGATAACAGGAGACTGAAAACCTCCATTGCAATTTTCATCTGTAGGACAAACTATAAAGATCACTATATGCTTCCGTATACAACCTTGTAGCACACAGGGTCAAATTGAATTAGCTAGCAAAACTCCGCAGACGTGATGGGTACCTATCGATATCTAAATATGATCAAATAAAGAAAATAATTTGATGACTTTATTTGGGGTCACTCGAAATATCAGTTTAAAAAATCAGTTTTCCTGTGTAAACTTCACAGAAGTGGTGGATATCGTTATCTACACACGATAAAACAAAGCATAATACAAAGAAATTTCCTCAACTCATACTTCAAATTAATTCAGTCACTTCCTGCGGTCATTGACACAAAAAAAAAAAAAATTGTCGTGTTTAGATATCAATACTCATCACGTCTGCAGAGTTTCGCTAGCTAATTTAATTTGACCCCGTATACAAAGAAGTTGCAATAATGACCACGCTAGACCCAATAACTGATGATCGCAAACTGTCAATAGATATGATATTGAAGACGGCCATAAGGATGAATGGCAGTTACACCCGTAAACAGCTATTGATCTTGAAAGCTAAATTAACGCCAAGGTTGTTTGGGAAGATCATCTATGCTCCTAATTATAGCCGTCTTAATATAAACTAGGCGTTGGCGAATTTGCTGCATCCAGATAAATTACTCATGCAAAGTTTTGCGCTACATTTTTGAAAGAGAAATTGCTATGATTTAAGATTGTGCATTACTGGCTTTTATTAGGTTATCTTTTCTCCGAGATTTCGCTGGATATCTATCAAAATATAGCTCAGCTTTGAAACATGAGACGTGATTTTTAAAGATACTATAAAATCGTACCAATATATTTTATAGAATGGGTATGTTATTTCTGGAGAATGGTGAAATAGTGCCAGCTGAATTTGATTTAGATGGTATTGCAGTTAATATAGAAAATAATTTATATGTGATAATTGATTTCCAGTCTCAACAGAAAGTATTACAGGATAAGAATTATATTCGTCTTCTTCTTCGTGTCGCTGCCACGACTGTATTTTAAATATTGTTTTCCCAAAACGTTGCCACTTCCACGGAGTTATCAGTGGCAGCGCAGAGGTCACTTTGACTGCATGTTTTAGGACACAGAGGGCGGGATAGGAGGTGAAGCAAGGTTTGTGATATAGCTCCGCAATCACACCCATCTGCCGTTTCGTCAAGGGTTCCCTAACAACTATATCATGCTGATCATCCATCATCATTATCGTCAGTTACAATTACAGGAGCATACTTTCTTTGTCCAACTGCCAATCTGATGCCAAATGTTGGGGACTCACTGTGGTTTAATTTATAGGTCGGTACTACTTGGGACAAGTACTGTTTGGTTCGGGTAGAGTATTCAGTTTCTATCCTATTTAATTGGAGCCCTCCTGATCATTGTCAACGACAAGGCTTATTTGTGTAGCAGCACTGTACCTATCATATCAACCTATGAAGAATACAGACATATCTTGTTTACTTTCTTCATAATGACTTTCGTCGTCATAGATCAAGAAATGCTCATTATATCATGTATTTACTAACAGCTATTGGCGTATACTTAAGTTCTATAAATGGCTGTAAATGTCGTGTGTTATCCACTATATTGCAATTATGACAATTTGCCATTTACCGAGATCAGAAGTTAATTGCAACAGCAACGCTATGTACTACGTAATCGATGCAATCGAACGTCGTTTGACGTTGAAGTTGGACACAAAGAGAAAAGTTTGTCAACTGTTTCCTATGACTGACGACGGGCGGTCGCTGCTATTATTAAGTGGATTATTATTTCCATTCTCATTTCTATCAGATTTTATTATTATTGCTTTTAATTTCATATTTGATTCAAGATTTTATTACCTATTGATTTTCACAAACATTCACACTGAAACAGTGTTCAAATGTAGGTATTTCACCACTGAAAGATTTTTCGACGTATTATTAACGCACACAAAGATTTCCACATAAAATATTGATAGCAAAAGTCTTAGCGTTATCGCAGATAGTGAACTTTCTCCAATTCCTACCGATAAGGTCGACGACAGAAGTAAAAACATCCGTCGTCTGAAATGTTTATCTCTTACAAGTCACGATAACACGCATACCGCGCCAGTATTTCCTGAATTTCCCTTCGTCTATTAATAACACACCGCTAAATCCACTGTTTACCTGAACGACTTGATTTATACCTATCGAAAACACCAAAGTAAATTCGCGATCCACACTGAAGGCGAAAACGATATTTTTCTCCTTATAATTCTTTAAGAGCTCGCGCGAACTCAGGTGTTATGGTAAATATTTTCGTCGGATTAAATCTGTTTATTTTGACGATTACCAAATACAGATTTTCATGTAATCGCACACGACTTATCGGCTCGGGTTCAGAGCGCAATTGCGTCAGATAAACACGCCTGAACAACAACTGATAAAGACAATAGTCCTCGCTCTTATGCAACTAGATAACGTTGGCTGCGCATTAACCCTAGTACATACTATTATGATCTCTATACCTTCATTATACGGCACATAATCAGCTGGAACCGACGATAAACACTTTTACAGAGTAGAGCACGCTGGCTCACAGCTGTGTAATGTGTATGCCATTTACATAATCTGGCCGAAGCGAAACCAGCTGTAAGGACTATTGGTAATCAATTTTCAATCAAATTACAAAGGAATAGAGTACACTTTGTATGGTTTGCTACAAAGGCATATGTTTCCTTTGATTAGCGCGTGCAAACAGTTGCAGAGTCGACATATAGAAACAACTTCCGCGGCAATAAGTGAGTTTCTACTTGATTATTAGGTACATGACGATGGCTGGCATTTGAGATTTACCACACACATCTGTGAACTAAGGAAAATCATGTTAAATGACTATTTGCGTCGATTTGTAGATATTACACTACGTGCATAAAGACGTGGTTTGTTTACGTTTCACCATCATAAAAATTTGAAGAACACACAATTGTCTAACGTAAATCACGGCATAAAAAATGTGTTTTTTCAGGTGTTTCAAAAACATTGCACGAATACCCACAATCATAACAACAACTTAGAAAAGAAGTTGAAAATACCGTATTCACATGAGATATCCTAGAACTACTAGTTACAACTGTGGTCACTCACCTAAGTTTTATGAGAAACATTTTCTCACAGCCAAAAACAGAATATTTTCGCGCACACGTCTAGGAAACAGAGAGACATCAACTATAATGAGGACACACGCGGAATACATTAATGGAGATACGATCGTGCCGAGAATTGATACAATTGGAAGAAACAAGCTTGAAACATAATACACATAGTATATGAATCTTTTAGCACACGGATTGGATGCGACGCTCATGATTTGTTTTGCTCTCTGTCTAATTTCAATTGGTCTAGAGTGTTGATCAATTGAAAAGGTTCGTGTCTTGATGTAGAGTATAGCCTCTACACAGCAAGGCAATAACTTTCTTTATTCTGTTACTTAGGTTTTGGGCTATATCTCTACTTAACATCTTGAATGAATTAGAGGAGAATTTGAAGAAGAGTATTCTTTATCTGGTGCAGTTCATAAAATAATTTTGTACATTTTTATAGAATCCTTTCAAATAAATCTTGTTGTAAATTGATACTTCTACTCCATTGACATATATTACTAGCGTATTCTACTCTCGGCAACTATGTTGAATAAAATAGTGAAGCGAAAAAGGAAGATAAAATTAAGAAAAATTTAAAATTCAACACGAAGGTGTGAATTTCTCAGATTCGACCAAAATAGGAAATATCAAGGCGTGCTCCGTCCAAAAGATATAAAGCTTGAACACACGATTCGATCATTATTTTGAATAACCGATTCTTCGCGCCCGATTCGACACGGAAATAAAAACAAAGATATTTATAATGCACACGCGAAATGTCAATGAACGTAGGGCTGCAGCTTGTGCCAAGAATGCGCTAATTAAGACATGTAAGAAACCATTTCACGCCAACGTATTGACCTATGGAAACATGCGAAGAGGATAACGCTTATGAATATTATCGATTCATTGGAATATGTGGTTCTATTGGAACTAATTCCGATAAATGAAGTAATTTTTACTGCTCACATGGTTAATAAAGATGAAGTATAACCAAGAGAACTGAATTCTAACATCTAAAATTAACCAAATAAATTCACAACGGCAGATTAAAAAATAAACAGTTAACTTAAGACTTAAACGCACAAATCATTTTTGAATTCACAAGAAAGGCAAAGAGCTTTTTAAAGAAACTCTCAACGACCGACTTTCGTGCTATATTTAGCACCAAAACAGATACATTTGAAATTATACCGTTTAAACCATCAAGAGTAATTCTGAGTTGGACGATCTGCGTATGCACGGCTTCCGGCTGAGAGTAAGTGTTATGAGGATGGGCAGGCGCATCCTCCTATGCACCACTAACAAGATAGTTACTGCTATTACCAATGAGTTGACCAAGCGTGATGATTATCACTACAACAAGACCGTTAGGTAAGGTTCCTTTAGGAGGTCCATATTCTGACCTGGATGGTGGCATTGGCTTGCCTCTATGCTGAAAGGACTGGCTCTTTGCTAGTAATAGAAGTTTGCAAAGGGAGAAGGACGCCGAATGGAGGGGGACCCTGCAGTGAGACGATACAGATAAAATAGATGTTCGGCAGAGGGTATATACGGGCTAATTGATGATGTTTGTAGATTGATCAAATGTTCGTGGGCAAGATAATGATAATAATGATGAAGATGAGAAGTTCGAAAAGGGAGAGGGTCCTTTACGCTGCAGTTGCACGATACAGAATAAAATAGATGTTCTGCAGTGGATATTAACGGGCTAATTATGTATGCAGATTGATCGTTAATTACGGCAGGGCGAGTGCATTTTTTGGACTGATCAAAAATCTTTCTAAGTACCGTTTATTAAAATGACTAACGACGTAAACACTCAGCGTTCTTAGACAAACTGCGCAGTGTAACAATTTGAGTGGATACAAAACAAGGTATGGAAATAGATTTCGAAATTTCAATAATATTTTAATCATAATTATGAGAACGTTTGCTTTTTTATTTGTATCCGTATACTACCAACTATACGGAGATTGTTTTTTTTTGCATACCAGTTTTTTGTCTGAGTTTTTCCTTCTAAATGTCTGAACTTACTATAGTAGTTTTAAAGTTATAAGTAAATAAACATTAATAAGGAATATTAAACGCCGATTTAGACACTATTGGCCTATATAACTGGTTGCTCAAAGTTTTGTGGCAATGGCTTCACGCTTGAACTGACTTCGTTAAATTAACAGTCACTAAGTGGAAAACTTATAAATCCAATATGGCCGGTTTTAATCCTAAACCAATGCTTCATCATGAGCGGCGCGCATTAAAGCATGGAACCTTTATAGTTTCCTTATGCCCAGGCTGATTTATATTCCTGTTATTTTAACGTCTTTGAAATTTTAATTTTATTATGCTAAAATATGGATCAAAAGAAAAAACTTCTTTGAAATCAAAAGTGTTCGCGTCACAGTGGTACTTTGCAAAAATATGAGAGCTGAAGTATCTCGGCAAGTATGTGTGTTCATAACGGATTTAAATATATAACTGTATAATTTGGAGATAAACGACCTTGTAGCTTGACCTCTCAAGTCTAACGTATTCAAATAATTAACTCTTTACTGTTTCGCAATATGTTTTTTTGATGGGTCTTCTGCGGAGATGGTTATTGGTAATTACGGGACAGATTGTGAATCTATTTTCATTTAAAAGAGCGTATTCGGAATTCTGGACATCGCAAAATATGAAGGACCAAGAATTACATACATAAACTCACGCCATCTTCCCTTGGGGGAAAGCAGAAACTACAGAATCCCCTGCTACGATCCTTACATACTCCCTTTGCCTCGTTTACGTATTTTTGACAGATTGAGACTGAGATCAGACTGAGAACGTTCTTAAAATTACGACAATTGCCCCTCTCGTTATACACGGACCAAGAATTGTGTCGCAATTTATTCGGATCCAGCAATTCACTTGACAAGCTGCCACAAGCTATATTTGATTGATTGACCGACTGATTAAAAAGCACTTTAATACCAAACCTTGCTAATCCTGTCGTCCTGCCAGTCATACCGACTTCCTTTATGGCTTCATCCTGATCACCGTTAAAGGACTTGACTTTGACGTTTGACATCAGCAACAGGTGCAGCTAATGTAGAATATTAAATGACAGGTAAAGTACTTGCTGATATTTATCTACTACATACACGCAATGAGCCAAAAGCTGACAAAGACGAACATGAAAGAAGAGATAACAATATACATAACCGTACAATAATTTTGGGTATAGGGAGTGCTCGTCATCATTAGCCTGTTATAGCAGGCTGATGACGATGATGTTGAAAAGGACACAACAGGGGCAAATGAAATTCAACATATCACCTTCTTTGCTCTGTTCCTCTTTCATTATTATACAGAAGCCATGCATTCAGCACATGATTTTAGTCCCCGGAGTAGCGTAGAAATTTTTCGACGTCGTCGGTCTAAATTTATGGAATACAGCTTCTTTTTTTTTAATAACGAAGAATTTCAACGCAGTTAGGTTCAGAATCATATACTGAATCCATGGTCGTGTAGAATCCTATAGATTTTTTATCAGGGTGGCCATGTATCTAATACAATTTGGATTAATCCATCAATCATGGTTACTGATCTATCAATACGAAGAGGATAATGGCTCCCAAATTCGATTAATCCCTATTTTCGGCACATAGGACCGTCAATATTTGTATTCATGTCTGCTGGCACGTCGTTTTGCTTACATGAGCAGAATATTAAGCACTCTACATATGCGTCTTTTTATTTGTTGAGTATTTTTAGTCTTATCTATTGTACTAAGGTTTATATTATTTTGGAAATAAAGTGCGTATTTCTGCTCTTTTTCTTTTGACGCAGTGAACCGTTATTTCATTATTAAAGATGCGGACCTTTCCGGAGGATCTTTGATAATGAATACAAAGTTTTTAACTTTATTTACTGTAATTTTAGTATCTATCTTCTAACTAATTTAGGTTACTGGTCGTATTAATGGTGTTCTTGTTAAATCTTCTAAACATTTTGTAATCTTAATCAGTTTTTCAGATACATTAAATTTTTTTGTTGTCTGTGGGAAATATTTTGCGTCCCTAGTCTGTCAGCCATATAGCAATGTTCTGTCACAAAGGCTTAGGAAACTCAAAGTTTATTAAAGTCATCTTTCACTCAATTTGGTCCTAATCGAGCGTGAATGAGGGACCAAGGTTAAAGTTTTGCTACCATTTAGAACACGGCGAAAATATCGTTGTTTTACGCTAATCAACATAGAATATTCTTACTAAAAAGTTTTAGTATTTCGTTTTTTTTAATTAATTAGCATCTTCTTTAAGTGAGAAGGGGCTTGTGGCTAAACGATAACAGCCGCACGGGTCGATCGAAGGTTAAGCTACGCTAGCCGCGGTCGGTTAGTGGATAGGTGACCATTACATACCGAGACCCCTCCGTGCCTCGAAAAGTACGTTAAGCCGTTGGTTCCGGCTTTCATTCGTAGATCTTTGACAGTTATTCCGGGTAGTCCAGAACCCAGAAGCCGGGCAACCAGTCTTATAAAGAGGTATCGTGTTAGCCAGTAACTGGGTTGTTGAGGTCAGATATGCAGTCGCTCCATGTAAAATACTGGTATTCAGCTGCATCCGGTTGGACTAGAAGCCGACCCCAACATAATTGTGAAAAAAGGCTGGGCAGATTGATATTGAGTCAGACCAGAGAGTTTTTTTTCCTTCGCCCTACTCGGGCAGGCTAAGGTCTTGGACCATACCGCCTCGTCTTCAGTGGAACCAGAGAGAATCTATTAAAATATCTTTTTTTGCCACTCAGGTTTAGGGCGAAGTTATAATCCATACTAATATTATAAATTCGAAAGTAACTCTGTCTGTCTGTCTGTATGTTACCTTTTCACGCCTAAACCACTGAACGGATTTCGATAAAATTTGGCAGAGAGATAGATTGCATCCCTGGGATGGACATAGGATAGTTCTTATCGACATACCTCGCGGGCGAAGCCGCGGGCGGAAGCAAGTCGGTTATATACCGTAAAGCTTAAGATTGATTAAGCTTAACGAGAATATAGGCCCGAATTAAGATGCTCCAATTCCTAACCAGTTGAGTCGATTAGTTTAATGGATTTACGCGAAATTGGGAATAACTACATTACATGAAGTGGTATAATAAAGATATTCTAAGTAACCTTGAATTTCTGGTGATTAATAATGAACAAACAAGCTATATGTTCATAATCCACAGGCCTCTTTCTGAGAGAGGGAATGGGCCGTAATAAACCACGCGGGTCCAGTGCCTGTTGGTAGATATCACATGTCTTCGAAGTTTTAGTCCTAAGACATTCCGGTTTCCTCACGATGTTTTCCATCACCGTTTTTGAGAGCAATAGTGATGAAATAAATTACAAAAGCACCTGATTAGGTTCGAACCCACGACGTACAACTCGTAAATCGGAGCCGTTTCCACTGGGTCACCACTGTTCTCCAAGCCACAGCTATAGCTGCAAGCTAATAAAGAAATACTCTTCTACAAATTAAGCCACATTATTAGTCTAATAGAAACGTTCACAGCTGCAAATTAGATTTGGCTTGACCTGAGTTCTAATAAATCCAGAAGTCTTCCTACTCGACAGTTTTTCTTCGTTTGATTATCGTCACAATGGCGTGTCAGGCCATATTGAGTACTATTATTAACCGCAATCGAAGGAAAAACAACCAATTTTATTCGTTTCGGGATGCCGAGGAAACGCTGGCGTAATGACTTAGAGGCGTTTATGCGAGATTGACCGGAGAAGGCAACACACAGGGATGAGCTGTGGAGGAAACCTGTGGGGGAGACCTTTCTCCGGCAGTGGGACAATACAGGTTGAAAAAAAATTCTTAGAAACAGCCTTCTTGTTTCGTTGCTGTTTTTGTTAGTCAAGTCTGTGTGTGTGTTTCTCCGTCAACAGCTTCAATATTTGCGTCAGTTTCAGTTCTGTTTCTCCTTTTGTTTCTACCACCCTACTGTTCTGGCCCGTGTCACGGAATTCTGCAAACTCCTAATCTAACAAACGTGATTCGATTTCAGTAGACTCGTCCGACGAGTGTAAACAAAAATGCCGACTCTATTAACACGGTCTTTTCACAAATAAAAAAAAATTCGCTAGGATCTATGTATGTCAGATAAACAGATGTCTTCGTCTTCGTGTTTGTCTTGTGTTTCGTGAACTGTTAAATTGAAACCTAATATTATTTATTTATTTATTAAAACTTTATGCACAAGTAAAATAATACCAAAATCGACTTAATGCCTGAGACATTTTCTACCAATCAACCTTAGGGTGAAGCAGAGAAAAAACATGGCAGGTGCAACTTACGGGATAAATAGCTCGGAAGTGACTGTAAAATACAAGAATAAATACTAATACATAGATACATACAGGAGTAATAACGACCGGTCGGATATTATATTTAGTATCGAGTTTGATTGATGTCAATATCATTCACATTAATTCTGTTTTCAGTTATATACCTTGTCCATTTTTATTGATTCTAAATCTTTCATTTACAACTTCAATGAGATTTATGGTCTCTTTTCATGAGCATATCAATATGACTCCTCAAGGAAAGGATAATAACCTAAAGAGATTGGCTTAAAAGAAGCTTATTGCATTTGCTAGTGATTTCACTAAGTGACACCAATAGGTAGGTTCTACCTCCTAGGTACAGATGCCTAATAGCCCAACCTTTTGGGGAATAGGTGTCAAGATCCTGCCGCACTCGGATACGTCTTAATAATTTCTAAAATTAACTAGGGTTTCAAATACCGATAGGTTATTGTTCCGATGCCTCAGAAAGCACGTTAAGCTGACGTACCGGCTGTCATACCTTTGGCAGTACTTAGCGGTATTCAGAGGCCCGTAAGTAAGTCTAACAACCAGTCTTACCAAGGGTATCGTATTACCCAGTAGCTAGGTTGTGCAGATCAGATAGGCAGTCGCTTTATGTAAAATACTGGTATTCAGCTGCATTAGGTTAGACTTCGTCAGGAAGTCGACCACAGCATAGTTGGGAAAAGGCGAGGCAGATGATGATACCGAGAGGTTATTGCGACACAAACAGCCAGCCCTGAATTCCTATCTAGAATTTTCAACAAACATTTACAGTAGTTTTTCTGTGTTATATCCTTGTCCTAATATTTGTCTATTTTATTTTCCTCGTCGACATCCTCGACCCGTAACTGAAAGTCTATAATCCGTACACTCAATTACGCGATAGCCCAGTTATATTAATCCTTATATTTGCCGACACATTCGAATGTTGTGATAACGGTATCAGGCTATCACGGGGAAATATCGTGATAGTGATAAGATATAGAAAAGCCTTTCATTATAATGACACTGAATAAATCTGTTTTCATAAACAGTTATGCAGTTCGTTAGTGTGAAGTTGTTTTGTCGGTAATTGGTGATTATGAAATCTACCGTGCATTCGCGATTTATTTGCCAAAAATATAAAAAAATATGAATTAATGGAAAAATAACTTTAATTCCAACACAAAAAAGTTCAGTTTACGCTGCAACTTCAAACATTTTTATAACTTTGTCAATACTGCTAGTCACTCTGAAATCAACTTATTTTTCATTGAAATAAAGTTGATATTTGTCTAACTTGAAATAGGGAAGGGGTGTGCAGCACTGCGCACTTTTACTTTATATTTATACATACAGGATGGCAGGGACACCCACGCGCAACCTATTACAATGGGACAACGATTCCGTACCCCCCTTTTTGCGTTGAATTAGCTGTTCCATAATATATTTTGACCGCATAGCATACACTTTTCTATCGAGCAGCTGATTAAAAAAAAAAAACTATGAAAAATTTATATGCTAGGGGGCTAGAATTCATAGTTACAGTTTGCGCGTTGATACTAACTACCTTGCGCAATACCGCGCGCTACGCCATATAATAAAATAGTAACGAGAGTCAAAACTGTCCCATCCTTTTTTTTTTTGTCGCTGAGAAATGACATTACGCATCTCCGCTCGTCGGGGGACGAGACGGAGTATGTGGGACTCCCTGCCAGAGTGGCAGTATACCCACTAAAACTCAGCGGTGTTCCCTCGTCGCCGTGATGGGAGGGTCATGGGAAACCGGCTCAGCCTTTACTTCCACGACCCTCCCGGCGCATGCCCGCCTACCTGGCGGGCCCCGCGTGCCCCCCGAGCGGGAGCTGGGGGGCGACGGGAATGGCCGGGAACACCTGGCCATTCCCGTCCGACACTGGTGGAGTTGCGTGCGATGCAAGCGAGGGTGCCCCCGCACCCGTCGCCTGCTGGCCTCCACCTGGGAGGAGTCGGAGATGACCGTCATACTGACGTCTTCTCCGACCCCTCCTCCGCCTTCGGAGCGGCGCCGCGAGAGGGTCTTCCTCCCGCGCGCGCTCCGCCGCCTCCTTCTGGGACATGACATGTTCGCAGAAGGAGGCGACTGCCGCCCAGGACCCCTCGTCCCTCAGCATGGCGTTGACCACGCCGGGGAGCGAGAGGTCCGTTCCGATCGCCGCCGTGAGACTGCGGCGCGGCTCGGACCACGACGGGCACACCGCGAGAGTGTGCTGCGCCGTGTCCTCCGCCGCGCCACAGCCGTGACACGACGGCGTCTCCTCCCGTCCGATCCGGTGCAGGTACGATCCGAAACAGCCGTGCCCGGACAGCACCTGCACCAGACGGAACGAGAGGAACCCGTGCCGCCGCTCGAGCCAGTCCCGCAGGACCGGCCCGAGCGCGTCGAGGGTTCGGCGGCCGAAGGCTGCGGTGGCGAGGTCCGCCGTCCAATGGACGACGATGGCGTCCCTCGCCTCCCGCCGGACGGCTTCCCGCTCTTCCGGGGCGGGGCGTTCTCCTCTCGCCCTCCGCCCCGCCGTCCATTCGTGCACTCTGGCGAGCACCCACGCCTCGAGCTCCCAAGGCGGGGTGCCGGCCAGAGCGCACGCCGCTGCACAGCCGACCGTGCGATCCTACATCAACGCGGGCAGCCAAAAGCTAATTTTCAATAAAGGAAATGGTGAAGTGAGTTTGGGTACAAATATTCAACTAAAGAGAAACTCAGAAATGAACAGGATGTGTCAGAAAAGAAAGTGTTCTTAAAAGTTTTTGCAGTAATTGACATGGTCATAATTAGCAGTGACTCTGCAAGATTGGTTTTGCAGATTGTTTAACACGATTATCCCACAAAGGAATGTAAAACGACTACAATATAAAACATCGCTATAGCCATCGAACAAGTAACAGAGAACACTCGCTCCGGCCTATATCAATAAAGGCGCATCTTATCTCCTTACTTTCATGTTCCTATGGTCATAGTAATATCAGTAGAAAACCAGCAAACACAGATCTCTTTGTGAAGGAAACCAATGTACCGTGTGGGTGGTCTTCCAAACGATTAGCCATTCAAGCAATACCCGTCCACAATGGCTGATCCTGGCTCAATGTTGTCGTACATTGGCAGTTTAGTAAGGGTTTGAACTAGCTTCATTCATACAAAGTTAGCGATGGATATCAAACGTCTGTCACTGGTCCTTTGTATGCCAAAGCCATTAGACTCCAAGGCAGTGGATTGACCGCCAAGTTTTTATTTAATCTTGTGTGATGTGTATTTATAAATGTTGATTTAATATTTGGCGTGTTTGTGAGAAAATGTACAGAGATTACTGAATGCGTACAGGTTAGGTTGGGCATTGACCTGAATCTTGAAGTTTTGTAGGTACACATCAGCAGTTGAAAAAAAGGTGTCAATATGGGCCGTGGGACGAGCTATTAATACAGCATCGCTTTTGGGATTTCAAGGTAACTTAGGGTCTGTATTTATGCATTTGAGTGTGTCTTATGAAGAAAATTACCTAGGATTATGTAGGGAAATGATGCAAGATAGCTCTTTCGATGTGGCCTTAGCACCACCTACTATAAGACCGCGCAGTGCCCCAACCTCAGGGAACCATACTTACCAAAACAAAAACACACGTTTCATGAGTCATCAACAGTCATCACCACAACTGCTCAAGATAAATAACTCTAAAACGTAATAACACAAATTACAAAGAACCGTTACGCAGTTTCTGTCAAAACTGTTACAACGTATGTACATATTTTTACAGAAGTGATTATGAGTTATCTATCAGGCCACGTGTGGAGCTGAATGTGGAACATTCGCGAAATAGGACAGAGATAACGATGTTGTATATGTGATAGCACGAAAAAGATAGATGATAGCCTGGTGCAGGTCAAGTTAGTAGAAGAGGACCGAAAGCACGAATGATAAAGGGCGCGATAAGTTAGAAGACAAAAATGGACAAAAAGGCCAAGAAAAAGTGATATTCTACCAGCGATAACCATGACGGCAAAGTCAAAAATGTTGAAAGTCGTTGTAGAAATACGAAACGCTTTGAAAGCGATTCCCAATAAAATTGTCTAGGCCCTTAGGTCCAAAGAATTATGGGTCAAATTGCACTTTTTAGCTCTTTTTGATCATGATTTTAGCGTTCATTTTTAAGGGGTGTAAAATGGCGATCGTTAATATGATGGATGATGTTCTCTCATGTATGTCGGCACGAGCAAGGTTCGTAGAGCTGGCTGGCCAAGGTGCGTCTAACGTAGTCATTTAGTATCGTCGTTTAGTTGAAATGCATCTCATGAAGTTTGATGTCACAATCTTGCAACAAATCTGGAATTTCTCAGTAGCAGCCCGGAGTTTGGATTAGCGTCCGGTTGATGCCAACAGGCTCCCCCCCTATTACATGGGACTTAAACATAACTGGCGATCTATGGGTGTACTAATATAGGTGCACCTCTACCTACCCTTTCGGGGAATACAGGCTTGATGTTATATTTAGTTCATATTTATATTTATATGTATATTTATTTTATATATTTATATGTTAAGTATATAAACCATCTCTGAGTGCAGTAAAGATCTTTCAGTGTTTTTTTTTAGGTTTTTATAAGGGCAATAAAACATTTTAACGTCTGCATAAACTTCGGGGTCAAGGTGATGCAATGTTACTTTAAAGATTTTTCTACAGCTTCGATTATTTAATCTTTCGGCCGTTTCAGTGGCAGCGTGGTTTTTTAACCCCTTGGTGTATTATTTTTATGGTTAGGCCTTCTCTATTTCCCCGCTATGTTTAGAGCGCAGAATAATTATTGTGTCTACAACCCACGTACAGTTGAGAAGGCTAAATTAGCGGTAAAAGGTAAAAAAACCGGTTCTTACCATTAACTGACATTAAAATGACTTTGTACAATTGTAAAACCGGTACCGGTTATTAATTTCGTATCTACAAGTTTATATAAAGTAAAATAAACCATTAAATTAGTTACTATTAAAGTTAACTTAATGGTAATTTATCTGTGACGTATTTCTGACGAGTAATTTATCAGACCATGTAATCGTGTAACGTGGTCAAAACAATAATGACCTGATATTTTTGAAAGAAACCGTTTTTTTATCATAAATACCTTAGGCAACTGATGGCAAGCGAAGTCAGGATTCTTGTTACACGCAAAAATGAAATTACCTGAAAAAAATAAACAATGAAATTAGTTCAAAAGACTCAAAAAAATCCGAAACAATCTTGACAGCATAACAATACAAAATCTTTCGAACATAGGTAGATATTATGAATTTTATGACAACGACTTAAAATCGAAAGTCGTTTGCAGATGTGTCAGTTGGTCAGCTGATCGGATGACCACAAACAAACGACCGTGAACCCTTTGTGACAGCTGTTATGGATTATAGCCAAGACATTGTTTCACAGAGGTTTTCTGTGAATTTATGGTTTCGCGAGAATATTTATGTTGTTTGTGGTCCGATCGTCAATCGGCCAGTGTTATTATATTTCTAATGGCTTGATTTGACGTATTTTTGTTCTTTGTCTAAATAAAAATTTAATTCTGTTCGTTGGTAAGCGCTGAGCGCATCACTTGAGAACGGGTGGACCGATTTGGCTATTTTTAACCGACTTTTGTTTTAAAATGTTTGTATTAGTCGAATTAGATTTTTAAGGAAACAAAATTTGGAAAAGTTTACCGGAAAATTTTAAAATACTGGAAAAACCGACAGCCATTTTCTCTATGGGATTTTGGTATTCGAACTCAAGACCATATTGAAACAGCTAGTTAAAACGAATTAAGAATCTATTTTAAAACCGGTTGATTGAGCTCATAGGAGAAAAACACGTTTTTTTAAAGGTATAAGTAATGATACGATTATTTAGAACATTTTTAGCGGATAAATATTTACCCCCTTACTAATAAACGTATTATATCAGATGAAAAGTTACACACCGATTTCTCTAGATCAGTCGTCAGTAATATGATTTTCGAAAGAAGAAGACAAAGCGTTGTGTAACTACCTATATACAAACGCTATAGTTACAACGTTTATTAGTAAGGGGGTTAGTTTAAAGTAGGTACCTAATGGTGATTTATTAAGCGCGACTTTTTATTTTATAAAATATACTAGCTTCAGACCGCGACTTCGTCCGCGTGAAATTTCCATCCCGTCGCATCGCATCGCCTGCCCGTGCTATTACTTCGTTTTCGTTGTGACTTTTTCTTTTTGCTCGACTCCTAAGGGTACTGTTAAATACCTATAGCCTTCCTCAAGAAATGAGTTATCAAATGCAAAAATAATTTTTGAAATGCGCCTAGTAGACTCATAGATAAGCTTGTTCAAAAAAAAAACAAACCTTTCAGATTTATTATTAAGGGGCTTGTGGCTAAGAAATAACAGCCGCACGGGTCGATCCATCAGGTTAAGCTACGCTTGCCGTGGTTGGTCCGTGGACAGGTCCATCTTTACCCCTCCGTGCCTCGGAAAGCACGTTAAGCTGTTGGTCCCGGTTGTCATTCGTGGATCTTTGACAGTCGTTACGGGTCGTCAGAAGCCCAAAAGTCTGACAACCAGTCTTACCAAGGGCTATCGTATTACCCAGTAACTGGGTTGTGGAGTTCAGAAAGGCAGTCGCCCCATGTAAAATACTGGTATTCAGCTGCATCCGGTTAGACTGGATGTCGACCCCAAAATAGTTGGGAAAAAGCTAGGCAGATGATGACTATGGATAGATAATGGGTGCCATAATAGAATAACGCCATCAAAGAGAAAGTGAAAGGACGACGTTCATTCGAATTTTTTCTATTTATAGAGAAACTTTTTGCAACAAAATTGATTTGAACAACACCAAATAAGTGTCAGCGAAAGTCAGAGTTTAATGTAGGTAATTAGATATGATTTATGATATCATATTTATCTAAATTAAAACCTTATTCCACAGCAAACGAGCGTCAATTACAATTCCATGCCTTTGACATTCCTACAAATTGAATTTTGACAAAAAAATGTTCACGATTTTTGAATGACAATTCTCGAAATTAATTTGCATTCGCGTCAAGTATAAATTAGCTTTCTAGAGCCCTTTGAATTTAAATGTGTTAAACAGATAGAATTTTGAGAGCTTAGACTTCTAAGGGTAGCTTATTAATAATGTCTTAGGTTCAGATAAATTTTAAATATATTATTGTTATTTATTACATTATGAAATTACACACAATTTACACAATTAATTATTTTTAAATTATTGTTTTTGACGTGAGAGCTCAGTGATTCGTTAACTTGTGACAACTATCACCCCTCCCGCACCGCGCAGCTACCTCAGGCCACGTTTCAGTTAAGCGGTCGGCCTATAGAAGCCCACAGACAGTGCCTTGAACTCTATCAAATTCAAATCTGGACATTCGTGTGCAGAAGTCATTACAACGCTTACGCTTAGTTGAATACCTTCTTCACTTAAACCATCGTCAAGCGAAGGTTTTCATGACCACTCTGAATAAATTGAGTATATAATCATAATCAGAGTTTATTGGCCGTCAGTAAGGCTCCGGCTAGACTGACGACCGGTCAAACCGGTTTCTTTGTAGGTCTCAAAGTCTTCCGCCTACTGCACGTGTATTACCGGTAAAACTATTACGAAATAATTCTTACTAATTGAAGTAATAGTACAAATTCATTGGAGTTGTCTAACACTTGTAATAATTTATTTTTGCAATTATAAATTATGTAATTTTTACTTGCAGTTGATTGTGATTATAACATACATTGTTGTGACGTTGATTAGTATTATGTCATTAAAATTATTTAGCAATTTGTTTTTACTTATTATCTTTACAAGCAGCGCTGCGCGGTTTCACCCGCTTAAGTTTCGATCCCGTAGGAATATCAGGATAAAAAGTATCCTATGTCATAATCCTGGTTATGAACTATCTGTGTGCCAAATTTCATCTAAATCCGTTCAGTAGTTTTTGTGTGAAAGGGTAACAAACATCCATTCGTCCTCACAAACGAAGTAAGATTAATCAAGATACATAATTTGAAAGTGAAGAAGTGGATACATAAGTTAGAAAATGTGATCCACAGATTTTTTTTTGAATTGTGTGACAGTAGTCAGGGTAATTAATTGCTCAGCAAACTGGTAACCTTATTATTAGCCATTTCATACAACTGTCAAAGAATGACAGTTGTGGTTTGAATATACGGACAAGTTTAGTTAGTAGTCAATTTGTTTAATAATTAATTTCCTTGACTTTACATTTCGATAGGTAAAGATTTAAGAAAAATAAAACAAGTAGATTTTGCACGCTGCATATGGAACTCACTAATGCACTAGAACAAAAACTACAGTGAAGGACAAGTCAAGAGTTTAAACATGAGCAAAAATAAACGTGTGTATTATGTGCAAGTAAATATGTGTCACAGTAACTGAATAGTTCGCGGGTCAATGACTTGACGACATTACGTTCATTGATAGGAATTTTTCAGCGGCAAGACAATGCGCCTCAAGTGGAGTTGGGCAGGACATCTAGCCAGACGAGGTGATGGCCGATGGAGTAAACCTGTGACCGAATGCTGGCCAAGGTTAGGTCAAAAAAACCAGGGCCGTCCGTCGAGCTGGGTTGACGATATCGTCAAAGTCGCGGGAAACACCTGGATGAGGGATTCACGGAACCGGGAAGTATGGCAGAAAAAAGGGGAAGCCTAAACCCAGCAGTGGGTGATTCCGGATTGAAATGATGACGATGTTGAAGACAATACTGGAGAAAATCTCTTTTGTACATTGGTACTATAGAGGTATGAGGAACAGGGTGTAAAGTTAGCTCATCCTCCATAGTAAAGGGAGGATCCTCCGACCAGACGAGTGCTGTGTCTTGCGGGCAACTGCCCAATGATTCATGTCGGGCCCTTGTATTTGTGCTAGTTGCGCGGTAAACTCTGCTTGCGAGATGTAGCATTTTGCGTGACGTAAGTATAACACGTAAAACTTCGCATGTGGCGTTGTAGATACTACAGTACCTACACAAAAACATAACATAATGGAACTAGAACTGGGCGGCGGGATTGTCCGAAAGGGTTACCGCTGCCCCGGAATATAAAGGGCTAAGGAAGGAACACGGATGGGTTTTAGTCAGTAAGAGTCTGACACTCCCTTCCGCTCCACCCAGAGCGGGAGGGGTCATTTGATGATTTCCCATCCTTAAAAAAAAAAAAAAAATGGATCTAGAACTAGCTATAACCATTGATCCATCGTGAACAAACCTGGACTTTATGGTAAATATAAATAAGTTTGAAATCTCCAACCCGTCTTGAACAAAGAGTGGTGATCAATGCTCGTGCCTTCTCTGTATGAGTAGAGGCCTTTGCCCTGCAGTGGGACAATAATAGGCTGGTATTATTATTATACCCATTGAATGCCTTTTAACATAACGTGCTAAGGACATGGGCTATAGGGCAACAGGGTGTGGGTCAGAGATGACTTTTCAAGTAGTGAATAGGTAAAGATCTTCTCATTGACATTGAGAGGTATGTGTAATGGAAGGTTAGATTATTACCTAATCCCCCATGCTTAGATCAGACAAAACGTTCTTATGAATTCTAGATATTTCAACTAACGTTGTGGTTTTTTCGATAGAGCAAAATGCAAGACCAGTTTCTAAAATCTTCAAAAATTAATTCTTTCAACAATTTTATAAATATTAATACGCGACCTTTCAAGGTTCTATTACACATTAATTACATAAACTTTATATGGCGCCAGGTATTGAAATAGTATTATTAACCTTGGTAACGATGTAGTCTTTTTTTATTAAATCTGCTTATATAATTTGAAGATTTATGTGTTCGGAGATTGCCCTACTTACGAAACAGTTGATGAAACTGGAATTTATGATCATATGATACTGGTTAATGGTTTTAAAAACATAAAAATGCAAACGCATAAGTCTGTCAAAGTTGAATTTAATTCAGAAACCTATATGAAACATTAGCCTATATCCGCTCGGAGTGAAGAAAATAACACTAATGCTAATGAACTCTGAGAATATCATCCTGTGTTTATCTCAGCTGTAATCTACAGTTCTTAAATTAGAACGTCTAGATTCAGGCCTTCCTCAAGATTTATTGGTCGCCTGTTGAAATAATTAAGACATCGAAATTCACGACATGCGAGGAGAGGATAATGCCTTTTGTCGAAAGATGAGAAACTGAAAGGTAAGAAGGAAGATTGCTGGGGTAAGTAAGAGGTAATGGATGGCTGAGTGGCCAAGGATCGAGCCCAGTAGGATGTGATAAGAGAGACCTATGCCAAGTAGTAGACTGCTATGGACAAAGATGATCATGATGAGAAAGCGTAGGTTTTCTAGGAGATTTTAGAAAGTGTGAGTATCTTTAAACCTAGTACGTTTCTTTTAAGTGCATCTGCAAGTAAAAAGCTATGTTGTGATAAATGGAATCGTAAACAAGTTATCACGGACAGCGCATGTTCAGCGAAAAAATTCACAGAATGCTTAGTAGCTGTCGTTCAACAATCCCACGCTTGATTTGTGACCGTAAACAGTTTTTGTAACCAAACAGTGGCAGTTCCATTGAATTGATTCAGATAATTCGAATATCGTAATTACTTGGGTTTAACGCCCTATCCTTGAATAAGAAAAATGATTTATTTAAGGTTTTTGTAGTATTTATGTCATTGGTTGTTCAGACCAAGTTTTGGGATTTGATAGTAAGGTAATATTGTGAAATAAAACAAATATAAACAAGTTAACTGAATGATAAAAGTGATGCGATTAATCGATTCAACATATTACGAAATCAAAATGATAACGATGTTAGTAGCTGATTTAATAAAACAGTCAATGAATCTAATCACTAATCAAATAATGATGATCCAATAAGATTAGGATCCATAAAAGCAGAACACGATACTTATAAAGTCAATAGCGAGAATAAATGTCTAGTAATTAAAGAATAATAGGAGCATCAATTTAGTTACGACCAACTAAATCCAAGGTTTAGAATTGCAGCACTGATTTTTCAATGTGTTTAACATTGAAAAATGGTTTTCGAAATTACTAGACGTAGATTGAGTCAATATTAAGAGAGTTAACAACCTCGCGTACTTTGGGGGTTAATAGGGTGTTATTCAAAGACTCGATTCCATGAATCCCTACTGATTACGAATCGAGTACATTGCTCTCACTTCGATATATTTTCAGTGTATATGTGGGGTGAATGAATTCGAACAAACGCAGCAATCGATTGACGACACGACGTTGGCGGGTGGGTCATTGAATCGAATCGCCGGCTCTATGCAAATTAGCTGTTTGAGTAACACGATCGTGACGGTTTTTAGATCACACGCAGTTGATTATGCTTTGTGTGTTTATGAGTTGCCTTCACGTAATTAAAGCCTTCCGTTACCAGCAACAAAATCTGTGCTGACGAAATTTTGACGGAATGCATCTGAATCTGTATGTACTGTTTCTGCCCAAAGCGGTTTCAAGACTATTTCTTCTATCGATGTGAATTGTTCTTATTCAGTATAGATACTAGGTAAATGTCCTTAATCATTATTAATTGGTTTGTAAACATTTGTTTAAGAAATAGGTTCTCATAGTTAATCACCGCCGTCATAAATCAATCAACATGAGCTCGGTTTCGGCATAGTCAGTTTTTTCCTGATTATGAAAAAGGTGCAGAAGATATTAATTTATTCCGGTCCAGTGACTTTAAATTTGATATAAATGAACTTTTTTATTTAAGACTTATTTTATATAAAATGACATAGCAAAATTCATGTAGAATAAACTTAAACGTAAAATTGTAAGTACCTAAGATACAATCTTACGTAGGTTTTCATAACAACAAGAGAGAAGTTTCGTGTTTGTCATTTTAAAAATAGACGACTCTTTATGGTGGGCGTCTCTTGGGCCGGTTTCAAATAAGGTTGTCAATCGCCACTTTGGAAAATTTTGGGCATTCGCTAAGAGTGAAGATATCTAAATCGAATTTCCAAGATTTTAGCCATGGAATCGTACTTAAAATCAGACTAAAAGCAGTAAATCAGAATGAAAGAGAATCGAAGTTTTAACCTAATTTAATGTAGGTAAGTAATTGAATATATCGAGTTAAGTAGTTGCTCTAGAATATTGAAAGACTTCTTTTAGTTTAAACTCGATAAAAGATTCTTCAGCTAAGGTTGTACGAACTACGAATACAAAACAAAACAAGTAACAGTGACCTATTGCGGTTTATATCTGCAACGCTCCAGTTAGACGTAGCGGGGACTACAATATAGTAATTGTTAATATCAACGAATCAGAGGCGCTATCAGATTCTGGGTCCGTCCAGTTTATTCCAGATCTGTCAACCTTGTTTGAAGTACCGCCGGGTCCGCCGGTTAGTGCCCCCAAATCTTCCAGTCAACGGTCCTCACTCCTAAGTAATGTGGATGAATCATCAGATTTATATCTCGGACGTGCTGAATAAAAATATACTGGAATTCATGTCGAATTGGGTTAGTGAATTGGGGTTTATAAAGAAAGGTATGGTTAAGTTTATTTGTTGAAACTGCATATTTTTGTTGAGAAAGTGTTAGTATGTGCGGTGTATTATCCATTATTTATTATTCCAATTGATTTGCACTATTGGACTGCCGGCATATAGGTTATTGATTATGATAATGATGAGGAAGGATGAATGTATTTAGGTGTATTTTAGTTTCAATGAAGTTTCCATACATAAAATTACTAGGTATTCCTTTTCTTGCTGAACTGATTAGAAACGTTAATAAAACAAACGATCGCATCAATAACATGAGGAAAAAAATTATGAGTAGTAATTATACCTGCTCGTCAGCAAGTAGCAACATCCTATTAGGTATTTATTATTACGAAATAAAGTCGAGAATCTGTCGACGATGACATAAAAATAATGACAATCATAAATCGTGTTACGTATACATTTATACGGACTGTTGTCTTGTCATAGTTGCATTGGTAACCTTCAACCAGGTTGTTTGATGGTACCTCTCACAGACAGTAGAACAGAGAACGGAAGTAAAGAAGATCAACTAATATTTGGAAATGGTGGACAAAATTACATACTTATAACAACACAAGCAGTTTATGCAAGTTGCGTGAACGATGATATGGCTAAAAGGGGAGAATACTGAGATGACGGCTGATAGAGATTCACGGAGGGAAGTAGATGGATGCTGCTTTAACTACAAATAAATTAGATTAAAAAGGATGATGTTTAGCAAAACCAAACTAATTTTCAGGAATATTTGTTTTTCGTCTGGTTTGTCATGAAGTTGAACTACCACATGTATATCTCCATATTTTACTGTTATAATAAAGCACTTGTTACAAAAATTAATAGGTGGCCATCTAATACTTCACATATCATGACATGAAATTGAACATAGTATTTAGATTTTAATAACGAACATGTGGCCCCAGTTACAGGTGATAGATAATTAGGAATTACATAAGAATACATATACTGAAGTGCTTCATTACATAACAAAGGCTAATGTAAAACATTCTGTAGGTACATATACTTTTTGTGTTCTTCATTAAAATAAGGAACATGCATACAAAAAATAAAACAGACAGACAGACAGACGGCAAAAAATATTGTAGGCTACTAGAACAGTCTATGTAATATGCTAACGTAAAATAAAGATTATAAACGAGAACTACAGAACTAGAATAACCCGAAAGAGAACAAAATAAATATAAGATGAAATCTTGAACTAAAACCTTTGTCTCATATTTTATAACTCCTAAGATCACAAAAACAGATCTATGTGGGATTGCGCAATTTACAAATTGCGACAAGTCAACGTCTGGATTGCATGGAGACGCAAATTATATTAAGCGAAGTGAATTAGTGTGCAGTGAAGATTTCGAGACGCAAAGACACGAAGGAAAGGCGATTACAAGACGACACTCGTAAAATGAACGAGACATCTCCAATATTTTAGGAAAAACTAACACGAAGCTACGTCTCGAAAGATACTGTAAAACCCATGCCTAAAGCAAAAAAAACTAAAATTCTTTGGAAAGGATCTAAAAATTAAACGAGGCACGATTATATAAAACCTGTAGGTGTAAATGATCAAAAAAAAATGGCAGCAAAAACTAACAAAAGAAAATTCAGAATTACCAAGTCTAGAAAATAAAGAAGGATACTAAATACGCAGAGACAGAGCAGGTAAAAATGGACTAAAAAAGAAACAAAAGGGAGCGTTCAGTAATGTATGTGTAGTCTGTCAACAGTCCAAGGACTCGCTGGATATTATTACAGAAGTTAGCCGCCGGCTAGACAAGGCACAATAGCCAGACACTTAAAATCACCGAACGCTTCGCCCGTTCCATTTTATAATGCTCCAACTTAGAAGCCAATGAACAGCACACGTCGAGGAAGCAGAATATTATAAAAACTAAATTGAAAACTGTCCAGACGATGTTCCTATACTTTATCCTGGTGCTGTAGAAAATAGGGATCGCAATTTCGATGCAGACGGGGGAAAGGGAGATGCAGTTTCAAGTTTAATGCACGCATGTCTAGACGGGAGAATGCAGAGAGAATTTATTGTAACAATATTATGTAAGTACACCCCACTGTCTGGGAATAAACTACCTACTTCAATATAGATTTTACGGTAAAATGAAATTGGCTATTCGATGGTAGGTTATAAATGCATTATAATTATGTTGAAGTTTCCATTTATTTATTTTTACAGACTACCAATCATAACGTTCTACGAACTTTTGATTCATCTACAAATTCTTGGGAACGCTTAGTACAGACAACAATGAAATAAATCGCAATGTTTACTGACAGCGTTCTAGATAAAAGTGACGTAACAAAAGGAAAAACTGCAGTTTTTTGTAAAACCAAAATGAAACAGGATTTTAAGTAAGAGACATAGTGTAGACTAACGAGACAGAAATTAAATTTTATTGCAGCACTGTTTGTGCAGAACTGCGCAGGATTACACGTAATAAGGACAGAGCATTTTCTCTAACTACAATGAAAATTTGAATGTGGCACGTTTTAAAGATCTGAGACGCAATAGGAAAGAGCGAGTACATAGTTACAACAAAGGGTTTCGGTATTTCAAGTCGCCTTTATGTAAATATTTTCCTTAAACTCTAAACTCGTTGGACGGGAGCCAAAATTACCAAGACGAGTTTATTCCTTAAAATTGCTATATTTAGGTGATTATTTCCCTGGCCTGCAGTACAACGGTATCTCCTGTAACCGTTACAGTAATGAAGGACCGGTTACTCGAGCAGATTTCACTTTAATTACATGAATTTATGCAGTTTGGCAATTTGCAATCAATGTCAAGTGTAGCTTTTATGCTGGGGTCTTGGGTATGACGATTATCTGTGTTTATGTTATGTGCTGTCGCTGCATTTTACCGTTGCAATTCGTGAATTGCGTAACCTTGCAGAGTAACCGTTGCAGCGGAGAAGTTGCAGCGATTGTAAACTTGATATTCAGGGGTTTATTTATAAACGTTGCTTAAAGTTAAGTAATGATTATCGCCTGTATAACTATACATTTTTAACGTATAAACGGCTCAGCAACGTTTATAAATGAAGGGGTCAGTTGCTATGTCAGCGATGAAGCCGCTTTCGAGCAAAAAGCGACTGTATGAGAACTCTTGAGTGGCAACTCGTAATTTTATCGAAGTAATAACAACTTCCTCATTGTATTGATAAGTTGACACAACACGGAGTAATCTGTTACATAATTAACTCACAACATGATACTGTTGTCAGTGTGCCTCTTTGTCTGCTGTATTTCATTTCCAAGGTCATCTACACCTGCAGGTGGAATATTAAAGTTTTGTTTGCAATTTCGAGCTCCATTATGGTTTGGTTGCGGTTATAAAGGTGAAATAAAGTTTTTATGAAATTGTGTGTAGTTCTAGGTTGTTTGTCTTGTCTTCTTTAGCTTGTGTATCAAGGTAGTTGAATAACCTTGAGATCTGTAAGGTAGATATACTTGTTATAGCCGATAAATTCGCATAGATTTTTATAAAGTTTATAAACATCAGCTCACAGTTGAGGAATGAGAAAATTGGAAGAGAAACACAAGAATAACGTCCCACAGTGACAAAGATCACAAAGTCTCATATTCGCTTCCTGGTTTATGAGCCTGTGAATAAGCAGACCGCCTGCCAAGCGTTACTGCCAAATTACTGACTGTCTCCGTTCTGGAAGTCCCGTAGTTAGTCGTCTGTAGGTACTCTTAAGAGATCAGTGACTAAGTTCACTGTCTGGGAGATTTAGTAAAATTTTATGAGCTATACGGTCTTAAAACTTTTTACGACTGATCACTTAGCTTCGAAGTAACCAAGTAATAGATCGTAGACTAGTGACACTGACTATGTTAGGCTGGGTATCCACTACGCTAGCGCACTAATTCGACTCAGCATTTCTGCTTTGCATTTGGCCACTTCGACGACAAAGAAGATGCGCGGAGTATTGTGGATAAATGATTTGTCTATTTCTGTATTTATAACACTTGCAAACGTTAAAAAAAACTAGACGAGGTCGCTATTTCCTAAACGATTGCTCTGAGAAGAAACACCAAAACAAAGTCAGAGGTGCCCGTTTCTTTTAAAGTCCAGAGACATTACCTTGGTCAGATTATATGAGGACCATGCAGATTAGTGGATTTATTTTCGTTGGATCCCGCTTTTGAATCCCATTTTTTAGGTATTAACGATGGGTCCCATTTGCTATTTCCATTGAATGTCAGAGCACGCATTTTCAGTAATAGTATAGTTCAAGTCAGAACTTAATGTCGGTGCGCAAACATTGTGGATACCCAGCTTTACAGTATCTATGGTTGCACAATTTGAGAGTTAGGATCCACAGACAAGAGGCGATCTATTGTGTAGTCGTGCGTGTCGGTCGTTCCACTGCAGTCACGAGCTTGAGGCCGAAGATAGCTGAGATTAGCTTTGTGGTTTATTTTATGGGCCTACGAATGCATTGGATATTTTGGCTGCATTGGACTTTGTAGCGTTCGCAAATGAATGTGTATTTGTTGTGTTGTTGCAGCTAGTGCTGAGAAAGGATCCATTTTGGATTTACTAATTTATTACGTTCCCATCATCATAAGCTTACAGCAGTCGACTCCTGGCCTCTCCTATTGCACGCCATTCAAGTCGATTTTGGGCAATTTATTACGTTTAGTATATCCAACTTTAGTAGCCTTTGCCTGAGTCATCTTTACAGTTTAATTGTGTGTAATGAAGGATATCATTAAAATACATTAATATTCACTGCTTATCAAGAGCCTCCTCGTTATATACGTATCTACGACGTAGATGTCATAACATCGTAAATATTGCAATAATCAACTACGACAAAGGAAGACAATGCACAGACAAACGTAAACACTACAAAGACTACTAAAACAAAAAGTCCCTATGACTCATAAACGTTAAGTAAATCACCTGTAATTTCATCAAGACGTTGCGAGAATCCATTTTTGCGCGAACTCTAGTTAATTACAAAAGATTTAGTGTATTACAAGGCACACGTTCTTTGGATTAAAGCCAACAGCACAAGAAAACCTATAAAGTAACGAATAGGAACTTTCTCTGTGAATCAGAGTTTTGTTGACGTGACCATCAACTTTGGGGATCTTGAAAGATTGAAAGATGGCGTGGTGTCTGTTTATAGTACTGACATGGTAATAATTATACCGTGGTATTGAGGAATTTGAGAATTTGTTGAAGATGATGTAAAATTTCAGAGGCTGAGTCGTCTAGATTGTTGATCTACATGGAAATTTAGACAACCAAGGAATGAACAATGAAGTAAAAATTTTGGCAGTTCTTTTGGACTCTTTTCTACATCCTAGACAACCCCAGTTCGATCATAAGAACTAACAACAATTTACCAGTGGTGTTAAGCAAATTGAAAGTCAATTGGCAATGAGCCCTATAAATGGTGACTCTTGGGAATAGACTACATTATCTTGCATGCCATGAATAAATATGAGGTATCTCTTAATAGTTCATACAATTTTGATAATACTTTCATTACTTAATGAATACTAAACTTTACACTAGAAAAAAATCATTTCCCGAAAGTGGTTCTACACTTATAACTTCCGGACTCATTTGGAAATTTCTTCTTCTTATAAGAAGGTTTGCATTTACAGAATAATCTTCTCCTAATATCCAAATAAGTTCATGGATAGTCGCCAGTATTGTATAAAGAGTTTTTGTTTCTTTCGTGCATGGCTGGCAGAACACTAATTTCGTTGAGAGCGCGGAGCGTTATAAACTTACAAGTAGTACCTAATTATACATTTGGTAGTGATTGAAATGGTGCCTGAAGTAGCTAAACAAGCTTAACTATGACTCGAGGTCGTTTTAAGGTTCCTTACTGAAGTACTAAAGAAAGCTACTAAATGGGTTCTTGATGGTGTGAATACAAAAATAGTGCACAGAATATGATGCAAAGTGTGGATATCAAACATATGGATGAAACAAAGATGTAGGTCGTAAAAAATGTTTATTTTGACGGAAGATTGAATTCGATACATTGAGAATTGAAAACACTGCCACATCCAGCTCTTCGTGTTGATGTAATTAATTAGCACCAGATGAAACTATATGCAGACACGATAATAAACAATAACCCTTTTTCATTAAATGCTTTTAACAATGTCAATGTACGAAAATATGTTTTTCTTTTTCTCAGTTCATCATGTTAACATAGTTGATTCAAATGCGCAGTTTCGCATTATCTATAAATATAAAGTTGTCTATTTTCCTCAACTGTACGACAATCAGCTGACAGTTACGTATTAGTTACTCTCAGTTCATAAAATTATGATAAACAAAATGTTTTCGCCAAAAAACTTAAAAACACACCGATATTATAATACGTTTATGAATATTATTCAAATACGCATTCAACTTTCACTCGAGATTATTTTTATCCGAGACGCGTATCAAAGCAATCACTGCTGCGAGAGGTCAACAGACGAGGAGGAGATAAAATTCCTTTACTGTTTAAAACTATGAATTTTAACTCAACTAAGCGTTCGAAATTAGTTTTGAAGAATTTTAAGCATCTCTTGAATGAACAGGGCACAAAAGAATTATCTAACAATAGCGAATAGGCAAACGAAATTCATTGTAAATTGTGTTAAATAGTAAAACGGCCTTTTGAAATAAAGTAAAAAAGTACCTAGCACTAAGATTAGCTTCATTGTATGCAGATGTTTACTTGGAAAGGTCTCTAAAAACTTTGAAGAGCGAGCGACAAAATTAAGTATATTTCAAATTCTGTACAATTAGCAAAGCGAAGATATTAAAACAAAACGTTTCAAGGAACTGTATTGCAATGACAAGTACTTCACTTATCTCTGTTGCTATATGCACATAATTATTGTAAGCGGCAAGTTCACGACTTGTAAATTATGCGATAAAAGTATAAATAAACAAAGGAGGACATTACTTTTATGACCTCTTATTGACATTTACAGTAACATCGCTTTCATTCGACAACTGAACCTAGTATAGTCCTGTAAAAATTTTGTTGACGATATCACCTTTGTTTACTATTAATAGTTCGTAACTGTAAGTTGACGGCATCTGTGCCATACGGTTCAGTTGACCGCAAAATTGAATCATCGTGTCAATAGTGGGTAATTGTTTGTGTATGTGAGAAACTACGTACGGTGCAATAAGTTTACCGTTACCCAAGAGACGAGTTACCGGGCCACCAGACGGCCATAAGATACCGCTACACGCCTTCTACGGCAACCGGCTAATTTATAACTGTATCTAGTTGCAAGTCGCAACAGAAGCGGAGGATAAACGAAGTCGCAAGTTGGTCTTAAGTCGCTCGTGTGCAAGCATCTCATTTGCGGTGAAATCGTGTGGTGCCACAGTAATGACCATGCCGATACTCACTTTCCAATCCTTGTCCTGACTGACATTTCGCGATGATCAATCGAGTGTGTGAATAGGTATACGAATACTGTATACCTTTGTTGTTTTTATAAAAGACAACGTTATGAGCAATGCACACATTTGCATTGAAAGACGTCGATATGCATTGATATGTACCGATAAGTCCACTGACATTATAAATTCGCTACACTCCCGATATAAAATTATAGATTGTAATCTTCCTTTGAAGCACCAGTCCGCGAATGCCCGTATATTACATATATACATACAATGTCCGAGGAAAATAAAAGAAAACGAATTACCTTCTGGCACAGTGGCGAATGCGTAATTTTAGACGTGGTAAAAAATCTTCGGTACAAACGCTGACGGATCAGAGCTCCAGAGCACAACACTTCACAGTAATATTGCGCAGAAGAGGAAAAATTCTTTAAAATAACTGCACTAAATTTAGCCGATATACGCGATAACACGATAGCTCTAAAACAAAGTAAGTGTCGACGCGGCACACGTCCGTCGCGCACGAAGTCTACACGCGAATAGAACAGCTTGTTGAGTCGGGCACTCCGCTTGTCAACAAACAAAGAGGGCTCGATCGCGGGCGTTCTGCGCAGGCGCAACGACGCCACACGCACACAATACAACGCGTGTGAATGAACATGTAAACATTGAGTAGATTAGTTGATTTCGCTGTACTCAATTTCGTTATAAAATTGGAGGAGTCGCGCCCGACACTTCAAGCAAATTAAAACGGTTTGTGAAAAAGTTTAGAACCTTTCCGATTGCAAGGTTGTGTTAGCCGGGGGCGATTCTCTGAAAACGTAATTTCGTTGTAAGTTGTCTGATGAGAGCGATTGTCGAAGCGATGCCGATGCGATCATGAGACAAGCAAGAGCGCATCAAAATAATAACACGGACTTTATAGAGGAAGGCGATATCGATGGCAGTAAAACAAATCATAATTACAACGAGTATAGACTCTTCGACAGCTGATTCCGCATACATAATTATGGGTAGTTTGTTAGTTAGAAAAGTAAATCGTGAAAGGTCACGAACGAATGTTCTAATGTTGGCACGCAAAATTGTAAATAACAAAGTAGCCATGAACCTGAAGATGTGCGTTAGTAAGAAATTCGGTCCAAACGCGGGGGCGGGTAGGGATCACAGCTCGAGAGAAATAGTGCGGACAATGATAAAGAGTATATATTATTTCCTAAATAGATACAGCGATGCATTGAACATAAATTTACTTACAATGCAATGGCGTTGAGAGGATATGACGACTGACAGTGGCTAAAGCTAGACAATAGATATTTATGATTTTGGATAGTACCTACAATGTATTACAGATTGTTTAAATCTTTTGTAATTTTGATCTTTGATAAGTTTGTTTTGTATGGGACAGTAAAGATCTGAGTCTGTTTCAGACAATAAATTCAATATCATGGTCCAGAGCTGTGGTTTCAGAAATTGTTTTCAATTATTTAAGTATGGCGAATTTCACCGATAAAAACAAAATGCGATTTTTAAATTTAGATTATTGTATTAGATATGATTGTTGTGGAATATTTAAACTGACAGCTCTAGAACGCGCTTTAGATGTGCTGATTCAGTTTCATCAGTAAAATTCGCTATTAGTATCAAAAATTGAAACAATTCTACTAAGGCCTGAGTTCACCAACATTCTAACCATCGGTTAGGTATTTAAACAGTTGATTTATGTCAAATTTCCTAAGGAAATCAACTGTTTAAATACCTAACCGATGGTTAGAATGTTGGTGAACTCAGGCCTTACTATCTCAGAAATCATGGTTTCCACCTATCTTAATAAAATTGTCCTACAAATACCATCGGCAAAACTGCGCACTACGTCTACAAGTCAACGACACGTGTAAACATAAGGCTAACAATATTTGATTTAGTTAGTGCAGACCTGAACGTGAACTACACCTTATTAATTAATAAAATAATTTATGTATACATATAGGAGTACATGTAGGAGGCACTTTCTACTAGGGTTCGTCGGGTTGGTCCTAAGTTCCATTAGATGTATAAATAAAAAGGAAATTGGAATTTTGTCTTAAGATGGGTCGACCCCATTGAAACTAAAACCCATGGACTAACCATGGGTTGGAATTTTAACTCTTTCCAAGGCGTACGAATTCAAAATGGTAATAAATATGAGTGAATATTATCGGGCAAAACCTGGATGAGGCTGGCACAAGAGCGTGGGTGGGAATTGGCACAAGAAAAGAGAGGCCTAGCAGTGGAAGAAGTTGGACTGTGGATGATGGTGATGAGTGAATATAAGGTGAGATCTAAAAATAGTTGTTAATAAATAAATGTTGTTATAGAGGGCCATTTTCCTGGGTCGTATGCCATCCGTAGCGGTTCGTAGGCCTATCGTAGATGTTCGTATGCTCTACGTAGCTGTTCGTAGGCCTATCGTAATGTTCGTATGCTCTACGTAGCGGTTCGTAGGCCTATCGTAATGTTCGTATGCTTTACGTAGCGGTTCGCAGGCCTATCGTAATGTTAGTATGCTGTACGTAGCAGTTCGTAGGCCTATCGTAGATGTTCGTATGCTCTACCTAGCGGTTCGTAGGACTATTGTAGACGATCGGCAGCAACTCGAAGGACCAACAATCAGACTCGAAATTCCGACGCAAAGTCCGGAAACTGATTTAATCAAGCCAACGCATTCGAATGGACGGAGACGTATTTGAAATTCCAATCATTTGATAAATAGCCTTTCTTGCGTCAGTGACTCAAATTGTGAAACGACTGTTGATCTTGATTCAGTGACTTTATTAACATCGCACGAGTGTTTTTACGCAGATAGGTATAATGATAATAGTCAAGGTGCCTTTCTCCGAATTTCGTGATTTTAAATAGAAGTTACAATGTAGGTAAAAATATTTATGATTTGTGAATGGTAAAATAAGGTTAGTTTGACATAATAATATATGTTATGGACGAACTCCGTATTCGGGGTAACAGCTAATGTCATCGCTGTTGTTTTGAAACACCAGAAAAAAAAATGAAATTCCAGTACCAATCATTTTGAGTGAAAACACAGATTTTAATGGCAAAAAAAAATGTTTTAGGTAAGTACATCTCTCAGATTTGAAGTTGAATGATGATAAATTACAAGAACACACAGATATTGTTTGATATCCCACTCACTCCGTAAATGTAGACGTGACCAATACATGCATTATCGTTGACAGATAACAAGTACTACGTTGTACAAATTAGTATAAAGAAATTAATTTGTACGGAAAACATTGAAATCATGCGTTGTAAGGGTGCTTGCATAAAGAAGCGAGTTTTCGGGCCCGACATCACCCTAATTGCGTAAGACCCTACTACCTTGATATCTCAATCTGAATCATTTTGATGGATACGGCTAATCCATTGCATCATATGTTCGAAAAATGTGTCTGCTCAACAACGTAAATAACGCAATGAATGTTGTTGAACTGTCAAAATTAAACCCATTGCTAATACACAAAAATAACTGATAGTGTGTTACGCAATTTCCCCAATTAACTCAGCCTATCGCAGTTCACTGCTGGACATAGGCCTCCCCCAAACTTGCCACAACACCCTGTTCTCCGCCTTCCGCATCCAGTCAACTCCAGCCACCTTCTTTAGGTCGTCGTCCATCTAGCTGGGGGGCGTCCCAAACTACGCTTGCCGATACGCGGTCTCCAGTCCAATTTCCCCGCTGGGGGATAAGTCTCTAAGCACACAATCCGTAGTTGCAGCTGCAGTTACGGGCGTTTCCTTCTAAGGATATAAAAATTCAAATTGTGGTTCGGGGCCGTAACTAATGAATGACAACATGATTTGACAGTTATTTTTACCCGTCCGAAAAAGCTAATCCGATTAATAAACTTTTTCGAAGAAGCGAACTGCATACGAACGGGCACGTATCTTCGTTGACGGACTGAGGCCTTAGAGAATAGGCCTCCAGCTCACAGCAGTCTGATATTCGGAAAGAAACATGTTACATGTCTTTATGGGATCGGTACCGACTACCGATCCCTCTTTACCAAGAACCCATTTCTTTGTGCAATCACCCTTACTCTCGGATATTTCCAAACGACCTTATAAAAGGTGAATGCCTTGTATTCTGTATTTAAAGAATCAATTACTTAGTTAAAATTTAAGAATCGATTCTAAATTATGAATAACAACCGATTTTCGATTGACGTTCGCGAGATATTTTTAAATGGGATCAATATTGGGAGCGATTGTGCCTACTGCCTGCCTAATGTTGTGTACGTCATTAAGTATTTATTCTGATGATTATGTGGGTATAGGAATGTGTTATTCAAACCCATGATGTATATACCGGATGATTTTTTTTACCGGTTCCAAAATTTTTACAGGATGTTCTACCCATGAATATGAACAACTTTCACTATGGGACCAACTCTGAAATCACGAAAAAAAAATCTGCTGTTTAATACAAAAGTTCAATACCTACTTGACCAAAATGTATGAAACAGCAGATTTTTTTTTCGTGATTTCAGAGTTGGTGGTCCCCATAGTGAAAATTGTTCATATTCATGTTCATATCATTCAACGGGTGTAAAAAGACAGTTAATGAAGCCGAGAGCCACTTTTACCGCCCTTCATTGTGGTTTTTTTTTGTACTGGACCATATCTGGGTACCTTCCGGTTATGCAGATATAGGTCAAAATTACAACATTTACTGTCGTTTTTTCGAAAACAAGTTTTTTATGTATTTTAAAGTTGCTTACGGTAGCAAAATGTTTTGTTGCGCTCTACCGCAAACAGCAAATATTCACACCAAAAATAAAAGTTGTTTCCCAGCAATTATTTTTGTGCAACGATACTTAGTTTGATGCACAGAATGCGTATTTGCTGGCTATTTGGTGTCTTTTTACACCCTGTATATCATTGAGTGATTGAAGACACGGATAAATAGTGCTTTCATTAAAGTACGGTAATCAATAACGTTAGGTACTAATGAGTCTTATTTTCTTTCCAAGAAAAAACAACCTTTCAATAGAGGACTTGTTATGGCATTATGATCCGGAACTTCTGTATAAAATTACTTTCGGCGAAAAACCGGCTACTGGAGAACTGGATTTTTAAGGTGCATTTAAATGCAACCTTTTCATTATCAACTGAATCATCAACGTTTAAGAACCTCTTTAACCAGTCCAAATATGCTCAAAACAAGATAATCCTTGATTTTTAAGGTTCTTTTTGCAAGGAAACTGCGACTGAAAACAGTTGAATATCGCTATGATACCTATATTATAATAAACTCCTGGCTCGGCGTGCTGTGCTGGCGCTGCTGCTGCGGCTGCGCAAAACCTCAAGCGGCGAAAGTACCTTATCAGTAATTATATTTTCGAGACTTTTAGATTGAGAGAGTTTTAGGTTGAAACCCTCGGGCCGCGGGGTCAGAGTGCTTGTTCAATGATATCTCTAAACGGCTGGTTGACACTTCCCGTGACCCAAGGGCTGGCTTTTACCTTGGCCAGAGGCTAAGAATTGCCATACAATGTGGCAATGCCGCCAGTCTCTTAGGTACAGACGCCAGCACATCAACCTACCCCAATCTTTCAAATTTCTTTGATAGAATTTCAACTTTACTACAAAGGAATAAGGTTCATATTCAATTGGGAAAATTTGACTGATTGGGGTAGCTTGATGTGCTGGCCTCTGTACATTAGCAGTCGACAGCAATGCCGAGGAATTTTTCGACGCCATATTTTATTTTGAAGTATTAGGTTTTAAATAAGTATTTTTTTTTTGTAGTTTGTTAGTTTATTCAGTATTAGAAATTTATCCAGTGTAGGTATATAGTTTTTTCCTCCTAGATAAATGTCTAAATTATATTAGAAAAAAAATTAACCCCCGATTTCGAAATTCTATTCAATTTGATTTGTTGTCAAGTCTCCTGTCAAGTGATTTGATTTGTATTTTCATAGAACCAATAACAATAATAGCAGTTAACATAAGTTTGTGATAGATACAATTTGTTTGTTTAAACCACGGACCACTTTTTTATTTGGTCTGAGGTCTATCTACTAATAAAGAGGGTAACATTTATAAGTTTGTATGTAGGGGATAATCTTCGGAACCACTGCACGCGAAGCATGACGAAGTTTTGTCGACGAAAGAATAGACAAAATGACACATTGCCAATACTTAGACGCGTACAACGCGTACAAATATTTCTACAATCTGTCATTTTGTCTATTCTTCCGTCGACAAAACCCGTTTCTACGGCGGTCATGCTAAGCGTGCTGAACCGATTCCGAAAATTCTTTCACTAATGTGAAGCTACAGTGTTGACAACTGTAATCTATAGGATATTTATTTTATGTTAAAACTAGAAACCTCACGCGGACAAAGTCGCGGGCAAAAGCTAGTTTATTAATAAATAAAATAACAGACCATCTTGCATGTAATCCCTGAAGGGTTAAGCAGAAGTGTATCTATAGTACACCCACACTTCGCCAGTTTGTAATAGGGGGCGAGCCTATTGCCATCAACCGGACACATATCCAGACTCCAGGATGCTACTGAGAAATTGAAATCTTTAGGTTTATTTTTATTTGCTCCAAACAGTTTTACCACACCCTATGAGCGTTTGCGACGTACGGCATTTCATGCAAAATTTCAAGCCCATGTTTTTTAAAATGAATGAACCGATTTTAATGAAACTTCATACGCATAAGCAGGATACAAAGATCTAAAAAGTTAGTAAAGAAAATTTTCGAAAAGTCTTATTTAAAAAAAGACAACTGGAAATCTCTGTTTCTACGGAAAATTTAAAATCGGTCTAATTTGACTGTAACACTATTTTTCTAAAATGTTCTTAACTAACTTTTTAGAACTTTGTATCCTGCTTATGCGTACGAAGTTTCATTAAAATCAACCATTCATTTCGAAAAACAAGGGCTTGACAGTTTGTATGAAATGCCGTACGTCGTAAACGCTTTTGCGTAACTCACTATAAATCTCAATCTGAATAATTTTGAAGGATATTGCTAATCCATTGCTTCATATGTTCGAAATATAAATGTCTGCTGTAGAACTTAAATAACGCAATGAATGTTGTTAAGGGGGAAGCGCTAAGGTAGCCCGCGAAATTCAAATTTTCTTACGTTTTTTACAATTTGCTGGTCAGCATTAAGTTGTACGTTGATTAAAATATGATTCGCGGCCGTAACAAATATGTATTTACAGAATTATAATCATTACAATTAGTAATACAACTTGATATGTTAGTGTAATCCTAAAATGTCAAGATTTCATGAAATAGTCATTCGGTAGGATTACTTGGTCTTAGAGAGTTGTGTTGATGACTATAATGATTATATTCTGTAAATACATATTTGTTACGGCCGCGAATCATATTATAATCAACGTACAACTTAGTACTGACCAGCAAATTGCAAAAAACGTAAAAAAAATTGAATTTCGCGGGCTACCCTGGCGTTTTCACCTTAAACTGTCAAAATTAAAGCCATTGCTACTGATAGTGTGTTACACAATCACCCTGCAGCATTGGACTGCGACACTTATATATTAAGTAACTAATTAAGGCCGGCTAATGAGACATAATTGATTTTCTATTGTAATGTGCGACCAGTGAGTGGTACGCGCCGGGCCGGAGCAATTAAGTTGATTAGTTTGATATTGATAATAGTGTGCTGGAATACCTACGCTATTTGATTAATTGACAGAAGTCAAAGAGTACGTATTGGTACTGTTAGATCGCATTCCACCAAACTTTTATAAAATAAGTCTTATACAGAGAATAAATTTTGAATTTTTGACAGACTTCATACAAGAACTGTCAGATGTGAATTTTATTCCACGGATAAAACTTATCTGATTTTATTTTATCCTTACGCAATTACCCCGAAGTTATACTGGTCAAAATCAGGCTTTTAGAAACCGAGAAACTTCCTAATAAACCAACGTATAATATTATAATGTGGGTGTTACATAATGTAAACACAAACAATGTGGTTGATATTGATAAACGGGCAATATTTTTCCTCACGTATCATAAATGTTGAATAATACAATTAACTACGTCCTTTTCCTCTCTATTGTGAAGTCTGCCGCTGTCATATTACATCATTTGTTTACTTTTTTTACATTTTTAAGTCTTTACCAGACTTTTGGCAACTTATCGGACACAGTTTTTGTTTATTAAGAGCGTTTACGCCGTACGGCATTTCATACAAACTTTCAAGCCGTTGTTTTTCGAAATGAATGAACGGATTTTAATGAAACTTTATACGCATAAGCAAGATACAAAGTTCTAAAAAGTTATCAGAAAACATTTTCGAAAAATTGTGTTACAGCCAAATTAGACCGATTTTAAAGTTTCCATTGAAACAGAGATTTCCAGTTATCTTTTTTTAAATAAGACATTTCGAAAATGTTTTCTGATAACTTTTTAGACCTTTGTATCCTGCTTATGCGTATGAAGTTTCATTAAAATCGGTTCATTCATTTCGAAAAACAACGGCTTGTAAGTTTGTATGAAAAGCCGTACGGCGTAAACGCTCTTAACGATGTCTCTTTAAATATAATTATGTATACGACGTGCTGCTTTAATGGCGTACAGAATATTTGAATTACACGTTATTATTTTTTTTTTTTTTTAAATAATATTTATAACAACCTGTACTTAAAAAAACTGTAGCACATGGGTCATTTGCTGGGGTCACGAATCATAACATCGCATCAATGAAATTAAAACGAATAACGTGCAAAGTGGCGAATTGAAGAAAACAGAGAGCCAGGTGCGAGCGGCGCAGGCGGTCATTTTCAAATATAGAATTATTTTATATGATTACTGGCTACTAGCTATACCTGTGTGTTAAAGGCACGTTGTATTGTATATTGTTGTTGTTGTTGGTGATGATGATAATGATGAATTTAGGACTTGGGTCCTTTTATTTCCTTGCGTATCATAGACTTACACTGTCATCTGTAGGGTTTAGCCCAATCCACACAATTCAGTATTGTAACTTATCATGAAACAAAAATTAATTTTAAATATTCATTCTTAGGTCTAAGATGCATAAACAGCTATCAGTAGTAATATTAACCCATTTCAAAATTCAATTTTAGATATGCCCAGGATGCTACGAAATCAAAGATTATTGATACCATTTTAAGAGCTGAGCGATAAATATCGCAAAAAATATCTAAAATATATTAAACGCGATACGGTTTGAAAGTGACTAGGTATGTGAAAATGGTTGAACGTAAGTAGAGCATTTTACTTAGTATTTCAGTATAATAATGATGTGCATATGTGGAGTGTCTGCGATCAATATATAGGTGTATACAGGGTGGCAGGGACATCGATATAACCATGAATGATGAAATATTGATTAATCGATGAAATATTGTCTCACGAGTTGACGCTAGATTAATATACAATTATTCACTTGTTAAGGTTTAGGTTACCCGTCCAAAACAGTAAGTAAACCCACTGACTAGACTAGTCTTCCATTCCCCAAAACACTGTAACCGACGTATAAAAAAAGGGTTTGTCCCACCCCCACGCCTCGTTGAACCGATGGAAATTCGGGGAAATCACCCATGAACAAATTAATTACATCAGCCAATGACGTAACGTCCGATATTTGAATATTTTCCGAATAACATGAAGTCTGGGAAGGTAAAGGGTAAGAGGAATCACTGATTACTTTAAAATGGAGTGATTGGGGACTACCCAGAGAATAATGTAAGTAAGTACTATGTAGGTATATGGCTTGAATATTTCAGTTATGCACACAGTGTGCATAACTGAAATGGTGGTTTCACCCGCATAAGTGTGGATCCGTTGGAATATCGGGATAAAAAGTAGCCTATAATTATGTTAATCCAGGGTGTCAGCTACCTCCATACAAAATTTTTATCAAAATTGGTCCAGCCGTTTGAGCGTGAAGAAGTAACGAACATATAAACACACACACAGACACACTCACAAACTTTCGCCTTAATAATATTAGTGTGATAAAAAAAAACTGGTCCTTCGAAACTTAACTTTAGAACTTCACTTATTCAAGTTTGGTCCTAAGATTCGCAAGTCTACAACTATCCTAGCGGCTATGAAACTAGCATAATCAGCCTATAATGTTCCTACTGCTGGGACATAGGCCTCTTCTCAATGAGAGGGAGTGGGCCGTAAATGCCGTAATCCAGGTGGGTAGATGTCACATGTCTTCGAATTTCTATTTTAGGACATGCCGGTTTCCTTACGATGGTTTCCTTCGCCGTTTTGAGAGCTGTGTTGATGAAGTAATTTACAAAAAATAAAGCGCGTTACTGGGTTCAAACCTACGGCCTACAACTCGTAAGTCGCAGCCGTTACCACTGGGTCAGCACCTGCTCTATATGAAACAATGTTGTTAAATAAAAACTGACAATGCAAATGTGTTTCCAAGTCAAACTTTGGCACAAATTGTAACTGATCAAGATCAAGATGGCAGGATCATAAGCGCGATTTTATGTATTTATGTAAAAAGATTTATGTAAACCGTCTGGATGTCAAGGATAGAACGGAGTGTAATAACTACGAGTATATGTATTCAGTTCATATTATCCATAGGCTTTGTAAAGAATCTCTCACACTACTCGCGATGAAAGTTAGCTAAGAGCTGTACGATACCTAGAACTTATCGATAATTTTAACGACATACGTTCATAATTCTGGACGGGCTATTACGTAATATGCTAAAGTCTTCATGCAGTGGGTGCCAGAAGACAGGCTTCGTTGCTGAGGGAGGCCTAGGAAACGCTGTCATGATGACTTAAGGTACCACTAGTCGATATTTTTTCCATACAAATTTCGGGAGAGTATTACTCCACTGTTTGACATTGTGCATTCAAAGTTAACATGATATCGTTTTGACTTATTATTAATTTTGTCTGAACGGAAACAGAATAGTAAAATAAAAAGCCATTAAAAAGTTATGAGCCAACAAAAATTCGTTTTCCTTGCTATTTATAACCGACTTCAAAAAAAGGAGGAGGTTCTCAATTCGTCGGAATCTTTTTTTTTTTAATTTATGTTCCCCGATTTCTCGAAGACGCCTGGACCGATTTGGAAATTTTTACTTTTGTTTGAAAAGGTATACTTCCCAAGTGGTCCCATGATCATCAGGTCAGGATCTGATGATAGGATCCCAGGGAAATCGAGGGAAACCCTCAAATTTTATTGGCAAACCTATAGCGATTTGGATATTTTTTTGAGTAACTTGAGCATTTGCTCTCGGAAATCATCATTTGGTAAAGTGGAGCTGATGATGAAGACCACAGACTGCCATCGGAACTACTCAATGATAAATATTTTACGGATTGCGATTCGATTACTTTAATATGGTTGCTAAGCAATTTATGCTCGTCACAATGCTGGTGAATGGTTGTTGAGGAGTGTTCCTGGTTCTTACCAGGAGAACCCCTCAAAAAAAAAACAACCGACTTCCAAAAAAAACTACAAAGTGATAAATAACTTTAATTTCGGAAGTCGGTGTCAATAAACGAAAATGCAGAACCAGCGGCACCGACTTCCGAAATTAAAGTTATTTATCACTTTGTAGTTTTTTTTTGGAAGTCGGTTGTTTTTTTTGTAAAAAAGTTTTTTTAACGTAACTTTGTGTATAAATAAGTAATAAAATAACTATAAAATATTCAAAACCAAGTCCGTGCTGACAAAGGTCAGTTATCGAAGAGTTCAATAAACTTTATTTGTAATTGATTTATGCAGTGGTTTTTTCATAAAACTCGATTTTCCAAAGCAATTTTCGATTTTTTTTACGCGCTTCTCAGTTCAGAACGGTGTTTCTTTGCGTGAGAACTAGACGTTGTGCGTGTAAACTAGCGTCTAACTGCTCATTACTGACACTAACTCTGTCAGACACGAAGCCAAGTGAGGCAGCGTGCTTTTTGGCCATGACCACCAGTGAGTTCGAGCACGCGACTAGTTTACTCCTAAATATTTGTATAGGAAATTGGCCCGAGAAGGCGACACACAAAGAACAATAAAAAAAATGGGTACCTTTAAGGTTTATTAAACAAAAAACTTTCAGAATTAAACATGCAATTCATGGCCCTATAAAGTCATTGAGAATATTTTGAGCGTGTTTATAGCAAAACACGCTCTTAGCGTAATATCACCTTTTATCTATAATCAAATGCCTAATACATACTTGTAAGCGGAAAGATGGGCAAACTGACAGACATGAAAAAATTATAAGGTTTCCATATCCAACAACAGACCCCTAAAAACCTGCGGCTGATCATACGTATGTATGCGTAAACGCGTCTTTAGCTTTAAGTGGTATTTTGCATATACTTTGAAGACTTTGTGTCAAAGTGCGTAACAATGTCAAGCAGTTTTTGCTTATAACATCTACGTTGCGTATGACAGTCCGTAAAAATAAGATATTATGAGCACGCTGGGAAATCTTTGTGATTTTCAAGAGATTTGTTTTACGTTCATGTAACTTTTAAAAGATATCGCTGATGATAAAAGATGAAAGCGTATTCATACTCGTGCAGTATATGATGAGATATAAATGGCACAATACCCAGCTGCTTCAAAACACACTGAGAAGACACAGTACCACGAACATCTGACGTAACAAATTTCCATCAAGTATCACCATTGTGAATCAAGATTGCCACTAAAGACTTGCATCTCTACACTCAACTGGAAAAAATTTAGATAAATCGTACCACTCTAAATCACAATGCGGATAAAACCGATATCAACAACACAAAACAACGCCAAATCTTTCCTAGACAAGCTGTAACGAAGATTTACAAGTAAGGAAGCCTCCAATCAGTCCATCACACCTTGACCCATGCTATCAGCTGGCAAGATCTGGTTGAGTCCTTGACACGAGTGGCGTGCCAGCCAATTGTGCTGTTGTGTGTAATCTGATCGATTTGTGCCGCCATGTGGCGTATGGTGTACTACGGAAATTGTTGATGGACATATTTTAATAGGGTTAAAATTTTTTGTTTGCATGTTCGAGAGGGATTTTGGGAGAGCGTAGGTACATAAAGTATCACCAGTGGTCAACGTGGTGAGCAATGATGACCCAGTGGTTACTGCTGCGACTTATGAGTTTGTAGGTCGTGTATTCGAACCCGAGCAGACACTTTACTTTGTGTAAATTATTTCATCACCACGGCCTTCAAAACGGTGAAGAAAAACATCGTGAGGAAATCGGCATGCCCTAGAACTAAAATTCCGAAGACATGTGACATCTACCAACCCGCACCAGGCCCGCGTGGTGGATTATGGCCCACCTCCTCCCACAGAAAGAGGAGGCCTGTGTCCCAGCAGAGGAAACATTATAGGCTGATTATGCACTTTTCAAGGCTGTTGACTTTGTTGCGGCTGTTGACGTTGAAGAAACAAAAAAAATACATTTCAATGGTATGGCCAATATGGCAGGACTGCCTAAAACTTAAGCTTGAATTATTCCAAACTTCAGACAAAATGGTCCTCCCAGACACTGCCTTATCCTTTAGCAGAAAGTAGTGACTTAAAGAATTTAAGGTCACTCAGCGCACTATGGAGCGGGCTATGCTCGGTGTTAGCAAGTTAGAGTAAGCAAGCTAAAGTGGCAGTGGGCTGGCCATGTTTCTAGAATAGAGACCGCGTATCGGCGAGCGTAGTGTGGATCGAAGACCTCAAAAAGGTGATTGCGGCAGACTAGAGAGAGATAGCGTGTTGTAGCGCAGCGAGGGCAGACCTATGTCCAGCAGTGGACTGCGATAGGCTGAGTTGATTTTCAGATTCTCTTGTATCCAAAACAGGTATTTGTATTACTTTGAACTCAGCATTCCACATTATTATTTGTCATGATGGTTTCCTCTATTACAGAAGAGGTCTCGCTTGTCACACACTAGGAATATGTAAAAAACATGGTTTCAATATGCAGTCATTTGTCTGATATTTTTCTTTATCTAATAGTCTATTTACGTCCAATTGTATAAAATTCTCAAAGATTTATCGTGATATGATCTGATATATCAGGAATTGTGACATGGACACTTTGAAGACACTTCCTTCTTGTTAGCGTTTTCTTCGTAGGATTGTAACAAACAGTTAAGAGAACACGGAAAATATACAATTTTCTATCTCGGAAATCAGCACAAGAATGCGACCTAGAGTTTAATGCATGTCACCTTGGTAATTTCAATAATACAGAACATGCATGAATTTTATTGAAAGTATGAAAGAGTTTTTACAAAACAGAGAAAGCTTGTATTTTACTCGCAACTGGAAAATAAATGTTTGAGAACCAAAATCGTAATAGTATCTAGGTAAATAAAACACACACTGTTACCTGTTTCATGTTATGAGTTCATCGAAAATTCGAGACAAAACAGAGTTTCAAATTGAGAACAATAGAATCAACCGTTAGTTCCACACGCAAGAGGATTACCATAATACAAAATAACACTGGCAGCTAATATATTTTTTATGCGTTCGCTTTTCAAATACAAAATTTAAAGACCGTTGGAGGCAAAAAAGAGGTTTTAATTAGACTCCATTCTCCCACAGTACAGTTTCGGAGTTTAAAGATCTCGTGAAAATGTTTCACAAAAAACCGCGAAACAGTCACTAAATGGATTTATACGTAAAAACTGGGGCATGTCGAGTGCAGAAATACAATCCGCATTCATATCATATCGGTCACCAGTTCTATGTTATTATGAATACTTGAACTCATTCTATGGCAAATTTTCATTCACAATTTATTTTTAGAGGTTAATTTGCAACGCGATAGCAAAATAGCTAGTAACAGCTAGCTAACGGCCTTTTTTTGCTGCTTTTATTTTTGTTATATTATTATTACTATTTTATTTATACGTAATGGACCATGCGTTCTATCAATACAATCTATTAGTAGTCGTGTAAAGTAGTCATCATGGATGAAGACTGAATTTTCCTACCATTTTTCCAGACGTGTTTTCTGCTCAGTTCTGGTTTCCGCCCTCAAATTTAAAAGGGCAAACGTTAATGTTTCTTTAGGCATTTTGAATTAGGTCCTGGTCCTCAGGGACGACAATATTAAGAGCTTCCAGTTAAAATGTCATTAGAGACAGATTGGTCAGTTGCGTGGGCAATACCAAGTTTAACCTTTTAACTAATCACGTTACGTAATAAAACCTGCTTTCGTGAAGTAGTGTTTACAAATAACGGGCAGTGTTAATTGAGAAATCAATTAAGGAAATTAAAATGGAATTGGTAGCTTAGGAGTAATTAATAAAGCGGATTGTTTTCGGACGGTAGGTATTTTGAACGAGAAATGAGTTGCTGCTGTTTTGAATTTTAAAGATTATAGATATTTGGTGCAATTCGCTGGGCTAGGTTTATTATAAAGGGTGACAAGGATACCGACGAACAAAAAAAAAAAACAGTGGCACTCCGGGACTGCCGACAAAAGTGAAAACAAAACACAAAAAGAATACTTTGCCATCACTCACTGACATATCGGATATACATTAAAACCGAATGTAGCGCGGTGTCGGTAACAGTGTCGCGAGTTCAATGGTTTTTTCCCATCTCAAAAAATGCCTAACGCGGTTAAAGAAGTTTTCACTTCAATAATTCTACGTCTATACTCCGACTTTTAATTAGCTGCAGTAAAAATACACTTCTTATTAAGAACTCATTTCGGACTGCATTTAGAGTATGCATGTTAAATAAATTTCGTAACGTATAAAACAGACCTCCAAAACGCCCGCTTTTTACCGCTTCCTAGTGCTTTAGCTGGAAAAAAGAAGTGGCGCAACAAACTCCCCAGCAGCACAGCTTTCTGTTCAGTTAGAAGAACTTGATTCTATATAAAGGAAATTAATTAACATTGCGAAACACATAACATTACATTATTTGCCATATGTCAGCTAGCACACGTCAATATAAATATACCAACAAAATATACTTCACTCTCTTTGGAACTTGTTTGTATGTTTGAGCCTTTTGGGGTTGAAACACTAGGGCCATGGGGTCCGTGTGCCCCACTTAGTATTTCGAGACATCGCCAAGCGTTTGGTCGACTCTTCACGTGACCAGAGGGCTGGCCTATTGTTTGGCCAAAGAATCAGCATTACCATACAACGTGGCAATGCTGCCAGCCTTTTGGGCACGTTTCCTGTTGACAGCGATGCGGACGGATTTTTTGATGCCCTTTGATTATTTCCCCTCCCCTTTTTACATACTTGTACATATTATTATTTTAAGACTGTTAGCTTTTAAATTATTTAAATATTCCAACAAAACAAAAATAAAATCAGAGACAATATCAAATCAGATGTAAAGCAGCAACTTTGTAAGTAATTCATGCTGAAACATAACATACACGTGTCCGGCTTTACCGTAGACACTGGACACAAATTAATGATGTCTGAACAACTGACTACAAACTAGGACATAAATCACATCGGAACAGGTCTAAGTCTAATGACACGTGTCGTTTTTAACCACTCGCACCAGAAATCGATGACTGATTTCACACGATCGAACCACCAATATGTATCATTAGTGTCGGACATGCACGACATTCTGTTATGGAAATACTAGCTTTTGGCAGCAGTCCTGCCTACGTGGAGTTCCGACATTATCCCAAGGGAACTTACTTTCAGGATGAGAGTATCCTATGTCCTATCAAAAATCATGGTCTATCCGTGTGCCAAACTTCTTCAAAATCCGTTCAGCTGTTTAATTAGAAGTAAAGAGATAACAGATAGAAAGACCAGATAGATAGTTATTTTCGCATTTATAACATTACTAGCTGCGCCCCGCGGTTTCACCCGCATAAGTGTCGATCTCGTGGGAATATCGGGATAAAAAGTAGCTTATATGTTAATCCAGGGTGTCAGCTACTTCCATACAAAATTGTATCAAAATTGGTCCAGCCGTTTGAGCGTGAAGAAGTAACAAACCTAAAAACACGTGTACACACACACTCACAAACTTTTGCTTTTATAATATTAGTGTGATAAGTATAATAAGTACTAGCTTTTGAGCGAGACTTCGTCCTCGTGAAATTTCTTCTTTTTTTGTTAGCCTACTTTGTGTCCCACTGCTGGGCAAAGGCCTCCCCTTGTTTCTTCCAAACCTCCCTGTCTTGGGCAATCTCTGGCCATGTTGGCCCTGCAAATGTTACCACATCGTCGCACCACCTTCGTCGTGGTCTACCTCGACTGCGATGTCCTCCCATCAAGCGTGCAATTTCTATTTTAACATAAAATATGTATACACTATGACACTCGGTAATACTTCTTTAGCTTAACTTCCCATTAGTGAAAGATTTTACGGAACCGGATCAGTAGTTCCCCCCCTTACACACAACCTCACTTTACCTCTTTATAATATTAAGTACATAGAGATAGTATGCATGAGTGTAAGGGAATGTATATTTTTCAAAACAAGGCGAGGTAAAGTATCGTGATTTGGATTCTTTATCGGTCAGGTTTCGCACTTAGTTGGTGGCCCGAACGTGATATGTTTGCGAATTTATTCGTAAGGCTAAAACTGTGTTTCAAATGGTGTTTGTTGAACTTCGCGTTCATTGCCCTTTTGCAGAGTTCCGTAAGTAACTTCACTCAAGAGTTGGGTATACTTATGCATATAATACTACAGGGAGTACCTTCAGCTACTACAGGTATAAAGGCTAAGGCTTCTTTAAAATTAGAGTTACGGTATAAACAATGAAATAATAATCTAAGTAAAACAAAATGTTGAGACGGATGCAAGTTTGTTGTTCATATTCACTTGACACAGCTTTCTTGGGTTTAGCCGTAGAACCGATGACCGTTAGAATAGACGTGTTCTTGAGAGGAGACCGCGAATCGGTAAACGTAAGGTAGGACGCCCTCAGGCTAGGTGGAGCGACGATCTTCGCAGGATGGCTGGTAGCAGCTGGATGAGAGTTGCAGGAAATCGAGTTGAATGGCGTGCAATAGGAGAGGTATATGTCCAGCACTGGACTGCTATGGGCTGATGATGATTCATTTGCCAATACCCCATGCAGTTGGAACCAACCTATCTAAATTTTATTCTAAGTTGCTAACGCGACATTTTGCGAAAGAGACATTCTCCGAAAGCGACATTATGAGAAAGAGACATTTTGCGACTAGTAGACATTTTGCGAAAGAGACATTTTGCGAAAGAAACATTCTGCGACTAATACATAATACATATATTATGTGTGTTGGTAAACAGGGCTTAGTTACATCACGCCTGAAGGGTGTACCTATAGTATACTCACGCTACGCCAGTTGTGTTTAACCCCCGAGCAGTGGTGGCCAATTGAGTGGTAGCGGCCGCGACTTACGAGTTGTAGGTAGTTGCTTTTGTGTACTTAAATTATTTCATCACCACTGCTCTTAAAAAGGTGAAGTAAAACATCGTGAGAAAACCGGCATGTCCTAGAACCGAAAATTCGAAGACATGTGACGATGAGTAACTATTAAAAAATACCGTTTTTAATGTCTTGTTTTTTCAAAGAATCGGAAATAATTTCACAATGAAACATAGGTACTTGGCTTTCTTCCTAAACGATTTAAGTAATTCAGAATTAGTCAACGCTTGCGAATTTGTATGACTCAGATATTAAGATGAAATGTGTTCGTCGCTTTTTTGTTTTGTTCTCGTGTTACGCTAAATGACTTCCATTATTTTAATAAACTGTTTTGGCGTTACTACACAATTCAATGTCAAGAAAATATTAATTTTGTGTAAAGGCATGACTTTGATGATTAACGGTGCAGTCATGAGAACGAATTTTGAAAAGAACCTTTGCAAAAGTTCTATCATTCATGTCATTATCATTCTATTGCTGGGCTTAACCCAATATACTTCTCTATTAGTCTTCATTTCGGTAGTCACCCCTTTCTAGCCATGTCATCTTTCACACAGTCCATCCATCGTAATTTTTTAATCTTCCCCTACTAGCCACCCACATTCATACTCAAAACTTTCCTCACGACTTTTTCATCAGTAAGTACCTATTAAAAATTAATTGTACAAGAATTGAAATAGGCCCTTTGAATCTGTAACTGGGACTCAAAAGACCAAACTAAAAAACTTGAACCATGAATGAATACTACACTGAAGAGTGAAAAACTTCACTAATGTGGATTACGTTCTGTTCTTGAGAACTTTCATTAAAAAACACCTGGGGTCTGCCGCTGGTGGAAATTACCCTTAATTTCTTTAATGGCTGTTCCGTGTGCACTTGAACATGTGCCTATAATTCCCCTTTCATCAAGTTTTTCCTGGTCAAGTCGATTACTTATTTGAATTTATTTTGTATTCGATACTATGGTTTATGTATGTTTTTATTGTAAGTATACTTACAGGGTGACAGACTGTAACCATGAATTCAGCAAATAATTTTCAGTCGGTTATAAAAAACAAAAACTGCGGTTTCACAGTAAAGTGCGATATCTACAGCTCAAATTGTATGCAATAGCTATTTCAAGATCGCTCCGGCTATTGTGTCACCCTTTGTAAAATTTCTATATTTATATCTGTTATTTTTATAGTGTACTGTATATTGCTTTGCTTACAAATATTTATGCTATAAAACTTTGACTCTGAATTATCCGATGAACTAGATTAAAATATCTTTAGTTACTTAAATTACTAAGAAACTTCAGCAATGAGGTTTCGAATAACTTGTAATTTAAAGTTTCTTTATTTGAAAACTGAAGTATCGGCCATCTTGTGATTATAAATTGAATTTAGAAAAAGAACAACAATTTAAGAGGAATTCAGAGCTCTACCTACTTCAGAATAATAATGAGATTTCTATGGAAATGCAAAGGTTGGTTTTGTTGATTTCGGCAAATCGGCAGACATAGTAATAGGAACCTACTGTTCACTAAATTAAGACATCCAAAGATAACGAGATTGATAGTGTTTTGTTAACAGAGAACCATTGTAGATAAAGTGCGAGTGGCACTTTAGCTACTATGATTAAATTATAAATAAATAATAAACCTTATTCAGAATCAATGAGGTTAGGTAATTATGTTAAAAATTAAACAGTTCATGTTTAATTTACTTAATTGAAAAAATTATATTCGAAAGTCAAATTTTGTTTATTCATTTCTCATTAGTAATCTCTATGGTAACAGAAAGTTAAAAACGTACCAAAAGATTTAATTGGAACTTGATCCCCGAATTTATGAACAATTTTCAAACAAACTTTGCTGCGTGAAATAACCGATCGAAACATCAAACAATGTTAAACTTGAACAAACGCACAAAACCACAAAATTCTAAATAAATGTTTAATCAACCTACCTCTTTGTGTGGCGACGAGGCTAACAATCCTTCAGTGATTCTGATTACACAGAACTACGAAGAAAAAGCACAAAATTTTTGGATGAGCAATAATATTATGTTCGCGGCACTCCTGAGCACTCGCGGGCGACCGGCGAGGGCAGATAACTTTCACAACTGACTGTGCACAATCCACAATGCAATGTGCAGCCAGAGGTCCTGCACTCCGGCTCCGTTACGATACCAGACTGTGGAGTCGACCAGACACATAAATTCAACAACCTTCGCGGTACCCTCGCCCGTGGAAATTATGTAAATGTCTGTCTCACTGCGCTAATGTAGGAAAATATCACTTTTGTTTTTCGTTTTTAAGTTAAGTATTTTGTTAAGTATGCATTTTTTTTTTGTAAGTTATGCAGCTACAGTTGTTTTCATTCATTTGAAGTTAGGAGTTTAGCGAGGTACGAATAAAAAATTAAAGAAAACACCAGGTGCGTCTATAATTAGAATAGTATGAAAATTATAATCTTCTTACAAAATTATGATTACTATGAAAAGACTTTATGAGCTTTCGTAATATTTATGACTCGGTAAATGTTTCCATGTTATTAAGTTTTTCCGTAACAGCCCGGAGTTTGGAAGTTGGCGGCGTGATACCCCTATGCCTCGGAAAGCACGTTAAGCCGTTGGTCCTGCGCCTGATCTCTCTCCGGTCATGTAGGATTGCCGTCCCATTTGATTATGAGAGTGAGGGAAGAGGGAGTGCATCTGTGTCTGCGACTTTATTTACTAAAAGTCAAACTAATAAAAAAATATTAGGCGCACTACAAGAAATAGTACCGATTTTAGTTTTAAATTAGTAGATAATTAAGTGTGTAACAATTTCAAACTTTACAAAATGATATAAGAAAATAAGAACTAATAGACTAAATGAACATCTAACAGACAATGGAGAAAAGAAAACCACACCTCAAAAACCAACAGCCTCATCCATAACTACGCTCACTTCCTTCCTACTCCATGCCGACTGCACATTGCAGACGGGTTGCACTGTATTCGATCGGTGCAAGACAAAGCGATGTCAACGTCCCGACGAACGAGCGGCGATCGGCGAGCGATGACCGCGCGACGGAAACGATACAGGTAGCATACATACCACACGCGGGCAAAAACTTTCAGAATGTTCCAAAAGGACCAAAACTTAGGCGCGTAGTGCTTTTTACTGAGATGGCCTAAGTTGAGGATGCAACAGACATCTTAGTGAAAACGATACAGATAGCATGGCACACTCACTACTGTAGTGCTATTCTGTAAAAATCTCACCGTGATAACTCAGGTGAAGTGAGCTTAAAGCGAGTTGTCATTAGTATCAATCCCTAGCATCAGATGGAATGACAGCTCACTTCACCTAACTTCTCACGTTGAGATTCTAACAGAATCGACCGGCTGGTTGGTGAATGAGCGCTTTTAAAATTTATAAGTTGACGATATTATCATCGGCCATAGGTTGTATGGAAATACGTGCTTTTATGTCGTTATCATCGGCGGAAATTTAAAAGCGTCTTCATATATTGCCATACATTTTACTTCCCTGATTCCCTGTGTTATCGTGATGCCGTGACTTGTGGATGGCGACGATAATATCGACACGTTAGAAATTATAAAAGTGTGTGTGTCTTTTATGTGGGTCACTTTATTTTTTATTTTTATTATTCTCTCTGTTGTGTTAGTTTTTGTCTAGGTCTGGCAGTTTGAGTAATTTATGTGGCCTACCCAAATGTCCTTTCTTTGGTATTGTTCGTCGAATCGTTGAGCTCCTTAAGTTTTGAGTTGAGCTACACGATTTCTGACAAATGCGTGCACTGACTGGACAGGTCCTCTCAATCTGTGTGGTTCTTTCCTCAAAAGACCATCTCAGACATCGATCTACATGGTCTTCATATAACCTGACCAAGATTATGATGTCTGGACTTTAAAAGAGACTGTGACCTCTGAGTTTGTTTCGGCCTTTCTTCTCAGAGTAGTCAGATAGGAAACGCCGACCTCATCTAGTTTTATAAAAAATATGATTGACGTGTAAAAGTGTTTGTACAAACCTACTTACAAAATAAAATCATTTATAATTTTATGTACTTATACAGGATGAAATTGAATACATGCGACAAATCGAAATGGGAGATTTTGACGAGTTATGCGAACATAAATGTAGGGAACAGCTGTTTTTTTTTTTTTCGCGATTTCAGGTTTGGTCCCATAGTAAAAGTTGTTCATAGTGATGATTACAATCTCCCAATCCGATTTGTCGCATGTATTCAATTTCATCCTGTGTATATTTTTTTTTAAATTTTGATTCTAATAAATTTAATCAACTTTTAAAAACGAAACAGTTAAATAATGACGATCAGTGCATGCAAAAGTTGAAAGACCGACTACAAAGACCAATTGAGAATTCGATTGTAGTTTTCATAGAAATCTAGATGGCAGAGGATTTCAGTGCCTAGTACTTATACATCCAATCAATACAATAATATGGTCGCTCGGGAGTCGGGAACTTCAATAATGTACTAACCGATGATGAGGTTGAAACTTTTTAACGTAACTGTCGCGCAGTACCCAATGGATGACCGTCTGACGGAAGTGGTTATAGTGTGTAGAAAAAGTGTGGTCAATGTGTCTCGAAAAAGTTTAAGAACATTTGAAAAAGGTCCACGAACTATAAGACTTCTAAGGAATCCGCAATGTGAATCAGCAAAAGGTACGACAGAAAACGTGGCTGTGCATTATTTAAAATTGCAAACATTGCATCTCCCATTGGTATTCGTAACTATGACAACAGGACAATGACCTCCCGTGTAAATTGTAGATAGCACAAACTCACAAAAAAGTTTGAATTCGTTTTCAGAAATATGCAAAATTCAAACATGCTGTCAATAAACAGAATTTGATTTTGAAGCACAAAAATATAAATTGCGCATTCCTATAGATCAGCAGTGCTTATGCTTTTTCTTAAGGAGATCGACCTAGCAAAAATTTGAAGCACAAAAATATAAATTGCGCATTCCTATAGATCAGCAGTGCTCATGCTTTTTCTTAAGGAGATCGACCTAGCAAAAATTTATGACTTAGAGATCGACATTTTAACAGTTTAATCCACCAAATATTTATCAAGAAAAAAAAATTGCATAAGTAAAACTACATTGGGTGCAAAGTGTGAAATCTGTATTAAATTTTAATCATCCAATATTACAAAAAGAAATTCAAATATTAAGTACAATATTAAAAATTATCGTGATGCTGATGTCGAAACGTGACATTGGTGGTCTTCCGCTTCCCGCGATCGACCGTATACCTCTGCTATAGTATATAGGTAACCTTATTTTGCCCACCGCCCACTTTGAGAATATTTTTTTTCTTGGCTCCCCAATTTTTTTTGACTTACCTTCTGTCGCCAATCTGGAACAGCTATTGCCACGATTATAATTAAATGTGTAATATTTAAACAGTCGTAAGATAGGATATATAATTTTCTCTGGGTCTCTACTGCAGCCTGAAAGTCTCAAACGCCCACGTTGAGAACCTATGCTTTAGATAGACAAATTAGTAAATAGAGACGCCAGCTCAAATCAAGATACTACAATCTGTCAAATTTCTTTAACAGATTTTCAACTTTATCGCTACAGCATAAGGTTGATTGAGAAAATTTTACACTTTCGGGTAGCTTGATGTGCTAGCGGCTGTACTATCAGCTAAGATGTCCACCTTAATGGTTTTATTTCTGTAGGTGCTTTTTTATTGTTCTATTTTCAACGACCAACTTGCAGAAGAGGCGTAAAAGGTAAACAAAAAATTTATCCAACAATCACTTTCGATTTAGAACTCGCAACCGTCTGAAAAGTTTGGCGAGCCTGCGGGGAATGTTAACACGATTAGAATAATAATAATTATTATGTTACGAAAAACTTCGAAAAGTAATTAGTTTTAAAAAAATCCGAAATTTTTCAGCGTGATCGCATTGTTTTTTTTGTTGGTAAATTACAATTTTTAAGTGTTTTAACTGGTTTTAAAAAATATTACGGAAAATATTCTAACTACTGACGCCAGCACATCACGCTCTCGAAACTGTCAAATTTTCCTCATCAACTTTGAACCTTATAATTTAGCGATAAAGTCGAAAGTCTGTTAAAGAAATTTAACAAATTATAGTAGCTTGATGTGCTGGCGTCTGTACATAGATCAAAATCATCATCATCCTCAGCCTGACTACACCCACAGTTGGGCATGGGCCTCTCATTTCTTATGCTCTCTCATATCCATCGGGGTATTTGCTTAACAGACTAACGGTAGGAATGGCTTTCATTTTGACAGTTAATCAACATTCATTCGTTGTTGAGCAGCCACATTTTTCGAAACTATGAAGCAACTAACTTCTTTCAGCCCGCTACTTCGTCCGCGTGAAATTTCATCCTCCCCACATTCACCCCCATAGGGGTGGAATTTCGAAAAACCCTTTCTTAGTGGATACTTACTCTTCAAAAAGATCACACCCTCCAAATTTCATGTCTCTAAGACCAACGGTTTAGGCTGTGCGTTGATATATCAGTCAGTCAGGACTTTGAATTTTATAATTATGTAGGTACAGGAAGATTTTTTCATCACCATCCAAATTTTTACAGGGTGTTCTACCCATGAATACGAACAACTTTCACTATGGGACCAACAACGTAATCACGAAAAAAAAAATTAGCTGTTTCATACATTTTGGTCAAGTAGGTATTGAACTTTTGTATGAGCTGATTTTTTTTTCGTGATCTCAGATTTGGTCCCATAGTGAAAGTTGTTCATATTCATGGGTAGAACATCCTGTAAAAATTTGGATGGTGATAAAAAAATCTTCCTGTATATCGCTCATTGTATTTTGGATTACCAATATCCTTCAAAATTATTCAGATTGCGATTGATAGTGTGTTGCGAGACCTGTGCCCTAAGGTGCAGGTTTTACCTGCGATGGCAACATGCTATGTAGATATCAAAAAACGGAGGTCTTAGTTCAGTCTATAAATTTACGTTAAAAGAAGAAATCCAAAAATTCGCCCTTTCTTTGGTCCATTGTGCACATAGACCACAAGGATCGAATTTATTTTCACGTGCTATTGACAGCTGTCAGTTACCATCTTTTATGAGTATGAGCCAATTTTGTGAACGCAGATATATTTGCAGAAGCGAGGACTCGAACACGGGATTTATTAAATTTTTCTCAATTTGAAATAAAATTACATCTACAATACGAATGAGAATGGAGCTGACAGGACATTATATTGAAATTGACAAGTTGCTTGCTTCACGTAGAAGTCCTTTCGGTACGAGTAAAACTGCAAACTGTGTAAGTAAGTGTATTATTTGCTGTGATAAGATTATTCACGAAAAGTTCTTAGATATTTACCCCCTAACTAATAAACGTATTATATCAGATGAATAGTTACACACCGATTTCACTCTTTCAGTCGTCAGAAATTTGACTTTCGAAAGAAGACAAAGCGTTGTATAACTATACAGACAATATACAAAGTTTATTAGTAAGAGGGTTATAGTAAAAAATATTAACGACTCAGTTCATGTTATACCTATAAAGACTGCACATTTTTTTTAAAGACTACCTTTTTTCCACTTTTATCTATTTCATTTCATTCATACCTTTTCATTCTGAGACATAACCAGGACATACCTGTAACAGAAAAAGAAATTGTATTATTCTTCAAGATTTCCATTCAAAACAAATAAACATCAACATAGAACCTATAACCCCAGGAGCAAACAAATACTTAGTACAAAAAATCTCAACATGTCAATGTCTTATTTATTTACATTCAACTGACACTATACATCACCAGGTCAACAACCCAAAGAATGAAACGTACATAACCTACGACAAAACCAGAAGTTCCCCGAAGTCTCCAAAGACTCGAGAGTCGGGGAGTGGATGGCCCAATGGTATTCGATATCCTATCCATCGTATCCATCCCGAGTGATCCCTGGGGGGGTGGACAAATGGAATTCGGCTATCTTGCTAGTGTGATGGAAGGAGACCTGTTTATTTTCGATTTGCGGAGTTTTACTTTGGGATTTTGCTGAAAATAGCTTTGCAGGAGAAAAGTTTTTGTGTTTATGTTATGGAATAAGTGGTTGGAAAGTATGCTTTTTATGTATTTGCTACTCTACTACTTGAAATATTGACTGCTTCGTTGGTTTAGTGGTCGCAAGCCCTACAGCTGAGCATGAGGTCCGTTTTTTTTTTAAATTGTGGTTTTCCTCATGGATGTTCACCATACAGGGGGTGGGTGGAGGAGTCTGTCAGACTCTTACTGACTAAAACCGCACGGTGTCCTGCTGCCACCTTTAGCCAGGGTGCTGGGGGTCCGATTCTCAGGTCGGGCAGTGTTGTTGGGTTTTGCATCTGGAATTTCTCAGTAACAGTCCGGAGCCTGGATAATCACCCGGTTGATGGCAATAGGCTCCCTAATATTACATGGGACCTTACCATAACTAGCGGGGTGTACTAGAGGTATATATCTGCTTAACCTTTCGGGGAATACAAGCGTGATGTCCTGTTATTACTTAAAATAAAATTGCAATCTAAAGTAAAAAAAAATCGGTGTTGTCAAAATTGTAAACGCATGTTCCTTATATATTCATTTGTTTACAATAAAGCAATTCATTCATAATAAAACAACTGAACTAACTAGGCCCACTGCTGTACAAACAAGCATACACCTACATTATTATTTGAAATATTTTTTGTTACAAAATTGATGATAACAGAATATCAGTAGGTAGATACTGCTAACAACCTTATGAGGAAATGCGGTCGGAGATACTTTTTACTTTTTATTTTCGAATTTAGAAGATAGTTTCTGAACTGAAAACGAAGGATATATACCGTGTCCCTATGTTTTCTTTTTTCATTAACAGTTGTCAAAGTACACTAGGCCTCTGTTGACAGCGGTTTAAATCGGCATTTTTTGAGGGTTCTAGTGCTTATAAAAATAATGTATCATCAAAAAGTAAAACATAGGTTCATTAACCAGAAGGAAAACAGGCGAGAGAGTTTCTATGGAGAAAAGGCCACCCGCATTTTATTTTATACACGGCAGCTGTCCAAATACAGAGCGTTTTTTGACACCTAAACGCCAGGTACTGGTGAAAATTACAGATTTTCATGACGGCCGTTATAATATACCGGAACTGCTTTCAAAAGAAAGCCAAGCTTTAATCTTACATCAACCACAGAACAACCAAATCCAGAACCAAATCCGCTACCGACAGTTGCCATGGAAACCAGAAGTAGAACGTCTAATATCTAGACTTGAGAGTGTCAGGCCGCTCACCTAACCTTGTACATTCAACGCTTAAATATCGGTGTCTGTACGTACTTAGAGTAAGTAGTACATATCTATGAAACTTTGCCCTGACACCGATATAGAATAACGAAACATAACCAAGACCGATTTGCAGTGGCAGGGCTGGTACACGGTGATTTACTCTGCCTTTTATTTATTTACGATATTCCATTTTGTCATGGTAAAGACCGTCACTGCAGCCCTAGATCGCGATCCGTAAACTAGGCAATTAACCACTTTTGCAATGGTAAAATTAATATAATAATGATTTTTGGTAAAAAAAACCACTTTTAAAACAAAAAAAAATACAATTTTGTGACGCTAAACTAAACCTTGTCCATAAAGAACTCAGGCTTCAAGCCAACCCTAAGTGATTAAAAAAAGTTAAAATTTAAAGAATATTTTTACAATAAATTCACGATATCAAGCGAGAACATTTTAGTAGGTTGTAGTAATTTCATTTTACTTCAATATTTTAACAGAATCTGTGATCGGTGATATAAAACGCTCGTAACGTCAGGAGTGTAAAATTTAATCAATTAACGCGATATCATCCATTCCTAATTGGTTTTATTTTGCTGAACACAGCGGATTTCCTCGAAACATGAGGCGAAAAGTTTAAATGCTCAACATTATTGAATTTACAAAGGATCCAGTATGAAAGCGTACAAAATACTCCTCGTCTCTATCGTTCTTGCTTTACGTATTAAAATATAATCGTATTCTAGTCTAACTAAATATTTTTTGAAGTGCGTTCCTATTAAAGTGGTTAAAATTCTGTCACGCGACTGAGCAGGGTTCTAATCTCAAACTAGTCTTTCACTCCGAAAAAGCCCCAACAGCTGACAGCTGATGGTCTTTTATATTATTAAGTATTTATTTTTAGCCTATGTTGTCCCACTGCAGGGCAAAGGCCTCCATTTCTCCTTTCTCCTCTCAATCCTTTTATATTAGGTGTTCTGAAAAACTTTTAAAGCATAAAAGTTATATAAAAAAACTCTTGCTGAAGCTAACGTAGCAGCCCTGAGTACTACATTCATACAAAGTCTAAAATTACACTTGATTAAATAGAAATGTGCATTGTGCCCATTTTAACTTCAAGCGTTACATAACTAACAAACACATTGTATTACACGAAAATAGTATAATTAAGTTGACAATAGGTTTTTAACTCGTCAGAACCAACACGTCTGCTCGGTTCTGTCCCAAAAAGGAAGATAACATGAAATATCGTTATCTTTCGGTACGGCAGGCAGATTTACGGAACATCTGCCAATCACGAGACTGAAATATCAGCATCATCAGCGGTGGTGATAGTAATCCCAAAATCAACTGAAGTACAAAGCTTTTTTTTTTCATAATTAAAATCCTGGGCCACGTTTAGGTTCCGTAGTTTTGTGCGTTCTCTTCACTCAGTTGTCGTCTATCCACATAACATCAAACATCATCTTTTCCAATCCTGTTCCTTTCCTTTACCTAGGGTTGGTATTTCATTCGTTGGGGATGAACAGTGCTAGTTTGGCTTCTTACATCCCTCTCAGTATTGTCCCCAAAACTACAACTATCAGACGCCTTTTTACACTCAATTGTGCTATGCCATCCTCGGTGCGTCTTTGCCATGCAAATTTACCAATACAAAGGACCAAAAAAAAAAATTTGCCACACATTGAAATATTGCTAAACCCGTCTGGAATATTAATCATATCATCCATGTATTCATGAATGTCATGTCAATTGGTTTTAACACCACGCCGACATCCGGCCGTTTGTCACGCTGCTAAATCATCGGCTGTTCCGGCAGCTGGTGTGACTACTGTCACGTTGTCACGTATTATTTGTCACACCGTGATAGCTAGTAAACATGTCTTTATTATGTCTTCCTAGGTCACGCAGATGTTGATCGTGCGGTAGCAAAGTGGGTTAAATTGTAGAGGATATTGTTAATTACAATTGAGAACATGGCTAGTTGTCCGGTCGTAACGGATCGAAGGACCAAACCTCAACTTGTGGACTAAACTTTTAGCTTTTTTAGATCTGCTTTAGGGTGTGATAGTTGGGTTTTAAACGGATGCTCTGTCCGAAATGTATCGACAAGCATCTTTCAAAAGATCAAAGAATTATACCTAAATAGAAAACGGCTGAATCGACCACACATATCTTAGAATTTACGACAGAAGAAGTTAAACACATTAACTCCTAAAAAGACAACAAGTAGAACAATATGGCAAATTACATCAACCATCAAAATGAAATCTCATCTGAAAGTAACAAACGAGTATCATAATATTTTACTAGCTACATTCTGTGTCGAGAAAATATGTCATTGTGCTCATAACTTCAAAACTACAGATTGCGTTATTGGAGTCAGTCATAACAAGATTTAGCGAGAATTGGAACAATTCGAGAAAGAGGACGTAATACTTAATAAACTACTCTTGTTTGACGTAAGCATTCTTTAATAACTACGTAGACGTTATTTTAAGTAAAAAAGGCTAAGATGGATATAATACAACGCCTTAATATACATAATAACAAGCATAATCAGTATAGTCTCAGTGAGAGGGACATTAATAGACAGATAATGTTAAATTCACTGAAAATTTTTCTCTATGTTTCATATTCTATGGAAAATTATGTTTCATAGAGAAAAATCTTTTGTTGTAAAATAAGTAGTATCTATGCGGGTCAAAGTTTCTATTCCGTGGGTCAAACGTAGTATTGAATTCTTTGCTTGTGAATTCGGGGTCCGAAACTATGTACAGAGGCCAGCACATCAAGCTACCCCAATCTGTCAAATTTCTTTGATAGATTTTCAACTTTACTACAAAGGTTTATGGTTCATATTCAATTGGGAAAATTTTACAGATTGGGGTAGGTTGATGTGTTGGCCTCTGTACCTACAGTCCGGTCGTCGAGAGTATGCGTTCGTTACTCCTGTCGATATCCGTTCTCCTGTCATTGCGGCAATTCTAGTAGCTAATAACAAATTCGCAAAACACGTATTCGTTTACATGAAATTGACAGGTGTCAAGAACGCATTGTCTCGTCACTGTAGTAAAATATAAGTTAAAGGAACTATCGAATAATTAATGAAAGAAACAAATTATACAGATCGTATAAACGAGGAAGAAGGCAACCGATTTAATATTACGGTACTTTACTACCAAACAGTTACGAATACGTGTAAACACATTAATCTGTCGGTGCAGAAGGATTGGCTGTCGACACCACAAACTGCCGGTCCAGATATAGGAGCGAGCCAAAATGCATTCCTGAGAGCAAATCTCGTAATTTCATATTCACGATGGGCATCTTCATATTTATAAGATCTTCTCTTCAATTTCTAAGGCAAGCCTTGGACCAAGGAAAGGTATAATTTCGCTAGTACTGCAAATCTATTTCAGTATTGTAGGCAAACGTCAAGACTTGTAAATGGGAAAAATTATGTTTGCAGCTGAAACTATGCCAATTGCCACCATTGAAATAATTAAATGAAATGGCAATATAGCTATTTTCAGTTGGCACATGAGACCTTTTAACTATAATATATCTCTAATGCATAAGAGATTTAAAGTTCATTTAAACAAAAACTAATCATTTTGCTTACCCATAGCAGTTTTTTTTATTACCAAACTTGGCATAGGTATAATTACTTCCATATAAGAGGGTCTAAGTACAATGCAAAGCTATGAGAGATCTTTGCTTCATTATTGCTAAAGATATAAAAGCCTCAATTTTAACCAATAACATTAATATTAATTATATGAAATAAAATTATAGAATTAAATAAAATTTAATTATAGAAATCCGCCATTAGATCGACGACGCATGGTTAATGTATTAGGAGTTGAGGGTGTCAAAGTTGAAGGCATATGAAACGTGTAGTATCGTTTCTGGTCCTTGGAGACCAAAGATGAGCTACCCAGGTATTCCAATTATCTAGTTCAATTACTTAGAGTAACAGCTGGTATCATATCCAGTAATTAAACTTCGTTTGTGGCTTACCATCATGATTCATGATAATATAGGTACGAGTAAAAATAAATATTGTGAAGGACACACCACACACACAAGTACATAAGGATTAGGCGACACCTAAATTATTGCCTAGTGTTAATGAAAACGGGCATAACACAGAAACAGATAAACTTCTGTTTATTTCTTGCTGAATTTTAGTTACTCGTTTTATGAAACGTTAAATAATAAAAACAGTTAAATTATTCAAAGCCCGCGTAACTTTCCTTTTGAGTTTTGTTTATTATCCTTTGATCATGAAAGACTAGTATAATGGCATAACAGAATAATCATAAAATTTAAAGGAATTATATAAAGTGAAATGAAACTTAAGGATCTCTTTCATTTAGACCAAACGAATATAATTATGTCAAACATGCACATCGTAACAAAATACATATTTTCGTCTCATTTAATTCAATCTGCCTAGCCTATTCCCAACTATGTTACTGTCGGCATCTAGTCTAATCGGATGCAGCTGAATAACAGTATTTTACGTGGAACTGCCTATTTGACCTCCACAACCCAGTTAGTGAGTAACGCGATAGTACTTGAAATGATATTATTGTGTAACGACTGTCAAAGATCTACTAATGACAGCCGGGACCCAACGGCTTGACGTGCTTTCTGAGACACGGAGGGGTCTCCATATGTAATGGATGGGTCACCCTTCCATATACCTAACCCGTGCGGCTGTTATTATAAAGCCTCGAGCCCCCTTTTCGTCGTTTTTAATTACATTCTCGTAAAGCTTTATGAATTTAACGACAATAAATAATTTTTTTTTGTCACGTAGTGCATAATACAGGTGATTTTTTTTACCGGTTCCTAATTTTTACAGGGTGTTCTACCCATGAATATTAACAACTTTCACTATGAGACCAATTCTGAAATCATAAAAATAAGCACCTGTTTCATACATTTTGGTCAAGTAGATATTGAACTTTTGTATTAAACAGCAGATTTTTTTTTCTTGATTTCAGATTTGGTTTCATAGTGAAAATGAAACAGGCATAAAGTATATTTAACAGCATTTTCACTGTTCAAAAATGTTGCAAAATTGATGAAGAGAAAAGCTAATTCCGGCCACAAAACTGTTTTAAAAATTATTTTTTTAAATTTTCAACATTTGTCATTCGACTTGGGTATTTCATACTGCCAAGTCATAAAAACGTTTCTTTGCGTTTTTAAATAATAAATGTCAACTATTTTATCTGGTTTTATTAAAGTTAATAAAATAATGACTTTAATGTCAAAAATCATTTCACACCACTCTCATTCGTAAAATAAAATACATATCTATGAAAGCGAGACGAAATGATTTTATAAACTCAATCACACCGAAGTCTATAACAGATCAGAGTCGGGCAGGATTCGCAGAAACACTCCTTAATAAAAAACAAAGAGCTTTCAGACGTATTGTCTCTAATCAAGTGATTCACTCAATCATAATATTAATAGTGAGGGAACACTCAACAGAGATGTGAAGAAGGATCAAACGCTGACACAAATCAAATTGCGCAGTGATGAGACAGGACTATGAGCGTCGGTGATGGACGACTAGAATCAATTATATTTTTTTTTGTAAATTTTGACTTTGAAAAATGTCTTTTTTATTTGCCTATTTGCAATAAATTATTTGATTTTGAAGGTTTTATCGACACACACAGACACAGCTCAAATACTGGAATAAAATAATAAGTTTTTTTTCTACTAGGTTCACCAGCAATTGTTCACACAAAATACAGTGACATATGACAGCGCAATTGCTTATAGGTAAACACGACATGCATAAAACAAAAAATTAGAAAAATAATAATAAACTTTGTAAGCGCAAAATACAATTAATCGAAATGAAAACGGGTAATATTGAAAAATTTGTAAAATCGTACATTGATATAAAATTAAAATGAATGAAAAACTGATAAAAAATTGCCAATTTTGTTAAGAGTTAGGTATTTCGTAGCTATTGTGGTTAAGACATGACAGTATCCAACTGGATAATCTTGGTGCTATTCAGAATCTCGCCAATAATAAATAAGCCATGCATCAACTGCTCAAGTGTTCAAAGCAGTATGGGAATTGATTTAACATGTCAACCATGATTGTCATGATTGTCATTCGTAAGTATGCACGTATGGTCGTTGGTTTAAATTGCTTCCAGTGATAACACATCATAAAATGGTCCTTCTGCAACCTTTATTTTTCATGGAGAAGGCGAGGACCTCCTGCCCTTGAGAACTGTCTCGGGTTGCAGACCAAAGGACCGGCGCGGGCGGCGGCGTGTGAATGGGTCAGCATCTGATTATCTAAAGTCTAAACTGTTTGTTTTCCTGGAAACTACTGATATGCAAACCGACTCAGTTCATAAAATAACGGAGGTTCTTTTTTATTTTGGGTCAATTCTCACGAAATCCGTTTTGAGAGTAATCTCGCTGTTTGGGACTAAAAGTAATGTTGTTTAATTTATCTCTATTTGGCTTTAATGTTTTGAATAGCTATTTACAGTATGTAAATTGTGGGCGTACTCGTGACAAGTTTGAATCGACATAGGGTGTATGCGATGGAAGGGTGCGGGTCCAATAAAAGAAAAGTTGAAGAAAAACAGTTTCGTTTTCCACGTTTTCATGAAATAGTCATTGAATAGGATTATACCTATGAACTTAGAGGGTTGTATTGATAATTTTAATGATTATAATTCTGTAAATACATACTTGTTACGGTCGCGAATCATAATATTTTGTTGAACATTCAACCTAATTTACTTACGTTTACTTAAATTTGAATTTCGCCGGCTTCCCTGGCGCCTCCCCTTCACTGTATCTAAGACGATTTAAAATGTGAGCTGAGTATAAGAATTTAGCCGTAGGTCCTTTCAGAATTTAATTCGCATAATAAAAAAAATACGTTACGCTATCTATTCGTACAGTGCATTTCAAAATATTGTGAAGCATTACCACCTGTAGGAGCATCCTAAGCTTCAAGGCTGTCTTAAATAACATGCAGTATAGCAAGTTCCGATAACTTAGGTAGGTAAATATGAACGTACCGTACCGCTTAGGTTTCCAAGAGTATGCCAGCTCTCCTAAATTACGGCACACCACAAACTTAAAGCTCATTTAAACCGCTTGTGAAATAGACTTAATATAGTTTCTAATGTAATGTACTAACTAATTTATGTAATAAAATACAGAGCATGTTTGGCTTCCAAGATCGAGCATCGATTCCCAGGGGTTCTTGTTTTAACACACAATACACTGAAATGGAGTGAATGTAAATGGGGCAGCTTATTTACAGTCACCAATCATTGGTCTCTACGCAACACATAAATACACACATAAACACACACATACATACATATAGATAATGGGGAGCCAGAGGGGGTCTTTGCGAAACCTGCTGAATGGTTAATCTTTTCACCATGATAAATTATATTGTGTGTATATTGTGTGTACCTACTAAGTGTAGTTTTTGCTTCTTAACACTATATACGAAGAATACCAAGGAATTATCTGGGTTACAAAATTATAAATAGAAAATTCCTCAGTTTTGCAACAAGTCGTATGAACTGCAATACACTTTTGCCCATCCTATCCGCTAATAAAGCAGTAACACAACAACATTTAATTTCCAGTTGGATACGAGAACGACACATGAGGGACAAGACGCGCAGCAACTTATTCAAATGTGCTGAATACATTTCTATAGGAACGGTTACTCAGATTTTTATGAATAGTTGAATGAAATGGGGTGAATTTGCAGTGTTTGTGCAATCCTGGTTGTTTGTTGAATTTTTAAGTAATAGAGTTCCATCTCCTGCAAACCAGGATCTACAAAGATGGCAGGCGTTTAAAATGCTAGCATGTATACTCGCATTCAAGAAACACTTCTTGAAAGCGCGTTGCTTGACTATGATAGATCTAATTCACACTTATACCATAGATTGTTAAACGCGTACTATGTTTTAAACATATTTAAGTATCTTCTATATAACTAGCTTCATATTTTCTGACTGACCGACTTCTTGACAATTCAAAAGTGCCTGTAAATGGTTTAATTGAAATAAATGCTTTGAATTTGAGTTGAGTTTGAGACATATTTAAGTGAATTCCCCAGGTGCGTAAATTTCGGCTGGATGATTTTGAACTTGTTCAAGTGTAACGACTGGAATGTAAATCTTGAACAAAATATCTCATTTGTGCGCTGAGTTATTTATGTTCTCGAAGACATCACTGTCGTTAAAAAAATTACTTGTGCATATTCAGGCCCAGGACCCTCTGACAGCTGTTATTGTTAAATTTGAACATAGAAGCGTCAAAATGAAGGGAAATTAGAGGTATTTTTTTCAGATTGAGACAGACTGAACGTTCTTCAAATTACGAGAATTGCCCCTCTGATTTCAGAATCATGTGCTGAATGAATACATGGTAACAGGTTGTGCGCCATCATTCACCCGAAGAGCTGTGTAGCACTAGATCGCCGCAATAAATAAGGTTTTAAGAAATAAAGCCATAAAGACAAATCAATAAACAATTCAGAAGCCCATAGTGAGAGAAAGGCATAAATTACACACACAGTGGTTGTAAAAAGCAAACTCTTCATGAACTGTCATTGACATCAGAAGACTTCAAGTTTATATCCAATTTGCTGAATAAATAAAACTGCATTAGAGCATATAAAGCTTCAAATAAATTATTCAAAGGACCGTCTACTGATTCGTTTGTGCTCGTAAAAGTGTCATATCTTTAAGGCTCTTCTCACTCGACTATTGATCACCACGCTTACTCAAGTCAGGTTGGCGATTTCAGACTTATAGTGTCGGAGAAATCATTAGTACGGGAGCTGACTTGACAACGAGGCGGAAGCGCTGTGACGACAACGCTTCGACGGAGTCATTCGTTTGACTATTCGGAACGCTAGCGCCATCTGGTGGCGCTTGCCAGAGTCTAGTCTGAGTTCGTGGGGAGTCAAGGAGAGCGAGCAGCGAGGTGGAGCAGCTCTCTTGGATATTGGACATCGTACGGACAACATGTGCTCAGAAACTGTCAAGCGTTCCGTATGTGGTTGTATCGTGTACCTACAGTGTGTGGTTAGCTGGTGTGATTAATTTGTTCGGGAAATTATCATCTTACTCGAACTGCAAACGGTTTTTCTATTGCGCAACAATCAACACTACCCATATTAAGCTCAGCGACGCCCTAAGCCGAGGTCCGTAACCCACAGGGGGAAGCCCTTAGCATGGTTTATTGAGGCACCCACAGCCAACCGACTAGGCTGGCCTGCGAGATGCCATTTATAAAAAAAAAAACCGGCCAAGTACGTGTCGGACCACGCACAATGAAGGGTTCCGTAGTTGGAATGAATTTACCCCAAGAACAAACTTAAAATTGTAGTTGAAAAACATGTTCTCCCATACATTCCAACTGAAAATGTAAGTTTGTACGCACAATATTGAGAGATTTACCATGTTGTTTCAAGATCATAGACTTCTTATTAATTTTCCTGTAATCTATTGTCTTAAATAACTTTAATACAATTTACTTTAAAATTATGAAAAAAAAAATTTGAGATTCTCACGGTAAGCCCTTTCATTGGATATGTCACACGGTACAGATTGTGAAACTTTTTTTTTAAATTGTCTATTTACCCCTCAAAAATGACTCCCATTTTCAAAACTCATTTATTTACGTTACACGTCTGTGTTTGGGTCACAGAGATTCATATGTGTACCAAATTTCAACTTAATAGGTCCATAAGATTCGGAGCAAATTGGCTGTGACAGACGGACAGACAGACACACGAGTGATCCTATAAGGGTTCCGTTTTTTCCTTTTGAGGTACGGAACCCTAAAAAACATGACAACCTAGTGCCATTCCCATAGGTATAAGCCATTCCATACATCAAAGAACTAGCAGTAAGCAGAAACCACAGAACAGCTAAAATTTATCTGTTCTGTGGCAGAAACCCTTCAAGACTTCCGGAGCAGTAAGAACTCTTTGCAAGAGCTCGTACCAAGAATTGCCTTCAACCAGACCAAGGCCAACTCTTTTCTCAAAAAGCTGTCAAATCCGAAAAGTCACTAACAATATGGTACTCCTACATATCGTATTTGTAAATAAACAACCCCATTATGTAAATTAAATTATCACACACATTATTTTGTTTACAGTTTCATGAAAAATGCTCATTGCATAAAACAGTGCGAATGATACCAATTGAATGCAAATACTTGAATAATCTTCTGTTCTGGAGTATTCATGTTTTATGACCTTATTTTGTATTAAATTATGTTGTTTGTCTGCACCTTGCACTGGGTCAAGTTTTTGCATACAAATAAAAGTTTTTAGCATAATATTCTTGTGAAAAAATGTGTAAGTAAGTAGGTACTGTAAAATCTGCGGAATAAGGCGCGGGCCCACCGCGGCGCACGGAGAGGCTTTGTAACAAAATGTATGTGATTGTGTCCACCGCAACCCACGGAGAGGCTACGCATGAATTGACGTCATTGATATATGCGTGGCTTGCTCGAATAGGCGGTTACATAGCTTAACGCTGTCGACGTGGGTCTACGTTTCCACTGGAGTACACGAATATGACCCACGACTATGTACAGCTCCCTTATCGCAGCGCAGTTTCCCCGCCCGTTCCACCTCCCGCAGTGAAGCCCGTGTCCGTGGATTGCAGTGGCACGTGCGTAGCCTCTCCGTGCGCCGTGTCACTCTATACATAGTCGTGCTATACATAGTTGTGAAACAAATTAATACTTACACGCAGCTAAAATGCGCCACGTTCCCGTGTACAGCATGCGCCGCGGTGGGCCCGCGCCTTTATGTAAATGACGATTCATTATGTGATACTTCGCAAAAAAGATATATTTTATAATGTGTATGATATGTATAAAATTATTTCCGTTGTCATCTTTAGGAAATAGTAAACACATCAGTCAAGTCTATGCATTCTCTTAATTTTTAGGAATCGTCATTTACATTTCAGGACATAACATGTTATTACGTTTAAAAGCCACTCATAATAGAAACATTAATTCCCCACTACCAAGAATCATTACAAACATAGATTTATGTACTCGCACCAGCTGCAGATGTAGTTACTACTCGATACGATAGCCTGATGTCATCCAATACTGTAGCAACGTCAGCACAGCGGGGGTTCTCTCGACGGAGGTACACCCACCCACGCAGCTTCAATTATCTCTTTATTAGATGCAATATTACCGTGATGGATGCACTTGTGGGGTGGGTTGTTGAACTCTGACCAAGAATTGTGGGTGCACCAAGGTATGATCAACGATAAGCTGTGTCCCGATATTCGCAGATATATTTTATTTTATTACTTATATTTTATTTTATTACTTTTTTCTTTATTGTGAATGTGAGGACTATGATTGTGGGTATTTTTTTTTACTTTTTCAGTTTGTTTTAATGATGGTCTGGTAGTTTTCGTACTTTACCCAAATGCCCTTTCTTTGGTATTATTCTCCGTGTCGTTAGTTCTGAGTTTAGGTATATGTATAAACTCAGAACTGAGGAGCTCAACGACTCACTGAAAAATGCTTGCACTGCCTCTTTTTAGGCAGTGCAAGCATTTTTCAGTGAGTCCACTCATTAAATCTGGGTTGATCTTTCCTGGAAAGACAATGGTCTCTGGTGCATGGTCCTCACACCAGAAATAAAAAAGAGACTCCCCTGGGTTTGTTTCGCCATTCTAAGGGGTAGTCAAATAGGAAATGGCGATTCCATCTAGCTTATTTATTTTTAATATGACGTGTAAAAGTGATTAATTTCATTTAGTTTCGGTAAAAGGAGAAAAGGCATAACCTAGAAAAAGATTGAACGCTGGAAATGTCTGAGAAACCGCTTCTATATACAAATCTGGGACTAACAAAGAACTTAAACTTGATTTACTGACTTACACTATGCGGTTTAATTGCCTGTAGCATTTCATAACCTGAAGTAACAACAAAAGTTGCATCGTTTACACAACAGTGAACGATTAAGTTGTTTGTTGCTTCAATTGTATTGCATGCCACAGTCAAGAAACTTGCCTCAATAAATATTAACTAAAGAATGTTGATGCCAGAATTCAGAGATTACACGATCGAACTGATCAAACAAGTAATGAGCAGTCGATTGAATCTGTACGACGAAGCCATTCCAACTATTCCAAGCCTACCGTTACGATGGACCTTGGAATGGACAATTAATCGAAAGACAAGAGAGTTCTGGGGGCCTAAAAAGGCCACTTTGGCAGAATCATAAAACAATTCATATCACGCAATTCATCTGTTTGACAGTTTCAAATCAATATATCCCAGAAGGGTTAGGCAGAGGTGTACCTATAGCATTTTACGAATCTCCATACAAAACTGTCATACAAATGAAATTGCGTGATATGAATTGTTTTATGATTCTGCCAGTGGCATTTTTAGGCAACCAGAACACACATTACACAGTTTAGAGCATTGCTGGCCCAGTAGAAACAGCCGAAACATACGAGTTGCAACTTGTAGGTCGTAGGGTCGAACCCAGACTGACGCTTTACTTTGTGTAAATTATTTCATCACCACCGGTGAAAGAAAACATCGTGAGGAAACCGGCATTTCCTAGAACCAAAAATTCGAAGCCATGTGATGTCTACCAACCCGCATTGGGCCCGCGAGGTGGATTACGGCCACTCCTTCTCACCGAGAGGAGGCCTGTGTCCCAGCAGTGGGAACATTATAGGCTGATTATGCTATTACACAGATTGGAACTATCGTAATCCTACTTTAGGGTATTTGCATGTCTAAACTTTCAAAACTCCGAGATAACCCGACCAAAAGGAACGTAGGCGTAAACATTGTTATGCAACATAACCAACACTATAAATAATCACTTTCTAAAGATAAAACTACGTGGACAAACGCGGTAAACACTTGAACCGAACCGGTTCAAACAAAGGAACTCTAAGCATTATTTAATGACGTAAACAAACGTGTTATGAAACGATTTGTTGTTTACAATAAAGGTCCTAAACTAACATGAAATTGCGGAGAATAAGGGATGTGCGGTGTGCCAGCAGCCATTGCGTAATACACTTCAATCACAATCTGAATAATTTTGAAGGATATTGAAAGAAAGAAAGAAAAATAGGTTTATCCGTCACAGAAACACGTGCATACAAAAAGATTAATTAGTATTATTGCTAATCCATCGCTTCATATGTTCGAAATATTTGTCTGCTTGACAACATAAATAACACAATGAATGTTGTTGAACTGTCAAAATAAAAAAAAAAACACAATTACCTCGTAAGTAAGCGTGGCATGGCGTAATCTGTCGTATGTAACCCAATGCAACGAACCGACTATTGGTGGATCATTATCTTGGCCCAAAACCACACAAAAATTTGGCCTAATCAAACGATTTTTAATTTGGTAGATTAAAATTACAATCCTACAAAAACATTACAAGTTATAACTTTTTGCATGAATATGAATGGGCTTTAAAATTGTCTGAATATTGTTCCAGCCATTCAATTGTTCAAAAAAAACAATCTGACAACATAGTTTAGCATGAATTTCCAACAAAAAGCTAACACAACTTTCCGAAAACATTTGTATAATTTTAATGCAAATACAACATTTCGGACGATTTGTCGTTTCGTGGACAAAAAGTTGATTTATTCGGCGAGCCCTATTACCGCAGCGTTGACATGCAGACGGAGTGAAGACGACAAAGGAAATTCACGGAATGTAGGAACACCCACTACCATATATAGATATTTTAGTATACCTAAACATTAACCTTTGTTCATAAACGTTGCTTAATGTTGTTAAGTAGTGATTAGCGACTGTTTAGCCATACATTTTTGACATTTGAACGTCACTTAGTTTTGGTCTTTTTCTACACTGGACGTTGTCAGACGTTGAATGGCTGAGCTAGTGCTGAGTTTCTTCAAATTATCTTTAGTTTCTTTAAAGTTACAGGTATGACTATATTATTATTGATCAACTCACTTTAAGTATTATATTATTCCAGGCAGACTTATAAACAAAAATGGACTCCGCGCCACGTATATCGAAAGTAAAGCACAGTAAGTATGCCGCACAAACACGCCTCACGCTCACATTTACATCATAGTATGCCGACCGGCAGCCATTGCGTTACACGACAGCGTCAATCGCCAATCACGCACACAGATCGGTACGGTGCTTCACTTTCGATATGCGTGGCGCGGAGTCCATATTTTTTTGTAAGTCTATGATTCCAGGCTTATTTCAAAATAAGCCAGACTTTTGGCCTTTCGAGAGCTAATGGAAAAGATATTTCCTTTATCTAAGACTTATGTGTACTTTTCAATTTCTTAGTAGCTGGGCTGCTAATCTAGTAGCGTCTCTACCAACATTCCTACCTGGCATGCGTTACACAACAAACGAACCAACAATCGCTTCATACAACCTTTTACCTAAGACGCCATCCACTCTACAAGATATGTCCGTGCTAACAATGCGTAGATTTATACGTCGAGATTTACTTCCGACTACCGTTGCAGACTGCAGATCCAAGATGGCGGCTACAGAGTGCAGACAACAAAGCGACGACGTGATTAATTGACGGGGTAGGGTCCTCCACACCCCATGTAGTTAGCGAAAAGAGGAAAGAACTAGACGAATTATTAGGAAACGGTTGAATGGAATTTTAAAGGTAGCTTTAGAACACGCGCTCATTAATGAGCAACACCAGGGTAACTTCTACAGGTATGATTCAGAAATATTAAAGGTATTCTTAATGATTTTTTTAGACTCGAGGCGGTGGCGGTCAGTTTGACAGTAATTTGACTTCTTCTTTTCGTGTCGATGGTACTCTTTCTCGTTATTTAATTTTTTTTAAAGATGGAGCACAGTAAATGGCCACGTTGATTGCGGCATCAGTGGCATTCTTTAGTTCATCTGAGGTGCAGGTGAACGGGCACTCAGGACACTCCAGAAAGTGGGGCATGGTCTGATCAGAAGCACCGCACTCGCCACCGCCACCGCCTCTGTCTGAACAACCCATTCAATGGAGCGACATAAATACTTAGCTCTTTCTCTTTGGCCCACAGGTTGATTGATAATAAACAATGCCTCATGTCATAATTTCCGCCGTTGCATCACTTTTACACATGCGCCTCCTCATCATTCTCTTGAGCTTATCCCACTATTTATTGGACATGCATTATTTTTAAATTTCGTAGCATCATGCTGAAATAGGAGCCTTTCGGCTTCGTACAAGACTTTCCGTACATAATCAGCCTATAATGTTCCCACTGCTGGGACACAGGCCTCCTCTCAGTGAGAGGGAGTGGGCCGTAATCTACCATCACGCGGGCCCAGTGTGGGTTGGTAGATGTCACATGTCGTCAAATTCTTGGTTCTAGGACATGCCGGTTTCCTCACGATCCCTTTTCCTTCACCGTTTTGAGAGCAATGGTGATAAAATAATTTACACAAAGTAAAGCGCCTGTCTGGGTTCGAACCTACGACCTACAATTCGTAAGTCGCGGCCGATACCACTGGGCCACCACTGCTCTCGACTTTCCGTACTTTCTTATTATATATTTTGCTTTTCATATTTTTATGGGCGTGTTAAGTTTAGTTTGATTGTGATCTTCATGTGCAAGTCACTATAAATGCTTTTTCTGTCATTCTTTCATGCATTCCTTGCTGAAGTTATACTTATAACTCAACACCTTAAAGAAGACAGCGAACTGTATGACAATAAACAGAAAAGCAATAGTCAATACAGGCCAAGCATGATGACATCTTTACCAATATCCAATATTCCCGCAAAACCGCTCAAACCCATTCATACAGTATAACACCCTTGTCAGACCAATAAAACCTCTATTCACGTACATTTATGTCAACATATAGCATTATTGGCTGCACCGGTGCAGGGTGCAGGCAGACAACAAAGGGACGCGTCGGAATCGCCGACCCCACGTGAATGGCTGGCGAGACACCCAGTTATGTGGAGGCGAGACACGGTTATATAAAAGTGGTACAAGTAATATTATAAATATAATATAGTTGAGTATTTAGGAAGACGATAAGGTTAGAAATAGAGTAATGTTTTAAGGCAAAATTGCGCAAGGTTTAGTTAATAAAACAAAAAAAATACACGAATGTGGTGCTGAATTGTGTGATCGAGGGTTCGAATCCGGGCAGGCACTTTAATTTGTATAAATAATTTCATCACTACTGCTCTTAAAACTGTGAAAGAAAACATCGTGAGGAAATCGGGATGTCATAGAATTCAAAATTCGAAGACATGTAGGTAACATCTACCAATCCGCACTGGGCCCACGTGGTGGATTATGGCCTACGCCCTCTCACCGAGAGGAGGCCTGTGTCCCGTTCCTACTGCTACAGTACTGTTGCTTGCACTACTTTTACGAAATGGTATCCATCTTAGGACCTAATTTCATGGAACAAAACAGAACACTCTGTTGTGTTGTATCATAAATCCTCTACTCACAAAAACATGTCCGGCACTATTTTCCTCTATAACTTCTTCCCGCGATTAGGGTACAGACACAAAATATTCGTTTTCACGCCCCTTTCCTTGTCCCATTAAGTTTCATCTAATGGAAACCAGCTACTCTTCGGGGAATTCACCTCATTTACAGAATTTCCAGAAGTTTCTTGCATGTGGCATACAATAACATTGAAACAACAAATTGCTAAACACTGTTTAGATAGTGCAACTTTTATTGTTGCTATAACTTAAGGTATGCAATTATATCAGATCATCATCAGCCTACAGCAGTCCACTGCTGGACATAAGCCTCTCCAATTGCACGCCATTCAGCTCGATTCTCGGCAACTCTCATCCAGCTGCTACCCGCCATCCTGCGAAGATCGTCGCTCCATCTAGCCTGAGGGCGTCCTACCCGTTTGCCAATTCGCGGTCTCCACTTAAGAACACGTCTACCCCAACGACCATCGGTTCTATGGCAGTTAAAACGGTCCGTGTAAATCAGGCTTTATGGTAAGTCCATACTGGAGTGAATTCTTTTCAGCAAATAGACTGAACAAATATTAACCCTTGCCGGAACGTGGATCCAAGCGAGATTTTGTTTTAGACAATTGTATTTTAACTGTTTCTGTAATTACGGCATTCAACCGGTTAAATCGCAGTTCAGGTAGGTATTGCAACTGAACCTAATTTACTTGTAAATAGATTATAATGTGTGTTTATGTATGTTTATTTATTTTGTGATTATAATATAATTCGACCTTGTGTTGTCTTCCTTCGTTCTAGACCAGATACACATGGTGGTTAAATATTTACCTGCAAACAAAAAAAAATATATATTTAAAGATTAGATTAAGCCTAATGTGTTTTTAGGAAAATGAGACCTACACTTTGTTTTGCTCCTCTTCTCTTAGGAAGTAGGTAGATACCATTGAGTACCAATAAAAATCGTTTTTGGGTTAATGGTACAAAACAAACATGGATTTGTATTAAGACTGTATGCATACTAAATAATAAAAAAAAACCTACACTTTTTAGTTTTGGTACACAATAAAACTCCTAATCCTAACACTTTGCCAATTTTCATAAAATCGAGACGGAGTTATGTAGCCATGAAAAATGCAGGAGGCGGATGGAAAAGTTTGTTTAAAGCAAACCATTTCGTTATGACTTTCTTTACCACTGTCTAAATCTAAGAAATAAAATACTACTTTAACAATATTCAAAGAAAAGGATCTAAATTAAAGTCTATTTTTGTGTCTTTCGGATTATGATGCGGTTTTCACCATAATTTAGCGAATTTATTCCGGGAGGTTTACGTAAATAATTCATTAATATTAAAATGAAATTTATTATGTTTGCCCAGGCGTAGGACAGCGTAGGCTAATTAAAAAAATATTATGATAAGGAAATTTCGAAGTAGTAAAAACCGTTGGAAGCAGGGGCGGGTCGCTAGTTAAAAAACAAAATTAAAAAAGAGACAAACACACCACATCTCATCAGTATGTACGCTGCAGAGGACGAGTGCAACCGAAGTTCATGGCTGCTCATTCGATATTCAAATTACCTACGTAAATTAAAACAACGCGACGTTTGCGCAACACAAAAGCTTCATTATTTATTAATTAAATAATCGCTCAAGGTTACAACAATACAGTTAAGCTTAGAAAAAAATAATTGTATAATCGTTGTTGAAAGGTAATTTTTTTGGAGTTAATTAAGTATGTAAATATATAATTATTATTTAAGTGTTAACACCAAATATAACATCATTACCTTGGGTTTGGCATATGTGACATGTTACAGCCTGATTCAAGCTTTATGGCGGCTTGGAACATGAGGAAAGTCGCTGCGCAGTCACAAATTTATTTGTCAGCGGGGGTAAGGGGTGAAGTACTGCGCAGCGTGTAGCGCACTTCAGAGCCATGTTAAGAAGTGCGAGCCTAGTGCCACTAACCGGGTACAAATCCGTACCTACTCCAGGCTGCTCTTACTACTGACAAATTCCTAATGAAAAAACCCTAAAAAACTTCACCTAACCTAACGAACGAACCCAAAAGCGTCGCTCAGAAGTCGCGCTTGCTAGACCAATGATGCAGTACACTGCACTTTTATCGAACGTCAAACCTTTTATTTAGGATCGGAAACTAGCTCGAGTATAGATTTGCTATAAAGCGCGCGTCACACCGAAGGAGTATTGGCTCCATGCCGGCGGCTCGTGGCGATATTTAGTACTCCAATTGCAGAGTTCGATTTGCCATGAAACTGCAAGACTTTGCCATGAAACGAATTTTTACATCAATTGTTTGTTTTAGGAGACCGCGTCGTTTCTTTTGCATAGGTTTTGATGCGACGAGGTTTAAGCATGACGACGTTAATTTGTGTTGGTGCACAGTACCTTATCTTTGCTTTCGAGATTGAGAAAGATTATCTAATAACAGTAATTTAAATATTAACCTTGACGCAGATATTCTTCATCTTGATCATTACATATTACCTAGGTATATTATTAGGCATTTATATTTTTACATTCCTATCATTATTATTTTAAAACAAAGCTTATTCTTAATCGTTTTAAATGCCATTTAAAATACAGAAATAAGTATCTTAAATGTCATCGTCAGTTATGTATTCAATTCTATGTAGAATATATATCTATACTAATATTATAAATTCGGAAGTAACTCTGTCTGTCTGTCTGTCTGTATGTTACCTTTGCACGCCTAAACCACTGAACGGATTTCGATAAAATTTGGCAGAGAGATGGATTGCATCCCGGGGAAGGACTTAGGATAGTTTTTATTGACATAACTCACGGGCGAAGCCGCGGGCAGAAGCTAGTACTTAATAAAGCTGAAGAGTTTTATTTTTGTTTGAACGCACTAATCGCGATTTTTTTTTTTTTGCATTTGGTAGCCCATTTCTTGAGGAAGGCTATAGGCTATTTAACATCACGCTAGGATCCTTTGGAGCCGTGCAAAAAGAAAAAAGAAAGAAATAATGCAGAAAACGACAGACCCCGTACGATGCGCATCACATCGGGGTGGATTCGGGGAACAAGAAATTTCACGCGGACGAAGCCGCGGGCAGAAGCTACTTAATACTTTATAAAATTTTGCGGAACGTGTGCTATAGGCTAGCACCTGCCACAATTTGATCTCACTGTTATACGCGTTTTAGAGAAAGTGTGATATCTACTTTTTGGAAAGCGACAAGCACGTGTTTACAAAACCAAAAGCTACCAATAATTTCATTTCTCATCAATCAGTTCACATTATTTTCCATCCTTGATTAAAGTCAAAACGTTACAGACCATTTAACAGACAAAAAAGTACTTTCAGGAGATCGACGGCGAATTGAATTTCGATAAATCGGATTGATTGATTGAATTCCGGCCGTAGAAGGAATAAAGAATTAAGACTGTGATGAGATAATTCGATTCATCAGTTCGAAATAGGCCGTTAGGTATAAACCTGGGCATGTCAATGAATGATTCTATGATGAATGTAATGTTGTGATTTTCGACAGGCTTGGTAGAACGGGGGTTATTGCGTAGCACACTAACAGTAGAAATGGGTTTAATTTTGACAGTTTAACATTATTCATTGCGTTATTTACGTTGTTGAGCACACAAATTTTTCGAACATATGAAGCAATGGATTAGTATCCTTCAAAATGATTCAAATTGTGATTTATAGTGTGTTTTTAGGGTGCAGTTCACGATAGCCTTTTATTTATACAATGGGGATTGTCCAAAATTTCTAACCATTAGATTTTATTTTATTTTTTTGAAAATTTAGAGCATTTTGAGAAACTAATTTGAATATTTTGATGGTTGGCTCAATAGTTATTTTTTTATAAATATTTAAAAATTTAAAATTTTTAAGGTAGGTTACGTCATCAGTGGCACTAAAGATTAAGTAAGTGCTGTTGCCTCAATAGTACAGAAATAAAAAATTTCAATCTGTCAACACAACGTCATCCACACATATCAAAGTGTCAAAGTATCAATCTATTATAATGTTTCATTCCATAGCATTTCATTCCATTTTTTTTTGTTCTTCCTTTATATTAAATATTGTCGATTGTTGAAACAATGTAATCAGATTTATAAACGAGATGAATAAGAGGCAAGTCGGAATGTTTAAATTTAATATATTTTTGACATAAGTATTATAATTTTACACTTGACACTGACGGATTGTAGACAATACTTGCCACTTACTTTTTATTTTATTTTTGAGGTAACGATACTAAACTGTACGGTCGCAGGTGACGTTATTTGAAGGGCACAGAAGGTCAATCGTATTTTATCAAAAATATCAATAAATATTAATATTTTTCGTAAATTAATTAGTCCATAATGATTAGTAACGCTATTCCTCGACATGGTTTTTCAATTACAACATTTAAAAAAATATGAACAATGCACATTCAATTTAGACATTGGCAGAATGGTCGATATCGGCTTTGCTTGCCATTTAATAAAAATAGAATATTTATACCTACCAATTATAAAAAAGAAAATAAATGAGTCAATAGAATTTATAAATTAGTCGTTCTGTCGCTTAGTGCACTGAGCGCCAGCAGGTGCACAACTGCATGCTTATGCAATAATGTATGTACAGGTGCACGTGCCCACCTATCTATTCACCTTATACTAATTAGACATGCTTCCCTGGATGGTAATCGCATCTAACATCCTAATTGCGTAACACAATCTGCATGACAATTCCTGCCATTTTGACAATTCAATAATATCCATTGCGTTATATTTGCTGACGAGCACACACATTTTTCAAACATGTGTTGGCAACACCGAGTGAAGCTTCGAGTGCTGGCTGGCGGTGAAGATTTTGAAGGAAGGAAGTTCCATAGAGTATATAAGAAAACTTCCCGCCATTACGAAACGAGTTTGATTTTGTGGATTGTTATTATTTTCGGATTAATATGTGTTTGCATAAGTAGCTAATACGTGTTTTAAACACCCTCCGTAAAGAAATAGTATACATGAAGCAATGGACTTTGTTGTATTGTCATGCTGAATTAATTTTCATTCATAACTGCGGTCGTCAATGCAATACCTACTCACCTACAAATTGCAAAGTTAAAATATTACAGGAGTCGTTTATGGATAGTAAATAGTGGGTAATAAATAAGACCCATTATTCGCTATAGAGGTATGAGGAACAGGGTGTAAAGTTCACTCATCCTCTATAGAAAAAGGAGGATCCTCCGACCAGACGGGTGTTGTGTCCGTCGGGCAACTGCCCTATGATTCATTCCGGGCCGTTGTATCTATGTTATTTGCGCGGTAAAATCTGCTTGCGAGATGCAGGATTTTGCGTGACGTCAGTATGACGCGTTGTTGCATGTGGCATTGTAAATAGGTACCGCTACATTCACTATCACAAACGACTCCATTCCTTTTCCACATAGTCCTCCAGACCGAATTTTGGCCAAGGCGACCAATCTCAACGGAGACTAGCCTTCAGCGCGGGATATATTATATTGCTTGTGTGCGCGTAGACGCAGGTGCACTCTCTCTTCCTTCACTCTCAAAGTCTGATGGGACGACACGCACGCACCGCCAACTTCCAAACTCCGCACTGTTACTAAGGAATTCCCAATAACACTTTGGTCGACCTGGGAACCGAAACCACGGCCCCACGCTTCGAAGTCGCGCTTACGACCACAAGAGCAACGGGGCAGTCCACCTATAGTAAAAGTGCGCGTTGTTACACAGCCCCACCCTATTTCAAGATAAACAAATATCAACTTTATTTCAATGACAAATTAAGTTGATTTCAGAGTGACTAGCACTATTGAAAAAGTTATAAAAGTGTTTGAAGTTGATATCGTAAACTGAAATTTATTGTGTAGGAATTAAGTTATTTTTCCATTAATTCATATTTGTTTACATTTTTGGCAAATAAATCGCGAACGCTGATTATGTCCGAACACGTCAAAATGTCGTTTGCATATCATTAGTCAAAGCTAACCCACTTGATTGACATTACAACAGTACTCGCCATTAGTCTCCCAGATGTGCCGTTTAATGTCATAACGGAGTACGGTATTAACTGACGTTAATTCTGAATTTCTGAGCTTAAGGTGACACAATGGGAACGTTAATTACCTGTAGGCTATGGTAATAACATAACTATGAGTATATCTTGGAGTCCTAAAAGTGAAGAAAAGCAAATAAAAGAAAACTTCATGCCAAAGAGGTTAGGAGTTAAGTATCACACTATCACACTATTAAAGAGTAAGTTTGTTTGTTTCCTTTCACGCCTAAACCACTGAACCGATAATAGTGCGACCAGGGTTAATCGCCGGTTGGTGCCTCATTTAATTAAAAACATCTAACGGGCCTCTGCGAGCTGGCTTCGGCCCCTCGTGCGGCTTCCAAAGGTCCGGAACCCCAGGGTCCCGGGATATGTGGAAGCTGGGTAACAGGTCGGTAGGGTAAAAGCGGATTGATGAATGATGACGAGAAAATTGACATGAAAGCCTGTGATATAATCTGTCTATTCCTGTGGGGTAATTGCGTAACACACTAACAAACAGTACCAATGACTTTCATGTTGACAGTTCAACAACATTCATTGCGTTATTTACGTTTTAGAGCAGAACAAGTAATGTATTAGCAACATCCTTCAAAATGATTCATATTGTGAATGAAAGAAACAAAAATGCAGTTTTATTTTCCTGAAACTCGAGGTCGTAGTTCCTTTGACCACTTTTCTCTACTCTTACCCATCGTTTCGGATTTCACCCTAAATCCTATCTCAAAAGTCAATCTGTATAAACTGATTTAACTCAGGTCGGACTCATTTTTAAGCTTTCCTGCTTTACAAAATTTCGATCGCAATGCAATTTTCTACTAGGTGAATGTATACAATTTCGATAATGGCCGCCGAAAAAAAAGGCACCAATTTTGTTAATTTTTTGGCAAAAACATGCGAGGGTACAATGCCCCATAAGTAGCTCATATATCCCATTTAGCGACGACATACGCTAGATAGGACATGGATATGCATCTACGAGTATGCGTCTAAATGCACGCTCATCCAGTTAACGAGATTAACTGGGTCAGTTTTAATGGGGCCGTGTCAGTGAAACCAGTTCAGTGCAGTATTTTATAATACACTCTTTTTGCTTTGAAAGCGAGACGCATCCGCAACCCGCCAAAAATACTTTTATAGAATGAAAAGCGTTTTTCACGCTCTGGTTTTTTCTGTAACAGGGCGGGGTGGGACGAAAATGATACTAATTTCATTCGAAAAATTCAGAAGGCAGATCTTCAAATGTTAGACAGTTTCAAACCTACAGTTCTGTAAGTACCAGAGAATCACAGCAGAATAGGAAGTCGGCTTTTGATCAGAACCTGAACCAGAAGAAAAATTATTGGGGTCTTTATCCTTGACATTTAGCTTTTCAGTTGACTCAATGAATGTTGGTCAATGTCAAACGTCGACTTCAAAAATAGCATTACTTGCCAAAAAGGAAGAATAATATTGAACCGGAAACCGACAAACCAGCATCTGGAGCCTGCTGCCTGTGTAAATGTTACTCGAAATTAAAATCATAAAAACATTGCAATGAAAAATGTTTACAGACACGCTCGTGAATGGCGCGACCTATATTTAGCGGAGACTGTTGACCCGGTGCCCTCGCCCTGTATCTCTGTTGACGAAACGTGCCGATATACTTTCTTCGACCTATGCGAGCCTGGTACTTACTGATTTGACTTCGTCTTAAAATAGCTCTTTTGTTCTTTTCTTGCAAGATTGTGAGTGAATGTTTTGTGCAACAAGCAGCTGTTTGTCATTTTCTTACGATGTCACTTGTCAGGGCTCTGTTTGAAAAACTAAAGCACAGTTTTATGTTATCAAGGTAAGGTAGCTATTTTAAAGGTAGGTTTCCCGAATTTTCTGAACAGTGACAACTCTGAAAAGTTCTACGGGTTGTTCATAATGAGAGAACCCGAAAAAGCAGAATGTTTTCCCTCATCAACAACAAACATGCAAAACAAGAAATTCATGAATGTAGCAATTAAACCAACCCTTCGCCAAAGCAAAACTTTGCTACTTTTTATCCCGCAGAAAGATAAAAATATTCAGTATTCACATTCATAAAGCAAGTACTCCTCATTGCACTGTCTTTGAGCAGGAGTAAACGAACTCCTTGCTAGTCTACAACCCTAGTCCGTTTGAGTCATAAAAAGATGAATGGACGGTTGACGCGAAGTGCTGGCTTTCACAATCAGCATTTAATTTTGTTTTAAAGAATAGTTGCAATGTTTGTTGACCCATTTGAGTAAATTGAATGGGAAACCTACGTAGCCAAAGTATTCATAAATACCTGAATCGGAGAAAATGAAAGAGGAGAACGATTGGGGAAGCTACAGTAGCCATATTACAAAAGTTTAAAGTATCTGTCTACTGCTGAATTTTGGGTCAAAAATAATAGGAATATATAAATACTTTTTGCTATCGATACGCTGAAGAACTTGAATTCATTCAGTTTTAGAGGCTATAAAATAAAGACTCGGTCTATTTTAAGAGCCGATCTCTAAACGTGGCGCTCTGTGATGGAAGAGATCAAAACATTCAATCCACGTTCGAGTCTATAAAGTATTTAACGATTTTCAAAGGATGAAGCTGTAAAAATAAATTGAATGCAACTTAGTAGGATTGCATAAAAGCATTGAACTAACAAAAATGCAAACGGAATTCATGCAATTTTTATCACCTTCTTTGTTGCATAATCCGATCACAGTTTGTCCGGAACGCCCGAAGTAGTCCTTGAGCTTGAAAACATACCTGTAACAAAAACAAAACAGCTTCGTTAATAATAGTCTAAGTCGAAACCGATATTTATCGAGCAATCCAGTCTATCTTTGCCTTGTGAGCATCGTGTATAATGCAGGTCGGTTTATTTTGGTAGCCATCGGTACACAAGCAGTAGCCTGTGACCCAGTTAACTGGCACATGACCCGAGTTGACCTCTCGGCCTAGGTCGCCGGTCGCGCCGCCCGCATCCCTCCTGCCACCTCCAGATCTATCTGCTCAAACCTCCACCCGTTCTTGTGATCCTGGTACTTTAGTCACAAATCTTTTACGGTTGTGAGGATTTTCCGAGGTAAACTTTTTTATTTTATCTCGCTTTTTTGCATAAAGGATTTTCCAGATTCTCTATTAGATGAAACCATATCGTTTTTAGAATATATTATTATTATGGCAAGATTATTTCGTTTCAAACAAAAGCAACTTACGGATTGCTACAACTTTATTTTTTGTACTTATTTATCCCTGAACGAGTTTCCCCTTTTACAACACCTGCGGTTTACAGGTAAAATTGCATGTAATCTTTGTTTCATTTCCTTTAGCCTGAAGCATAAAATCCAACCTAAGAACCAAACAGATTAATTTATATTTCAGCGGAAAAGCGGTTCCTATAAACGCTGCAAACGACGCGCGACGCGCCTTTTCCAGATTATTTATACTCCAATACCACTTAAATAATGTATCACTGCAAGAATATTTTCGTCGTTTCCCGAAGCTCCTCTTTGTTCGCGAAACGTTCCGTTGCAAATCGCGTTCCAGTTTCCATCCAGTACAATCGTTATTCTAGTTTGTTTTAATAGTTCTGTAAGCGATGGTTGCACAATAGGTGTCCTCTGTGTAATTGACGGTGACGGTAAATCTTTCATTAAGTCTGACAGGCGAGGACGCAAGGAGCATCGACCTTTATACTAGAAAACGTCGACCCAAAGCAGTCGTATAACAACTAAATTGGAGTAATAAGACCCCACTCTTAATATGCTAATTTTCTTTAATAAATTCACAAGTTGGAGGTTCTAGTGGAAAACAGTTTTATACGGCTGTGTTCAGTCACTAACCGTGCTTCTACGAATCGACGACTGAAATGACAACACACAACACAAAGCAGTTCATACTATCCTTGATAAGTCCTTCTGTAAGGTAATTAGACTTAACATAAACAATACTAATTAAATAGATAAACGTATAATCACGAATTAATTAATACAACGTTTACACAGAAGGATTTGCGAACGAGGAAATCTTCAGCGATACAATTTCCCGCTGTTTCTTTGTAAGACTGTAAGTTTATTTTGCTAGAACGTTAATAATTAGACGTTCAGTTACCGACTGACTGCCTACATATTTATGTTCGCCTAGTACCCGTCTGCTAACACATAATACGATGAGATGAAGGGAAATCGCGTGAAAAGTTCCCATGAATAAAAAAAATCTATACGATTATAGCGTTCCGAATAAGGCGGAATTACATAGCTGTGCGCTGTGCCAAGACAGTTATTTCTTGGAGCTGATGACTAATACCCCTTATGTGTGGTGTTGACTATAGGACAAAGAACCGTACGCAGCAATTTATACGTGAATCACACGCCTGGACGAGAATACTGACGACCTTGTCATCGAGGACGGATTTCCAAAAGTATTTAAAGATTTTCCACGAAAAAAATATTTCACATAAATCAGTAAACTGTTGTTTAAACATGAGCTTTCTATGACCATCATAACTTTAGCTCGAAGATGTTCATCCATAGCAAAATATTGACTTTCCCACAATCACAATAACAGTCGATGGTTCACGGACAGCTCAGATCTCAAGTCCGTATGCGGCACCTCCCCACAGACACTGGCCCACCTCCCATCCTGCGCCGCATGCCCTGACACCTGTGCACTTGATGAGCTTATGACTGCGTCAGTAAGCGGAGTTCGCTCAGCTTAATTTTGGGCCAAAAATCTTTGAACTTTTTGTCATACGCTAAGTAGAAGAAAAATAAATCACAATTTATTGCAAACATTCTACATCCAACGGTGAAATGTTATCAGATGAAGATGAACCAATCTCAACAACTAACAAAAATTGCTAACCAGAGAAAAGATCAAACTTGCAGATAACGAAGAGTAAATACATTCTACAAAAACCCATAAAAATACAAACATTTTGTATTTTTACCCGCCGTATTTTTGCCAATCTGGATTTCACAGGATATCATGTTTCCAGAGTTCCCTTTTACAATAAAGGTTTATTTACGATCAAGGGTTATCGGTAGTCGATACAAAGCTGAGAACTGATAAAATACACGTGTCTCATTATTGTCGGCATATCGAATATCTTCAGATAATCGTGTAGATTCAGTTCATAGTGGAGAACCGATAATATTATTGGAATACTACTGTCGTGGCCAACTTTTGTTTGACTTGAGTCACTGTTAAGTATATTTTAATGTCATGCCTAATATGTCACAAAATATAGTCTGACAATTAGCAAGATAACAATATCCATGATTATTATGAAAAAAACACGTGGGTACATCAGACGAGTCATTCCAGTATCCACCAACCCGCACTGGGCCCGCGTTGTGGATTCCCACTCCCTCCCCTCTCACAGAGAGGACGAATGTGTCACAGAAGCAGTGGGAACATTATAGGCTGATTATGATATGCTATGCATTCTAGTATCAAAAGTATAAAGGAAAGACTCAGAGTTACGTAGCTATGCAATCGCAGCTAATTATTTATGTAACAACTACATAACAGTTGTCACACCTGTCTATCACACCAGCATCGAAGCGCATCTTTCTAACTCCTACGTCATACATTCTATAAATAACCCTATATTGCTCAAGTGGACAACAACAGACAACAATGATACAAATTCCACTGTAGACAGGGACGTAATTGGAACGGGATTTGATTTATGCATTTAGTTGCCAAGTGAATGGCGTCAAGAGATACGGAATCAAATGTTTGAAGTGAAAACTTCTTTAGGCTTTGCGCTCTACCTGCACAGTGAACAAAACTGAATCGTCACGCTCGGGTCGGTGACGCTGAATCGGGTATATTCGGCTAAAGTCGGATGGTGACGTGAATCGCATATACTCGGCGTAAATTTTCACTCTTATCGTGTGGCACACCCTGTTTTTACCGACTTCAAAAAAAGGAGGTTAAAAACTAAAACTAAAAAATACAGATCCCAAGACACTGACTTCCGAAATTAAAGTTATTTCATAATTTATTTCAGTTTAAATGATCAATTTTGTCTTTAAACCCAAAAATGAAACTCAAAAGTATCTCAGTGTAACAAGGTATAAATAAGAATAAATGCAGTTTGATCACACTCTCAGTGGATATTAGTTTATCTCGAGTTATATCATCTCATCTGCCTAGCCTTTTCCCAACTATGTTGGGGTCGGCTTCCAGTCTAACCGGATGCAGCTGAATACCAGTATTTTACATGGAGCGACTGCCTATCTGACCTCCACAACCCAGTTACTGGGTAATGCGATACCCCTTGGTAAGACTGGTTGTCAGACTTTCGGGCTTCTGACTACCCGTAACGACTGTCAAAGATCCACGAATGACAGCCGGGACCAACGGCTTAACGTGCTTTCCGAGGCACGGAGGGGTCTCGGTATGTAAAGATGGTCACCCATCCACAGACCAACCGCGGCAAGCGTAGCTTAACCTGATCGATCGACCTGTGCGGCTGTTATTATTTAGCCACGGGTCTTGAAATTGCTACTTTCAGGTAATTTTGAAGTATGTACCTACTATGTAGTGCAGACGGTATAGTAGTCGCCAATGTTATTATTTAAACAAAAGACTTTCCAGGATTATTCTCTGAGGGAGGATACAATGACTAGAATGGCAATGAAAACAAGAAGATAATGCGTATTATTGATACATGGATGAACCAGATTCGTGGATTTTCAAATAAGTATTACGGTCGGAGAGCGTCAGGTTATGGAAATGCTTCCATTGAGGGTGTCTTTTAAATTTTTGCCGTATATTTTTAACACAACGTGCCCATCGGGGCTTCTTAGCAACTTTCCTCCATGTCATAAGTGCCAATCTCTCATACCTCTTGACAGGCTGCCACATCTGTAAGGATGGAGAAATGAAATTGTTTATTCTGTAATAGGATATTGGAATCACTTTTACATATCATAAAAAAATAAGCTAGATGGAGTCGACATATCAGGGGTATAGACAAAAAACTGGTTGTGTCCTTAAAAAAAACACAGTATATACAAAAAACGTATCATTTGTAAGTATTCCCAAGCGTTAGGATTACAAGTAATACGTTTTTTTTATACACTTAATGTGACTTTTTTTCTAAGGACATGACCAGTTTTGTTTCTATACCCCTGATATTCTATCAACTATCTACCCCTGAGAAGAAATGGCGAAACAAACTCAGGTGGCGAAGTCTCATCTTGGTCAGATCATGTGAGGACCATGTAGACGAGTGTCTGAAATGGTCTTTTTTGAGGAAAGAATCACTCACCCAAATTGACGAAAAATTTTCCATGTAACCTTCATAACCCTCAATTTAAGACCAAACATACCGCAAACAGAATAGAATACTCTCAATTTTGTATTCCCATAGACTTATAAAAAAGATGGACTCCGCGCCACGCATATCGAAAGTGAAGCACAGTAACACAAACACGCCTCACGCTCACATTTACATCATAGTATGCCGACCGGCCGTAATTACGTGACACGACAGCGTCAATCGTCAATCACGCACACATAGATCTATACGGTGCTTCACTTGCAATATGCGTGGCGCGGAGTCCATCTTTTTTTATTAAGTCTATGTGTATTCCTTACAAACTACAGTTATAAATGTAGTTTCACCGTTCTAATGACAGAATGACAGGGCCATATCACAGACCATAAAGCTACAATATTGAAGGATGAGTAACATTTATTTGATAGACAGAAGTGCGTCATAGACTTACTACGTTTTCATCGAGTAATGACATGACAGTTTTCTATTTCGGTTATAGTGAAAGGTTAGTTCCACTGAATCGTAATATCACAATGTATCTATGTTGCGCCCACAGAGCCTAAATAAGTGTAATATGAAGGTTTTTGTGTGCTATCCTCTATTGTATCGTTTCCTGGGCAGTTATATTGTTAGAAACTATATTGATTGAATAGTATTGGGTTAAATTTTTCTCTGCGGATCTTTCAGTAGCTTCTAAAAATAAGAAAATATTTTAGGTATCTCAACCAAACTACCAGTAGTAACTACTACTAGTAGTTCTAAGGTTCCGTATCAATATGAAATATTTAACACTACATATAAAACAACGGCAAAAAATTACGTTTGTTGTATGGGTTATATGGGTTACGTTTGTTGTATAAAATAAATATTTAAGGGGGGCTCCCTTAAATATTTATATTATTGTTTTTAGTATTTGTTGTTATAGCGGCAACAGAAATACAAATTCTGTGAAAAATTCAACTGTCTAGCTATCACGGTTCATGAGATACAACCTGGTGACAGACAGACAGACGGACAGTGGAGTCTTAGTAATAGAGTCCCGTTTTACCCTTTGCGTACGAAACCCAAAAATTTACAAGAATAGGTATAATTCCACATTTATTGCACCAATGCGTCGATAAGACAAAGCAAGACTAACTAACACACAGATAATATATCCTCATGAATTAGTCCATAACAAATACCATCTCTGACATTAATCTGCATTGTCCTCATATTATCTCATGACCAAGATTATTTCTAGAATTAAAAAGAGATTGTGACCCCTGCGTTTGATCCGGTCTTTCTTCTCAGAGTAGTCAGTTAGGAACAACGAACTCAACTACTACACTAAAAGAATAAGTGTTAGGTTCCCTTCCATGCGATTTTCTCTGTCTCTGAATCTTACTATTATATACGAGTGTGTGCTTGCGAGGATCGCGTAAGGTACTTCGGTCCTGACGGGGGTCATCCGAACGCACTCATTTTTTTAAAACCAATTTACAGCCATAAATATAATGTATCATTCAAATAATTACATGTTTATAAAACCAAAAACAATAAGATAGTACATGATAAATTAATTTGGTCCTACACCTACGAAGGTTCTACAAAAATAAGAAACCACCTTTGTAAAGTTACATGACGCTGTCAATGCGGCCCTGTTCCTCAATAACCGAGTTCAGCGCATAATATCCGTTGAGAACTCATTACAGCTTCATGTTTGTTGCTCGTTATTTGTTCATTTCACTGGTATATTAAATATCATTAATTTAAAACGGATTTTGCACCGCTTCATATGAATTTCATATCTTTACACTTTCAATTTCAGCAAATTGTTTCGTGTAAACATAAAACTGATTTCATCAATTTGTTTTAATAAATCAGACTATTTATTGCTACAATACATTATCAGCCTATAATGTTCCCATAGGCCTCCTCTCTTCGAGAGGGAGTGGGCTGTAATCTACCACGCGGGCCCAGTTGGCAGATGTCGCATGTCTTCGAATTTTTGGTTCTAGGACATGCCGGTTTCCTCACGATGTTTTCCTTCACCGTTTTGAGAGCAGTGGTTATGAAATTATTTACACAAAGTAAAGCGCTTTTGGTATCTTTCCGTAAGTTTATTGTCTTTTGTCTATCAGAGGTATACTTGGACGAGAGGACATGATGACTCCTTGCTCAAAGATGAAGACATCTAGTAAGAAGTTGCTGGATGCAAGTGGGTTATACAAAACCAAGTCATGTATTCAAATTAGTCTGAGAATCAGCACTTGAACGTCAAAATTAGCAAGTCAAATAGTCAGTCTCCCAAAACGGCCGTCCTTTACCACTTTCTAGTGCTTTAGCTGGGAAGAAGAAGTGGCGCAACAAACTCTTCAGCAGTACAGCTGTCTGTTCAGTTAGAAAAACTTGATATTGTTACAAAGGCTATCTTGGGCTGGTCTCTGTCATACAAAAACTGCTTACACCGCCACTCTGGTGAATATACCAGCCAACTAATAAGGTTGCTCGCCAGACCCAGGGTGGATTTGTATGTCCTACTCAGCGCACATAGCAACACTAACACAGTTTTATAAACTCGCGCCCCGCGGTTTCACCCACATAAGTGTCGATCCCATGGGAATATCAGGATAAAAATTCTATCCTATGTGTTAATCCTGGTTATAAACTATCTGTGTTCCAAATTTCATTCAAATCCGTCCAGCCGTTTGTGCGTGAAGAAGTAACAAACATACAAACACACTCACAAACTTTCGACTTTATATTATTAGTGTGGTAGTCGATCCATCCATTAGTTCCATTACAAATACATTACAGCCAAAGCCTCATAAAATTATAGCATAAAAAGGAAGCCAGTCATAATTGATGGACAAGGTACCTACACATACTCAACCAACAGACTAGATGCGTGTCCGTAATGGCGGTGCATAATATCCTGTAACGTTCATTACCAGTGGACATTACCTCTCGTTATTTGCTTGTCGTATGATGAAACATGGCTTGTTTACAAAGACTTTGTGTCTATACACGAATGTAGACATGAGACACGTGTATCGACTGTTTGAAGGATATTTCACGGAGTCACGGTGCATGTGATACGGTGAGTACCAGGACATCAGAGGCGGAGAGGTTTAAAGATGGAACAAAAAAACAAAAGAATACTGGTCTGGAAAAATTTTGATGCTGAAGTTGTGCTAGAGAAAATCGATCAATTTAACCATGGACAAGCAACTGCAGAAAATTTGCCATCAAGCGATCACGCTTTAAATACTCAACAATAGAGGGAATCTTTTCATATTCTAAAATGCTAGAAATATTTATCTGTTCTTCTGAAACGATAACAGGCGAAATGTAGGTGTACTATACAGGTGCCGTAACACATTCACTCACAATCTGAATCATTTTGAAGGATTGCTAATACATTGTTTTATATGTTTGAAAAATTTGTCTGCTCAACTACGTAAGTGACGCAATGAATGTTGTTGAACTGTCAAAATGCTTAAAAGCTATTGCTATTGTTAGTGTGTCACGCAATTGCCCCGGAGCTATTGCAATAAAAAGAGGTAAACAATTTCAGCATAGCAACAGTTGAAAATTATTTGCACATTTCCCAACAGACTGCAAATAGATTCCATCTCAATCAATTGATTGCTTAGCGACTCGAATCAATTAGTTGATTGATAGTGCAATACAGGTGGGTGTGGAGATTGGGATAATCGGATTCGATCCCATTTAATTGTTTAAATTAATTTATTATCTTGTTCTAGACGGACTTAAGGAAGGATATAAAGTTTATTGGCTGATGTTTCATAAATGAAATTAATTAGGTTAGAGGATTATTAAGATTTGAGTTGAGCTTATTTAAACCAAGATCTTTGCATTTATCTGCCTCGTTGGTATAGTGGTCGCAAGCGCCACTTGCTGAGCTTGAGGTCCTGGATTCGATTCCTGGGTCGGACAAAAGTGATATTGGGTTTTTCAGAGAATTATCATTAGTAGCCCGGAATGTGGTGCCCGGTTGTTGGCAATAGGCTCGCCCCTGGACTCTAGCGAAACGTGGGTGGCAAACTTGGTAGGTTCTCCTCTGTCTAATCTATCGGGAATTAAAAGCGTGATGTTATGTAACTTCATAAGTTAGTGCCACTATAAAAACTCATCGAGATTCGAGCAAGACAATATCGATGTTTTCATTTGTGGTCAACACTAAAAATAATTTTCGATTTCACGATACAATAATGATACAAAAGGTCGATATAATACAATAATTTCGACCTTAGTAACTTGTAAAGCAGAATGATCTCTAAAAGAAATATGTTACGGAAATACAAAAATATTTTATGTGGGTCATAATAATTCTATCGAGTGTAATAATATCTTTGTCCAAAAAATCCCGGACAAAGGTTAATACGCAACCGATGCCCGTTACAGACGTTTTCCTTATTATCTTTGTTATAATATAACATTCACAATGTTTTCTATATGATTAGATAAATCTGTTGACGTCTATCAGAAAATCCACTTCATGTATAAACGAGACAATATGGCGGCGAAAAATATATCTATTAACGTGTAATACGTAATAAAATCTTTATTGCTTGCTTCTTGATTCAAGATTGTCAATAAAACAAACAACAAGAGTCTCATCTCATCTTGTCTCTGAATTGAGAATTCGAGAGAACTTTACATTAGACATAGAAAAAAAAAAAAAAAAAATTCCTTGGACATTTCACACAACGTATATACATAGTCTCAAGCTAAGCAACCTAATGCTTGTGTTAATGGCTGATAAACTACTTATATACGTTTTTTTTTGTAAATACATACATAGTATAGATAAAACACCCAGACCCGGAACAAATACTTGTAGGTCGTACAAATATTTGTTCCGTGCGGGAACCGAACCCGCGACATGCTGCGCAGCAGTCAATCGCTCAACCACTGTGTTATTTCTCAAAACTTTCCACACGATATTATCCTCATTTATCCGCAACACATGCCCATACCAGAGTCCATGACAACCGATTTCCACACAACTTTTCAGTTACCGGTGCCACTTTCAGATTTCATCTTACATAATGTACAGACGCCAGCAGATCAAGCTACTACAATCTGTCAAATTTCTTTAATAAATTTTCAACTTTATCACTCAAGCATAAGGTTCAAAGTTAATTGGGAAAATTTGACAGTTTCGGGTAGCTTGATGTTTAGCGAAACTGCAGACATGCTATCGATATCTAAATACGATAACATAAAAATATTTGCTGTTTTTTCTTCGCGGTCGTTGACCCCTCAACGTCCGCTGGTAATGTTGTAAGTAACTTGCAGTGTGAGTTGAGAAAATATATTTTATCGTTACCAGTCATGTCTGTGAAGCTTACACAATAAAAACTGATATTTAAAATAAATATTTATAATATTAATTTCTTTTTTGTTTTATCCTATTTAGATATACTCATCACGTCAGCAGTTTCGCTAGCTAATATAATTTGACCGTGTATACCTACTTAAATTATTCAAAGCACTTTATTTACTGAAAAAGTTAAGCTGTTCAATTATTTTTTTGTAGGTGTGTGTGGTTTCGACGCTTACATTCTTAATTAATCATACCAATTAAGTAATTAGCAATTTACACATCAAAATATGTAGCGCGATTTTCTATCCCAATTACTCAATAGTCTAGCTCTTCCCATTATTAGACGAAACAATGGTAGTTCATTGAACTTTGAAAAGAAAAAAGATACAAGTGAACAATGTTATCTTCGAAATCGATTTAAGCTCCGATGTTTATCACAATGATTACCACAAATTAATATACTTAATCCGAGATAATTACAGATGAAATGGCAAATGGGAATATAATATAATGTTGTGAATATGCGTTGATCCTGCGAGTTCTATGCCCGATTTACATTATTCCAGCTCAATGAATCACTCTAGCACTGGACTGGACTGGATGTTATGCACTGATCCAGTCATTTAAAAGCTATTAAATTGTAAAAGTTCAATCTCCGCAAGAGACAACAAATACGTGGCGATAGACTGGCCATTTACTCGATTCTAGTGGTGATGAGTTCATTTGCTGGACTGCAATGCTAAAGGCAACCCGCAAGAGTTACCTTGAGGCTTGGCCTGGATGACGTAAGCGCACGTCGCGTCCATGGTGAGAGCGGTGACAGCACGGGGGTTAGAGAGGGGCCGCTCGGGTCTCAAGCTCAAGGTTCGCCCTTGCGGGTTGTACGTCACACGTACAACCCGCAAGGGTGAACCTTGAGCTCCTTGGAATCCTACTAATCTAAAATTAACGTAAAAACGGCTGCGGATTTGGATGGAATTTGGCACACAGCTGGATAGTTTTTCATCCACGCGGGTGAAACAGCGGGCGAAAGCTAGTATGCAATAAAATTAGTCTTCTACCGCCCATGGCCTTTGCTCGTGCAGAATTGTATTGAATTTTTTACAGGATATTCCTTTATCGATAACACGGTAATTGATTAACGACCGATTATTAGCCGATGAAAATTGGTCTCATTTTCCTTACTCATGGGCTGCTGATTAGAACAGGAAAAACTGCGTTGTGTTTGTTGTATTATGTCGTAATAGAATTATTGCGAACCTATGATAAGGTGATTAGATTCCCGAGACTAAAAATGCGATTTATGCAATTCAGCTAGGTACCTAAAAGCAGTACTTTTTGAGGCCACGTGGAATCATATTGGTAATTACAGTCAAATATGTTTCATTCCTTGGAAATGGCACGTCGTTGCGCTTAGTTTATATTTTGAGGTATGGTGCACTAAGCACTTATTTGATGGCACCTGGTCTAAGCTATTACACAGTACACTCATAGCATCGAAACAAAATTTTCTTGAGGCGTTGACAAACACAATATTTAAACAATGCATTGATTACTGTTAGCCTGCATCATCCCACTGCTGGGCAAAGGCCTCTCCCCATGACTTCCAGCTCTTTCGATCCAGGGCTAAAGTTGACCACTGGTCGTTTGTTTTCTCCAGCTCGTTCCGCCCTCTTCTTCAGAGTCTGCCGCGACGACTACTAGCTGTGTCAGAGCTCGACGTGGTGGTTATTTTGGCCCACAAATAACAACAGCATCAGCATTGTTTACGAGACAAAAAGATCTGATTAGGTTTATTATATCCTACAAATTGGACTCTAAAATGCTGCATGCTTGAAAATCATAACATTGTAATGTCACTCAGGCTGGCTGGACAAATCTTCAAAATAACTCGCATTTAACTAGGTTAATAGGGCATTTTATGTGACGGCTAAACACCCTTATTTCAGAATTTGTGACGCAACAGAATCTTAGATAATCGATCGAAAACGTGTCCAGCCATCTTGAAAAACCACTTTTCGCTGGTCTCTCAATCTCGGTAACGGAAGTGATTTTGACGACATTTTGCTTATCAACGGGCGTCACATAAATTTGTGACAGGCATCGAGCTAAAAGTTTTGTGATACGTACAGCGGTTTAGTAGAAAAATGCAAAAATCTGTGTCCAGCCATCTTGATTTTACGTATAAAACTTTTGGCTGGCACTTCCGAATCTCAATAACGGGAGCGTTTTCGAATATGGTTCCTTTACTAACATTTAGTGACGCAATTTGTGACAGTAATAACGTTTGATTTATGGCGTCACATGTAAGGGTTTACGAGAAATCAATAAAAACTTAATGTCCAGCCAACCTGAGCTCAAGCTGGCTGGACACATGTATCTCCGCTGCGTGATGATCTACGGCCTTCGAAATATGTTCAAATTTTTGTGACGGGGACGATAATGATTTACTGAATTTGTGACGGAGAAACTTTGAGTAGTTTCAAAGATATTGATCATTTAAGTTTTCCCATACAAACATCCATTAATATTGTGAGGTGACCATCATTTTTACATAAATAAAGGATTTTTTTTAATCGACTAATCGGCCGGTAGCAGCCACGCCTGCTTTGTATTTGATTTTCATAGATGGCGCTGAGAAAACATCGTTCTTAAGAACAATGTTTCATCGATGTTACCAGTTTCAACATCGATGTTTATGAACGATACATCGATGCGGCCATTTATTTAATTTCAACTACAGATAACTTATTAGAATCGTGGATTCTTATTGGTTTTTTGGCATAAAAATACCACAGCCAATTACTCTACTAAAGAAAATAGAATGACAGCGATACTCCCATAGACAAAATTACTAAAAATAAAATTGTGCAGACCGTATCGCGCTCGCTGTCACCGTTTATATATTTGATTAAAATGACGACCACCGACTTCATTTGCGCTTCAAACACTTAGGGCGGCGGTAAAAACAACGTTGTGGTACAAGGCGGGGGTTACTGAAGCGCAAATGGAGTTGATTGTCGTCATTTGAAACGCTCAATAAAAAGTACAAATCAATAAATGTGATTTTATTTACAGCAAACATTATTTTTTCATTTAAATACCTTGGAGCATTAGTTATCCTGACACAATATCTACCTATGTACTTACCATGAAAAACACCAATACCTACCTACTAAAAAGAGTAGGTATCTGCATGTAAATAAGCAATAACATCAAAAAATTACCCCTCCCCCCCTTCCTCACTTCTACACTTTTGTCTTCTATCGATTTAAGGAGGAAGCGCTAAAGTAGCCCGCGAAATTCAAATTTTCTCACGTTTTTTGCAATTTGCTGGTCAGTATTAAGTTGTACGATGATTAAAATACGATTCGCGGCCGTAACAAAATGTATTTACAGAATTATAATCTATCATTCATCAACACAACTCTCTAAGACCAAGTAATCCGCAAGAATGACTATTTCATGAAATCTTCACATTTGGGGATTATACTAAGTTAACAAGTTGTATTACTGATTGTAATGATTATGATTCTGTAAATACATATTTGTTACGACCGCGAATCATATTTTAATCAACGTACCACTTAATACTGACCAGCAAATTGCAAAAAACGTAAGAAAATTTGAATTTCGCGGGCTACTTTAGCGCTTCCTCCTTAAATACCTACAGTTGTTCGTATTAATATCACCAAAACACGGATTTTCATCCATTAAAGAAAACACCTTAAAACATACTTAGTCCTACATAAAACCTACATTATTGGTAACCCTACTGCAGTGTTTGTATGGGAAGATTTAAATGATCAATATCTTTGAAACTACTCAAAGTTTCTCCGTCACAAATTCAGTAAATCATTATCGTCCCCGTCACAAAAATTTGAACATATTTCGAAGGCCGTAGATCATCACGCAGCGGAGATACATGTGTCCAGCCAGCTTGAGCTCAGGTTGGCTGGACATTAAGTTTTTATTGATTTCTCGTAAACCCTTACATGTGACGCCATAAATCAAACGTTATTACTGTCACAAATTGCGTCACTAAATGTTAGTAAAGGAACCATATTCGAAAACGCTCCCGTTATTGAAATTCGGAAGTGCCAGCCAAAAGTTTTATACGTAAAATCAAGATGGCTGGACACAGATGTTTGCATTTTTCCACTAAACCGCTGTACGTATCACAAAACTTTTAGCTCGATGCCTGTCACAAATTTATGTGACGCCCGTTGATAAGCAAAATGTCGTCAAAATCACTTCCGTTACCGAGATTGAGAGACCAGCGAAAAGTGGTTTATCAAGATGGCTGGACACGTTTTAGATCGATTATCTAAGATTCTGTTGCGTCACAAATTCTGATATAAGGGTGTTTAGCCGTCACATAAAATGCCCTATTGACCTAGTTAATTGCGAGTTATTTTGAAGATTTGTCCAGCCAGCCTGAGTGACATACATTGTATGGTAATCTGATTGCACACAACTGCGCATGTTTTACACGACTAAATAAAGTGATTTCAGACTCGACACATGTCTACGTTTATTGTAGAACAATAAGTTTACTAACAAACGTGCAGTCCCTAATTGCGCCTTAAGTATTAATGTTCAGCGCATTACCGCCGTTTATTTAACTTTCCTTACGTCTATACAATAGTATAAACCTTTGTTTAGCATCCAGCATATCTTGACACTTCACAATAGAGCTAGGAATAATCAGCTTATAATGTTAAACTGCTGGGACACAGGCTTCCTCTCTTTGAGAAGGGGGTGGGCCATATATCCACCACGCGGGCCCAGTGCGACTTGGTGGATGTCACATGTCTTCGATTTTTCGTTTCTAGGACATGGAGATGTCCTCACGATGTTTTCATTCACCGATTTGAGAGCAGTGGTGATGAAATTAAATACACATAGTAAAGTGCCTACCTGGGTTCGAACTCACGACCTTACAACTCGTAAGGTTCTCATTTAATAACATCCATCTGTTTCTTACTAAACTGCAACTATACTCTATATCCGACGACCCAGACACTTAACTCTTTTGGTGACTGTACCTAAAGAGAAACCTAAAATTGGATAAGAAAGATTTCAAAACAGAAGAAGAACTAGCAGGGGATCGAAGAGGGGGGGGGGGAGGGGATCAGACCGAAATAAATCGCCGTGTCGATGTCGTAGGGGCTAGCCGATTAAATTTACCTAACTGAAAATTTCCTACTAGAAAAACCCAATACTTAATTGTCACCCTTCTACCGGGGCTTGAATTGCTACTACGCTCAGCAGGCATGCTTGCAGCAACCAAACCAATAACCATAACATCATGCCCTGTTTCCTCGAAGGGTTGGGCAGAGGTGTACCTACTTACCCCCTTACTAATAAACGTTGTTTAGCGTCTGTACAGTTACACAACGCTTTGTCTTCTGCTTCCGAAAGTCAAATTACTGACGACTGAAAGAGTGAAATCGGTGTGTAACCATTCATCTGATATAATACGTTTATTAGTAAGGGGGTTATAGTACACACAGGCCACATTACGCCAGTTATGTTTAAGTCCCATGTAATAGGGGGCGAGCCTATTGCCATCAACCGGGCACAAATCCAGACTCCGGGTTGCTACTGAGAAATTTCAGATAGAAAAACCCAACAACCATTTACAAGACCTGGGAATCGGACCCAGGACCTCGCCGTCCTGAGACCAACGAGGCAGAAATCAAAAAAGTAGGTAGGTAGTGAATTTACTACCTCGTTATGAAAATCCAGATCCCATTTTCACTGCAGCTCTAGTTACAATAGGCGCTCGGTGCAAACATAGACACGTGTTACCATTTTACGTCGCTTTTCTGTTTATCGTGTCAACCTGTGTTTGTAAACAATTCGCGTGATATGTCAGACTGACGTATTTATTTTTACGTACCTAGCACGCGACTGTACTGTCTGCGATGTTAAGAATCAAGTCGTTACAAGCGTTCAACCAACTCTGTATACACCTGGGTAGTCACAGATGTGTATTTGCACCTTGTTTGCAGGCTGCAGGCAATAGAGACTCCTTAGGTCCAAATGTCCCGATTCGCAGGACCAAAAAGGTCCAAAAGATTGATTAGGAAACACATTAATTGAATCGGGATCCTGCCGTTTTGCCGAAAAGATTTTGCCAAAATTTCACTACCCAAACTTTTAGCAACCTTTTTTTATACCAATGCAATTTTTGGATTGATTTTAGTACGCACATTTACATTTGGTAAAATTTTTACTTGGCAGAATATTATCAAGGATAATGTCATTTAGGCATTTGAGCTTTAATCTAATGATTTATTACGGCAAACAATCTTTATACAATAAACGTTTGGTCAAATGATTTGTTATGAAAAATAAAAATATATATATATAATTTATATACTTTTTTTTTTGGGAATTATCGTTGAACCGATGTCTTAGGTACCTATTTAAAAAGGTATGTTTATAGTTGTCAAAAGTAGCAAAGAAATTACGACGTTGACGTTTGTTGATGTTTCAAATTAATATTATTTCAAGTTAAACAAATATCAACATTATTTTAATGGCAATTAATTTGATTTCAGAGTGACTAGCACTTTTGAAAAAATCCGCTTGAAGTTGAAGCGTAAACTGAACTTTATTGCGTAGGATTTAAAGTTGTTTTTCCATAATCTGATATTTGTTTACATTTTTGGGAAATAAATCGCGAATGCGGTATAACTGTATTTAAAGCCACTCCGCTAAGAACGCCTAAGCACATTAGGCAAGATTACCTCCACCTCCAACACACGTATTTAACATGTACCTAACAAGTACCACTTAATGTTTCACAGACGAACATAGACCGGTATGTATTTGACGAGCTTTACCCAAAGGTTAGCTATGTTCATGAATAGTTGAACACTCTTGAACTTTATCGTCTTACCCTTTGATTTTCAGCCGTAAAGTGCAGTTATTAGCTACGCTACAAGTAGCAGGTAAGCTATTTACTGGTTCTAGGAATGGTTTAGTGGTAGTCCAGCGGAATAATTGCGTAACTTACACACTAAGGGTCAGCTCACACCGAGACGCGAAGCGACGCTGCGCGCACACTTTTAAAGAGCGATTCACGCGGTTTCGCGGTTTTCGCGGTTTTTTTTTCTGCTTTGTAGTTTGGCGGAGGTAAAAATATCTTGTTTAAAATTATTTCTGTGAATAAACACTTTATCATTTTTTTTTTTTTTTTTTTTTAAATATAACTTTATTTTCTACACGAAAAGATACACATTACGCTGTGAGAATTCAGAATACGTTGCGCCATGCAGCGCTGCGCCGCGTGATGCCTCGCGGCGTAGAGCGACGCATCGTGCCGCAGCGGTGCGTCGTTGGTAAGCGCGGCGTTCATGAGCGGCGCTGCACCTCACGAGACCGCACGACGCAGCGCGTGCCGCTTGACGCCGCTGCTCAACAACGTTAATAACGCAATGAATTTTGTTGAACTGTCAAAATGCAAGCCACTCTACTGTTACTGTTATTTACCCCGCTGAAATACCACACACCTCAGACCAAATAAAAAACCAAGACAGAGGGCTGTCAACAGTAAAGTGAAGCCGGTTTCGTAAACATGTGTGCACTCAGTGAGGTATAGTTTGATTGTAAATGTGTGCGTGTGAGCGTGTATGCACAGAGCGTAGGTGTAGTTTTGGAATGCTTCACTGTATCGTCCTCAGCGCTCTGCCTTGGTTTTTTATTTGGTCTGAGCGACACACTTAAAAGTATAGAAATCCAGAAACGCCGCTATTTAAAAGCAGTAAAACCCATATACCACATAACACACAATGTAAGTCAGACGACACGAGGCGAGGCAGCCTAACTAACATCCCGTTCCCTGATTGGCTAACGCTGGTCGTCTGCGGTCGTCTAATTGGCTTAAAGCAGATCAGTGCGCTAGCGGATTGGTTAATAATAAAGGCAGCTTGCCGTGCGTTATGTAGTAAAAGTTGCATGATGCATAAATGTCAAATGCCCGTTAATTGATCCTATCAGTTTGCGTGGAAGGGCAGCTGATAAACTATCGTGGTTATATTAAAAATAAACATTGAGGGCAAATTAATTGGGCTGAGTGCTAGTGACCTTCTGGGAAAACTTAGAAAATTATGAGTTTGACGTTATTGCATAGGAATTGAGTGATAGAACTTATATTCAAGTAGAACTAATTGGCTTGGAAGTGAGTGAGATTACATTGGTAAGCTGACAACAAGCACTCACTCATTCCACAACGCTTACAGAATTGAAAGACGGGAAATACTTATAGGTAAATTACGCTATTGATAGCTATATCTTATCACTGACCCATAAAAAACGCTTTCAATAAAAACAAGAAAACGTGGAGAAATAAACCGTATAAAATACATATAACTATTTAAATAAATATAACTGTGGAGTAGACTGATGATATATCATCGTTAAGTAACTGCACTTTGGGGGTCGAGAGGAAACTAACACTTGGCTGGAAAATAAATACACTCTCGACCCCCAAGGGTCGAGAATAAACTTTAGTTAGGGGTCCAGTGGACACATTATTTATTGTGGGTCGAGGGGCCGAGAATGGACTAAACGAACGAAGAAGAGAATGACGTTAAAATCCCATGTACGAATGCAATTTAACGGTACCTACTTAGGTATACCGGATCCAAGGTAAGGTAGGAGGTACAGCTACAGGTATACAGGCTTAACACATTGGCTTAGCTCGGCACGCGACAGATCCTGCCATTGTGAAAGCCAGACTCTTGGGCCATAGGCCTCTTTAGACAACAGCGCGCTTAAGACCGCCCATTGCATCCATCACCCCTTGTAAAATTTCTTCATTTATATCTGTAATTTTGATGGTGTTTATAATAAGGAGTATTCTATTAATCTATCTAATAACTTGTTAAGCAATATTATTTGAATAAGACATTTGCGGGTGCACGTAGGTATCTTCTGAATTGTTCCGTTTTTCAGAAAGCTTTGTACAGACGTGACGCCAGCACATCAAGCTACTACAATCTGTCAAATTCCTTTTAATATATTTTCAACTTTATCGCTGAAGCATTAGGTTCAAGGTTGATTGGGAAAATTTGACAGTTTCGGGTGACTTGATTTGCTGGCGTCTGTACTTAGGCTGCCTTTTCACCAGAGATGAGCGAGGAATGTGTGTAAAACTAACCAATACCAACGCTAACTTAGTTCAAGCAATAAAAATGAAGCGGTGTTATTGGTTGGTTTCACATACATCCCTCGCTACGCATCCTCGCTCATCTCTGGTAGAAATGCAGTCTTACACAAGACTCCCATGAATTTCTCGTGAAAAGCTAAGCAAATGGATAGGAAGTTATGACATTTAAATGTGCAAAATTTACCGAGATCTACAAGTAGTATTAGATACTGTATGATAAGATGTGCACATAGAAGAACTCAGTCAGTACTTAAACTAACTATTCATGATTCCATTAAAACTGGAGCTTACAGGAGACAACCATCTCCTAGAAAAGAACCACCTGCCTCAATCTAACTAGCGTTTTCCCAACTATGTTAGGGTCGGTTTCCAGTCTAACTAGATGCAGCTGCTCAGAATACCAGTATATTCAATGTAGCAATTGCCTATCTGACCTCCACAACCCAGTAACTGGGTAACACGATACCTCTTGGTAAGACTGGTTGTCAGACTTTTAGGCTTGAGACTACCCGTAACGACGTCGGTCAAAGATCTATGAATGACAGCCGGGACCAACAGCTCAACATGCTTTCCAAGGCACAGAGAGGTCTCGATAGCTAATGGATGGTCACCCATCCACGAACCGACCGTGACAAGCGCAGCTTAACCTTCGATCATTCAGCCATGAGCCCCTAGTGCCCACATTAATTTATTTCGAGTTAGGCGATTGGCACACTGCACCGCATCGGGGTGCGTGAAACGGAGCCAAACTCGCACCCGCACGGAAGCGCGTTTTTATTGAATTTGTATTGTATGTAAAAATTCACGCGCAGGGGACGTTATCTGCGTCCCACTGCGTAATGCGGTGCAGTGTGCCAATCGCCTTATACAGCTATAAATCCATCAATCCGCGATACATTTCAATATCGGTCCGTCCAACGAACCGAATCCAACTTTACATATCCTGGAAAAAAACGACCAAAATGTCAGTCGTATTTTGAAATACGTCGGAAAAGGGAACGAACCTTCGTCAGTTATGCGGCCTACTTCCTACGTCCCGTGTTGAATTATACATCGTGTTTTGGCAAATATACAGAAATACGGAAATAAACAGAATTTTGTTGGCCAACTTAATAGTAGATGTTTGTGATGCAAGCAAGAAATTTGCCTTCAAAGCGGATTGCGCTTCATTTTGACAGTTTAACAACATTCATTGCGTTATTTACGTTGTTGAGTATATAAAATTCTTGAACATATGAAGCAATGGGTTAGTAATATCCTTCATAATTATTCAGATTGTTATTGATAGTGTCTTACGCAATTAGGGTGCTGAATGGTGCTGATCCATGCGTCATGTTCGTGAACGGGCGCCGTCAGTTGGGACTGGTCATCTCTTAGCTGCCAGGGCTTCTTTTAATTATTTTATTTTTTAATAGTTTTTTTTTTGTTTTTATTTGCTGTACTCTGGTCGCTTTTAATGGGTACGTCTTTTTTACACATAGAGATAAAGTCTTTGTTTTTACATCATTCTTTTTTTATAAGTCTATGATTCTCACATATAAATTAAAACTATAAAATGATTGTACTTAACAACATAACATAAGAGATTCTTCTCCATAGGTACCTATTACGCTTTGGAATGGATAATTATTAAGCTTCATATTTCTGACTGACCAACTCCTTAGTCGGTCAGTCAGAAATATGAAGCTAAATAGATAATTAAAAATTCAAATCTCAAAATGCTTTGAGTTGAGTTGCATCCCAGTTACATTACTTGGTGTCGAGTTGTTACTGCTACACCTTTCCTCCTGTCATATCCTTGGATGAAATTAATTAATTTACTTTTCTTGGTAACAACTTGGAACTGTTTCTTTGAATTCCTATATTATTGCAGAAGATGCAAGCTTAGGATCGATTCACATCATTCTGCGAATTCTCTATCCACTTACAAGTTGTTGATAAAGGATTCGAAACCAGAGAAGCAATTTATGTAATGTACTAACAATAATATTATAAAAAGCTAAGTGAGTTTGCTTGTATACCCCCTACAAGAATACTTACTTTTACCTCTCCTGAACTACTATTCCGATTCCGAAAATTCAATGACAAGCACAGTATTGTCGAATTCGACAGATAGGATATATTTTTCAGGCGGAAAAAGTCGCGGGCTAGTCGATAGTAAAAAAGCAACTGCACTAATTCCTTTCTTATATCGTTCCTCATTCACCTTCAACCTTGTGGCTAAAAATAATGTAAAATAATGGCTGCAGGAATGTAATTCTTGTAGTTCGAATTTTTTATTTTATTGCAACTTTTTTTTAGACGAAACATTCACTTTTCTAAGAAACCCAAAATAAAGTTCTGAACATAAAATTTTCGCCATAAAGGAACAGCCTCAACAATAAATTCTGCCAGTATCAAAAGTTTTAAAATTTATCGCTGTCCAAGAACAAATAATTAAATTAACTTTCTCATTATAAATAAGTAGAACGGTGAACTATTACAATATCTAAGTTTCCTTAGGGTCTGTAAAAGTTTCGGTAAATGAGGTCTGAGGTTTGAACTCAAATAACTTTGTACCTTAATAGTAATAAGTTCTGGAAAGACGAGAGACGAATTTGTAATGATGAAGATACTCGTAATCTAGGTAACAGTATTTGTGGTAACCTAATAAAGTCGTATCTTACCAAAATCTAGTTTCAATTTTACAATATAAACGTATGATAAAGTTTGGCCTTATTAGCCTAAATTCTGAATGACTTTGTTAATTCGAATTGAGATCCGAAAGTTTACAATTAATAAAGATGTATGATAATTTCAAAATCCTAGTGAGTCGTACCTAATCGTATAAAGATTGAGTACGTAATCTAAAAAGCATACTAAAATGTTTCTTGTTATTATACTTATCTATAATCTAGATGGCCTTCACTTTCACATAATCTGATCAAGATTAAGTCTGGACTCTTAAAAGAGACTGACCTCTGAGTTTGTTTCGGTTTTTTTTCTCAGAGTGGTCTAGATAGGAAACGCCGACCTCATCTAGGCTTATTTATTTTTTAATATGACGTGTAAAAATGATTCCGATATCCTATTTACCTACAGACTAAACAATTTCATTTCATTTCGAAACGCTAGATAGATTATGTGAGAAATGGCATGCGTTGATATAACGACTAGTAGAGATGCATTGAAGAATAATACTACAACCCAGAGACCCTAAACAAAATTGGAAAAAGGACAGGACAATAGAAAGACATATCAAACAATATTATTTTAAACAAAATAAGACATTGGCAACAAACGCACAATTACACGACCCAGAAACAACGCAACTTTTCACACAAACATACGCTGCGTTTCACAATGTTTATACGCAAATGAAAATAGATACAGTGACGGATAATCCATCAGTTAACTGTTGCGACTAAATTGGACCAGATGGACCGTTGCGTGTCGAAATTCTGTCGAATACGGCTTTCGCTCCCAGGCTTCCGACACACCGCGTTAACGTGTGAAGTTCCCTATAATAATCTGATTTCGTCATAGGAAGTTTGGGCGGCTTAGAATAATAAATGGTGTAACATTTTGGCTGTAAATGGGTTAGGAAAATAGGAAGAGGATGTGTCTTCATTTAGAATTGAATATGTAAAAGCGCTTGAAATGGACTGTCAAGCTTTGTGGTTTGAAAGAGCTATTTTTGGATTGTCGTTAAATGTGACAGGTGATGGACGTTTTATTTTTGGGATTTTATTGATGTGACAGGACAATTATGAAGATGGTCTCTTTGAAAAAGAAATATATTTCAGGAGCATTTTTTTTTTGGATGTTGTTATTATTGACAGGAGTGAATCTGAAATTATAACTCTATAGTTATGATTCCTTGCTCTAATTTGACGTTTATGATTCTATACTACCATAAACAAGTTGCAAAGAATCATTAACGTCAATTTAGGATATACACACATCAAAAGTGTCTAGGGATCAACATATATTTTTGCAATAACTTTTCTCCTGATTGATATTAATTAAAATTTTCTTTAAGGATTCATCAAATAAAGTGTTTTCGTTTGTCACAGTAACGATAAACCAAGTCACCTTTGCATTAATAAAGAAATTTGCCATTTTCCTAATAAAGGGATTTTTGACATTTGAACCACTAACACAAAAGTTCGAAAAAAAGACTGAAATAACAGTTTTCTTTAAAATTTTATTGGGTAACTTAAACAATTAATAATCCGTGTTTCTACCGCGAACACTAACAACACAAGAACATCGGTTTGGCATACTCAAAATGAGTTCATCCAAATCACGCTGTGAAATGGCCGCCCATGTTCGTTGCAACAACAAAAAAAGGTCTTCTTGCGACTGGATACCCTCCATATTCGGCAGAGCTCTTCTCTGTAGCATATCCCATGCATGCTCAATCGGGTTCAAGTCTGGCGACTGAGCAGGCCAGGGCAGGACATTGATGTTAGCTGCGGCGAGAGTCTGTCTTACAACTCTTGCGGTGTGCGGTCGTGCATTATCATGCATTAACTGAAATAAGGGACCGATTTGCACTTGTAGAGGAACGATGACGTCTGATACAATCGTCTCAGCATAAATTTGAGCGTTGAGGTTGCCTCTGATCCAAATCAACTCAGTTCTTCCGCCGATCCAAATACCCGCCCATACCATGATGGTTCCACCACTATAAGGATGGACTTCCTGGCAGGATTTTAATCGCTGTTGGCGTCCAGGGGTTCTCCAGTGTCGTATACGTCTTGTATCCGGTCTCATACCAAAACGAGACTCATCAGAAAAGCACACGAAACGCCATTGTTCTTCTGCCCAATTTCTGTGTTCAAGAGCCCATTGATATCGAATCCTATGATTGTGCATTGCTATAGGTGGTACCCGTAGCGGTCTTCGGGAATGAAGGTTCACTTCATGCAAGCGGTTTCTGACTGTTTGGTTGCTAATTAAGTTCCCTGAAGAGTGATGAAGCCTCACGGCTAACATCATGGCGGTTATTGTTGGAGCTCTTCGAGTTAAGATTTGAATGTATCGGTCTTGTCTCCGTGTGGTGCAGCGATACCGTCCTCCATGGCGCTCAGCCACGGTACCAGTGCTTCGGTAACGTGTCCAAAGTCGACTGATAACACTCTGACTTGTATTCAGAGCTAAAGCCACAGTACGTTGCCGGGAACCAGCTTCTATCATTCCACAGATTCCCACGGCTCTGAGCATTTCTTCCCTGCTTAAATGACGTCGCCGCTCCATAATAACGTTGGTTTTAATCAGTAGTAGGGAAACAGTAGCACTAATAATGTCTTCAATGCGTTGTATGTTTTTATAGGGAAAATATTGACAGCTGATTTTCATCTTTTACTCGAATTTGATTCACAGTTCCTGATTCAAATTATGAAATGCACCAAAAAGGATCCATATAAATTTATAAAATCATAAATTTATTACAAAGCCACATCTCAATCTCAAGAAATCCGCATAAAAATGCTTGATCCCTAGACACTTTTGATGTGTGTACTTACCTACTTACCTACTATTTCGAGTCCGGTCAAAAATAAAACGAATTTCAGCAATACTATGTAAGTGTATATCATCAATTAAAATGTATATTTTACTTTCACCTAATGGCTGGAACCACTCCTAATAATATAAATATCAGTCTTACAGATAACTTCAAACGCTTTCATACAAAACAGACCACGCACTGTGCCTATTTGTACACCTTCTGATAAACACCCATTCACTAACTAGTACTTAAAATTAAAACTACCTACTCTTATAAATAGGGCTGCCTAGGCCTATGTACTGGGACATTAATCTTCATCGAAGCTGTGGTAAAACGATTAGCCAATCAGAAAGGTGCGCTGCACGCATTATGGTGGGTGTCGTCACTACTTCAGCCTCTTCTATTGGACTGTAATAATTTAATATTTCAATAAAAAGTTGATAAAATATTTGCAATATTTCGCAGAATATAACTGCTTCGTTGGTCTAGTGTTCGCAAGCGCTACTACTGAGCATGGGTTTGATTCCCAGGTCGGGCAAAGTGTTATTGCGTTTTTCCATCAGGAATTTCTTAGAAGCTGACCGAAGTCTGGATTTGTTCACGGTTGATGGCAACAGGCTCGCCCCCTCTTACATGGGACTTAAACATTTCTAGAGAATTGTGAGTGTAGGTATTATAAGTACACCTCTGCTTGACCCCTTGGGGAATTCTGGCGTGATGTTATGTTGTGTAATATTTAAAATATTTCGAGTAACTAAAAAATCCGCAACTAAATTTAATATCTCGGTTAGATTGGAATATTTCGGAACCAATTCGCTCCGACATTTATAATATCCAGCGTAATTTTATTACAAACGCGCTTACTAAAATGCATTCCGCTTTGAAATACTACAGTCTAACTTCATACAGTTGGACATCGCAAGCGTTTGAGCAAAACCACTGATTTTACCATGGAACATTAATTATTAAATTAACCATTTATGTACTTAACACACATACCGGCCGACATTTTTTACCGTCTGGACAAAAAAAGGGTATAAATAAAAGGTGAACGGAGTAGAAGCCTATGGCACAGAAATTTCTTTGCTTTTACACCAAAAATAATAAAATCTCTTATATTCAATTCTTTGATTGAAGCCGGCCGATGGCCTCAATCAAAGGATTGAATGTCGCTACGAATTCATTGATAATTTCCGCGCGTAGTACCTTGAATTTTTATACTTTTTGTCGATTTAAGTACTCGTTATTTATGCGAAAAAAAAAAAGAAATTTCTGTAATAAATTGATTATCATAATTTGATTCTATAAATAAATGCATACAATAAAAAAAACAATTCACTTATATAAATAAAACCTGACAACTAGTCCTACCAAAGTTAATCTTGTTATCCAGTAACTGGAGATCAGATAGGCAGTAGCTCCATGTAAAATACTGGTATTTAGCTGCATCCGGTTGGCAGCCGACCGCAACATAGTTGGGAAAAGGCTAGGCAGATGAGATAAAAGCTGGTATCGATAACAGGACAATATATTTTACAAAAAGAAAACCTGTCAACAGCAATGACCGAGTAAACATTGCATGGGGAAACTGTAGAAAATTTGTAATCTGTGGTAACATTGTTACGCAGATACGTAAACATCTGGCAGCCCTGTGTATGTAGGACAACTAATCTGTGAGTTCCTCTTGCAACACAAGCTTGTACCACAGTTGGTTTACAAGCAGTCGTAAAATTCGTGTGATTTAATAGCTGCGTGGGTGTAAAGTGGCCGTTATTTGCTATGCACGGAGATTCTATAGCTACAATGTAAGAGGTTGAATACTTTTAAGGTTTAACTTACAAGTTATAATGGAAAAAGGTCCGTAATCGCAAACAAAAAAATGGATCGGCCTAGCCATTTCCAAACTATGTTGGGGTCGACTTGCAGTCTAACCGGATGCAGCTGAATATCAGTACTTTACATGGAGCAACTGCCAATCTGACTTTCACAAACCAGTTACTGGATAACAAGATTCTCTTTGGTAGGACTAGTTTTCAGACTTTCGGGCTTCTGACGACCCGTAACGACTGTAAAAGATCTACGAATGACAGTCGGGCGGGATCAAACGGATTAACGTGCTTTCCGAGGCAAGAATGGATGGTCACCCATCCACGAACTGATCGTAGCAAGCGCAACTTTACCATCGATCAACCTGTGCGGCTGTTATTACAGCCACAAGCCCCGCGGCACTAACAAACAATGCAGAATGAAATGGCTTACTCACAGACACAACGGACTTAAAAAGCTAAAAGCCGCAATGTTGACTTTCAATTTGAAATAGTTTACGTCTATTTCAGTTATAAGAAGAGCACTCATTGAAAAATATAGTTTTACAACACTTATTTTGCTCCTATCCAATGAACCCAATACTTTATAATGTAGGTGCAAAAAGTGTTCATATAGACACTTTTTGGATGCACAATCATTATAAACTTAGGGTCTAAACAGACGGGCTGCATTTCAGCTGCAACATCGCAGTTTGGATGCAGTTCATTTAACTGCTGCGAAACCTAGTTATTTAATTATGTCAACTGCATCCAAACTGCGATTTTGCAGCTAGCATGCAGTTCAAATGCAGTCCGTCTGTTTAGGCCCTTAGAGGTTAATTTATAAAACCTCCACAAGACCGACCCCTTGAAAATTTAAAAGTGGCTGTAATTGGTTTATTTGAAATAAATGCTTTGACTCATAAATGTCTTCCTAGTTTTTGGATAAACGTGGTTGAATCGGAGATGAAGGGAACCCAGCTGCTAGGTTCCCGTTATCTCCGATTCAACCACGTTTACTGGTTTATCCAAAAACTAATTCCACATACAAAAATACATAGACACGCGTGAAAAACATAACCCGGTCTATGCCGTCGGGCAATCGGGAATCGGGTAAAAAGGGAGCTTATGACTTAGAAAGGACATTGTTCAAATGTCGAACATTTAAGAGCCGGCCAGAAAAAAATGTTAGTAGGTATTAAGTAGGTACTACAATTCTACAAAATATTGTTGGCAAAAATATGATTTTTGGTATTATCAACTCAAATAGCAGCCAGGATAATATTGTAGACTTATGTTGTAAGTATTGCCTAGTTAAAAATATGTTCGGGATGTTATATTCAAAGTTGGTATTTTATAAATGTTTTGCTTAAAAGACTTGTTATAAAAAAAAAAGATTTTAAGCATTTTCAATTTCAGATAGCAGCTGGGGGGCTAATTGTAGACTTTCGTTGAAATAGTAAAAAAACACTCAAGATGTTATTTTCCATAAGAAAACAGTACTTTTTTTTCTGACCTAATTTTTGGGTAGGAATTGAATGATGTAACGATTATTTGGCATAGATCTTCATATAGTATTCCGAGTTTTAAGAAGACCATATTGCGTAAATGGACACGACTCAGTTGCTATGGTCAATCGATACCATAGCAACTGTGTTATCGTTCAATTTGCGGACGAGTTGGGGCCAATTGGCATCGGCCAGCTGATTAGTACACATGACGTTAGGCAGGCGCGGGCGCACGATGCAGTTTGAAAGGACAGCTCTGTTTGATTCGCGATTACCTACTCACTGTTGTGTTAAGACGGAGCTAATCAAAACGCGTCCGTTGCTTGTCATGTTTGAGTAAATGGCCTTACTATTTATTGGATGCATTACAACTGCATTCTTGGGCGTTTGATTGATACTTAAATGATTTATTTTCTGTAAGTAGGTTTGCACAAACACTTTTACACGTCAATCATATCTTAAAAACTAGATGAGGTCGGCGTTTCTTATCTGACTACTCTGAGAAGAAGGCCGAAACAAACTCAGAGGTCACATTCTCTTTTAAAGTCCAGACATAATCTTGGTCAGATTATGTGAAGACCGTGTTGATCGATGTCTGAGATGGTCTTTTGAGGAAAAAACCACGCAGATTGAGTGGACCTGTCCAATTAGTGCACGCATTTGTCAGAAATCGTGCAGTTCAACTCATCGATTTAACAAACAATATTTATTTATTTATATATACTTTATTTTACACCAGAAAATACATAACAAAAAATACGATTATTAATACAAAACATACAATGGGCGGCCTTATCGCTTTCTGCGATCTCTTCCAGGCAACCTTGGAATACCAAAGACAGAGACCAAAATATTGCTTCTTATTTTCGTCGAAGTAATAACAGCCGCACGGGACGATCGATCAGTTTACGTTACGCTTGCCGCGGTTGTTCCGTGGATGGGTGACCATCTTTACATACCAAGATCTGTGCCTCGGAAAGCACTTTAAGCCGTTGGACCCGGCTGTAATTCGTAGGCAGTGTAAAATACTGATATTCAGCTACTTCCGGACTGGAAACCTACCCCAACATAGTTGGCAAAAGGCTAAGCAGATGATGATTCGTCGAAATAAGAAAGTTCCGAACTACACTGTTACCCCATTTCTCTTATCAACAAATTCCTAGTACCTAATTAGCAAGTCATTAATTCCCGAACGCCTACTAGATGTCGGTACCAAGAACTGATATCATATCAGTTCCTGTTAGGCACACTGTTACATTTCTAATTAATACTTTACTAGTTTCAAATTAATTTATGTAACAGGAAACCATTTATTTCCACTTCAAGTCAAAATGTTGTTACAAGCTAGGTAGTGGTTAGATAATTCTGTCACTTCAAAAAATTAGAAGTAAGGAAGTGGTGTTTACTACGATAAAAGTGTTAATGTTGCTCCGTTTACAAAATGTTTCAGAACTAATAAAATAGTTCTCCAGAATGAATTGTCGGTCATAACAACCAATCTCAGCTGACACTAACCTTCGCCGCGGAAGATATTACAGTGCATATGATGTGTATGCGCTGACACAGGTGCACTCTCTCTTTCCTCACTCTCACAATCCGACACGGTCGAAGAGATTAAGCGCAGGACCAACTGCTCAACGTGCTTTCTGAAGCCCGGGGACCTATCATACTGCCAACTTCCAAACTCCGGGCTGTAATAAGAAATTCACAAAATCGAGAACCAATACCAGGATATTTAATAAACAGAGCGCATTTTTTCAGTGACCCAGCATTGGCCAAGAGATGTATTGGCTACTGAAACAAAAATATTGCATATTTTTATTTCAGTATTCATATCCGACGCGATATTAAGAAAATTAAATCACGCTCTGTTTTAAAATATGTCGCCTATGTACATAATTATGTATAATTAATTATGACATATGTACCAGTATTTTTCGATAGTTTTAATGCTTTTATTCTTTTTTTGTGACTGTTAAATAACTAACATACTTATAAAACAATAATATAGCACCTCATATAAGTAAACTATAAATCACCTGAAGACTGCACTGGCTGCCTGAGCTGGACTGTATTAAAAAAGCAGAGAACCAAGTGGTGGAACCCGGGTTGAGATAGGTTCATGTCCAATAGTAGATTAGGCCACGATAATGACAGTCATAGGCTCAATACCACACGATTGATTGAAGCATTTTTCAATCAAAACAATACTTATTAATCTGTGGTATTGTCATAATTATTACGGGTAACACCTCATCATCTCCATAAACGTGTCATATTCGCTAATAACCGTGCCACTATCAACAAAGCACCACTTACTCCCCCCTTCCACTTTAAATACCCCATAGACAGCCAGACAAAGGACATTGGCACGACCCGTGTCACTGACAATTGACTATGTTGCACAACTACTGACTTATGAGTTTATGACGTCACAGACCGGTGCGTGTCCACCTGCTTTTATGAGCGTGTTCCACGTGTATTGTTCTTTATGGGTGTTTTGTCTAAGCGCGTGGTGGCCACGAGTGGAAATGTTTTGATGGGAGAAAGAACAGATTTAATCATAATAGGTAAAACACCGGTAAAAGTGTACTTTATGATGATGGTAACGATTTTATTTTAATAAGTGAAGCAATGCAGAAGAGTTGGACACACTAGACTACCACTCCATGAAGAATACCTATATTATGATAAAAATAAAATTGCCTGTACAGTGACCGAAGAAAAAATAACCACAGATAAACATAAACTAACAGACAACGAAAACGATAGACGCAACGCTACAAGGTTCCTTTGGATCGAAAATCGGAACTAACGCCGCCATCTTGTTTTGTCAATATACAATAAATGTTTACCAACAACGCTCTCGCAACGTCAATGTCATTTAGGCGCCAAAAGATCTATGTTGCTCACTATCATTAAATACAAAGAAACTACCCAAAAAGATAATTTCAGCTTTCCTCTTTCTGCCAGAGTAAAGTAAGCTAGTACAGTCCCCAGCCAAGTATTTTATCCAGCCAGTATTGTCCCATTGTCAGCCGAGCCGCCAAGGGCTAGTCTCCCACCATCCGTATTGTTGGCTTGGGGCCATTCTTTGTTCAAGGTGTCGAGCTTTCGCCGGGAAAGTTAGGGAAAATATTTTTATGTGACAGTTCTTCTTAGTCATGAGGGGCAAAAGTACTAAAGAAAACAGGTTGGTCGGTAAAAATCGATCAAATCTGTAGGCACTTTTAGACTTTTAAGTTAGGCTTGGTTCCGAGAAAAGCAACTACACTTGGGAGCAAATAAATCGAGCCACTGCCTTTTTTCACGTATAATGGTTATTATTGTTGGTATTATGGAACGTATCAATTCGAAACATATATCTTCTAAGAGGTTATTTAATAACCTTTACAATGAGGGTAAATTATTGAATGATAACCTTATTGAATGATAAATTATTGGCTCTAAAAGAAAAACGATAATTTTGATAGAAAATTTTAGGGTTAAGAGCGTTTACGCTGTACGGCATTTCATACAAACTTTCAAGCCGTTGTTTTTCGAAATGAATGAACCGATTTTAATGAAACTTCATACGCATAAGCAGGATACAAAGGTATAAAAAGTTAGCAGTCGACAAGTACTCCGTAACGATCCGCGCGGTGTGAGGTCTCGCATTGTCATGCATAAACATGAAATTTTCTCCGATAAAACCCGCATACGGCATTACGTGGTCTTCGAGGATGTCAGTTATGTACCGATCAGCTGTTAATCCACGTCTACCACTTTCATCGTTGACGGGGTCGACGAAGACAAGTTCAATTTTTGCGTCTAGGGAAATTCCTCCCCACACCATACAAGAACCACCGCGAAAACTTACAGTTTCTCGAATGCAACATTGGGTAAATCTTTCACCAGGTCGTCTATACACTCGGTTTCTCCCGTCATTGCTAAAAAGACAGATTCTCGACTCGTCAGAAAACAAAACTGACCTCCATCTAAAGTCCAATTAATGTGTTGTCGAGCAAACTCCAGGCGACATCGGCGATGAGCTACAGTTAATTTTGGGCCAGTTGCCGGTTTATGTGATGTTAAATTTCGTTCCTTTAGTCTTCGTCTCACTGTCCACCTACTGATTTCGACACCTCGGACGTCACGTAACGCATGCTGCAGCTGAACAGCATTAAGTCCACGGTCGCGCAACGAACTGGTTGCGATAAAGCGGTCATCACGTTCTGTAGTTTCCCGTGTTCTGCCGGTTCCAGGTCGCCGAACAAAAGCACCAGTCTCCAGATACCTGCGATATACTCGCTCTACCTTTGAACGACTCAAATGAAGTCTGCGAGCCACTTCACGTTGTCCGTGTCCAGCTTCAAGTAAAGCTACAACTTGGGCAGCTTCCGTCGGTGCAGTATCCATTTTATCAAGATAATTGATTACACAGACACAGATAAAGACAACAATAACACGTCAATGGGGGTATAATTAACAAAAAACCCCTAATTAATCTTTTATTAATGGAGTACAATGAAAATGTTCTAAGCAAATTAAATGCGATAATTTTAGTCTACCATTTAAACTTTAATTTAAAATGAAAAGTTGACAACAAACTACTCTCATTATAAAGGTTAATAAATAACCTCTTAGGCGATATATGTTTCGAATTGATACGTTCCATATTAACAAAAATAAAAACCATTATACGTGAAAAAAGGAAGTGGCTCGATTTATTTGCTCCCAAGTGTAGTTATGATAAAGATACTGCATGCCGTTAAGATAACTAAAAAAATGGCACTGCGCTTGCTAATGGAGAGTTAACAAATACAATTTTATAGTAGGGCAGGAAATCCAAAAAAAATAAGATAACATTGTATATTTCTTTTCTTTTTTTGCGAAATCCTTGTAGCTATACCTACTATTGGTTTGGCAAAAGACAGCGCCAGGCAGAAAATAAAACAATAAACAGCAATACCAATATTATATCAACACGTACATTTCCATAGGAACAGTAGAATCCATAATGAACGATACTGCTCCATATCACTTAACTGGCTGAATACCGTTTTCAAAGCGATTTGTATTACCGATATACGTCTGCGTTCAGACTGACTGACTGGCTAATCATGTTACTTGAATGGCGCTCGAAATCGGTTTCATTTGGCCTTTGAAAACGACAAAATGGAACCGATTCCAATTATAACAGGAGTTACGCGGTGGAGTAGAAACTGTTTGAAAGGATTGTGAGTGTAGTGTTTTTGATTGTTAGTATTTCTGGAGGTGGTAGGTTACCTACCAGTATAGCTTGGTACGTAAGCAGCTAAATAGTTAAGTATAAGTATATATAATTATATGCCATGTTATTGTCAGGCAGGCACTTAAATATAAAGGAACATAGAGGGCTAAGGAACACGGATGGGTTTTAGTCAATAATAGTCTGACACTCCCTTCCGCTCCACCCAGAGCGGGAGGGGCCACGTGGTGGATGTCGCGCTCTCTCACAGAGAGAAGGCCTGTGTGAGGACATTATAGGCTGATTATACTTATGCTATATAGGGTGGTTTTTTTAGTGAAAGAGATCCATACATTCTGACCGCGAAAAAAAATTGCTGCTCCATATATTTTGACCTCGTAGATATTGCACTTAGGAAACAGCAGTTTTTTTTTTAATAGCCGTCTAATAGTTCCTACGTGGCGTGTACAAAATCATGTTCTGAAATCATGGCTACAGGTTGTGCGTCCCTACCACCCTGATAATTAGGTATAAAGTAGCAAATTAAAGTCAAACTTCTTAGTACCTATGGGTAAACAATTTTTTTTAACAGTCTCATTCATGAAAAAAGAGGTTACATATGGCCCAAATGGCTAAATTTCCTGCAGAAATATTTTAATATCGCGACTACACTGGAATACGACTAGCCCATCCATCAGTGTTATTCTAGACTATTCTGGAGGCTAATCTCTAGAACTCCTTGGAGACAGAAATTATAATAATAGAAACTCGATTCAACTGCAAAACTTTCTACTAATTTAGATAATTATCAGATGACTCAAAGAACTATTATACGCAAACGCGGCATGACTTGCATGCCTACGTCATTTACAGGCAGGTGACACTCGCATCGTGACTAGTCGAGTGTGAATCAAACTTTATTTTTGTATCGGATGAAACTTTGTGGACGTCATTTTCGTCGCAATTTCTACTGGAAATGTCTGAGAGCATTGTTATGCTCTCAGACACCACTACGCCTATTTTCCTGCAGGTTTAGGCAGAGGCGTAGGTACCTATAAGTACTTAGTACAGATCACATTTCGTCAGCTATGTATAAGTTCCAAGAAATAGGGGGCGAGCCTATTGCCATCAACCGGGCACATATCCAGGCTGCTGCTACTGAGAAATTCCTGATCGATGATGTCGGAGAACTGACCAAAGAACGCCTTTGGAAAAGATTGGTTCTTGCTCTCGAGAGTACTACATCCATGATACGATTGGCCGAAAGTTATGTTGATACTCTGGGAAACGAGCAATATTCTATTGGCGTAACGAGTAATTTTACGCTTGACGAAATAAATATATAAGAAATAATATTATTGCGACTATAGAAAATAGAAACATATAGGTTTTTCTTCGCACAAACAATAAGCCCAATCGCTATTATACTCTAAATATATCTGGTAATGGGTTACAACTGTAACAAGTCTTAGACGTCGTTGGTTATACTTACTAATTAAACCAAGGCTGTTCATCATCTGTCCAACCTTTACTCAACTATGTTGGCGTCGGCTTCCAATCTAACCGGATGCAACTGAATAACAGTATTTTACATGGAGCGACTGGCCGACTGCCTATCTGACCTCTACAACCCAGTTACTGAATAATACGATAACCATTAGTAAGACTGGTTGTCCGACTTTCAGGCTTCTGACTACCCGTAACTACTGTCAAAGATTTACGAATGACAATCGGGACCAACGGTTTAACGCGCTTTTCGAGGCACGGAGAGTTCTTGATATGTATGGTCACCCATCCACGGACCGACCTCGGCAAGAGCAGCTTAACCTTCAATCGAACCGTGCGGCAATTATTATTTGGCCACGAGTCCCTCTTGCCCCTAATTAAACCAAGGCTTTTCTAAAGCACAAAATAAAAATATCAAACTCGAAAAAAAAAAAACAACTACCTATATATCTATCTATAAACCTCCGAACTCAACACAGTCGAAATAATTGTCAGGAAAAATTCAAAACAAAAGGGCGACTATACACTATCAGCGTAAAGCCCACTACACGCGCACGATTAAACTTGTAACGCTCCCCTGCACTGTGAATTCTGAATTCAAATGCAAATTTTAGCCACACACAAAAAAATGGATTAAAGTATTCGGTATCTCTGGATTCCTTTTTCAAAGGGTTTGGTCTTCCTTTGCATTTACCATTGAGTGTATATTACAATACGTTGAAGGGCTTTTCAGAGTGTTATTTGCGAAGTTTCGGGAGATGGGGATGCATTTACTTTTCCTAATTTCGGATACACGGATAGTCGATGAGAGCATCCTGAATTCTTTGAGGACAAATATAGCTCGAAATCGTAAATGAAAACAGCTTTGTTACGAGGCTTATATAAAAGAATTCTCATTTTACCACAAATAGAAGTATCGTTGCGACAATATTGTCCACTTTTCCATTCAATTTCACATCAAAACACTTGAACATCGTCGCTTGTAATCTCTCCGTCAAGGTAGAAGTCGACAAGTCTCGATATACTCGTAGCCTCCGTAAGGCTTTGAGGGATTATCCATCTAAAGTTTGCAGCCAGGCCACTGCATCATAATACACTCCAAGACACCGGCATAATAATGAACTGGCAGCACTTGTGATGTTTTGTTTTCATGTTACGATTATTGCACCAAGGAGGTTGAATGCGTCAAAGATTATTCCGGTTGTTCAAACCTTTTTGGTCAATTATGACTTTAATTTATTTGGGGTGCCCCTTTAGGCCTGAAGACGGGTTTAGGTCGAATTTAAAATAAATAAACCTTTATTTTTTGTTATTGGAAAATGTACCAAATTCAACAATGCGGGCCACAAATAATATTTATTTAACATTGTTTAATGCAAACCTAAGGCTGAATACTTCTTTGTCTGTGCCAAAACGCGATTGTTTTCTTTTTCTTTGTTTTGAGTATGACCGAATTAAAAAAACCGTGATTTGAATTCGGAGGTGAAATAAACTGCTAAGTAAACCAGTTTTTTACCAAGATATTTTAGTGTTTATGATCAATAAAAGTCATAAGTATTGGCATCCTTGAATGCCTCATTGGTATAGGGGTACTGAGCAGGAGGTCCTGGGTTCGATTCCCGGGTCAGGCAAAGTATTATTGGGTTTTTCCGTCTGAAATTTCTCAGTAGCAGCCCGTAGTCTGGATTTGTGCCCCGTTGATGGCATTAGGCTCGGACTTAAACATAACTGGCCAAATGTAGGTGTATCCATACTAATATTATAAATTCAAAAGTAACTCTGTCTGTCTGTTACCTTTTCACGCCTAAACTACTGAACGGATTTCGATAAAATTTGGCAGAGAGATAGATTGCATCCCGGGGAAGGACATAGGATAGTTATTATCGATATACCTCGCAGGCGAAGCCGCGGGCGGAAGCTAGTTTACTATAGTTACACTTCTGCCTAACGTGATGTGTGTGCGTGTGTATGTAGGTAGGTAAAACCCAGCAGAGCATTGAGTAAATTATGCAAATTCCTATTTGTTTCTGTAGCAACAGAGCAAAAAAATACTATGATCGCAGATAAACACGCGAAGAGTAACATTTGATGCAATTAAGTAATTAAAACTTAATTGTAGAGTCAGTCTAATTATCTGAAGCTATTAACGGGATATTTGAATTTTTTTATGAGTTTTTACAGAAGGTAACAGTAGATTTTTTCTCACATTCTTGCCTGCCTACCCAAGTTATATGTAAGTACCTACTTATTTGTTTTCTATCTTAGACCTAAGGCACTCAAAAATCATAGTAAATGAAGAATCTTTTGAAACGAGCTAAGAAAAAAAAAGCCATGTGAATAAATAACTAGTGGATTCAAGGTCGCTCAGCGAGCTATGGAGCAGTCATTGGGCTATGCTCGGAGTTTCTTTGTTGAAGGATAAAAGAAGACACAAAGTTATACGGAAGAGAACCGGATTCGAGTTACCGACATACTCGTAGCTTGCAGAGTAAGCAATCTGCAGTGGTCTAAGTACCGATAGCCGGTGAAGCAGACGAGTCCTGGAGTGGAGACAGTGTATCGGCAAGCGTAGTGTGACAAAGTAACGTGGACCGGCGACCTTAAAAAACTGGTTGGGATTGGGACCATAGACTTATAAAAAAACATGGACTCCGCGCCACGCATATCGAAAATGAAGCACAGTAAGACCGCTTGTACAAACACGCCTCACACTCACATTTAGGTACATCATAGTATGCCGACCGGCCGCCATTACGTGACACGACAGCGTCAATCGTCAACACACATAGATCGGTACGGTGCTTCACTTTCGATATGCGTGGCGCGGAGTCCATCTTTTTTTATCTATGGTTGGGACAAACTGGATGCGGAAGACGGAGGACAGGGTGCTGTGGCGCAGCCTGTGAGAGGCCTATGTCCAGCTGCAGTCGACCAGCAAGGTTATTACATAACACACTATCAGTAGGAATAGGTGTCATATTGACAGGTAAGCAACATTCATTGCGTTATCTAAGTTGTTGAGCAGACAAATTTTTCGAACATATGAAGCAATGGATTAGCAATATGATTCAAATTGAGACGGATAGTGTGTTTCGCAATTAGGGTACCTACGTGATCCTGTCGGGTCAGCGGGATTGTCCGAAAGGGTTACCGCTACCCCGGAACATAAAGGGCTAAGGAAGGAACACGGATGGGTTTTAGTCAGTAAGAGTCCACCCAGAGCGGGAGGGGGTCATTTGATGAATTCACATAAAAAAAAAAAAAGTGGTAAGTGATAAGCGAAGTGATTGATTGATGAATACATACAGGTAGCGTAAACAAGTTATAAAAAGGTGTTGAGAATTATGTAAAACTAGCTTCCGCCCGCGGCTTCGCCCGCGAGGTATGTCGTTAAAAACTATCCTATGTCCTTCCCCGGGATGGAATCTATCTCTCTGCCAAATTTTATCGAAATAAGTTCAGTGGTTTAGGCGTGGAAAGGTAACATACAGACAGACAGACAGACAGACAGACAGAGTTACTTTCGAATTTACAATATTATTAGTATGGATAACGTCAGCTAAGTGTAGGTACGATACGATTCAAAGTAACATCATGTGTTCACCATAGACACGGAGGATGTGGGAATTTTATTTTTCTCACTATTTACCGGCTTTTAATTATTCATAACATAGGATTATTTGTGTTTCGGTGTTATTTATTTACTAACTAGCAGCGCCCCGCATAAGTCACCTGCATAAGTTTCGATCCCGTGGGAATATTGGGATAAAAACTATCCTATGTCCTTTCCAGGGACTCAAACTACCTCTACCTATACCAAATTTCTGTAAATCGGTTCAGAGAGGTAACCGACAGACAGACATACTTTCGCATTTATAACACTCGTAACGGCCCGCGGTTTGAAGCAAAAAAATTAAGACATTAAGAAGAAGTTGGTTGCGAAAACTACTGAAAAGTTCAGATGAAAGTGCTCTTGGCGCCTGAAAACATTTTTCAGCGGCTTCTCGCCATTCAACATGGATACTTGGCAATCCGTCAACACGCTTTATCTTCTATACACAATTACACACATACTACATGCAATACATACATACATACAAATAAATAAAATTGGAGCGTCTGTAACATTAAAATAATCGCTTTTTACTAAATGCATATGGAGATATACACGGTACAGAGGCCAGCACATCAAGCTACCCCAATCTGTCAAATTTTCCCAATTAAATATGAACCTTATTCCTTTGCAATAAAGTAGAAAATCTATCAAAGAAATTTGACAGATTAGGGTAGCTTGATGTGCTGGCCTCTGTACATATACCAAAATAACAAATAACATTTTTTAAAATTTTTGTCTGTCTGCCTGTCTGTTTGTTCCGTCTAATCTCTGAAACGGCTGGACCGATTTTGACAGGACTTTCACTGGCAGATAGCTCATGTAATAAGGAATAACTTAGGCTACTTTCATTATAGAAAAAAAAAAATGTTTAATTCCACGCGGACGAAGTCGCAGGTAACAGCTATCTATCATAAATTATCATCCATTTTTAGATAGTACCTAGTTTCAGGACTGGGAAGAGGTTAGTAAACTTCTAAACAAACTATTTTTGTGAATAAAAAGACAACTTTGAATTCAACTTGTGTTTCAAGAAAAAACTGAGTTGATTTAAAAATTGTCTTTTACAAAAAGTTTGACAAATAAGATGGAAAGAATTTACCTACTTATCGCACGTGATATTCTGCACACTAGAGCGAAAAAAGTGTAACAACTTGACTGTCACGATACTTTTGGGGATAAAAGTGATGGGCACAAGCAAAAAGAACTCAGATCCAACCTTTACCCAAATTGGATAACACACTATCAATCTAAATCTGAATCATTTTGAAGGATATTGCTAATCCATTGCTTCATGTTCCAAAAAATAATCTGCTCAACAACGTAAATAAAGCAATGAATGTTGTGGAACTGTCAAAATTAAAGCCATTATTTTGCGAATTCAACATTGCAGTCCAGAAGGTTACGCAATTACCCAGCGGGTGTTAATAATGTCAAAACCATAGACTTATAAAAAAAGATGGACTCCGCGCCACGCATATCGAAAGTGAAGCACCGATCTATGTGTGCGTGACGATTGACGTTGCCGGGTCACGTAATGGCGGCCGGTCGGCATACCATGATGTAAATATGAGCGTGAGGCGTGTTTGTACAAGCTGTCCCGGCCATACTTACTGTGCTTCACTTTCGATATGCGTATCGCGGAGTCCATCTTTTTTTATAAGTCTGGTCAAAACATCCATTTAAGGACGCGTTTACGAATTGACGCGCTTCAATTTTAGGTATTGAGTCTTACTACTACACGTGCACGGCTCACACACACAGCGACATGCGCGAAGCGGCGAAATTATGAGTAAACTGAAACGACTTGATACTTGAGCCTACTTTTATTTAATTTTTAGGCATGTATTTTTTTAAGCTTACTATGCGTTGTTGTCAAAAAGTTTGTACCGTGAAATGTTCATAAAAGTAGATACCATTTACTTACTTGATTGGTAAGCAAGTACATGCCAAAGTACCTATGTATTAACAATTTGCGCGACAAGCTTTTCGAAAACATATAATCTAAAAAAAGCTTATTTATATTCGTTTTATTTAGTATTTTTAACCGACTTCAAAAAAGGAGGAGGTTCTCAATTCGGGTGCTTATACATATATTTTTTTTATGTAAGGGTGTTAGGTTAGATAACTCCGTCATAATAATATATAGACGGACTTGCAAAAATCTTTTTTTGTTCGAAAGAGGTTTAACTTTATTCCGAAATAGACCATTCCGGAATAAAGTGCTGAAGAGTTTCGGAGACAGACAACCGAAGGCTTCAATAAATGCCAGCAAATCAACCGCGATTGCTGCTATCGCATATGTATGCATTGTTTACGCAATCACACAATATAACATCACGCCTGTACCCTCTAAAGGGGTACGCAGATGTGTTTAGTATACCACGGTACACCCTCATTTCTGTCAAAGTTGTTATTGGAGTACCTCTAATCTTGCAAGTAAATTCGGGCATAACTTTTTGTTTATGAATTGATTTAATAATTAACCGACTTCAAATAAGGAGTATTTTTTTTTATGTATGTTCGGGCATAGCTCCGTCATATCTCTATAGACGGATTTGCAAATTCTCTCAAACAAAAGTTTATGAATTGATGTAATAATTAACCGACTTCAAAAAAGAATCAGTAATGATTTTTTATGTATGTTCGGGCATAGCTCCGTCATATCTCTATAGACGGATTTGCAAATTCTCTAATTTTTTAATGGATAAGGTATTTATTTATTTATTTAATACTTCAAACACAAAAATGTACAGAGGCGGACTTAATGACATAGGCATTTTCTACCAGTCAACCTTTGGGTGATGCAGAGACAAACAATGGTAGGTGCAATAATGAAAAACGAGGAATAAATATTTGGTATGCCTCAGGATAAGGTATACCTTTATAAGGTATAGCTTTATGAATTTTGCTTAAAGTAATTTAAATTTGTGTTGGGCAGGTACAAATAAAAAATGAAAAATAAAAATTGATTTCCAAAAAAAAAAAAAAAAATCGGACTATCAAAAAAAAAAAACACTACAAAGTAAAAAATTACTTTTTGGAAGGTGCACCTTCAGGTCACTCCATCTAGTCCGGAGGTAAGGTCTCAACATAACTAACAAAACGAGCCCAAACTCGGCACACCTAGCTCAGCTCGTCTATTAGTTCCAGTAGCAGTCTTCGAAGTACACCTGCAGGTCACTTCATCAAGTCCGGAGGTAAGGTCTCAACATAACTAACAAAACGAGCCCAAACTCGGCACACCTAGCTCTTCTCGTCTATTAGTTCCAGTAGCAGTCTTCGAAGTACACCTGCAGGTCACTCCATCTAGTCCGGAGGTAAGGTCTCAACATAACTAACAAAACGAACCCAAACTCGGCACACCTAGCTCAGCTCGTCTATTAGTTCCAGTAGCAGTCTTCGAAGTACACCTGCAGGTCACTCCATCTAGTCCGGAGGTAAGGTCTCAACATAACTAACAAAACAAGCCCAAACTCGGCACACCTAGCTCAGCTCGTCTATTAGTTCCAGTAGCAGTCTTTGAAGTACACCTGCAGGTCACTCCATCTAGTCCGGAGGTAAGGTCTCAAGATAACTAACAAGACGAGCCCAAACTCGGCACACCTAGCTCAGCTCGTCTTTTAGTTCCAGTAGCAGTCTTCGAAGTACACCTTCAGGTGACTCCATCATGACCGAAACGAAATATGAATAATCCCTACTTACTTCTAAAAAAATAATATAAGACTGTGAATAAAATCTTTCATACGATAGTCATACAGAATGCGTGAAGTATCAAGTTTGGTATGTCAAATATTTTCTATCCGTACAGCGATCTTTTTCAGCACAAGCTGCTGCTTACAACCGACACAGAGTCCACCCACGACGGCGGCTGAGCGCAGACTAATATTTCATTACAAATTTTTGTGTAATAAAGCAAGACAGTGACCAGTAAAATAACCCTTAATACAGTGCATTAAGATTCACATGTTACAGCTAAATATGTGAAAAAATAGACTCGATTTTTATTTTTTTTCTGAGCCATTTGGTAACATTTTGATAGTTCTTTATACAATCATTTTGAGTTGAACATGTCTGCTTACATAAAATATTTTTAAATACATAAATTTATGTTAATACACACATCAAAAGTGTCTAGGGATCAAGCATTTTTATGCGGATTTCTTGAGATTGAGATGTGGCTTTGTAATAAATTTATGATTTTATAAATTTATATGGATCCTTTTTGGTGCATTTCATAATTTGAATCAGGAACTGTGAATCAAATTCGAGTAAAAGATGAAAATCAGCTGTCAATATTTTCCCTATAAAAACATACAACGCATTGAAGACATTATTAGTGCTACTGTTTCCCTACTACTGATTAAAACGGCGACGTCATTTAAGCAGGGAAGAAATGCTCAGAGCCGTGGGAATGATAGAAGCTGGTTCCCGGCAACGTACTGTGGCTTTAGCTCTGAATACAAGTCAGAGTGTTATCAGTCGACTTTGGACACGTTACCGAAGCACTGGTACCGTGGCTGAGCGCCATGGAGGACGGTATCGCTGCACCACACGGAGACAAAACCGATAAATTCAAATCTTATTAACTCGAAGAGCTCCAACAATAACCGCCATGATGTTAGCCGTGAGGCTTCATCACTCTTCAGGGAACTTAATTAGCGACCAAACAGTCAGAAACCGCTTGCATGAAGTGAACCTTCGTTCCCGAAGACCGCTACGGGTACCACCTATAGCAATGCACAATCGTAGGATTCGATATCAATGGGCTCTTGAACACAGAAATTGGGCAGAAGAACAATGGCGTTTCGTGTGCTTTTCTGATGAGTCTCGTTTTGGTATGAGACCGGATACAAGACGTATACGACACTGGAGAACCCCTGGACGCCAACAGCGATTAAAATCCTGCCAGGAAGTCCATCCTTATAGTGGTGGAACCATCATGGTATGGGCGGGTATTTGGATCGGCGGAAGAACTGAGTTGATTTGGATCAGAGGCAACCTCAACGCTCAAATTTATGCTGAGACGATTGTATCAGACGTCATCGTTCCTCTACAAGTGCAAATCGGTCCCTTATTTCAGTTAATGCATGATAATGCACGACCGCACACCGCAAGAGTTGTAAGACAGACTCTCGCCGCAGCTAACATCAATGTCCTGCCCTGGCCTGCTCAGTCGCCAGACTTGAACCCGATTGAGCATGCATGGGATATGCTACAGAGAAGAGCTCTGCCGAATATGGAGGGTATCCAGTCGCAAGAAGACCTTTTTTTGTTGTTGCAACGAACATGGGCGGCCATTCCACAGCGTGATTTGGATGAACTCATTTTGAGTATGCCAAACCGATGTTCTTGTGTTGTTAGTGTTCGCGGTAGAAACACGGATTATTAATTGTTTAAGTTACCCAATAAAATTTTAAAGAAAACTGTTATTTCAGTCTTTTTTTCGAACTTTTGTGTTAGTGGTTCAAATGTCAAAAATCCCTTTATTAGGAAAATGGCAAATTTCTTTATTAATGCAAAGGTGACTTGGTTTATCGTTACTGTGACAAACGAAAACACTTTATTTGATGAATCCTTAAAGAAAATTTTAATTAATATCAATCAGGAGAAAAGTTATTGCAAAAATATATGTTGATCCCTAGACACTTTTGATGTGTGTAAATAGAAGAAAAATGTACCTAAAGTCATTACGATATCGTCAATTTTGTGTGAAGAGGCGACGGAAATAATTTTTTACAATATTATAAACCAAACTTTTCGAATAAAAATTTAGCCATATTTGAAGATGAAGGAGCAATCTATCTGTGGTAATTATTAGTTAGATTTGGTTTCGTATCATTTTCCCGCAAAATGTACCGAAAAACTGCTTATTTTTGTTAGATTCGTAAACGCCTCCTTAACATCTATCATTTCATTAGACACAAAAATAATAATAATACCAAAAAACCATTTTTATCCAGTGATTGACTACAAAAAAATTAACCCTTCAAACTCCACGTGCCACCCATCAACGATATAACAACCCTTCACACCCCGATTGACTTTCCCCTATCGCTGGCTGCATCTCCGCATCGTGACGTCATGCCCTACATAGCCTGGGCGGGTCAAATGAATTGCAGCCCGGTATTTGGGTTACAGTAAGGTCGAAATCTGTGCCTTACTTTCTGAAACGATGAAAGTTCCCAACTTTCGCTCGGGTATATTTGGAGGGTAGTTTTTGTTTGGATGCATTTGTGTGATGAGAAAATGCTTGTAAATATCTAGGTAAGTATTTCAGTTTTTTTTAACTTTATTATTAACGATTTCGGTATTAGAAAATACTTCATTCCAGGAGATTCTATTTTTGGAAACTTTATCCAGATTGTTATGGCGAATTATCTTTGTTTTGGACGGTGTGATGAAAGAATTAGCGTCATTTTCCTGGTGTTAAACAAGACCAGGGGGCCTAAAAAGGCCACATTGGCAGAATCATAAAACAATTCATATCACGCAATTTCATCTGTATGACAGTTTTGAATGGAGATTCGTAAAATGCTATAGGTACACCCAGTGAACGAAAATAAACATGGAAGCCTTATTCAGAACAAATTCCACACAAAAAGTAGCACTACTTGAGCAACTTTAAACTATAATGACGTATGATTCAAAATACGGATCACATCCGAGGTTGCAAGAAGACATGCTTGGTGATTGGTTTAAATTCAGATCGAAAGCCGGGATTGGTTCGCGCGCGTGCTGCAATGTCTGCTTTGACAGCTGAGTCATAGCGACGTGGACGATGTTATGCAATAAATGCACCGGACCAAGTCAATAATAAATTGTTCAATGTTTTTTTTGTGATATTTTTTTTTTGGGTTACGTTTTACAATCCAATGAACTCAATGTCCCGCGAAATATGATTAATTTATTAAGTTTTTGCCTAGAAGACATTAAAAGAGAATCTTTCAAAATCAGTGAACGAAAATAAACATGGAAGCATTACTTCTAGGAAACTAAGCGCGCATCTTAACACGAAATCCCAAACAAACTAACACATCGAAAACCCGTCGCTGATTCGCTAAATCACAAACAATATTATTACTATTCTATTATATAGTAGGTATGTATGCTAAAACTACAGGGCTTCCATTTCGATTTGTCGCATGTATTCAATTTCAACTTGTATAAGGTAAATAAAAAAATGTGTCGTCTATTTTTTATTATTCACAATTTAGGTATCTATACAATATCAGTTACATACATACATAAACTCACGCATTCTTTCCATGGGGGTAGGCCGGAACTACAGACATTATTATTTCTCAGTGTTATCATGAACATACTGAATGTAAATCCCAATGTTCAAACTCAAAGCATTTATTTCAATTAAACCATATACAGACACTTTTGAATTGTCAATATACATTTTAACGTCACTATCGGCTTTAACACCCTCGATAACTACGAAAACGACACCCATGACGAAAAATCTTAAAATTTCCCACCAATAGCCGCCATCTTGGATTTTAATTTTGACCAAATTCACACTTCGTCAACTCCTACCGCAAGCCGCCTTAAAGAACTTCGTTCTTAAAATATTTTTTTGAATACAGCAACGATAATTATCTATTTTTTCCATGCTATTAAAGGAACTTTTATGTACCTACCTACAATAGCTTAGTATATTTACATAATGCCGTCCCCATAGAAAAAAAATGTTGTGTCTTAATAATAAAATTTGTCATTATTGTCAGGTAGAAAAGTAAATTTTTTGGTTGGCATAACGTCATCCCCATGGACTTCGTGAAACATTTCATTTTTATTAGAAATATAATAAATAACGATGTCCTACACGTGAAAACTAATACCAGCATTCTTTTTATGCAAATGTGATTTATTTATACACCACTTCACTGCACAAGAAGGCATTTTTATATATTTAACACGCAAAAACCGGTAAATAATAATCGACCGCCCTGTTGCGGACCCGCGAACTAAAAGCGTGTGCGGCGCAATCGGTAAGCCCCGCCCACCGCGGCGCAATTTGTGTTGGGTAATTTTTTAGAGCTAGGAATGCTTCCATGTTTATTTTCGTTCACTGGGTACACCTCTGTCTAGGTGTGAAACTGTCAAACAGATGAACTGCGTGATATGAATTGTTTTATGATTCTGCCAAAGTGGCCTTTTTAAGCCCCCTGACCTGCCCTCCTCAGTAACATTATTTTTATTATACGCAATTTTCTTTCTCACGTCGATGGTATGTTTTCATTTAAAGCTTTAGGTATTACTCCAAATTGTTTCTCTCTTTGATGAGCAAAGACAGTCACACAATCACCAATCATTAAGAATCATACACAATCATCAAGAGTCCGTTATACAATAATTTGTATCATCCCTTGTCAATGATACGCCCTTCATTTTAATATGATCCCAAAAATGATACGATATTTTTCTCCCGCAATTAGCATAATATTATTAAGAAATTCTTTTCCTGGTCATTCACATCTTGGCATATAAATAAAGGCTCCTTCAAACAGGCGCGACACGCGACGCGAATCGCGAGCGCGCGAGCGGTGCCTTTGCGTCGCGTGCGATTCGCGTCGCATGTCGCGCCTGTTTGCAGGAGCCTTAAAACAGCCCATTTTCATTCTCGTTTATCACTTTTATTTCAGCGGCACTTATTGCAGATTCTTTTGTGGCAGGGTACGAATGAAACATTCTTAATGATCATATTGGCTAAAGGAAAGCTGTTGATTTCATTTTTCCTTTAAATCTTCTTTAGGAATTTATTTTTAGCGCTGTTGTTTCACCCCCTCGAGTCTATGCGGCCGCCGGCGTAAGCGTTAAAAAGCGGGGAGAAAGTTTGTACCTATTTAGAAAAAGTTTCATTACAGCATTATTTTTCTACACCAGCAGTGTCCTTTGCCCTACCAAGGGGTATCGTATTACCCAGTAACTGGGTTGTGGAGGTCCAGATAAGCAGTCGCTCCATGTGAAATACTGGTATTCAGTTGCAGCTGGTAAGACTTGAAGCCGACCCCAACATAGTTGAGAAAATGTTAGGTCGATTGATTGATAGCCTATCCATTGCCTACATAGACATTACAGTTTTCTATGACCCCAGAACAAAGCCCCATTCAACAATTGGTCACGTCTTATTTAGCAAGTTCTACTCAATTTCATAACTTGCTAAATCCATACTAATATTATAAATGCGAAAGTGTCTGTCTGTTACCCTGAACCGATTTAGATGAAATTTGGTGTAAAGATCATAAAGTCATAGGATTGTTTTTATCCCGATATACCCACGGGAAAGTTATGCGGGTGAAATCACTGGGCGCTGCTAGCAGTGAAATAAGTTGCATTCCAAGGCGGGATTAGTTTTTACCTACCTATAGGTTTTTCATTTTTCAAACACAAATATTTTTTTACTATTTCTTCCCTCTTGTCGGCACAAAACAATCTATTTTCCCATAGCTCATGTCGTGGTCTACGGATTAGCAAGTCAGCGAATTTGGTGGCGGAGCTGACTACCTACCCAGTTACACAAGAAAGACGTGAAAACTCGCTTCGCAATACAAATAGCATTGAGAAGCGGGTTTAGGTACAGATCGCTGCAGGTTGATCTACGGAAAGATACAATACAATACAAAAACAAAACAGTAAAATATTTTTACGTGTGTCTTTATGTGTGAACGCATGCGGGGCTATTTTACCCGCACCGATCAGTACCGGGAACCTGCGTCTTTATGCAAGTGCCCTAAGTATCGCACCACGTGGAAAACTTCTAAAATCGACAAGACTTCCGTTACACTGACCATAAAAACCTTATTTCACTCCAACCTACAAGAGTTTTAAACATTGGTAAAGGAACGCTCTCAGACCGCTAGTTGAGTGGAAGAAACACCCACACAGGCCATTGTTTCAACTAGCTTTTACACTGTAAAGTCTTTGACTTAAGAAACTTTGTATTTTCGAGTTTTCTTTTAAAGAAACGTGTACAAAGGACGGTAGCAAGTAGCAAGCATTCGCTTTAAGAATTTGTTTAACAAACATTTGTTGCGCAAACTTTAGCGAATTGGTTTGAACTTCAATCCAAACACAAAACATACAATAATCGCTGAGCACGCGAGCGAATGTTCGTTTTGCGAATGAATGTTCGTTGGAAGTTACCATTTAAGGAATGGCAACTTCCATTCATCCTTGTATTTAGGCGGGTTTTGTTGTTTTGTGGCTGTTCTTGTTTGTATTTCAGTTTCAAAAAACCTGAACTAAACAATGTCTTTTGAGTGACCTCTTTACCAAAAATTATGTCGGAGAAGTTCGCCCTCAGTCTAACCAGTAATCGCGTAACACACTAACAGTAGCAATGGCTGGCACATAGACTTATAAAAAAAGATGGACTCCGCGCCACGCATATCGAAAGTGGAAGCACAGTAAGTATGCCGGGATCGCTTGTACAAACACGCCTCACGCTCACATTTACATCATAGAATGCCGACCGGCCGCCATTACTTGACACGACAGCGTCAATCGTCAATCACGCACAGAGATCGGTACGGTGCTTCACTTTTGATATGCGTGGCGCGGAGCCCATTTTTTTTTTATAAGTCTATGGGCTGGCACATAGTTTTCAATGGAGTTCAACCTAATTCATTCCGTTATTTATGTTGCTGAGCAGACAAACTTTTCAAACATTTATGAAGCAATGGATTATTAATACCCTTCGATACAGATTGTGATTGAGTGTGTAACGCAATCAGGCTGCAGATGCTGAAACTTATCATTATTTTTCAAGAAGCAGCTACCATCAACTGACGGCACATTACCTACTGAAGCATCCTGTCCAATATAAATAACGATATCTATTAAATTCAGAGTTTTATTCATAAAATAAAACCGTTATTATGATTTGAGTTGATACAGATGACAAATAAAATAACGATTTATTAGCAAGCCAGTTTACGATATTAAAAAAATTTTATACGCATTATTTTCTCGTAAAATTCTGATTTTTCTTGCGTCAATTTTACGGCGAATCTTTATTATGTTTACAATGATTATTATTGCTTGAGTGTCTACCCTACTTAAAAAGCTATAAACCACGGTTCTTAAAAAAGAGAACCCACTTGAAATACAAATTTTGTGTAAGAAATATCCACCGTACCGTACCCAAATTCTAACACCGTTAATAAAAGCTTAAAAAATCTATTTTACGCATTTTTCTTTCAATATACCAGAGCTACAAAAAAATTTAAAAAATCTGGCGGCTCTACAGGTATATAGCTCCTATACTTGTGAAATGGCTATTCTAAAAAAAAACATATCTGTTAACAACATTAGAATCCACTAAGAAAATCATACTTGTATAGTTCATAAGCTTTCAAACGCGTTAGAAAATAGCAGCACAGGTACAGTCAGACGAAAAAAAAATTACACCCTACGTCAATTTGCCGTGTTAAAGCAAGGCGTAGGTACTTACGGCATTTCATACAAACTTTCAAGCCCTTGTTTTTCAAAATGAATGAACCGATTTTAATGAAACTAAAAGCAGAATCTGCTCTGAATCAATCTGCTCTTCTGAATCTGTTCTGCTTAAGCAGAATACAATACAAAGGTCTAATAAGTTAGTTAAGAACATTGTCAAAAAATAGATTTACAGCTAAATTAGATTGATTTTAAATTTTCCATAGAAACAGAAATTTCAAGTTATCTTTTTTTTAAATAAGACATTTCGAAAATGTTCTTTACTCACAGAATAGATAGAACGTAAAGTCAATTAGCTTTAAGAAAAGACCCTATTCAGCGGTACTGACAGAGTCAAAGTGCATATCTCTCTGGTTTTCTAACAAAGACGTATGATGGAGCCATTAGAGAAGCGATACGGCCGTGAAAGATTGTTATCCTTTAACTAGCTGATCCGACAGACGCTGTCCTGCCCTTAAATCGTGAGTGAGTCTTGAGTTCATACAAAAATCCCATAGAAAAGGACGGTCAGATTTTCCCGAATTTGAAAGTTGTCCGGGATCATTTTCCAATTTTGCGTTCCATGAAACCTAATTCGGACTATTCTAGATAGTTTAAAACAAAAAATAGCCGAATCGGTCCAGCCGTTTTCAAGTGATGCGCTTACCAACGAACAGCATAGATGAAAAGTGTATACCTAGCTCTAAAGAGCTACAATGTAACAACGGAATTCAGAACCAAAGAATCTAAAACATATGAATAAAAAAACATTCATTCATTGACAGACAACGCACAGCTTAAAGGTCTAGAAGCTTATAATTTGGCACAATAGTTCCTTATATGACGAAAGTGAGCATTAACCAAGGGTTTTTGAAAATTCTCACCCTAAAGGGGTTAAATTTCATAAGAGATGAAGGTTTGAATGGAAGTTCATAATTTTTTCCGATGACAATGACAGCGGGCACATGGTTTGTCGATAGATAAATCACATTAAAGTGATTATCAACTATTTCGAGACCACAGAATCACAGAAGTCAGAGGGGCAATTCTCGTAATTTTAAAAACGTTCACAGTCAGATCTCAGTCTCGATCTGTCAAAAATACTTCTAATTTCCCTACATTTTGACATTTGTTTTTCGCCGAGATGAGACTGCGACTAGATTTTCAACGTTTTAAATTACGAGAATTTGCCTTCTGCTATCTGTTGAACAGCTTTCCGAAAAAATAACGTTGTTGTTACTATGCTGTAAACCTGTAATAGTGGCATTCGTAAAGTAGAGTAATGCTTGTTCACGTAAAAGACTACTTACATACATACATAAATAAACTCACGCCCTCTTTCCATGGTTGGTAAGCTGAAACTACGCTAATCATGCGACGATTCTCACGTGAAACGTCGGGTGCGTAGTATTTCAGCGGGGTAATTGTGTAACACTCTAACAGTAGGAATGGCTTTCATTTTGACAGTTCAACAACATTCCTTGCGTTATTTACGTTGTTGAGGAGACGTACTTTACGCACATATAAAGCAATGGATTAGCAATATCATTCAGATTGTGATTGATAGTGTGTGTTACGCAATTAGGCTGCAGAATATACAAGGTGTAACAGAATAAACGCAATTCCTGAAAGTAGTTGGTTCATAATTGACTTCTGAATCGATATTAGTAACTTTTACAAAAGGATTTTTTTCCAAAATTATGTATTTTTTGTCGTACTAACCGGTGATTGAGCCAAAGAAAGTTTAATCTTATTTCAAAGCACTAAGACTCAATTTTAAATGTATAAAATAATGTTAGGATCAACACGATTTTCTTAATAATAATAGTTTAGCTTTAAAAAATATAGTTTTGGTCATTGTATTATTCTTTTAACTCAATGAGTACTCTAATTGGGCTGTATGAGGTCTTGCGTTAATTATGTTACACATTGTATATGTCGCAGCCAACTGGTTAAATAAGCCGTTCAGTTAACCGCCTAGCCTTTTAAATAAACGGCGGCCGTTCAAATAACGGCCTGAATAATATTCAATTACAGTTTAGGTTGGAAGTCTGTAACCAATCACGCGCGAGCCGAATTGGTCGCAGTAACTAAGGCAGGGCACCCCGACCAAATGGGTTAAGTTAGGTTAGAACTGTGATCAACCGCGTGCGAGCCGAGAGAGCGAAGCGAGGCGAGCACTACTTCTAAAGGCCAGGCAGTTAACTGAACGGCAAAATTTAACCAGTTGGCTGCGACATATACACGTAAACGAAACAAAATACCACTTACAACACAAGCAATTACTTACTCTAACCCAAAACAAAATATGTTGACATCGTAAAGTGACGTGAAGACAAGAGACAAGCTACTTTCACAAACTTTTTAACAAGCTGAACGATAACATTTTCTTTTATAACGCTGTTCATTTTATCGCTCATCTCATCGCTCACTTCAAGGCCCACGGTAACGAGACTGAGGTTCATCGACCATTGCTAAGAATATTATTTTTTTTTAGAAGTGACATTCTCGACCTAATCGCATTCTACTGTTTTGGGGCGTATGAAACGTTCAACGCAGTCAGATTGTGTCATCATTGGTAACGCAACGCGCTTTATCACTGGAAGAAAAATACATAAGATAATTATGGAATCAGGGGTCACTTTTCGGAAATCCATGACACAGTGAAATGTTACTTATGTGAAATTATTTAGGTAGTTTTACGCAATGCAGCACCAGCCTCGAGCCCGACTGCGTGTCTGCAGCTGATGCGTGCACGGCGCTTCTATACGGGTTTCTTATTTTATGGCATTACCTTACATTGTATGGCGATAGGTGAACGGGATAAAGATCTTGAATATCTGTGTTGGTAAGCTTAAATCTTGATATACTTTAGTTTCTATTCTATTTCATCCAATATTAAGGGTTAAAGCAGGTTGAAGCAATCAATTTAATCATAACCACGCCACGTAAGGTTTGTATTATCTTCCGAAAGAGAACATAAGAATGAAACCGCAGGTGATAAACGTATTGAACGAACAATAATAATATGATAGAAGCATACCTAATCCTTAAAAATATAGGTCAAAGTAATCCACTAAAAATCATGACAAATATTCCACGAAAACAGCATTTACATCGCAATTCATCGCATTGGTTTCGCCGTTATAATAATTGTCATAGAAATTCAAGCATATCGCATCGAAGCAGAATTCACAAATTGCTGCAGTTTTCAACTTTTCACAACTTCATGCTTCTTTAAATTCCTCGCGAATTCTTCACTCGTATGAAAACTTGGTCACGATTCTGGCATCTACAAAACTTTACAATATAAAATGAGGGAAATACAACTTTCAGAGAGTCACATTAGGCGACTTCTAGAGCTAACTCTGCTTCATCAGTAATTATGTTGTGGTACCTACAAAAAGGTCGTAGTGGAAAGGCAATCTAATAAAAACTTCTTGTCTAGGCTAGTGCTTTCAACTTTGCAGAACAATCTAGTATAAATGCTATATCCATTGATATATGAATCAATGGCTATATATGTGTGTTTGGCAGTGTTTGGAACGTTCCAACTTCGAATCTAATCTGGAATCTAACCTATAAATACTAAATAAACTTTCTAAATATGGCGATGTCTGTCTGTCGGATGGGATGCAGCTGCAGCGGAGACAGTCTTTTTTCCATTCAAATCCGTTTTCCACCCTTTTCCATCCTCCTACAGTTGCAGGATGGTTTTATAATTGAAACGTCAATTTTGCTTTGAAACTTTCTTATCTTTTTTTTTGTTTGTGCCCCTGCTAACATCTTTGGATACGAAAATTCTAGGGTTGAGTAACCTGTCTCTAGACGGATGCACAAAACCACCACATCACAAATTCAAAGGCCAGATTGCTAAACCGCAACCAACGAAGAGCTGTAAGATCAGTCGCAACTCCAACGACATCTAATACTAAAGCAGCGGAGCGAAGCACACAACACAATACTATCAAACAGAAATAGTTCTACACAATAGAGGTTGTTGCACTTTCTACAACAGGTACTGGTAACAATAAAAGTGTTTATTGCGGGTAATCTGAGATGATGTGCGTGCTTTGAAATGCTGGAGTAACTGCTGTTGCAGCTAACCACAGAACATTCATTGTGAATTCAAACATTTTCCGTAACGTTTAATTCGTGGGCGGGCCGTCTAATTTCTCTGGTGGAAGATCTCGGTTGCATGTGAATGACGATGTTGCAGAAAAACGTGGAAGATTTGTTCACGCGTGACAAATGTGACAATGATGATTTTTTTTTACTAGCATTTATCATGATGAACTATTCTTTATTATAGATAAGTCTGATAGATGGCATCCTGTAAAGCTGTTATTTAATTTTAGAACAGCCTTCGAAGCAAGCACGAACCAAAAAAAAAAAACAAGCGGTACTTATAATTAAAAGAAGTCCTGACTCGTTCTCTCATAAACTGACTTATGCTTACGCTCAACCCAAACCCTTGGACCTAGAAAGCATAGCGGTTCCCTTTATAATGTAGATTGTAAACAAGCAATGAGGCCGATTTTTAGAAATTCCACGAGATAGCATAATTGCGGAACACACATAGGAATGGCTGTCATTTTGACAGTTCAACAACATTCATTGCGTTTGTTACGTTGTTGAGACAAATTTTTCGAATGTATGAAGCAATGGATTAGCAATATCCTTCAAAATGATTCAGATTATGATTGATAATGTGTCGCAATTAGGGTGCTGCTGGTATCTAATTAATAGTCGTAATTAACTTCACTCGTGTGTCGTGTTTTCGACAAAGCTGTTTTGCTGTAGGTACATAGCCCAAAAACAACTTTCTGCCAACTTTTCTAATACACTACTCCTCAAAGTCAAAACTTTTGATTTGTTCAACTCCTGCGCCTGAGTGATGGCCTCTAAGAAGTAATAGTCTCTCGTATTTCATAGCTTTCTGTTCCTTTTGCTCTAAGGCAATTTTCGATATTGTTACGTCGTGTACAAAGTTGCTTCTTGCCACGTAAAAGCTGGAAGTCTACCAAGATTAAGGAAATTTTATTGTTTTGCTTAGTTATGATTTTAGTACCTTTGTATTTTGAGTTTTTGACTGTATACTACCATGGTTCACGTAAGTTTTCCTTATTTAATTGTATTATTTGGCTGTAGGTTCACAAAATTTATATTAGTGCTCATGTGCTATGCCGTTGGCGCGTGCCTTTGTGTGTATGAGCACTTAGCGTGGTTTTATTTGATTTGCGTTTACGATGTTTCGGCATTGTTACAAGCACCATATTTTCATGCTGAGGTGCTTTATTTGTAATTAAATTACGAAACATTGGAAGAGTATTATGTATTTTTTATTACAGCTTCATACGTTAAACTTGGACCCCAAGTAACATGGGATAAGGGCAGAAAGATGAGCTAGATACGTTGGACTGATCAGTAAAGAGCAATTAATGATAATTGTCAGACATTACGTAGAAATTTTTTCACACAGGAAAAACACTCGCTGTCTACGTTTGTACTCTAATAAAGATGATTAGTATACCAAAACGGTAAACAAACAAACGAAATATAGGTATAATTATAATCTGTCAGTGCTAGTTGCTACCCCACCAAGTAAACAATGTCGAAACTCCAGAGAGAGGCTAATATAAACTAATACCAAGCTATTACAAGTATTAATAGCCCGATGTGCAGTCAGGTGCGCTGCAACAGAACTAGGTTACGTTAGCTCAGTGTTGCTAACATTACCAAACTAAAAAACAGCAAATCAACCATTAAAAAGTGTCGGGGAAGAAAAAGTCTCATATAACGCTTTTTCGTTAGGTACGTGACGATTTCTACCTGTCAACCCAAAACAGCAGAAAACAGTCAATAGTAATTTCAGAACAGTAATTCTACTGTGCAGAATAGGATAAATAATATATTAAAAAAAAACTGATAATGCATACCATCAGCACTTACCTTATAAAATCGGTAGACGCTAACCTTTGTATCCACACGAAAAGCAAGAAACAAGCATTTTGGATTTTTGCTTCAGATGGCGCCTAAACTGCAAAAACCAGTAGAAATATGGACGAAAACTGCGGGGTTATTGCGTATCACACTAACTCACACTATCATCAGTAGTAACGGTTTTCATTTTGGCAACAACATTCATTGCGTTATTTACGTTGTTGAGCAGATCAATTTTTGAAACATATGAAGCAATGGTTTAGCAATATCCTTCAAAATTATTCAGATTGTGATTGAAAGTGTTACTCAATTAGGGTGCTAGGAGGCCATTGAAAAAACACTAAGTAGATCTACCGTTAAAACAGTAGGGTTGGCAACACTAGCTTAGCTCACTAATCTCATATAACCAGTGACAAGGAAGTGCGCTGACAGGCTGACATAATGGCTTTACCTATATAATGACGTCACAAGTCGGTGTATCTCATTACTGCCCGTTATGGAAGCCCGAGCGATGCATGCTTATTATGAGCTAGCTTCTGTAATATGCATTTGTTGGATCTTGTTTCCATGCTGATTAGTAGGTAATCCCTCGGTGAACATTATGTAGGCCAGTAGTTGACAACTGATAGTGTCCGGTTCGATATTTGATTTCCCCCAGAATAGCGTTTATTCTGACCATATATTTATAGCAAAGCCAGTCTATAATGTTCCCACTGCTGGAACACAGGGCTCCTCTCAATTAGAGAGAGAGGGCTGTAATTCACCACGCGATCCCGTGCGGGTTGGTCAATGTAACATGTCTTTGAACTTTTGGTTCTAGGACATGCCGGTTTCCTAACGATGTTTTCCTTCACCGTTTTGAGAGCAATGGTGATGAAATAATTTACACAAAGTAAAGCGTCTGTTAGGGGCGGCCCTCACGAGCGAGAGAATCGCATGCAGCGAGTCTCGCCGTGCCATAAAATTTTCGCGGCGATGACATCTCCGTGTGGAGGAATTCTATCGGTCGTGGAGGCGGCCCCATAGAGTACGAAACGCGACCTCCAGCTTGTAAATCGGGGCCGTTACCACTGGGCCACTCACTGCTCGACTTACTCTGACGACCATAGTTTTATTGATTTTTGAGTTTCTGATTGACAAAGGTGGTAAAGACAGTTCCTCCTAAACGTGCCTTGCTGCTGACATGTACACCAATATTCTGCAGAAGATTCGTGCAACATAATATATCTAAGTTTACCTATAAGTCATTTGGCAGAAATACTGTTTTGTAGGAGTTATTTACTCGTTACGCGTAGTAAGAATTTTCGACATTAAGGTACAAGTAGGAACTTGTACCTTAATGTCGAAAATTCTTCTGAAGTATGCCTGTCCTTGGCACTATTTAATTTCGGAATATTATAGACAGCTTTGTTTCGCTTCCACTGGATGCGAGAAACACAGAATCGGTCGAAATGGCGGTGCTTGGGGGAGGCCTATGTCCAGCATTAGACGTGTTAGGGCTGATATAATGATAGATCGCTTTTATGTCTGCATGCCAAAGCCAAACACAAGCAAGGAATATTCGTCAAAATTTTATTTAGAAAACCAGAGTGGGTGCAAAGCAAACCCTATTCCTATCAGTGCCAGTCTGATAACAGCAAGACCCACGTAGTACATACCTATCTACATAATGCAATATAACAGCGACCAACTTCAGGAGTAAAAGCGCGTATCATTTCACTTCAGACCGCGGCGAATTGAACAAAGGATCTAACTTTACCCGTTTACCGATGCATGCTCAAGTTTAGTCTGTGGCTTTGTTGGCTACGTCCTGTCTAGTTAAATGGACGATAGTGGTATGTTACTAGACATTATGGAGTTTCAATTTGATGAGGATCTTCTTGGAAATTTTGTATCTATACTTCGTATAAAAGGCATCAAGACGGCTCCTCTGTAGATGGCTCTCTTACACCATTGTGCCTCGCGTAACAAAGGTACGGACAATCAATTTTTTCTTCTCTAGTATCGGTAGGCTGGGTGGGTATACAAGGACGAATAATATTCGCTAGCGAAACTCCGTAGACGAGATCACGTGATACCGGAATAAATCCATATATCGATATCTAAAGAAAAACACAACAAAAATTAATGTTCTTTTTTGGGGTCAACCAACGCTAGGTAGTTACATAAAGTATGACTTGAGGAAAAAAGTTTTTTATTCGTTTTATCATGTTTATCGATCGATAGTTCGATACCCATTACCTACCTCTGTGAAATTTAGCCAATTAATTTAATTTATCCTCATACAGAAGTATGAAAATAGCTCATGTCATAAATTGTCGCCAGTTGTACCGAGACGCTGCCAGTTGACCCTGGTTTGAAATGACCAGGGTCTGGTTACTTAAACAGATACGATATTCTTTTATCTAACCAGTATTGTATGGGTAACGTTATTGAGGAAATTGCTGCAAGGAACCATGAGCTTTATTTTGAAGAAAATAATCAAGTTCATCTGGAAAATAAAAAAAATTATACCTACATAAATAATATTTATTTCTGGAAGTAGGATAAACAAATGTATACTTTTGAAAATTTAAGGCAATCCCATAGATTTGTAAAAAAAGATGGACTCCGCGCCACGCATATCGAAAGTGAAGCACAGTAAGTATGCCGACCGGCCGCCATTACGAGACACGACAGCGTCAATCGTCAATCACGCACACATAGATCGGTACGGTGCTACTTTCAATATACGTGGCGCGGAGTCCATCTTTTTTTATAAGTCTATGGGCAATCCTTCAAAAAAATCTTGTCATCAGCTCCATTTTTTTTAAAGCCTATTTTATGTCCCACTGTAGGGCAAAGGCCTCCCCTTTTACCTACCTATCTTATTTAGAGCGGCTATATAAAGCTCAAAACGACGTGTTTTATTCATTCAAACAAGATTCCAATGAAGTCGCCCAGTGTGTTGAGGTCACAATAATTCAATACTTATCTAAAGCATTTCAACAAATATTCATGCTTTTTGCGCGCATTTAGTGTTGTTGGCAAAGCCCCAGCTTTTCCTAAACGTTGTGTACCTACTAGTACTACAGACTGATACAATCTATACAGCTGGAACGTTACAAAGTAATTTGCGCTAAGTAGGTACCTGGTTTTTTAACAGAAACTGCTTCATAAATATTAATTGATAGCCCCCCGCGTGTTCTTTGATGTCATTCTTTGTGTACGAAATAATCCTTTGACCATTAATTTGTTTAGTAAAAGGGTTTGTTAAAAAAAAAAGCGTGTTTCGCAAACGGAAGGGTCGGACGGCACGAGTATTAATGCAATGCAAGGCGCGCGCGCGGTACCAGTCCGACCAGTTGCTCGCTCCGCCCCGCGCTCCCCTCGCGAACAGCTGATAGCTCCGACAACAAAGAACATCAACCCAACCCACACAAACATAACACGCTACGACTACGCTACGTACAATTATGATACCTACATTATTATTATTTTCAACCGTAGGTACACGCGACTGTATTGATTGAAACCCTTCAACTACGCCTCTATTTATAACGGTTATCAGTCGATATTATATGAAACCAACACCAAATTGGTTCATTTTTGAAGCCAAACACTCGATAAATCAAGGTCTTTCATCGAGCCTTGACGACGCAATATAACATTATTAAAGCACAGCTACATGACAACGGGCTCGAGTATTGAGTAAACAGTGTTGACCATGAATACCAGGCTCTCCTACGTGAAAGGTGAATACATACGACCTAACAAAGGGCAACTTAGTACTTGCCTTTCTGTTCATCCAATACACGAAGGGCCGCGAGTTGTGGCACTCCGGTGAACAAGAGTCTCTTTACAAAACAGGATTGTGTTTATTATGATGATAGATCACGGCATCATTGTGTAAAACGCGACGGTCACTTATGTCGTAGTTTTTCACTGTTCGGTTGCTATGGTGCTATGACTTTTCACGACACTGAACTCCCGAGTCTCTTTTCATCCAAATAAGTTGTCCTAAGTACTTTACGTGGTCAATGTTTACAATTTAATACGTTTTATGTGTTATTTACATCACTATTTAGGGGCCTGCGAACGTGATAATCGTTGCACTGCCTGCGCACTTTATTTGCTGCGCTTCTGCGTCAACAAAACAGTCTCTCTCTCGGCACTCAATGTCGGGCGAAATCGCCGCCTCGCTCGGCGGAGGTCTGCCCTCTCATTCGCTAGCCTAGGAAACCTCGCGGTTTTGTCCCACTCTCACATTTGACGTTTCGCCGTCTGGGTTGCAGCGTTTTAATTTTTTAACGTTTCTTAGAAAATCATACCAAAACTATTCAGTTTTCATATTATATTTCGTATAAAGCAAGTTATATGCTAGCATGATCAACACAATTTTTTTGTAAATGCGCCTGCTTATGTCTTTTAGCAATGTCGCAGATGTGATTATCTTGCATGTTTTGAACCAAAAGGTATTTCTCTCTCCACTGTGGGGTGTAAATAGCGAGACAGTAAATAATACAACGTAGGCATAGACTTATAAAAAAAGATGGACTCCGCGCCACGTATATCGAAAATGAAGAACAGTAAGTATCGGACCTAGTAAAGGACCGCTTGTACAAATACGGCCTTACGCTCACATTTACATCATAGTATGCCGACCGGCGGCCGCCATTACGTGACACGACAGCGTCAATCGTCAATCACGCACACGGCACACATAGATCGGTACGGTGCTTCACTTTCGATATGCGTGGCGCGGAGTCCATCTTTTTTTATAAGTCTATGAACGTAGGTTTACTATTCCTAAACTAATGACGAATAGAATAGTTAGGTCACCAGACCTACAGTTCTGACAAAAGGTAGAAATACCAAAACAGTAGAAATGTGGCCAGCTTTCTTTTGACCTTACGCATTTCGTCATCTAGATACTTCATAGACAACGCTTTTCTAACTGGAGCTTTTTCGCAAACACCGTCAGAACCACAGAACATAAATACCCAAGGTTAGGAAGGAAGCCTTTGGAGTAGGAAAATCCTTAGTTCTCATCAAGAATTTGGGATCAGTCAAGAAAAGCTTAGCATTTTCTGAAAAGAAACAAAACATCGAGAGCATACTTAAAGTTTATTAACAGTATCACAAAAATTACAATATTATTTTAAATATCTATGATTTCAGGTTGGCAGCAGTTATGTGTTCTTCTGCCAGAACTTGGCGGCGTTGCGGGGCGTCTTGCCTTTGCCCGAATTTTTCTTTGGCGCGGAATGGGTCTCGCTACCGCCGCCCGTGGCAGATTCGTCGTTCTCTGCTTGTGATTTCAAAGTTTTCTTTATGTACATTATCTGAAAACATAAATTAAATATTCATATTTATGTTGTTTTACTTTTGTAATTAATGTTAGTACTAGTGTACTACTTAGGTATAACAATGGTGGTATACACTACATTTTCATTAAATTCGAATTTTAAGGTTTGCTTTTTAATGGTGGTGTAAAGCTCAAAAGAATCCTGAATCAAGAATCCTACCCTGACACACACAGTTGTTCTGATTAACATCAAAGGGATTCCTAAGCCCTGCCGTTCATTCTTTTGGCATAATAGCCCAGTTACTCTTTAGGAAGACTATGCTGGGGAGTTTGTCGCGCCACTTCTTCCTAGCTGAACCACTAGGAAGTGGTGAATGCATTTTGGGGGACTGTATAATTTTGAAATTCAAAAAGTGCTGATTCTCTGCCTAATTTTACTAAAAGAATTTTAATAGGGTTTCAGACAGAGAAGTTTGAGCTCTCCTATGGTCTGAACTCAGTTACGTCAACTGTATGATTCTAGGATACAAACCTCCTGTTCAATCGCCTGTTGATGCCTAATAGCCCTTGTCTTATGGTGATTAGCCCTCTGTATGTGCCTATCAACTGAGCTGAGGACTTGCTCGCAAGCATTGCACCAGTCTGCTAGAACATCGGCGATTGATGAGGCATCCTCCAGGCGCGCGTCGCGTCCCAAAGCGACGTCGACTTCCACTCGCTTGCATTCCTGATCCAACTTGCCGTGGATTATGTCTGGAAAGTGAATGTTGTTAATATGTAAGTAAATCACTATCAATACATAATTATAAAACAAAATCTCCCCTTAGTGTCTGTCTGAACGCGTTAATCTCTGGAATTACCTGTCAGATTTGAAAATTCTTTTAGATTCATGTGCCAGCCCAATTCTATTAAACACCACTCTATGACCCTTAGGAGTCGAGCAAAAAGAATAAAAGTCAGAAAGAATGCTTATGGAGAATGAAGAAGTGGGTGCAGCGAAGGTCGGTTGTGCACATTTCATGCAGATGAAGAGGGCAGAAGCTAGTTTCAAAATAATAATAGTTTTTTGGCATTCATTATTTAGCCTTTACAGATAAGTGATTTAAAAGTCAGTACATCAGATTTAATTCAAGCTATTTTATGTCCCCAAATCAAGAACTGGAGTAGTCAAATGTAAATTGTTGATTGGTTAGCAGGTTATTTTGACTGAGTCAGTAAAAAATGCAGTTTATGGATAAGTACAGTAAAGTATTTAGCAGTATTTCTCTTCTTCATAAGCTAAGTGCGCACTGTAATGCATATTTTTTATCACAATATCAAGCGAAATAAAATCGCAAACACCAATACAAATTGTTCAAGTGATTATTTACCGCAGTGTGCGGACTGTAGTATTATTGTATATATAATATATTCACAATTTGGCAATTATTTTCTGTAGCCATTGTATTTTGTGGTGCGCGGTTAGCCATAGGCTTACTTATACTTACTACCTTAAGCAAATAAGAATGCAGTTTTATGTTCAACCAGAAAAAAAATTAACATCATCTCACCTGCATAAATAGCTTCTATAATAAGATCCTCTAAATCCCTTACATTTTTAATATCTAATTCTTGCAGCAGTACACTGTAAGGGATACATTTCTCCTGTGTGGCCAGTGAAGCGATAGTCAGATGTTGCAACTTCTTGCATTGAGCTGGAGTCAGTTCTAAGTAATCAGACTTGTTCTCAAGATACTCCTTGTAGGTGCCGTATGCAAATAGATTTAGAGTCTTCAAATGGGTGGCATAGGGTCCAGTTTCCAACTGAAATGTTACAATGTTTGTTTTTTAATTATTTAGTCATGTTATTTGCAGTTGCTGGAGGTTTTATAGGAATATTAATTTATAATCGACCAGGTGGTTTAGAAAGGACGATTTTGATGTAAGCTTTTATTTATCTGTAGCTACTTAAAATTAAAGGTAGTTTAAACAGACATACAAATTACGTTGATGATGCCAGCTTTTATCGAGAGAATTATTTTGATTCGAGGATAAGAACAAACAGTATGACTTCTAACCTCTTTTATGTTCGGCATTTCAAGAAGTTCGCCGAACACATGAACTCCTGGTGCTTCCAACACCTGTTTGATGAGTTCCGCACATGCTGATCCCTTGGCTCCTTTGGCTAACAACACAAACTGCTCCAAAGGATGGTTGGTAGAAAATGACAACAATGAAGAAGGTTCATCTCTGTCCATTGACATAGGATTCATGGTGAGTGTTTTAAAATTATCTACTTTCTTACGTAAGTTACACAGTTATCAGTATCTAAAAGCGCTAAATAAATAATTCACAAACTTTACGAATAATTGCTTTTACTGATTTACAACGATTAAAATGAATTTACACTTTGACTTTGATGCGATTGACAAATTCGACGATTTATTTTATTTTGACACATAGGGTTGCGTTTAGTTTATTTATTGCTTAGGTTTCGTTTACTTTTCCGAACCGGTTTTCAGGTTTTTTTTTTGCGAATTTTATAACTTCATAGTTATATAAAAGTACTCTATGAGTATATTTTCAGATAGTGTATTTTTTTACGAAACACAATTTTTCATTGTCACATTGTGCACAAACAAAACGTTTTGAGTTGCTTACCATAGATCTCAACTTTTTTGTTTTTAATTTTTTTTAAGTTGTTTCATCTTTTGAGATAAACGTTTTATTTTAGTTACTTTTCACGTGTATTTTTCGCATTAAAACATTATTAGGATTTGCTGGATAACTTAAAAAAAATATCTTGTTTGATAAAAACAAAAAGATCATTTTGGACAATACATTGTATGATTAATTAGCATTGCTATGTGAATGAGTTGAATTTAAAACTCATAATTGACCATAAACAATAAAATGGCGTCCGGTTTTTTGTGTGTGCGATAAAATTATTGTTTTCATGAAATCGTGAAATTTATCTAAGTTTTGGCTATAAAATCATGTTTATTTGTATTTAAACACAAATATGAATAGTTATAAAGTGTCTAATAAACTAAATCACTCATCGTTTGTTGAAAATAATGTGCGTGTCAATCCTACTCATAGCGTCGTTGTCCTATGCCGCCTTTTATATTGAGTTGATTAGACTAATTTACGAAGATTTCTTCGTGTAGCCTGGTGTTCGTCAGTCAATAAAAGCATCGTTAACTATGAATTTACATAGATAGTACGTTTTTGTCGGCATTGTGATCGATGAGTGCGTTGTGCGTTTGTAGTTGTGAAAGCGTACATACATGTTCGCAATGATAAAACTGTCATGAGGACTCTTGTTTACTATCAAATAGTGAATTTTTTCTTAGCGAATTAGTTTTTGAAATTGTAATGAATTATATTTGTTGTTAAAAATGTGTATGCCAACTCCTAATAATGTTTCGGGCTTCGGTTACTCGTGGGGCTTCACGAGTTCTGCAGACCTTACAAAGGGTGAGGTGGAAACACCAAGTAGTCTGAGCTATACTTTGGGAAACACGGTATGTATAACAATGAAATTAAACCTTTAAAAGTCGCCCGAACTCCTTACAAAGTAACATATTTGCCTAGTAATTAACTTTCACAGTACAAAAGAAATCCTAATGTGTTTTGAAGCAATCCAATTTCTTCATGTGAAGTTCTCAGACCAAATAAAAAACCAAGACAGAGGGCTGTCAACATGAAGCCAGTTTCGTAAACATGTGTGCACTCAGTGAGGTGTAGTTTGATTGTAAATGGTTGTAAAACTTGTAAATGTGTGTGTGTGAGCGTGTATGCACAGAGCGGAGGTGTAGTTTTGGCATGCTTCACTGTATCATTCTCAGCGCTCTGTCTTGGTTTTTTATTTGGTCTGAGGTAAAGTTATTTAATTTTTCTAAAGTCCTAGGTTCCAATTAGATACAGAAAAACAGCAATGTTTATGAAACACAAACCATGCATGTACCTCATATATGAAAAATCTGGTTGATACTGACTCTACTGTCTTTCATAATGTAATGTATTAACATATTTTGAATACCTTTAACATGAATTGCTACTATGTTTAAAAATCCTGTTTAAATAACCTTATGACTGACACATGCTGTGGTTATCTTATTATTTCAGTGTGTCTTGTGATAATAAAGCTTAGAATTTTTGAATAAAGTTTGCTTTTGTGTGATTTTTATGCAGAAAATTAAATGATGAAGAGCAAATTAACTTTTATAATTACAAATTGTATGAATATAAATTGTTACAAAAAGATGACTGTTCAACCAATAATAATTAATAATGAATACTAGCTGCGCCTCGCAGTTTCACCCGCATAAGTGTCGATCCTGTGGGAATATTGGGATAAAAACTATTCTATGTCCTTTCCCAGAACTTAAACTATCTCTATACCAAATTTCATCTAAATTGGTTCAGCGGTTTAAGCGTGAAGAGGTAACAGACAGTCAGACACACTGTCGCATTTATAATATTAGTATGGATTTTTAAACTTCCAGCTTAGATTTTATTGAATTATGACAATTTTTTTCCTCCAAGCAACCACAAAACTCATCAAAATAAATATGAAATGATTATGTAAACCCCTTCATAGAGAAATTCATTGGACAGAATAAATAAAATAAAATAATTTGAATTGAGACTTAAGGCTGTCTCATCATCATTCACCATCCCGTGCCTCGGCATTTACAAAGTCTACATCGGGGGGCACGGTAGTGCCCCCACCAAGTCGAGTAATATTATACCTATTTAAAACTTACTAACCTTAACTTAACTACTTACACAACAATAAAACACTTATTTCTTACAGGTTTCCCCTGAAACAACACTGACTGTAATGTCCCACAAGACACCTCAAGTGCAGGAAAAAGTGGGTGCAGTCACAGTAGCAGTTTCAAACGCAGGTGCACAACTAACAAGGGTGGTAACTACAGGCACACCGGTTTCTGGAAGAAGGATGTTTGTCGTGAATGATGCCGCTGCTCATACGTTGAACAGGGTTTCGCAGCAGAATCAGACCACTACTATACATAGTGAGTGTAAAGATCTTGTAGTTCATTTAATTTTTAAGGTTTCATTAAGAGGTTAAGGTCAGACAACATAAATGTGTAATGTTTATTTCTCTTACTCATGCCACCTGCCAGTCAGTCAAATCAAAGGAGACCTTTGGGGCTGTTCATTTATTTCATAAGAAGATTTGAGCTGCGAGGGGGTCTGAACAAGTCTTATTTTTTTCTTACGTCGCGGGGTGGGAGGGGTCTAGATTTTTCTTACGTAAATTCGTAAATTCTGTTTTTAATTTTTTCAATACTTTTTCTTTGCAATTTTGGTAGATACTGATCTTACGTAAGGTTGGGGGGGGGAGGCGGCTAGAAAGTGGTCGAAATTGTCTTACGTAATAAATGAACAGCCCCTTTAGAATAAGAACACAATACATTTTTTAAATTAATATTCAGCTGTCCCACTCCTGGGCAAAAGCCTCCCTCCACTCCTTCCATCTTTGCGCCCGTGCGTCCTCCTTACTGTTTTGACGGAACCTATCCAGCTGGTCCTGTCATCTCCTACGTGTTGCTGAGCTTCTCTTTCATTCTCCTGACCTCGGAATTCAGTTATCTGCATTGAGTCTAATGCCACATTATCTACTGCCACCAAAGAAGTTGCATAATGTAATTAATCTTCATCCATCCTTGTCCTTAGATATTTAGATTTTTATTTTTAGCAATAGCCTCTTATTTTTCCACTCTGTTATATCGTGCATGACCTTGACCTTGTGTTCTTCTACTTCTTCTATCATTTTCATATATGGTCATAATTATCATGATCTGTATCATCTGATCTGTAAAAAATATAATCCAGAAACAAAATATCAACTTCTCCCTGCCCTGGTGAAATAAGGTTAATAAGGTTGGTTCAAAAAGTCAACTTGATTTTGCTAAACATTTCTCATAATTTCAAAAGACTAAGCTGATTGATGTCACTATCTTAGCCATATTTATAGTTGGAGCCAGGAACACGACGTTTTATATTACACGACTTCGACGCGCGTATACGCATTGCACCGTTGCACGCGCAACTAGCGCTGCTTTCTCAAGGCAGAATACGCCCCGTCGACGCGCAGACAGCCCGATTCAACCTTTATGGCGGCCCGGAACATGAGGCGAGTCGCTGCGCAGAAACAAATTCACCTGTCAGGGGGTGAAGGGTGAGGTACTGCGCAGCGAGTAGCACACTTCAGTCAGATTCGCCATATAGTTTGAATCGGGCTGTTCATGGAACGCGCGTATAACAAACGCCGTTTGCCCTTAGATAAATCTAACCTCGAAACAAAAATAAAAATAATATCACGCATGTATCATTTACAGCGAACTTAGCAGCTAAGCCGTTTATGACACCGATAGGTCCCATCCAGTTAACTGCGGAAGAATGCAACGAGATATTGATGAAGCGGGCTCTGCAGGCTCAAGGCATCGCGACCCCGGTCATAGACGCTTCGCAACTCAACCATACGTTACTAAATGGAGGCCTGAAGAGTCTGGCAGAGGCGACGGTTCAGCAAACGCAGGCCGAAACCATTCAGACAACCACGGTACATCAGCATCATTTGTTACATGCGAAACAGGAGCCTGGGACTACGAATAATTCGCCTAAAGTAAGTGTTTATGTATTTTGTTGTAAGGATGTATGAGACCACTAACAACTTTACTAGATATCTAAACCTGAAGAGTAACATCTTCCCAACTGTATTCTTAGTAGATTAAGGTTCTTTTTGATCTTCAATAATATTAAACATTAGGATACAGTATTCATGTCTGAGTATTACTTTTTTTTAGAATTGACCTGTTTCCTTACATTATTTATTAAGTGTCTTTACTCATCATCTGCCTAGCCTTTTCCCAACTATGTTGGGGTCGGCTTCCAGTCTAACCGGATGCAGCTGAATACCAGTATTTTACACGGAGCGACTGCCTATCTGACCTCCACAACCCAGTTACTGGGTAATACGATACCCCTTGGTAAGACTGGTTGTCAGACTTTCGGGCTTCTGACTACCCGTAACGACTGTCAAAGATCCACGAATGATAGCCGGGACCAACGGCTTGACGTGCTTTCCGAGGCACGGAGGGGTCTCGGTATGTAAAGATGGTCACCCATCCACAGACCAACCGCGGCAAGCGTAGCTTAACCTGACCGATCGACCTGTGCGGCTGTTAATATTTAGCCATGGGCTGTGTTAAGTGTCTTTACTATAACAAAATAAATGAAAAATCTATTAAAACTGGACGGATTCAAAAATTATACTTTAAAGCTTTTTGTACATTCTGCACAAAGTTAAGCCATTGCAGCTTTTTTGGCTCATTGAGGCTTTTCTGTTAAACTCTCTACCCCTACAGATATACATAGACCTAGATAACGCAAGTATCATGATCTGTATGAAAACCAAGCGTGCCATTTTTTGAATACCTACTATGACGTCACAAGCATTGTTTAGTGATGGGAAAATCAAATCGATTCAAAGACGGCACCGCGTGCGGCACCCGTCTCGCCCACCCCCGGGGCCTAGCGCCAGCGCTCACGCTCACCCCGCCAGCAGCACACAGGACAGAGCACGAAAGTGGTGGCTTACGATTTTTGTACGTAAACTGGTGCGATTTTTGGCATGCGAAGTGGTTTCTCTTGCGTTATCTATACTCCGACTTTTAATTAGCTGCAGTAAAATGACACTTCTTAATAACTCATTTCGGACTGCATTTAGAGATATGCATGTCATGTCATATAAGTTTCGTTTGGTACACTATTCTGTACTAGAAAAACAAAGTTTGGTTGATGGCCGCGAAAAAACAAAAATACGCCAATTTCAGTCATTTAAGTAACACAAGTTGTCATTTTACTGCAGCTAATTAAAAGTCCGACTATAAGTAGGTGTACTATATCTGTGTCTCTGCCCCTCTATCAGATGACAGTAGAACTATTAGCAGCATATAAGACCTCTTCCAAAAATAGGTGAAGAAGTAGGTATGCTTCGTATTTTGCCCACGGGCAAGGATTTCGCGATCGTTTTATCGTATGACCCTCAACTGCGACATTTACGAAGCTTGATGCTGGGCACTTTGAACCCACTACCTAATATAGGTAGTATTTTTATCTCACGAAGCGACGCGCGCTTTACTTGTGGTTACTAAGTGTTTACATACGCTGTGAATGTGTGTGTAAGCGTAGGAGCTCTCGGTACCGTCCGAGAATTCGGAAGACGCTACTCGTCTTCACGCACACATTCAGTGTCTTTGTATACTTGTTACCACAAGCATAGCGCGCGCCCCTCCTTTCGTGAGATAAAAATACTGTACCTTCAATTACTCCCTTATCCAAAACACAGATATCACATAATAACGTGTGGTTAGACGGTATACTCACAGACGGAGCTGATGAATACCAACTCGGTGATGACGACAGCGCCGCCCGCCGCGGTGAAGGAGCGCCCCTACGGCTGCGACGAGTGCGGCAAGTCCTTCCTGCTCAAACACCATCTCACGACGCACGCGAGAGTTCATACAGGTCGGTGGAAATCAATGTACAGAGGCCAGCACATCAAGTTACCCCAATCTGTCAATTTTTTTTGATAGATTTTCAACTTTATTACAAAGTAATAAGGTTCATATTCAATTGGGAAAATTTGACAGATTGGCGTAGCTTGATGTGCTGGCCTCTGTACATTTTTTTAAGTGAAAAACTTCTTTAGGAGCTCTTTCTGAACAGTGAACGAAACTGAACCGTCCGCTCGGGTCGGTGACGCTGAATCGTGTATACTCGGAACCAGTAGTAAGTTTTCACTTCTATCGTGCGGTCATAAGTACAGGCCCTCCATTTTTTTTGTTTCGTGAGTAGAAATTGATGTTTACGGTTTTAATATCGTGTTTTTTTCGGCGTTATCTGAATAATTTGTTACTGTATCAACGTCGTATCGCGGCATGATGAGCTTGTGCTGTGTATTGCGCGTGCTAATGAGGGTCAGCGCAAAAAAAACGGGCGTATTTTTTGCTGTCAAGTTTTGAGTAAATATATGGAGGAGCGTGCTCGAACACACGCCTTAGTGAATCTCTTGCACGCTACTTTGGACTTTACTGTAGTTGTAATTTAGTTAATTAACAATGAAAAATTAATTGCTCGAGCATTTTGCTGCTTTGTCTGCGCTGACTCTAGGACCACTAATTCAGTTTGATGCTAGCCAGGCAGCTCTAAAATGAAGACGTTAGTGAAACTTACTTAACAATTGTTTTTAACATACTTACACTAATTGAATGCTATCGCAAACTCCAAAATACACAAATGTAAATTAGCATACAGGAATATTGAAACAATAAATCGCGCGGTGCGGGCGTTCTAGGTGATAAAATGTGATTGACTAACATTAACTTATTTAGACCGATCGTAGGTAATAAACCAGTCTCATTTGGATTGGCCATTCTACAAATGTACAAGGATCTTTTGGCGCGTTGCAAAAATAGAAACTAACGCATTATATTTATACTTAGTTTTAATAGGTTTATGGCCAACGACCGTCGTTGGTTTCTTGCGTATCTTTATATTTTTTTAAATTATTTATTCCTCAATTTTCACAATAGTACCTACCACTGTTTGTCTCTGCATCACCCAAAGGTTGACTGGTAGAAAATTTCTATGGCAATAAGTCCGCCTCTGTACATTTATATGCTTGAAGTATTAAATAAATAAATAACGCCGCCATCTTGTTTTTTCAGTACAATAAAAAAAAATCAAGGTCACAAATGGTTACAGACCATTCACAGTTATTTTGCATTATAGGCCTTTAATATTTCACTCAATTCAGTCTATCTACGGTTGTACTTTATAACAAAATAAAAATGACTTATATTTCGTACAAAAAAAATACTACATAGAAAAATAAAAACTAAACTATCAAAGGTAACTACAATTTCTTTATTTCTATAAAATTAGCTTATTTTAAACTTCTGCGCCAGTAAAAGAACCCCTCATTTAATTGAAGGTGAAGGCCTGCTCTAGAGAAGACGGTTGTACTAAGGCATGACCTAAAACGCGGTCACTATCGGACTGCATAGAAAAGAAAGAGAAGCGCGATGACACAACGCTGGTAATTTATTGCAAAATATGAAACAATCATCTATTGTTGATTTATCAAACACCAAACAAATAAAAACCGTATACTAAAATTCGGGGAATTAAATTGTCTTTTATATGGTGAAAGTTTTATGAAAATACACCCGATAGTGTTTGCGTGATTATCGTTTTTATGTCCGCGGTAGACATTACTTTACAAATTAATTACACTATGTTAAAAAAATATAATTGCAAATATTCACATATCCAATTACGAAGCAAATGGTCTAGTATAACATTTATTTTTTTCAAAGAAATCAGTCCGGTCGATTAGACGTGATGTTGAATTTAAAATCATTAGAAGTCGTATATCTGCGTCTTAAGTTGCGTCTATCTCTTAACATGTCTTTAATTCATACTAACATAACTCACAGTTTTCTTGCATCCTAAGGAACTACGTTATGTCATTCACATTTCTGTGTATTTAAAAAAGTTCTATGCTTTCCTTCTGGTCATATTTAAGCTATGTGCCAATCTTCCTTCACAGCGGTCCAGTCCAGCAGTTCAGGGCCCTAATTCACTATGACCACTTAACGATTCCTTACTTCGAAACCACGTCAATTCTTAACCTAATCGCAACATCTGAGGGGCAGTTCTCGTAATTTTAAGAACGTTCACTTCACAGTCTGATCTCAGTCTCAATCTGTCAAATATTAAAATGGTTCAAGTTTTAGAAATTTTTTCGTCGCTGAAATGAGACAGCGACTAGATTTTGAACGTTTTTAATTACGAGAATTGGCCACTAGCTTCTGCTTCTTCTGAAACTTCTTGTTTTAGCATAAAATAATAACCGTATGACACTCACAAATAATGTGGCTTTCTATTGGTAACAGAATTTTCAAAATCGGTTTAGAAGATCCAGAGATTACCCCCTATAACCTCACAAACTTTACCTCTTCGCAATATTAGTATAGATGACAATGGAGTGGTTTGAACTGTCCAAAATACATGTTGTCCGTACAGTTGACATTTCGATTCCTTGCCGTAAGCAAGACACGATATTGACGTGGTTTGCACGTGGTAAGATTTCGCAGAGATGGTTTCAAGAAGTAACATAATTATATACAAACACTTTCGGATTAATTATTTTATTGAAGCAAGTGCATTTACTGTAGGTATATAAATATTTTTAATGCTTTTTTTATAGCTGCATTAAAATCCAACAGAGCGCAGACGAATTTACGAGTTATATTTAGACCATCTACGTATGGTATTCCGAAATACCGCTCACCGAAATGACGGTTTTCCGATAACACTCTACTCCGACGGTTAGTTGAACGAAAAAATAATTGGCCGATGAAACGTTTCGCCGAAAATATTATTCATCGACGGTTGGTAGTCCGAATGAATCGTTCGCCGATGTCACGGTTCACCGAAAACACTCTTCAACGACGATTGGTTAAACGAACGAATCTTCGCCGATAGCACTCGTTGAGGGGAATTCTTTTGCCAAACCGAACCTACGTCGACATAGGATGCAAGAGCGAGCGAAGGGCACCCCGAGGTTAGGTTTGGTTAGGTTACTTTAAACCCTTTACACAGAAATAGGAGCCCCGCGAAGCGGGGCTACGTCAACATAGGATGCAAGAGCGACCGAAGGGCACCCCGAGGTTCGGTTTGGCAAAAGAATTCCCCTCAACGAGTGCTATCGGCGAAAGATTCGTTCGTTTAACCAATCGTCGTTGAAGAGTGTTTTCGGTGAACCGTGACATCGGCGAAGGATTCATTCGGACTACCAACCGTCGATGAATAATATTTTCGGCGAAACGTTTCATCGGCCAATAATTTTTTCGTTCAACTAACCGTCGGAGTAGAGTGTTATCGGAAAACCGTCATTTCGGTGAGCGGTATTTCGGAATACCATACGTAGCTCTATTTAGACAAAGTAATGAATACCCGCATTACTTTCGACGGACGGACAGACATCGAGCGACGACCTAATTATTTTTATGACTTGACTAATATGTTCCGATGATTTTGTGATGACCGAAAGGTTTCAGAATAGATATTTCTTGTGCTCGCAGACCTTTTTGTTTAGCGGTCGTCTCAGGTGATTTACCTACTCCCGAAGTACAGTCACTTATAGCAATTAGCTGATTACCTACCTTTGCATAAATGGTTGAGATTTTTTTTTAGAATACCTACGAATCGATAGAATTTTATAATTCTTTTATATTTTATTTACTTTGCTCAAATAAATGAAATGTAAGGTGGGTCAGCTAATTGCTATAACTGACTTTACGTAATCCGTAGTTCCCTCGCTTCACTTTCACTTACAGACATACGCTTAGTTCGGGCCCGAACTAAGACTGAATGACAAATGACAACACGATTTGACAGTTGTCCCTACTCCCGATACATGTATTCGCCTGTCCGAAAAAATTTAATTTGACACTTGGTTTGTTGAGTCAATTACTTTCAGACGGGCCCATATCTTCGTTGACGACTTATTAATTAATTAATTTATTTATTTTAGCATAACACGGCCAAGGCCAATTACATTAGTTAAAAACACAAACACGTAAGTTAAGAAAAAAAAAACGCGAAGTAACTACTCGACAGTTTTACGCTCATCCATCTCACAATATTTCAGACATACAGACTAGATCTTCTTCCATTCATTCGCGAACACTCAGGGTTAGCGTCCAAGAGAGCGATGAGCGCATAGTGTACGAGGGACAGGCTACTGAGCTCGAGCGACGGTTCGACACCCAGGCGCAGTCTAGTCTACTTAGAAGTAGCCACCCAGATCCGGCTGAATGTACTTATCAGTAGGGTCTTTTAAGTTCATTAGTCAAACGATAGTTGATTCGTTGACGTCGCATTAAAATGAACATTATCTCTATACTTACAATGTTTATTCATCGAGATCAACTCACTGTAAGGTGTTGAACAGACAACTAATTGGTAGCTCTTGTATCCTTTTCGCGTGTAATTTAATATGATCTATTTTTCTATCTTGGCGCAGACAAAAGTCGTTGTAATAACCGCTCAGATATACAATTTGTTTAAATGTCATGTCCCATTTTCGCTGAACAAAAAGCACGTTTCGCCTCTAAAACAACATTTATTACGGGGGCTGATTCAGAGCATGAATGACTTCTCCGAAAACGAATGTTTTTCTCAATGAATTCTGAGCAGGAAACATAAAACTTGTAGCCAAAGCAACACTGTTGTTTGTGACAATGAGGTTAAAATGTTGCTGTGAAACGAAGTGGCAATGAAAAACTATTTACTTACTTGTTATGTAAATTAAACTTTACTGCTTTCAAAGTGGTTACATTATGTCGATAAAGTGGATTACTTATAATTACCACTTTTGTAACAAGTTTAATTATTATTAGTCAATAAAATACGGGTGTTTAGATTATTATGTACAGAATGATGATGTGAGAAGTGGGTATGAAACAACCTACATTTTTTGTTTAGTCACTACTTCATATTTATCCAAGGACTAGTACTTAAGATTATTGTTAAAATACAGCGTCTTGCCACCACTGCCACTAACTATTACTTACCATCTCCAAAAGGGCTAGCATTTACTGACTATTCTTAGGGATGCAGAGACTGCGGTACATAGCTGTCCACTCAGCCTATCGCAGACATTAAGCCTCTCCCAAGTTGCGCCACAACACCCACCATAAAATTTAGAAAATACATATCGTATTATGTATTTTTAACCGACTTTATAAAAATGACTAGGTATTTATGGGATAGGAACCACAACTAAAAACTGTTAAATCTTGAACACTTCTGAAATCGACGAAGGAAAAAGAATCGTGAGCAAACCTGAAATATTAATTTGAAACCAACAATACGCCTTGAGCAAGCGTAGTGATCAATGCTCAGTATGACCCGGTTATCCATTCAACACTTCATGTCGTCCCTAAATCTAACTAAGTAACCCAGTAGAGTACCTTTAGGCGCTATCTCCATGGGCGAGAGAATCTGGAATCGTGGAGATGGCGCCTTAGTAGTCGCGGAGTGCACGTACCGATGCGGTTCGCTCTGTTTCAGGTGAGCGACCGCACGCGTGCGTTCACTGCGCCAAGACATTCGCGCACAAGCATTGCCTCAACACACACCTCTTACTGCACTCTTCTAACCGCCCGTACCGCTGCCCCGAATGCAAGAAAACCTTCACGCTCAAACACCACCTACTCACACACTCACGGGTAATAAATAATAATAATAATTATTTTTATAATTAACGTTTCATAGGTGAACGGCCGCATGTGTGCGCGCATTGTGGGAAAGCTTTCGCGAGGAAGCACTGTCTCAACACGCATTTGTTGCTGCATTCGGCTGAGAGGCCGTATAGGTGCCACGAGTGTAAGATGGCGTTTACGTTGAAACATCATCTTGTTACGCATTCAAGGGTAAGTGGTTTTTAGTTATGTTGATTAAATTGCATGGTCATCATCAGCTGTTTGGATCGTAACAACAATGCACAGAAATCAGTCCAGTCCTTCGAAAGATTGTATACCAATATGCGTTCAAGCGTTGTACGTCAACTAAATATGTACTGCGCCCCGCGGTTCTCAGAAAATCCGTGAATTATTGATATGACAAAAAGTCTTAATCTAAGTTACATAAGATTAGTGTAGCTTGCTAATAGAGGAATATTTGTTCTACTGCTTTAACACATTGCATTGTATGGTCTGGCGAATAAATGATAATTACCCAGTACCTGGGTTGTGGAGGTCAGATAGGCAGTCGCTCTATGTAAAATACTGGTATTCAGCTTCAAGACTGGAAGCCGACCTCAACATAGTTGGGAGAAGGCTAGGCAGATGATGATGAGACAAGTCAAAATCTCAAACAAACCTTATTGTAATGATAAACCTCACACATTTCACCATAAACAGGGTACTTCAACTTCCTCCAATACATTTCAGGTGCACAGTCGAGAGCGTCCGTTCGTATGTAACGAGTGCGGTCGCGGGTTCCCTCTGAAGCGACACCTGGTGACGCACAGCAAGTACCACGCAGGCGAGCGGCCGTACGTCTGTAGTGATTGTGGAGAGAGCTTCGCACAGAAGGTACGTTGTTGTTGCTGGTTTGAATAATGAAATGGCGAGTCGGTACTACTTGTAATGTGTGTGGGAACTGCTTCACTTTCTTATGATTCTAGCCTAAAAAAACCGGCAAAGGGAGAGTCGGGCTCACATAATGAAGGTTCCGAAACAAAACTACACTGAGCAGTCTGTAGAACGAACTCTGGCCTGCTATAATTACTGTATTGCGCGTTATTGATAAACCTGCCCCAGCTCCTAAACTATACACCTAAATGACATAGTGTCAATGTTAAAAATTGTCTGCACTACGTAGTTTAAAATGGTGACTATTAAAATAGCAGCACACAATTTTTTGTCTTAGCTGACAATATCGACAGATAGGACAAGTGGCTTTAAAAAAAAAAAAAATTTGCGTAAATAAAATGCCTTTATCTTTTTGTATTTTAACAGCATATTGTAATGTTCCAGGAGCACCTAGTAATGCACAGTCGTTTCCACGGCTCCCTCTCCCCCTACGTGTGTCCGGACTGCGGCGTGACGTTTGCGCGCAAGTTCCAGCTCGTGAACCACGGCCGAGTGCACGGCAGAGTGCCTCACGCGTGTCCCGTGTGCGGCAAGGAGTTCCTACAGAAGAGAACACTAGTCGCGCATATGAAGTGTGTAAAATGCTTGTCAACTATCAACTCAGCTTATCGCAGTCCACTACTGGATATGGGCTTTTCCCATTTGCGCCACAACGGCCGGTCCTAGTCTCTAGGTCGTCAGTCCACCTTGTACTCATTGGTAGTGGTTCTTTTGCCCACGTACTCCCGTACGCAAAATATGGCGGTGGTATTTTATGGCGCACTGGATTTTCAACTCTCAGTGTTGAACTCAGCTTTGAGAATCCAATAGAACGCATCCCGCTGGGATGCGGTAAAAAAAAACACTGGTGGGTTTTCAACACTCGGCGCTAAGTGTGCACAAATCACGTGCGCGGGAAGAAGTCTCCCGGGCGTACTTGGACATAACCTCGAAGCATAGCGACCATTATGGTGGTCATAAACACACACACAAAAAAAAACCCATTAGATTAGTTAAAAAATTCACCATCTTCGTTCCTTCAGATCCAGTCTTTGAATAACAATTATAATTTTTTTTCTATTTATCTATCTTTCAGAATACATACAGGGGAGGGTGCAGTCGCGTGTTTAGAATGCGGCGAAGCCTTCAAATGCAAGTCAGATTTGCAGCAACACTGCAAAATGACGCGGCACTGTCTGCAACCAACACAAACTCAACAACAGCAACAACAACAACAGCAGCAGCAACAACAACAGCAACAGCAGCAGCAACAACAACAACAACAACAGGTTAGCTCCTAACATTGTATGGCAGAAATCGCTGATGGTGAAGTGAAAGGAAGCATAGATTTTTTGTTGAGATAATCAAAGGACACAATAATAGAAATGTTATTTATTTAATACTTTAGGCTCACAAATGTACACAAGCGGGTTTAATGCTATAGACAAATAGAAATTTCATATAGTTCATTGGTTTTTGTGTTTAGATGATTCGTTTTAATGCTTCATCCAAAGTGACAAATAAAGTGAACTGTGTCATTCCAGAGTAAACAGGTTAATTACTATTTCGAAAGATTACGTGCCCTGTTACGATTTTATATGCACATAAAAGGCACTTAATAACGTCAAAAATAAAGAGATTTAGGGCCGATTTCAACCTTCTGATAATTTTTATCTGAGGAATGAAAATTGCAGTTTGACAGTTTTTTTCAAACCGAAATATTTGTTCATCAGATAAAAGTTATCTGACTATTGAAAAATCAGCCCTTAGTCATAAAAGAATATTCTATCATATAGCAACAACAAGCACAACAACAAGCACAGCAACAGGCGCAACAACAAGCACAGCAACAAGCGCAGCAACAGCAACAACAACAACAACAGCAGCAGCAGCAACAACAACAGCAACAACAAGCAACTGTGATAAAACAAGATGATTTTAAACCGCAAATTGTACAGGTAAGCTTATCACTGTGCTTGATATGCATAATTATTATTTACTAGCTGCGCCCCGCGGTTTCACCCGCTTATGTGTCGATCCCGTGGTAATATCGGGATAAAAAGTAGCCTATATGTTAATCCAGGGTTACACCTCCATACAACATATTATCAAAATTGGTCCAGTTGTTTGAGAGTGAAGAAGTTTAGTATCAAATAAATAATATTACTGTGATTTTCTTAAAATTTTATTTATTGATGACGTAATTTTTTTAATTGTCTTTTGAAGCCGAAGTTTGTCAAAAGAAAAGCTTGAAATTGGCAACTAGTTTCTAACTGAAGACTCAAGGTTTCAAACTACAGTTTCAACAAGTCAAATGGTTCTAAACCAGTATTTAAGAAATGCTTGAGTTAGTTAGGCTCTGCAATATCAGCCCCAGAATGCATTGGACTCTTTATTCATAAGCTCATAATTTGTGACGATAATATTTCTATTCAACATTTTTTACAATGTGTCATTTTGTTATCAGGTTATTGGTGCAGACGGTCAAATACTGTCAGAAAAGGCGACGCCAGGATATGCTTGTCCAGAGTGTGGTTCCTGTTTCAATACTAAGGTTAGTGCACTTTGATAATAGTTTGACCGAAACTGCTATATCGAAGCAGTGAGCGTTGACGAATGAGCGGTCTTCACTGACGAATGAGCGGCCTGCAACTTTTTCTTTGACTTATCATTATTTTAATATTTTAGGTCTAATCATAAATGATAAATTAGTAGAAAAATATTAGGTGGAAAATTATTATTAGGAGTCCGGGAGTGTAATACAATGATTGATTTTTTACTAATTTATAAATGTGTCATGAACTGTGACAGGTGACAGACTGTTTACGAGAATTACCGCTTAGATCTAACGCGACAACTCGCGCGGGGAGCCCGCAGCGAGTGAGCAGTCCGGGCTCCTGTCGCGCCATGTTGCGGCGCGGGTGCAGTGTCGGCCTGGGGCGGCTGCGGGAGCGCGCCCTCTTAAATGACATAATAATTATGTATCGCGGCCGCTCCCCGCATTTCTTTCGTATCGCAGAAGCTCCTGCTCCGCTGACACTCCCTCGCGTCGCTAGTATTTCCTGCGTAGATTAGCCTGATTGTTATGCTTCCTTGCATAGTCTGCTGTAACCGTTCCGTCCCGTTGTGTCGCAGGAGGCGCTGTCGCTGCACGTGCGCCTGCACGCGGGCGACCGCACGTGCGTGACGGACCTGTGCGCGCTCACGGCCGCGCTGCAGCCCGGCCTCGTGGCCGCTGCGCACACGCAGCACAGTACGACATGCTCACTGTTATTATAGCTATATTCTGTACATGTGCGCACTTCTAGGGAACCGTAAAACAGTTCTAGCATAATTTCTTACACAAGTAAATTTTAAACTAACCCAATGCAAAATTATTCACTTAAACTGCTTCTTGCCATCAATTCTCATTAAAAAATCACAACGGATAAGTTTAGTTTGTATTCAAATTCGCGTTTAGAGCTAGAGCCAAATGTACTTTATGCTTTCCCCAGAACTTGTACCACCGAAAACAGCCCCTATTGCTACGAAATAAAGGCGCTATTAATATCAATTTGTTACCATAGTCGCACCGAAGCACAACTTCCGTCCCCTCACACATCTACGCTATCACCATATAGTTTATAACATATTTGGGATAGACTCATCAACATGCTATCAACCGAAGACGTCTATAGCTGTACATAAGTTTCACACCTCACTTGGGGACGCGGTATAGGTCGTTGCGGCGATGTTTGGAAGTTCCTAATATTGCCATAACGACCTGTCCTGTGCTTCCTGCTCCCAGCGCATGCAGCAAGTCGTGTGTCCACGTAGCCGGTCGGATACTCACCATACTGCGAAAGCCGGATACACGCCATTGTGTGTCGGCGCAATACGTATTTTTACTTCAATACATCATCCACCATCTCCGTGTCCACTTCTTTGTTTCATATCATGAATGTTTACTGTGTAAACTTTATCTGGTGTTCATTAATTAAAGAATATTATCAACAATTTGCAGGTTTCATTATTCCAGATCAGCCTAATATACAGATAATTTCGTCGAACTCTAACAATGTTGGGCATACGCAAGTCATAGCGGCGGTGAGTTTTTATTTATATTTTTTTGTTGCATAACCTATTTTAGCATTATTTTCAGCATCGATAGCTAAATCTAAACAACGCAATGCATACTTTCACTATTATTTAGAACATTTATTAAACTTAATAATTATAATAAATAAATCTCTATACTTTGTAAAGTCTCAAAAACCGTGAGAAGCAGGGGTGGATTACTAGTTACATATAAAGTATAGTCTGATGAGGAAAGCACAACTGCACAATGGAATAATTTTCTGAAAGAATGTAGAGTGTATATATGTCATCATCATCATCATTTCAGTCGAAAGACGTCCACTGCTGGACATAGGCCTCCCCCAAGCTCCTCCACTTCGACCGGTTCTGTGCTTCTCACATTCAACGGGTTCCTGCGAGTGCTTAAGAGAGTGTATATGTACTTAGATTATATAGATCTATACCATAAATAAAATGTCAATACCATATTTTCCGTCTGACATTGCAGAATCACCAAATAACGACTCCCAGACCGAAGGTTCACTTTTGTGGCGATTGCGGGAAGGGATTCGCGGCTAAACATGGTTTATTAGCGCATCAGAGAAGGTATGATACGAAAAATTTTCATTTTACTCATGTGACATACTTTCAGTGTTTTTCGAAAAGTTGAGACAATTTTTTCTACTGGCATGTAATGTTTTTACTTTTTACACTGTGTCCACATTTAACAGGGCTACTGGGCCCGAAACCTATTGCACTATGCAATAATAAGCAGATTTACTCAAAATTACTTATAGTTTAATAGTTTTTTTTTTACTTTTAGTTTAACGTAGAACAAAATGTATTAGTGACGTTCACAGAATAGAGACCGAACATAGACATTATAGACAACATACCATAGACTATATCTATATAAATAAAAATGAATCGCTGTAATGTATGTACGCGCATAACTTCCAAATAGCCAATTTGGCTATTTGACACTTTTTTGGAAAGTTATTTTAAAATGTACGTAGGTTTATTTTATACCTCTTACAATTATCTTATTCTTAGAAAAAGCGTTATTTACTCAAAATTCGGTAATTTGAAATTCGCCCGAAAACAGCCGATCACGTGACATTTATGGCTGTGACGTCATATTTCAATAAACTCAGTAAAGCAAACTATGACGCTTCAACTCTTAAACATATTTTGAGTGGAAAGTTTGCATAACAAGTTTAAATAAGCTTATAATATAAATATATTTTATGAAAATTACAAGCTACAAAACTTGTGTAAAAGTACTACAATGAAACATCCTGACAAATTGTTTATAGGTATGATATGTTATAAAAAAAATTTTAGACTTTAACTGCGTTAAATAAAATAAATAAATGAATACTTACCAAACTCTTTTTCTTTCAGACATCCTGACGGCAGCTGTACATTACGTACCCACGTTTGCGATCAGTGTGGCAAAGCGTTCTTCCAGAAGAACCACCTAATGCTGCATCAGAGACAACACATGGACCTGCCACCCCGCAGTGTAAGCAAATACCCTAACCTTTACGCCTCTGCCCCCGCCAAGGTAAGCAGAGATGTATGCAGCATATACACGGTGGAAGGGACATCCTAACGAATATATATGATTTTGTAAACTGGTCAAGCTCCGCGAGTATATTTAGTACGATACAATAGAAAATCAATTGTCTCTCATGAAAATTTGCCAATTTAGTGCTAATCATGTACTGAATCCATGCTAGAAGTTTTCCTTAAGATATGTCTTCCACCGTGTACAGTATCCGACTGTTAATATGTAACATCGAGCTATAGAAAATGGCTATAAAGAGCGTATACTAGGTGTCAAACTCGCAGACCGCATTAGGAACTCAATACTTTGTTCCAAAGCAGAAATGGCAGTTGCTGGCCACACAGTCTTTATAATACCCGGCCTTTGTACCTTCTGAATAAATAATAGGTAAAGGTTATCCAAAAATGACTGAATAAAGCCTCATCGAAAAATTACAGCAGAGTCAAGCCAACAACGCCGTAACACAACAAGCCGCGCAACAGGCAGCGCAACAAGCCGCGCAACAAGCGCAGCAGGTGCAACAACAAGTGGTGCAACAACAGGTGCAGCAACAGCAACAACACCAGCAACAGGTGCAACATCAGAACAGTCTGGAGATGGATCAGCAGGATCATCAGCAGGCCACGCATATACAAGTTGTAAGTATTGAAAAGAGAATATATTAAGAAGATTGTAATAAGATTGAAGAATTTTTAGTTTAGCAGACAGCCGATATGAACAGCTAAATGGCTTGGTCTTTAGCGTCAATTATTCGCCGTTTGACCATGAATTGGCAAACTGTGGCATAGTATGCAGCTCTTTCAGGGAACAGTTGCAGTTCCAGGACAGAAAGTATTATTAAATGGAAAGCTACAGTAGAATCTTAAACTAAAAGCTAGCATTTTAATGTATTTTCGAAGATGTTTTCATGTACTTATCGTGACTTCAATATTTTTATTGGTTTCCGGATTCAAAGTTTGCTGAACCCTGGCCTAATTTAGTGCTAAATAACGTCCAGAACAAGCTCGAAAGAGTCAACTGAACATTCGCCTGTAGATACGAGTGCAGAAGAATCTGTAAGAGTGTAATACAATAATCTTCCATAGGTTGTATTAGTGGTAATTTTAATGGTATCAAAATGTTTGTGTAGTAAGTGCTTAATTTTATTTACCTAGTTAAATTACAATTTTATGAACAAAAGTCTATTAGTAGTTTAATTTGCAAAATTGTATAGACTGTAAAAGTTACGAGAGCAGAACATTGAACATTGAAATAATATAGTCTGTTGCAAACAAGAGCTCTTAATCATTAATTTTAATACAGTAAACAGAAGAGTCCTTTTATCACTCCTGCATCTTTATTCACCCCGTTTGACGGTAGCATTGACGTGTAAACTAGTACTTTTAATAGTAATAGAGATATTTGTGAAAGAGCTCGTCCTAGAAGAGACTAAACTAAACTCCAATAGGATTTCTTTAATTATATTGAGAGGTGGGACTTTAGAATATCATCTTATTTCTAGCCTCTACAGTACTACTGTACTGTACCAATTTCTGCCGCCAAGCAGTATTGCTGTATTCCCATTTGAAGGCACCTGCCTTCTATACAGTTCTAAACTCATGAGTTGTCTCTGGGATAACAACGCACCTAAGATGCCTCTGTTGCCATTTCGCAAGGTACGTTGTCATCGCAGAGGCAAAAGTAAAAAGTCTTCTCAAAGGATGTTTCGGTGGCGTCTGCAATCACCTACCAACAGCTAGGCCACCTACTTCTCCGCCATCCAATAGCATGAAACGTGTGTTTAATAGGTAACGAACAGATCAGGGCAAGTGATCGGCAACCAGATCGTGGTGGGCGCGCTGGGCGGGTCGCGGCGCCTGGTCGCGCCGCTGCACATCGTGGGCAGGGACATCAAGCCCAACATCGCGCATCTCACGCACAAACACCACGCCAGGCAACACACTGCCAGGTGACAACATGCTGACATACACACAACACTAACTTTTTTATTATTTAAAAAAATGCTTCCTGTCTATTGAGACAGAGTCACTGCGTCAGAAGGCGTCGCGACACGACACGACACAACACAATAATATGAATCCGGCTTTAATCTTTCGTATGCATCCACGGGACTGTTTTTGTAATCACGGCACTCAACCGGTTAACAAACATCTTAAATTCACTGACATACAATGCACAAAACTTGACATTTTGCACAAGAGATCGTAAAAACTATTAAATATGCAAGTATGGAATTCGTATGGAATATGTATGGAATTCATTTCATTCATTCTTGTTTTTTTAATCTTGTACTCTTATAATTAGATTTGTACCACAGTATAAGAACTAAGCAGAATGCTCAGGATTTGAATCAGTTTCTTTTTAATACTAAAATAAAAAAAAAACATGCCATACAAATAAATATTGGAAAATAAAATATTGTTTTGATTGTGAATGTTTTATACCCGAGGTAGAAAAAATCGATTGTTTTTCCACTTTTGCACCCAGTTGACCCATTTGATAGCTGTAGTTAGGTGAATAGTCCATAATCCAAATAAATATCATTTGCATCAAGCAACAAAATATAAGCTGCTGTCAAACATTATTAACAAAACTTTATATCTTCCACAGCGGTGACGTAAAAGAAGTCGGCGGCCTGGTCCTGTCAACAGGTCGAACAGGTCTCATAAAGTACGAGATCTCCCTCCCTCCCCCCTCGTCCGTGGTCCAAGTGCAACAGCTGGACTGAGTGAAGTGAGAACCAGACGATTCTATGGTCGTCTGGCTCAAGAAGTGATAGTGTGACACTTTAGTGATATGTGTGAATAGTATGCTTGTACAGTGTAAGGTTGAAATGGGTGTGTGTAGGCAAATTGATAGTTACAATGTGGTATTTAGATGACAGGTGTGAGGTGTATAATTGAATGCATTTTTTATTGTGTGTTTTAAACCTATATTAACCAAAAAAATCCCTCCTTTCGCATGTCCGAGAATACACGCAAAGCCAGGGGGGATATTTTGGGGGGAATAAATGGTATAACTCTGTTGATTCATTTTAGCTAATATGCATAACTAAATACATTGATGTATCCTATTCTAATAATTTGAAATCAAATCGAATATTGAGAAAGGTATGGAAATGTGCATGCTATTACATACTTTACACTAATAATGCGATTATATTGGTAAAGCGGTAGGAAGTAAATACATTGTCTAAGGCATTTATACATTGTTCACTGCTCTAAGTATAAACCAATTTGTTTCAATCCAGAATCACTGTAGCTTTACCAATGTAGCCTCAGTTAGAGCGTATCCTCACTGCATCCAATTCGAATTCGAGATCTGCGCAACCCTCGATACAAATGGTACTAAGGGCTTCGAACCGTCATTCTTCGGATTCAAATCGGATGCAGTGCATAAACGATCTGGCAAAATATTTAAGAAAATCACTGCCATGTTAATGTGATACAGGAATTGTAAAATAAATGTTGTAAATAATTCATGTTGCCTTCAAAAATTGAGAAACGCTAGTCTTAACTGTCATTAAAGGTAAGTTGGATGGCTAAATTATAAGTACAATTCGGCATTTAGAGTTTCGTTCAACTAGAGAATTGGTCCGAAATCAAAGGGCAGAGAAAAAGTATTGCACCACTTGTAGAATGACCTACCAAGGTGACCTACCATGATGCATGATTATACGAGTATACGATGCACATTTCTCTAGCGATTATCCTTTAACCGCTTACACCGGATTAATCCGACCAATATTTTCGTGTCCATTTCGCCAGGGTCGTATATTTACGACCAAATACCACAGCTCGATTAATCTATTTTTTTTTTAATTTAATTACGCTGTATTCTATCAGTATTTATTTATATATATATTTTCGGGCGCTTCTTGGGTCACAACTGATATGAAGTCGGGCGGTTAAAAGCACACCATATTGCTAATCATAAAAAGATGTCCGTTGGCAGTTTTGAGACCAATGCTATTTCGAGTAATTAACAATAAGGTACAAATTAGCTTTGTGCTTGCGCTTTTATGAAACCGCTCTCCGTGTGCGGCCTAAAAAAATCAATGTTTCGCAAATGAGTTAAGTACTTGTCATACAACCTGATTAAATTTTTAAGTGGTGCAATTAATTTCTAATAGTGTCATTTTGGGGTTTTACACAATGTGCAGAGAAGCACAAAAGTATTACTCAACAAAATGTTTGTACAAGCATACTTGACACACAAAAAATAAATATTGGTACATTTTGTACAGTTAAAGAAAACGGTGCGACTGATCGCGAGTGTAAATACAGTGAACGTGCAACGGACAGTGCTGGGTTGTTAATGGATCATTTCGGTTACGACTGCAGGTGCAGCGGCCGTCGTGATTCCAGTGCCCAAAAAAGGGATGGTGCTATCGGTCATGTATAGCTCCGTCTTTTTTACACTGGAATCATGATGACATTAAACCGTCATTATACGACGGCACCAGTTCAGATATTTGCGGTTTTGTTATGTGTGAAAATTTATTTTTTTAAATTTGATTTTCTACCTTTGTAGAATGAATTGTTTGGATTATTGAAGTATGTTGTCGCAATATCATCAATATTTAAGTACAAATGCAATTCCTAAAGGCTGGTCCAAGCATTTTATCTGTAAATTTGAGGATTTTCTGTCAAGATGTGTGTGCTATAGTTGACAACAGATGAAATTGAAAAGGTTTTCAGATACTAGCAACTTAGGGTAATTACATACCGAATATGCAATACTGCAATACTGCAATACTTCGCGGTCGGATTTTAGCTTGCTACCTAAATGTTACCTCCATGTAAAACAAATGCATTCTAATAGACATGCCGAAGGATACCTTACTGTGAAACATGCTTGGGAGTTTATTTCGATGGCTAGCATGTGTGTGCGTATCTATTAGCGTGCATTTAAGACCTTTTATGTATACCTATGTTCACAAATAAAGATTGATTCATTGATTGATTGATTGATTGATTGATTGATTTGTTTTAGATGGAGGTGACATCGATGTAGCGACCTATACCGCGATCCCGAGGTATCGCAGTGAGGCATCTTGAGTATGTAATTACCCTTAGTCTTCAAAGGCTTGCTGCGTAGTTGAATCTAGATGTCCTGCATTTACATCAGAATTCAAATATTCACACATACCAAAGCCAAAATATCCTTTGCCAACATATTGGACTAAAAAACTAAAGCCTAAACTAAAAAAAAAAAATATAATGCCAATAGATTGGAAAGCTTTATTTAATGTTTAGAGGTCTGCCTTACAATAATAGAGCCTTAATTTTATCGTTCTTTGTCATATAGATAATAGCGAACACGGGAACTACTTAATTTCGATGGCAATAATGAAAACTGATTGATTCACTTGTGTATAAATAGTTATAGTGAATGTTCTAAAATTTAGGACATTGGTGTGTAAAAAGACGAGGTATAGGAACCATGTTTTTGTGTATAATAGTGTAGTTATAAGGGCAACTTACTATAGTTATAAATTTCTTGTACATATCAACGTTTTTACGACACTGAGCGGAGGATTTTGTAATAAAATGTACAATCTCTTTGTAGGTTCCAGCATTTAAGTTTTTGGTTAAAGTTTGTTTCATGTTTATCAGTTATGTTACTGGTTATTGAAGAAAGTTTTGTTGAATATTATAGTTTTTTCTTGTCCTAGTAAGTGCTCTCGTGACACGAGCGGTACGCATCTACAAGAGGCAAACTGCAAACGTTCGTGTGACATGTTCAACATGACTCTCGTCGACGGTTGAAGTTGCGTCTTGTCGATGACGCGTGTCGCCCACCCAGTCCTTCGCCAAGCCTTTTTTGTCCTACGCCTTTGCCCTGCAGTGGCTAAATAATAAATAAAGCCAAGTCCGATTAAATTGAACTATTGTTGTATTGTAGTTTTATGTACGCACAAACCTTAGGTCTTAACATAAATACTGGTAAGTAGTCAAACCTGTCAGTATTTTTGAATGATTCCATTTATCCTTTATTAAATACACTGAAATTCTTTAGTGCCCGATGACATTACTGATACATACGATTCAACCATTATTATATTTTAGGCGTCACGTCGAATAAGCTTTCTTTAAGTACATATAAATAATCAGTTTATTTTCCTTTTTTTTTGTAAAGTTATGGCAGTATGGAAGGTGTATAATGTGCAATCATAATTCAAGATTAGATGATGTTATAGATCTGAGTTTTTATTTTAAAATCTTTTGATGTAACTTACAGTTCTGCCTACATTGGTTTTGTAGAATATTAGTGTTGTTTGCTAATTTACTAAGAACTGAGTTGGCCAAGTTGCATCAGGAGCGGTCAAATGAAAATAGACTGTAAGCAGTGTTCTTTAAGGTTCCGATTGTATTTGACGTATCACAGAATTAAAGATGACCCAAGTTTTATCGGAAAAAACTTTCAGGAGGGTAGTCATATGAATTCTATTTTTATACTTTTGTAATGTGGAAATTGTTTCAATTTGTTTGTAAACTTAATTTAGTAAAACTGAAAACTGTACTTAATGGTTTGGAGGTCTTTTAGTCCGAAAAAATGGCACTATTCTGATGCTTTCCAGTAAAAAGTGGGTGAAGTGATGCAAAGTCTTCCCTAACAGTTGGAACCGTAAATAGCATTGCAGTTCTTACCAGACATCTAAAATAGAAATGTCTATTATTATTGGTATCTAAATTGAGTATCTAGTCTGTGATAGGAATGTCTATTTCTGTCCGTAAAATGTCTTACGACGCATTAATACCGGTTAAATTATATCTGGCAAATAGGTTCAAATCTAGTAGATAGTGGTTTCCATATTTTTTTCTTGACTAATGCAAAAATTGTGAAATTCGATAAATTATACTTATTCTTTATTTACGCGAATGCTTTTATAAGATGCGATAACGAATCGAAACGGACATAATTCATAAACATTACGAGGAAAACTAGTCTGAAACAGCGTTTATAAAAGCATGTTTATGATTCTTAAACAAGGCAATCTAAAATCAAGACCATGCATAGCATTATGATACTTGTTGTCAACTATTTTCCTCTCTTAATCTTCCATTGTTACATGACTTCCATTTAAGTAAATACTATACCTATTTACCTTCCAAAATCATGTTTTATATAAATAAATCCGACATATTACGGACAGAATTAAGGCCTATTCAAACCTAAGCGGTATTCACTGCCGCTGTGGGTAGAGGTACATACCGCGCGGGTTTCGCTCATTTTTTTAGTATCAAGTTCCGCGGCTAGAGCGACCTGAGCGGTATTCGCTGTCGCTGTGGGTAGAAGTGCACCTTCCTGATCGAAACTCGAACTCGGTATTCTACCCACAAGGATAGTGAAATCCGCTATGGCGTACTGTACCGTTACTGCAGACGGTAGCGAATACCGCTTAGGTTTGAACAGGCATTTATGTTGAAGTCTGTTTAAAATTTTATGTACACAGTATTATGTATAGAAAACACATTAAAACAAGAAAAAAAATCTGGCAACCCAGAGTGACTACTTCCACATAATGTATGGTTTTTTTATATTTTAAATCTTGACAAGTTGTTTGCCATTAACTTACATGTAAATATTATAGTGGATATCTATAATTTTTATATTAAATGAGAATATACATACCGTAATCATGTTTTTGTATTATTTTATTATAGAAATGAGTACCTTACCATACATCTCCCTTCAAAGGCAGTGTATGGACTGGTGACAGGCAGCGGTTTTTGGCAACTATGGGTGCCTGCATAAAGAAGCGGGTTGGGCCCTACTCCCGAATTGATCTTCGGAAGGAAACTGTTACATGTTTCACCTGTTTCTATGTGTAAGTACAGTCACAACCGATGGATGTTGTCGACTGCAATGAAATTTTAATAATAGAAAACAATCAGCTCATTTATCAAATTAAATTTTAGTCGACAACATCCATCGGTTTCTTACTAAACTTAAACTATATCCGACGATCCTGCATACTTATCTCTTTTGCTGACTGTACATAAGTTAATGTGGGATTATTTCGCCCGCACCGATCGGTACCGATTTGTCTTCTAGCATGATTGGTTGTTCTGCTCCCCTTCTTTCGGCTAGATATGTAACGGAAGTAATGTGGAATGATGATGGAATGTGGAAAAATAAAGAAAAATACCTTTTGGTAATCACATTTGAAGGGGCGATCTCAGAAAACAGTTGCGGTTTGGTCACCTTCTAGGGGATTTCTTAGTCGTTCATAAATCTCGAAATTTTTACAGGGTGTTCTACCTATGAATATGAACAACTTTCATTATGGGATCAACACAGAAATCACGTAAAAGAAATCTGTTGTTTCATACATTTTGGTCTAGTAGGTACGTATTGAACTTTTGTATTAAATAACTGTTTTTTTTTTCGTGATTTCAGAGTTGGTCCCATAGTGAAAGTTGTTCATATTCATGGGTAGAACACCCTGTAAAATTTTCGTGACGGCAAAAATTTCACCGGTATAGTATTTAATATACAGTGTGTACTCTGTGTACTATACTAATATTATTTTTGTTGGAGATCCTAAAATAAATAAACAAAAAGATTGATGATTTTTTGGGGTTCAACGACCGCTGGTTGTGTTGATAGTATGAGTTGAGAAAATCTGTTTTCTTTAGCTTTTTCGTGTTGAGATATCGATAGGTACGCAACACGTCTGTGAAGATTACATACTTAACACTTTCGACTCCGCCCACTTTTCATAGAGCTCATACGCCATGCCGCCATACATTTTGCAAATGGACCCTCCAGGAGGGTCACCGGCATTACGTTTGCGCTAAAGTGAACCCTCGAGGAGGGTCGTCGGCATTAGGTTTGAAACCGTATTATAAAACACTATAAAAAGAAGTAAATTAGTGTTTTCAGAACGTCTTGTTGCTTTAATTAGTATCTCTGGGGGTATTTACATGTGCTAGTGGCGTGAAGACGTCAAATATAAAAAATAAAAAAATTAAGAAAAAGTATAATCGCTCGCTTTGATCCCGTGACAGGGGTGTCCAACCTCTTCTGAAATTTTTATGCAATGTAATATTTTTTTAAACAGTAACATTATTCAATATTAAATTTTTTTTAAGTAATAAAACGTTATATTTTGTAACAGCTTATTAACTTACGACTTACGTATGTGTGCCTCGGCTTCGCCTCGGCCCACATTTACACGTTCGTCCATCAATGCCTAGTTGTGGCCAAGGCTTGTATAGTACTTTTCTCAAATAATGCGCGGAAATTAAAATACAATTACTTTCAAAATCAATGACGAACAACGCACAACAATAATTTTTCCCGCGTTAAAGTGATAATTTGTTTTTTTTTTTTTACTTCCTTGGTTGCCATGTTTTGGAGTAAAAGATCGTTCCATTTTTAAATAACACGACATATATGAGTTTATCTACTATGTTTATTTGGCCGCTAAACCAGGACAGATATGGATTTTCATACAACTTTTGCCGGCCGCTGCTCGCATGTATGTGGCCAGGGGGCCTAAAACGGCCACTTTGGCAGAATCATACAACAATTCTTATCACGCACTTCATCTGTTTGACAGTTTCACATCTATATATCCCTGAAGGGTTAGGCAGAGGTGTACACACGGCTACACATCAAGCTATACATAACCAGTATAAGCTGACTTCTGATTAAACGAAAAACCTATACAATGCGAGGTCAGCTAAAACTGGAAATGTATAGCTTGATGTGTAGCCGTGTGTACCTATAGCATTTTACGAATCTCCATACAAAACTGTCATACAGATGAAATTGCGTGATATGAATTATTTCATGATTCTGCCAAAGTAGCCTTTTAGGTCCCCTGTACAGCAATTTCGATTTATCTCAAAAAAGGTTGTCAAAATAATGCTCAAATTTCCAAGCATTTTTTAGAAGACATTTTTTTTAAATTATGTAATTTGCCCACTGACCAGAAGGCCAATTCTCGTAGTTTAAAACGTTCAAAATCTAGTCGCAGTCTCATCTCAGCGACAAACAAATGTCAAAAACTTGTCAAAATGTAGGGAAAATAGAGGCAGTTTTTGACAGATTGAGACTGAGATCAGACTGTGAACGTTCTTAAAATTACGAGAATTGCCCCTCAGGTATTATACAAGCTTGTTTATTAGAGGTCAGTGATTTTGCCATACTGACCGGTGATTGAGCTCAAGAAAATTAAATGTTATTTCAAAGCAATAAGACTATATTTTAAATGCATAAAATAGTATTACGGTCAACACGATTTTCTTAATAATAATAGAAGTTAGCTTTAAAAAAAATTTTTTTGGTCTTTGTATTATGCTTTCAACTCAATACCTACTCTAATTGGGGTGTATGAGGTCTTGCGTTAATTATGTTACACATTGTATACATGACCACAGATAATATAATACTCTAATGACAAAACCAAACGACTTGTATGTAGCGAAGTATGCTCCTGAAATGAGCAGCTGTACAAACGAACGGACTGACAGTCAAACGAAGTTGCACCATGGGTATGGGTGTTCGTTTTTACCCTTTTGATGTTGAAGCTTCTATTTATAAACTCATCCTCTTAATTTATAATCTCAAAATAAATATGTTTATTTTTAGTGAATATTTGTACCTAAACGTAAAACGGTTTACCATCCCTGAAATATGGGCATCCCAGCGACCAATTATTTTTGAAAATAAAAATGCTGGTATTTGAAAACCAACGATTATACTAATCAATCTTGTTAAAATATACGACTAATTTTATTTTCATAGTTTATAATGCTATATTCGCTAAGAAAAACGTACATTTAAAATGAGCCCTCCGCGAGGGCTCCCGGCATCCCATATGCGATTTGAGTGAACCCTCCAGGAGGGCTCCCGGCACTGAACGTGTTAATAAAAAACTGATTTTTAACTGATATTTCAAGTGAATACATTTATCGCGATCGATGGCCTCACAAAACAATCTTCAAATTATTTTCTTTTTGTTTTATCGTGGTGAGAGAACCTATCACATTTTCTGAGTTTTGCTAGCTGATTTAATTTGACCCTGTATGTATTAAAGTAATTCGTTTTCTTTTACGACCTAACTGGGAAATGTTTCCGAGTTGAAAGCTAAAAAATAATTTAAAGCCTATCTCACGTAGTCAATAGAAAGACTTGGTCTTGACCTTTACGACATTAGGCTGAGGGTTGAACACTCAAATATCCCTCGCGATCCCAGGGGCTCTAAAAAGAGATCTTTTTACCGACGAAATAAGTTTTTCAAGTGTCAGTGTGAACATACATTTTTCAAAAACTTCGACTCGTCCACGTTCTACCCACCAGGGTCCTATAAGGTTGGAGTATATTCAGTTGTCCAAATTGTTTCGTTCCTTTAGTACGTTTGGCGAGATTGCCAGAGTTTTATGAAGGATGTTAAATTGGCGCGCAGTGAATGTGATTTGTAACTCACATACGTGGCTATAACGTAGATTGTATGGATGAGATTGGTTTCGGTGTGGGACTAGTTCAATTAGTCTATTCACTTTTGATTTTGATTTAGGAAAAAAAAAACCTTTTTTACCTCGTGAGAATGCTGCTGAAAGAAGCTCCTGTTCATCTCAGAAGGCCGAACCGGCGAAGGAATACAATACACAACAGGTAGGTACGTATACAATACTTACTTACTTATATCGGATCTGAATAATAGCAAAGAATATGTCAGTATCCAATTTTTCCTCTTGTTACTATCCCATACAAAACTTACACCTACTCGACTCAAATGTATGGGACGGCTGATTATTTTTTCGCTATTACGATGTTTGTCCCATTGATGAAGTTTTTCAGTTTGATGGTCTGTGACCTTTGAAAATGACCACAACTTTCTGATAGATACATTATGCTTTAGGTACCAACTCATATTGATCAATTTATTAATTATAGAAACCGCCTACAAAATGAAACACGTTTTTCACGTTTGTACCTATTGTTTATTAATAGCACTTCATTTTATCCTTCGGACATTAACTTTTTATATCATTAGTAATTAATAATTACCTACTAAACTGAATACTTAATTATAAACCTAACAAAAAAAAATACATTCTTAAAAAGGAACTTATTAATCCAACAATAACATAATTTTAAATACAAATATCTTATCTTACACTAGCTTCCGCCCGCGGCTTCGCCTGCGAAGTATGTCGATAAAAACTATCCCATGTCCTTCCCCGGGATGCAATCTGTCTCTCTGCCAAATTTTATCGAAATCCGTTCAGTGGTTTAGGCGTGAAAAGGTAACATACAGACAGACAGAGTTACTTTCGAATTTATAATATTAGTATGGATGGCTTACAAAACCAGCACAAAAGATAAATAATAAATTAAATATCTTTTATATTTTGAGCATTTGAATGCTCAGATTTTCTTCGCTAAGTTAACTACAAAATTTTGAGTTCTTTACTCGAGTAATTAATCTTTTGTTGCTTGTTTCAAATCTGTCTTAATCAGGACATCGCTGAACAGAATAAGGGTCGGCGTCCATTGAGGCGTAACAAGATTAATTGACTCCCAAAATTACAAGACGATTTTAGAGAAAAAGTGATTAGGGGTGACTAAGCTTAATGACACCAGGGGGTAATTGCGTAACACACTATCAGTAGCAATGGCTTTGATTTTAACAGTTCAAGATCATTCATTGCGTTATTTACGTTGTTCTGCAGACGCATTTTTCGAACTTATGAAGCAAAGGTTTTGCTATATCCTTTAAAATGTTTCAGATTGAGATTGATATCTAGTGTGTTACGCAGTATGGGAAACTGGGCTAAGACCGTAAAAGTTTCAAACAATAAATATGTTTTGTTTGGGACGTTAAATTATTTAATAACTAACTTCCACCCGTGGCTTCGCCCGCAAGGTATGTCTATAAAAACTATCCTATGTCCTTCCTCGGGATGCAATCTATATCTGCCAAATTTTATCCAAATCCGTTCAGTGGTTTAGGCGTGAAAGAGTAACATACATACAGAGAGACAGAGTTACTTTCGAATTTATAATATTAGTATGGATTAATATTAATTCAGCATCACTGGTTCGCCACCTTAACAGAAGCAGGTAACTTAAAAATCTAACTTAACCCTAAAATATCACATTGAAATTCAAGCAGCGTTCTGCAGTACGAAGTAATAAGGCGGATGCAGTCTGTTAACTCCTACTGTGGCCATGGTCGGCAGCGGTCCGTGCCACTCCAGCCTGTACTTATCTAACACCCTGGTGGTTAGTGAACCTAGCATATGTCCGACTACTCCAGTACCTGAAAAAAAAATGAAAATCATTAATTTTTAATGCATTCGCAAGAAGTGTGCCATTATTGGCACTAACTGTAAAATAGGTCGTTGAAATTGCATACGAATAAAGCGACTAGGTAATATATATGTCGCAGCTAACTGGTTTAATTAGCCGTTTAGTTAACCGCCTAGCCTTTTAACTAAATGGCGGCCGTTAAATTAACGGCCTGAATGAAATTCAATTAAAGTTTAGGTTGGAAGTCTGTAACCAATCATTCGCGAGCCGAATTGGCCGCAGTAACTAAGCCAGGGCACCCCGACCAATTGGGTTAGGTTAGAACTGTGATCAACCGCGTGCGAGCCGAGAGAGCGAAGCGAGGCGAGCACTACTTCTAAGGCCTGAGTTCACCAACATTCAAACCACCGGTTAGGTATTTAAACAGTTGGTTAATGTCAAATTTCCTAAGGAAATTTTAATTCTATAACTTTTAAATATTTAATCAGTTGATTGAAATGTTGGTGAACACAAGGCTAAGGGCCAGGCAGTTAACTAAACGGCTAATTTAACCAGTTGGCTGCGACAGACACATTAACATCACGTCTGAATTTTTCAAAAGGGTAGGGCAGGTCATTGCAGACTCCAGGGTGCTATTGCCAAATCATAATAAGAGAACCCAGTTTGAGTGATTGCTCCCGGTGATTGTCACTAGACCAACTATGTTGGTCGACAACATTTTTTGCGACGATTGTTTGGGTTTCCTATAATGAGATATTAGGGAAAGTACAATTATCACTATTTCCACCTTACTATCATAAAACAATTCGCTAAAAACTATGCTAGTTTTAAGAGCGTTAGTTGTTATTTAAATTACTGAAGCTAATAAAGTACCTGGGCAGGCTTCTCCAAAAGGCAAGGATGCTAAAGGATGTGCTCTCGAAGCTTTCAGAGGCTCCCAACCCTCGCTGCACCATCGTTCAGGCACGAAGGCTTCCGCGCGTCCCCATTGCTTCTCTGATTTGCTGGTGATGCCGTGCGCCAGGACTATGTCCACCTGAGGGAGAAAATGCCGAGTTAGTTTGGTTGTAAATGTGGTATTAAATAACGCTTATAATTTCTGAAGGTACGGTAGGGTTAACCTGGAAACGTGGTGTAGGTACCTATAGTAAAAACTCTCACCAGTAATGGATTGCAAAAAAAACTATTTAAAAAAAGCAAGATTTTATGCAATATTTATTTTCAATAATTATTAAGTCCCACTTCCTCTAGTCGAGATGAGGCCTGTGTCCCAGCAGTGGGAACATTAAAGTAGAACTGATTATGCTTATGCTATTATGCAAAAATCTTTTAACTCACCCCAGCAGGAATCTCATAACCACCAACAATAATATCTTCCCTGTTCCGTCTGACCACTCCTCCCGTCGCCGGATGGAGTCTCATAGCTTCCCTCGCACACGCGGCCACATAGGGCAGTTCTGTGCAATCAGCTCCGGCCTCCCTGGATGCTATGGACCAGTGAACTTCGTCATGGGCTCTTTGTTGGCGAGCCGCGTGGAGGGAGAGCTGGTAGAACATGTTGATGGCTGTTTGGGCAAGCTGTTGGAGAAGAAGTTGGTTGAAGATCTGATGATGGAAGACTTAAGACAGGAAGAAATACAACTGAGTAGGTATATTGTTAATGTACCTAGACGCTGTTTTTTTTTTTATTTAGGTACCTACTGTCTCGAGCACTAATATGCATACTTTTAGCACAATTCAAAAGCGATTTTGTCGTGGAATAACGATTGCAACTTTAAGATATTATTAGGATACTAGCTGCGCCCCGCGGTTTCACCCGCGTAAGTTTCGATTTAGGGGGATAAAAAATAGATGTTGGCCGATTCTCATAGATACCGGATAAGCACAAAAAATTTCATCAAAATCGGTCAAGCCGTTTCGGAGGAGTATGGCAACGAAAACTGTGACACGAGAATTTTATATATTAGATGAATCTTCGCAGTAGGTAAATCATCTGCATCCGGTTAGACTGAAAGTCGACTCCATCATAGACGATAAAAGGCAAATTGATTGATTGACAGTAGGAGAAAATCAGTTTTAATAAAAGCTAAGTGTATCTATGGGTACATATTAGTGCTCGTGACTGTACGTAGGTGTATGATGATGTCGTAACCAAAGGATAATTCTATGGTATTTCTCAGAATGCCTTCCCTAGAATGTAGGTACTAGAATCATCTTGAAAAAAAAAAGTCATTGCTAGATCGTGATGAATGTCCGTGTCTTTGATATTAAATACATCATTTTTGCACACGAGTTTCCTCATAATTATAAAAAATAAGTATGAACCATAGACTTATAAAAAAAGATGGACTCCGCGCCACGCATATCGAAAGTGAAGCACAGTAATTATCCGGACCTTTTGTACAAACAGGCCTCACGCTCACATTTACATCATAGAATGCCGACCGGCCGCTATTAGGTACGTGACACGACAGCGTCAATCGACAACCACGGCCACGCACACATAGACCGGTACGGTGCTTCACTTTCGATATGCGTGGCGCGGAGTCCATCTTTTTTTATAAGTCTATGGTATGAACATACAAAACCCATAGTTTATAGTACTTAAACATTTCCAAAGGGAAAGGCAATGTGAGTATGGAACAAAAAAACATAAGAATCATCTTTAACCGTTTGGAACTGACGAAAATAATATGCAAATATTTACGACTAGCTTCTATACGCGACTGTGTCCGCGAGAAAAAAAATTTCCACCCATCCCTTCGCATCGCATCGTGCATCGCCTGCCCGCACTATTAGGTACTTCGTTATCTCTTATCGTTCTTTCTTACTTTTCTTTTTGCTCGCCCCCTAAGAGTCTTAGCGTGATGTTATTAGCATATAGCCTTCGTCGAGAATTGGGCTATAAAATAGAAAAAATAATTTTTCAAATCCAGCTGTTAGTTTCAGAGCTTAGCGCGTTCAAACAAACTATTCAGCTTGATACGATACCACGGTAAAAACTGAAATTGTGAGATTGTGAACCATCCTAAAAAGTAACTGAATTAAATCTCAAAATCCATACTAATATTATAAGTTCGAAAGTAAGTCTGTCTGTCTGTATGTTACCTTTTCACGCCTAAACCACTGAACGGATTTCGATAAAATTTGGCAGAGAGATAGATTGCATCCCGGGGAAGGACATAGTCTACTTTTTGTCTCAATAATATCCTTAAAGGGCATGAAAGTTTGTATGGGAAACCTGTTATCTTAAGTAAGGGATCTGAAAATTCAAATTTATGCTTTTGGTAACAAATAATGAATTAGGTACATATCTCATCGTTTTTCTAAAATGTTCCCTCAAGAGGGTAAAATAGGGAATGCTTTTTAAATTCACATGTAATTTTGACATTTTTGACAAAGAGATTTAAGGGATTGGAAATATAGTGAGATAATTCCCGACCTCCACGTGGGCGACGCTGCGGGCAAAAGCTAGTAAGGGATAAAATAAAGATTACTTACAGGATGAACTCCAGCCAGTAGAATGTCGGTAGCGAGGGGCAAGATCCGCCTCTGCAGCGGCCTCAGTTTGTCCAACAGCGCTTGTTCAGGCCTCAGCTCCCCCGAGTTCAGCGAGTCCAGTGCTTTCAGCAGGAAATGTTCTGTGAGACTGTAAATTAAAAACAAATGAGTCATCTTTATTGTCATCATCATCACCTAGCCCTTTCCTAAATTCATTGGGGTCGGCTTCCAGTCTAACCGGATGCAGGTAAATACCAGTATTTTACATGGAGCGACTGCTTATCTGACCTCCACAAAATACCCCTTGGTAAGACACAAATGAGGATGACGTAAAATTACGATTAGTATGTCTATATTTCATAAAATGAATAAGAAGGATATACAGGTTGAAATTGAACACATGCGACAAATCGAGATGGGAGATTGTACTCATCATTATGAACAACTTTTATTATGGGACCAAACCTGAAATCGCGAAAAAAAAACAGCTGTTCCCTACATTTTTACGAGTTATGCGAACATAAATGTAGGAAACAGCTGATTTTTTTTTCGCGTTTTCAGGTTTGGTACCAATGTAAAAGTTGTTCATAATGATGAGTACAATCTCCCATTTCGATTTGTCGCATGTTTTCAATTTCACCCTGTATACTGTGTCTCTTTGTTTTTATTTATTATTCTGCAAAAAATCATTGCTTTATGACCAATGTTTTTTTTTTATTTGGTTTATGGTCATTAAACAGAAAGAAAACAGACGAGACCGTTTCTATGGAGAAACGACCACCCGCATTTCGTCTTAATATAGACTGAATGTTTCAAACGCATATGTAAAAAGTATTTTTTTCAGGCTTTCTAGAGAAAGTTGTTTATGATGACGAGTAGAATGGCGATTAGTAGGTGATTATTACCAGCACGTATAATTGTAGATACTTGATAGGTGCCTAAGTAACGGCTTCACCTAACATGGTTTAAGATTCCCGCTGCATTCAAATCTTGTAAAATATTATCTAATATTTTATTTAACTCTGTATTAAGGTCGTCAAAGTTTACTTAACTTATCTGGTGATTCTATAAATACATGTCCTTGACATTATGTTTATCATTTCAGACAGGATTATTAATTGTATTGAACAAGTAACCGATGTTAGTAATCACCATTTTCAATTGGCAAGCCGGTTTAAATGAATTTGAACGTAGTTTCGAACTGGACTATCTGAGAATTCAAATAAATGTTTTTTTTTTATTGATTTAGTGGTTGAATACTGAGGGGTTCATGGCTAAGTAATCACAGCCGCACGGGCATTGATATATGGGTTTTTTATATATCAATGCGCACGGGTCAATATGCTTGCCGCGGACCATCTTTACATACCGAGACCCCGCCGCTGTGCTTCGGAAAGCACGATATGCTGTTGGTCCCAGCTGTCATTTGTGGATTTTTGACAGTCGTTACGGGTCGTCAGAAGCCCGAAAGTCTGACAACCAGTCTTCCCAAGGGGTATCGTGGGTTGTTCAGGTCAGATAGGCATTCGCTCCATGTGAAATACTGGTATTCAGCTGCAACCGGTTAGACTGGAAGCCGACCCCAATGAAAGATTCTCCTACCTTCGTCGATTTCGTATAATATTCTCGTTTAGGTTATGTTTTATCCTAAATATCTTCTGGGTACTTTAAGTAAAAATACGGTAAGTACTGTAGGTATATGCTAATTTCATTACGGCGCCACTTTCAAAAACATCTGGTTTTTCGTTTGGCTTAGGTATCATAACCGTGTATTTTAATTTGCATTTAAATCTTGATTAGGTTGTTTCTTAATATTACAGGAATAATAAAATCGCGGAACAGAACTTTTAGGCTTGTCAAAAGGAGTCGTTTTAGCCGTATGTTAATTAAAAAAAGATGCTGATGGCATTAGATTGTTGTCAAAAAAGTCTGTTTTTGCCAACAGGCACTTTAGCTAGAGGCCGAAGCGCAGGGGGCCTAAAAAGGCCAATTTGGCAGAATCATAAAACAATTCATATCACGCAATTTCATCTGTATGACAGTTTTGTATGGGGATTCGTAAAATGCTATAGGTACACCTCTGCCTAACCCTTCAGGGATATATAGGTGTGAAACTGTCAAACAGATGAATGCTATATGATTCTGCCAAAGTGGCCTTTTTAGGCCCCCAGAACGGTGGTCGGATCAAATATATACGAGCAACTGGAGGTACACACGGCTACACATCAAGCTATACATAACCAGTATAAGCTGACTTCAGATTGTACGAAAAACCTATACAATGCGAGGTCAACTCAAACTGGAAATGCATAGCTTGATGTGTAGCCGTGTGTACCTATCGGCGCCGCACTCCAACGCGCCATTGATCGTACCTAACAGATGGAGAAAAACCGTTAAAAAACTGAAACGGAGCCGTGATTCTTGGCAGTGAGAGAGCGATTACAATCCCACACCAAAAAAAGTTGATCGAAAAACGCACTTGATTAAGCCTGTATTAAGGACATGTCGTAGGTACATCAAATTAATGTTAAAATTCATGGTCATGCTTTTATTTTTGAATCTGTGTTATTTAGCAAAAATAATCTTTATGATGAAGCCTTTCGATCGGTATCTATTATAAAGCTATAGGATGATTATTTTTATCGTGTAACGGGTTCGATTTCTGTTTCAACCATGTAATTATTTAAATATCTATATATGCAGTTTAAATTGTTTTTTAAATTCAAATAATGTCTTCTTTCAGTAAAATGTTTACAATATTAAAGGTACTTTCCCTCCATGTGGCATATCCGTGGGACAGCCTGTAGACGTTAGTTGAGGCTTTAGGGTTTAAAGATCTATAGGCCCAGGAAGAGCTGGTGGTGAGACGGCCTAGACGCGTACCTACTGCAAGGGTTAGATTGAGGTGGCCCCGGAAAAGGATGCTTGGTAGGATTTAAGGGAGCCTTTGCTTAGCAGTGGGACACTGTAGGATAACTTAAGAAAAACAAAAGGCACTAGGATTGTTGAATCTATTAATTAGTCAAAATCGACAGCTGACAGCTACTCCTACCGTGGCGTCAGGGCCTTATATGTAGCTAAACATAACAGACGTGATAGGTACCTACATCTGCCTGTGAAGTTTGGCCTGTTATGTAATTAAAAACCAACTTGTATATTTAATAAATTCACCATAGCGTTAGATGACGCACCGTGCGGGCAACAAATACAATAACTTCAATAATATTTTGATTTGTATTAATTTATTAACTGCATTACTCAAAACCGACCATTATGTGCAAAAAATGAAGATTATTATTATTCACTTTATCAAGGTTGTCGAAATAAACAAGATTCGTTAGTATGTGCACTTGCACGTGCTATACGTAAACACGTGTATGCTAATCTGCTGACCTTGAATCATAACTCCTGCAGTGAATGTGATCACGATTCTGATGGTTGATTTTGACAAAAAAATACTCTATGGGTAATTCTTACAAAGGCTGGGCAATCAAATAAATAGGAGTATATTGACTTGGAACTCTTCGCAAGCAAGTTGTTTTGTATTGGTCCCGCAGAAGTTTGCAGTAACATGTTGACAATTGTTTAATGATCAGCCGTTGGTCCAGGCTGCCTTTCGTAGATCTTTGACAGTCGTTACGGCTAGTCAGAAACCCAAAATTCTGACAACGAGTCTTACAAAGGGGTGTCGGATGTCTATGGGTGTTGTTACCCAGTAACTGGGTTGTGGAAGTCAGATAGGCAAGTCGCTCCATGTAATATAATGTGTAATGGTATTCAGCTGTATCCGGTTAGACTGGAAGCCGACCCCAATACAATTGGGAAAAGGCTAGGTAGATTGATTGATTGGATTGTTTAATGATTAGAGTAACGCACAGAAAGGCTGCAGTGTCCAATGCCTATCTTCTTGACATTTCAGTACTCAGTCTATTCTATTCTATTTTTCTTTATGGCAATGGTGCCGATGTCGACAATTCTGCCAATGTCAGATGTGATATGAGATCTATTTACTTTAATCTTTTATATTTTATTCTATTCTATTTTTCTTTATGGCAATGGTGCCGATGTCGACAATTCTGCCAATGTCAGATGTGATATGAGAAAACGTAGTGATTTTTAGAATTACAAAAAAAAAAAAAAAATAACTAATATTTTACATCCATGATTATATCCAAAGAAAATAGTTGAATTTAATGTGAAACTTGTTGAAGAATATTAATAAGTACACTGAAATAAATAAATAGAGAGAAAAAAAATTGTTATGTTATTAAAAATACTCAGTCGTTTAGGACGCTAATTTTAAATTGTTGGGTACAAAAACCTCCTTTATACTTTTAATAATGTTGAAAGGAACAAATCAATTTTTGATTCTTGTACCTTTAGAAGGAAGAAAAAAAAAACAACAAGTAATTTTTTTTTTCTACCATCTACACGAAAAGAAGATGGGAAGGATGATAGGGTGAAAAGGTACTTATATAGAAAGGTGTTAAAAAAAAAAAATTCAAATGAATGACCTTCGAAGCAATGTACAAAACAAAGTATGGTTCAAGAACAAAATTTAGAAATGAAGTTACCGGCCCAAACGAAAAGGATAAGCGTTTCTGAAGGAACCCACTCCCTTTCTGAAAGAAAATAAATTTTCATAAACACTCACCTAAAATGTCTGTCAAAGGCCTTCAGCGCACTGTTGAAGGTCGGGCTCTCAGGGGTCAGAGTACCCTCACTCCGCACCAGGTAGCTTCCATCAGCGATGTCTCGGCTGACTCGCACCAGACGTTCTGCCGGAGTCAGCTCCTCGAGGGAACGCTTGGAGAGGGAGCAGAGGTCGTGGATCTCATCGTCTAGGGAGGTTTTTTCTGGTTTTCTAAGTAAAAATAAACAAAGAATATATTATTTTTGTAAATGATAAGCTACATTTACCTGATTTACAAGAAGTTTGGAATGTTGATCGAGAGCAAAGAAATATACGACAGTCATTAGTGATGAATTTTCGTCTACTTAGACTGACAAATTGAGTATTTGTTCATGCATGGGTGGTAAGGTATGTTGGGGTAAGTTCGTCGCTGGGGTAAGACCGTACGAATCAAATTTCAACCACAACTACCTTATAAGTACTTATAGTGATAGTGTAGTAGTAGACTTATAAGGTAGTTGCGGTAAATTTGGCCAAATATTGGCAAATTATCTGGAAATTTGATTCGTACGGTCTTACCCCAGCGCCGAACTTACCCCAACATACTTTACTTATTTGATTGAAATGCCCTAAACTAAAGTCGTACCAATATTACCAATGAACCGTGTCAATATAATTGGCTAACATTACAGAGATCAAGAATAATTTTCTGATTTTGTGTTTTGGGGATTAGCTTGAAGAGTTATTTATGATTATTTCAGTCATTGTTGTAGAATTATTAAGCAACTTACTGGTTGTCAGCTGTAGGTATATGCACAGGGCCGTCAAGGCAGCCCAGTCGTATCCCGAAGATCATCATGCCGATAGTCTCGATGGCCCATCGGTAGATCTCGGTTTCCAACTCATCGTTCAAAGCGTTCTCTGCGTGGCGTAAGTCTCCCAATCTGTGATGACGGAATATAATTATACCGTTATTAATCTGTGATATAAACTAAAAAGAGATTGTCAAAATCAAAATCGTTTATTTGCATAAAATGTGGTAGGTACAAAAGATGATATGTAAAATTGTAGTGCAAAGACACATTCCGCCATGTAATGATGGCATGCAAATATTTTATACATGAAGTAAGTAGGTATGTATTAACAAAATGTAGTAATATTATACTAATAACGTAGAACAGTTAATTGAATTGACATAGGAACAAATAATTAAAAAACTATTACAATGCATTTCTGAAGTGGTAGGACTGACGGAAAGACTGTCGGGAAGACATTAATCTCTTCTCTTCCTTCCCTCTTTTTTTCAAAATCTCTTTTTCTTAGTAAAATACTCGACTATTGATACTCTCTACTGTTTTCTCGTGTTCCCATTACATTTTGTATTTTACCTGCTACAAAATTGTTCGGAAACTGTTTTATAATATTAGTTTTTTTTACATTTTTTTTTTAATTTGAATTATATAATTATACGTGTTTTATGTAGTAATTTTAGTTGTCGTATTATGGCAAGCATCTAGTAAAAATTTCACACAACAACATTTACCAGTAGTTTGCGCGAATAAACCATTACGATAATACGAGTTCACACAATGCTTATTGTGATAATCTAAAAATTTGCAGGTTTTTGATATATTATGTACATATTTCGTCATGATCACAATGGTTTCAAGTAACTGATCTTTATAATGGTATCAACATTTTGACTTCATGATAAATATGAACTGACAATTCTGCCACTTCAACTCCGCGACTTCCAATTCGTCAATATCTCTTTACTTGGCTAATTCTCAAACTCAAACGGAAAGTCATTCTACCTATTACCTATGTGAAATCTTTATTCAACTATGAACACGTGATTAAACAATAATGAACATTATTGAAACTGTTTACTGATTTGTCTGTTTTGTCTAGGTCATGCATTTATTTGCACAGTTCATTCATCTGATGAGTCAGGTGACTAATATAAATGAATAAAAACTTCATAGTGCGATCAATGACCTAAGCGTCTAAGCGACATGTATTTTGTTTTTCTTTTATAATATTAATTACCGTTTCTTGGTGAAATTTTGTTTAATGTTTGTTTTTATCTTTTGTTCGAAAAGTTGAGGAAGAACATTGTGATGTGAGATAGGTGTTTCGTAGCTTTTTTGTGCACCTAAGATCAAGGTCATTTTGGTTCTTGTCTATAAATATATAAAATTGTTTAAAAAATACAGTGATATCCATAATATAAATACGAGGAACAAACACAAATTTGTTGTACCTACAACAAGGCTCAAGAAAATAGGCGGCTCGTTCAGATGCCAATGTATACGCTTTTATAATAAACTACCAAGCCACGTTCAAGATCTAAGCCTTAATAAATTCAAATCATTCATTAAACGTAAGTTGTGCCAGAAAGCCTTTTATACTGTTAAGGATTATATTGAGGACAAAAAGGCTTGGGATTGAGTTGCTTCCAATGTTTACATTTTGAATGTTTTTATTATTTCTTTTTCTATATACACATTGACATTAATTAATGAATTTTATATAAACATTGACATTTGCTTACTTTGTAAAGTATTATATTATTTTAATTATTGTGCATGTGAAGACAATGTGGGTCATTTTATTATTATTTTTTTTTTGTTTAATTTTTATTATTCTCTTTGTTCTGTTAGTTTTTTTTTCTAGGTCTGGCAGTTTGAGTAATTTATGTGGCCTACCCAAATGTCCTTTCTTTGGTATTGTTCGTCGAATCGTTGAGCTCCTTAAGTTTTGAGTTGAGCTGCACGATTTCTGACAAATGCGTGCACTGACTGGACAGGTCCTCTCAATCTGTGTGGTTCTTTCCTCAAAAGACCATCTCAGACATCGATCTACATGGTCTTCATATAACCTGACCAAGATTATGTCTGGACTTCAAAAGAGACTGTGACCTCTGAGTTTGTTTCGGCCTTTCTTCTCAGAGTAGTCAGATAGGAAACGCCGACCTCATCTAGTTTTATAAAAAATATGATTGACGTGTAAAAGTGTTTGTGCAAACCTACTTACAAAATAAAAATCATTTATCATTTATCTAGACAAGCCGTTTATCATATTTTGTCTGTGTGATCAGGGATTTGTGTGGATCAAACATTCTTGATCGACGCAGGCCCATGGCCCAAGGCCCTCTTGTTTAGAAACGTTGCTTAACGTTATTTTCTATATTAGGGTGTGGAATAACCAAAAAGGGAAACGTAGTGTTGTTTCGACGAAAATCGTGAGTTTATAGGTACATATGACAGTGTTTAGGAATAAAGGTTAGATACCTATGATGTTTAGTGATTACTTTCAGTAAGTAATTGTTATCAGCCTATTCGAAGATGTAGCCTATCCAAACGGCTATTTTCTTAACCCAAGGATACAAACTACTAAGGTTGAATAATAATTGAATATTTACCTTCTGGTGGTATCAGCAGCAATGTCGTCGAAAGCCTTGTCGTAGCACTTGAGAAGAGTCCCGTCTTGCAGGAGAGCTCGGATTGCAGCCCATATCGCTTTGGGTTCGTCACTGCAAAGAAAATTCTTGACTTATTGAATGTAATAATCTTCATCTTCATTTCAGCACGGTACTAGATCATAATACCTGTAGAGTTTTATTAACTGTTAGAGGTTAGAAAAGTGTATCAAGGTTTCAACCTGGAAGAGGCGTATGACCACTAGCTAATGGACGGTGACGTGGTGAGTTTTTTCATTCGGAAAAAGGGATATTCAGTACTTATCTGGTTTCAAATCATGACATTTAGTTTTTATTACTTTCTTGTCAAAACATACATCCTGCGATATCATGCGGAAATCCTCCTTATCAAACAATTCAGTAATTTAATGCACCTTTAATCTGTGATAAGTAAATGGACACTTTGAACAATACCTGTAATACCTGTTGATAAATGGGTACCTATTACATTTCATCATATGATCAGCCTATGCCCATAATGTTCCCACTGCTGGTAGACAGGCCTCCTCTCGGAGAGAGAGCAGGCCATAATCCACCACGCGGGCCCAGTGCGGGTTAGCGGATGTTACATATCTTCGAATTTTTGGTTTTAGGACATCCCGGTTTCCTCACGATGTTTTTCTTCACCGTTTTGAAAGCAGTGGTGACAATGATTTCAAAAGTAGGTATATATGTCAATGAGTGGTGATCAAATAATTTACACAAAGTAAAGTGCGTGCTTGGGTTCGAACCCACGATTAGGGTTGCCAACTTTTTTTGAGAAAAATAACTTATCAAATTCTAAAATAAAGTATTTGGAAGAAAAAAAAGTATTTTTCAAATTTAAGTATGTTACTATCCCTTAAAACACATATTTTTGGGAGGCTTAGCAAGTGCTAACATTTTTTTGTTGTCTTTGAAAATTTCAAAGCTCGTTTTACAATCGAAATTATTTCAGATGTATTTTTATGTATAATTGCTATTTGTCCTCCCTCACAACTGGTTTGTCTTAAGCATAACTATATTTTTCTCTGATAATTCTTTATCTTTATTAATAGATTTTCTTTTTTGGCTTTTAAGTAACATACTATCGATAAAAAGTTCAGTAATTACCTCACTGACCTCTACTAGTATAATATAGGTCAGTGAATTACCCATATGAGTCTTTCGTTTTACGCATCACAAAAGATTAGAAATAAAGTATTTTCGCATACTTAATTTTTATGCAAAAGTATAAAGTATATTTATCGAAAATAAAGTAGGATACGTTATTATAAAGTATGGTTGGCAACCCTACCCACGATCTACAACTCGTAAGGCGCCACTGCTCTCTGTATTACATTTATCGATAGGAAACACGTTTGATTAGAGTGGTTCTCACGCCGTCTGAACGTAGTAAGTACGTCAATCATACAATGCATGTCTGATATGCTAAAAAAATGTGTCATTGTACTCCCGAAGCACGAAATCCGTTGTTACGGCCAAAGTTATGAACGTGTCCTACACCGTAGCAACTACGGACATAAGATTACCTCGGGGCCCAAACTCAGAATGAATGACAACACGATTTGACAGTTGTCCTTAATCCCGGTGTGTTTCTGCCGGTCCGAAAAAGTAAATTAATCGGGAGTAGGGTTCACTTAGAAGAATCGAACTACTTTCGAACGACGACGTATCTTCGTTGATGGGCTTAGAGAGTTATAGTCCCTCAGAAACAAATGCTAATAAAATTGTAGGTACACATTTTGTCTAGACTGATTCTTTTTTGAGTGCATCGGGAAACTTTTTTGATTTTTGAGACACTTTACTATATTAATCGTGGCTTTAATTATATGTAAATCGGTTTGTAACAGGAAAAACTGTGTATATAGATTTTTATTTATTAGCTTCAAAATTATTCGACTGGTTTCTTTATTTTTGGTAAAAAAGGAATAGCATCAATCATCTACATGTAACTTGATTAAAATTGGTAGTTTCGCCTAGCTTCGGCTTTCCAAATTTTTAATTCGTTACCCATCTTATTTTCTAACCAATGAACCAAAATCAAATCGTAAATGACCCATAATATATAACTTCACGTTATTCCATACTGCCTTTCATTCAAATTGTTCTGTAAGCACTCACAGGATGAAAAATCCAGGATATTTTCCACACGGGTAGATCGGTCCTATGTAGCCTGTATAAAATGAAAATATAAAAGCATTGTAAACATACCCGTGTACCGGACAGTAGCCCACTCCCTTCCTATGTTGATATAGCGGCGATTTTTCGAAGCGAGGCGGTTCAGTAGAGTAACTTTCATATACCTGTAACAATACAAATACGAACTTTGCTTTTAAGGATGCTTGGTTGAACAATATTTGGGTTGATGCTGGCCATCCAACTGTCTTTTGTTTTTATTCTGGGTGATGATTTTGAATATAGAAGTCCAGTCGATCTATTCTGTAGAAATCACGCCGTGAAAATTTAGGTAAAGTGAGAAGTGAGTGGTCAATAGTGTCATTATGCCTACCATCAGGTGGAATGACAGCTCACTTCACCTAAGTGTTCACGGTGAGTTTTTTTACAGAATAGCAATGCAGCATGTCGATTCTGTAAAAATCTCACCGTGAAAACTTGCGTGGAGTGAGCTGTCATTCCATCTGATGCTATAGGTATTGACACTAATGACAGCTCACTCCACGCTCACTTCACCTAAGTTTTCACGGTGAGATGGTTACAGAATCGCACTACTGATTGTTTAGGTAGCTGTACGGCGCGGGGTAATAAATGGATTTTATTTTGACAGTTCAAAAAAATTCATTGCGATATTCACGTTGTTGAGCAGAGAACTTTTTCGAATATATGAAGCAATGGATTAGCAATAAGCTTCAAAATGGTTTAAATTGTGATTGATAATGTGTTACGCAATTAGCGTGCGGGTTCTATGGAACAAGGATTTCAAAGGAGTTAGTGATGGTTTACAATATAGTGGTATCTTCAAATAAATTATTGTTTCGAGAGCTATGTTCAACTTAAGTATCTAAGTAAAACCTTTTCCTAATAAATTAAAATATTATTTAACTGATTACGTCTACAGTCATGACAATATTTAAAGACTTGATCGTTTATGGTTCCTCTTTCCTGAAACACATTTAGTACACTCACACCCACTCTTTGTGCCCACAATGTCTGCAATGGACAAACCAATGGAGCGGATAATTGTCTGGCGAATGACGTCACTTCAACTGACTCTCTTTACTTTGAAGAGTAGTCTGGCACTAAGAGGTTGACAGACTGCCACAGTCAGGTTTCGGTAGGAAGACCGCCTAAGGACCAATTTCACCAATTAATCTGAACGCGATCCGTACAATATCTAAACTACGTTCAACACCAGTCAATGTCAATATTCTTCAACAATGATGACACTGACAGCTCCTGTAGTGCTATTCTTTAAATATCTCACCGTGATAACTCAGGTGAAGTGAGCTGTCATTAGTGTTAATATATATAGTAGCCCTATAGTATCACGTGACAGCTCACTTTCCCTAATTTCTCACGGTGAGATTCTAACAGAATCGACGGGCTGAACGCGCGCGTGGATTAGATGTGCTGATCGCGTTCAGTTTTATTTGTAAAAATCTTTATTGTCACTGACTGTCCCGTAGAACTACTATAAATGTTACTGTGGAAATCCAAGGCGTATGGGTAAAATTTAATACATAAATAAATAAAATGGTGGATTTTAACTCGTTACAGTGCGTACTATAGATAACTTGAAAGAATTTAAGAAGATTGGGGACTATCTATTGCCACTGCCAAACCACACGATTGCCGTCTTCAAACTGGGACTCCAGGATCTCCACTAAAAGTAATGATAAATAATAAATAATTACCTATACTTAGGTACATATTGTAACTCCAATCCCATCTACAGACTCCATTTAATCTAACGAAGCAATCGAAGCACGCAAATGGTCCTTTGAGCCGGATAATAAAATAGTATACTTGCTTCGGACCCTTGCAACGCCTAGAGGAATCCTTATGAATAAAATGATTTTCAATTAGTAGATTTCTGGAATTGCTTGCAAAGCTGAGGGCGGAACCCTTCTCTGTCTTCGTAATTTGATAAACTTATTATTCCATGAAAATGAAAGGAAACCTCAGTAAATCTTGCTTGTACAGGAAGCTATCAAATATTCAGGTGGACGACTAAATAACGGGTGCTACGCTTGCCATTTGTTCAGGCGTGGTGAAACAATGAAATATTAATTGAGAAACATGTGTACAGCACGTGGTACGTCTTTGACCTTGAGTTTGGTCTTGAGTGCAGTCCGGCACATAAAAGAGTCCTTAGTAGTCCTGTCACATGTAATTTGATATCGTTGCGTCGTCGGACGCGCCGATTCTATGGCGCCAAGCTGGGCTTCAGAGAGAAATACTTTTTAAATGTTGAACTTTAATGTATTATAGACACCAGTAGGTTATCAACTTTTTTACCTACAATTATCTGTGTAGGTTTCGTTTCAACTAATTTGATAGCTCTTTTTTACTGTATTTCTTATTTTGTTTAGTAATTCGGTCTGATTTTAAGCTATTGTAGGTGTTCAAGGCTTGCAGTCAGCCTACCTGACTACATTCTTGATGTATCATTGTTTCGTGAACATCTGTTCACCCGAGAGGGAAGTCGGACCGTTGTATACGGTAATACAAACATTACATGCGGAACAATGACACATAAATCGAGATAAGTCAACACTTACAACCGCATGTGGACGCGGCGTGCAGCGGTCCGCTTGTTACACCGCGCCGTTACGAAACTTTGTTGTAGTTTTTATTACCTACCCGTACGTGATGATAATTTGTTTAAAAGTGTTTTTATTGTGAAAAGTATACTTATGTTTTTATCTGGAACTAAACTAATTAATATTGTTTTTACAAATGGTTCGTTAAAAAGTCAGTTCTTGGGTGCCTGCGGCAAAATGACTAAAGCCACAGACACATTACTGTGTTGTGTTGTGTCGTGACTCGGGATACACCAATTAAATGAATCTGTTCAGGACTACGTCAAATTACAACGAGTTTTGATTGGCTAACGCTGCGTCAGAAGGCGTCACGACACGACACAACACAATAGTAGGTTGTGGCAGACCTGAGACAAGATTGTCATCAGTCAGATTTTTTCCGAAGTCTGTTGAACTGACTGAAAATAATCTTTGGTGCCACACACAGCTACAAAAAAAAACTTAAGCTGAAACTGTTCTGAATACCTAGATCTGCGCACAAACTCAAGATGTCAGATAAAATATGTATAAGTTTCAAAACACATCATAGAACTTTAAAATCAAATACAAGTCGCGTGCTTCACAATCTGCTTTAAAAAAAAATGTTTAACAACAATGTTTGTCAATTAAGGTTACACTATCATTTGAATTTGACCCACATTATCAGGCACAAGCATAATATATTTAGTTGTAAAATTATATCTGTTAATAGATAACACGGTGTGAGAGAGTGATTCTCTGCAAACGTCAACAAACCGGTAATGGCTTTTCTTTATTTAGATTTGCCAAAATATGACAATATGTTTGCCTTTGGCCTCTGCTACATAATTTAAACATTTACACAGTGATGTGATACTTGACCTAACCTATATTTAATTTACCAAAAAAGGAGTTTATTTATTTGTTGTGTTGTATTGAATTTTAATTTATTTTGATGAATGCAGGTAGGTAGATAGACTTGCTGTCAGGATTCAGTGTTTCACATACAAAAATGGATCAGAAACGTGAAAGCGCCTACTCACACTTTCACTTTCCCAGGGAAGGCTATCAGTACACTTCGATTATACGTAATATATTATCATAACATCCTGTCTTCATAAAAAACACTTCTGCGTCGCATGTCTTCTTGCACATATTTGTAAATCTAACATACCTAATCAACATCATCAGCCCATACTGTTCCCACTGCTGGGACTGCGGCCTCCTCTCTTCGAGAGGGAGTGTGCTGTATTCCACCACGCGGGCCCAGTGGGGGTTGGTAGATGTAACATGTCATCGAATTTTTGGTTTTAGGATATGCCGATTTCCTTGAACTGTTTTCCTTCACCGTTTTGAGAGCAGTGCAGTGATGATGATAATAACTTACATAAAGTAAATCCTGAATGGGTTCAAACCCACGACCTACAACCACTGGGCTACCACTTTACATCTATGCCTTCACAGTATTCATCTCCTTTCTAGCAACATCATCTTTCACACAATCCGTCCGTCGTCCATCTTATCTTTGGTCATCACTCATCATTCTCTAAATAAAAGCCGCAATCAAAGCTCCGATAAGCATCACGTATCAGTTCGTTGTGATTCTTCTTACATTAATTATGTGGTTCATGTCATTGGAGCGTGTTATGTGATGATAACTTTAGACGGTAGATGTAATTCGTTACCGGACTCATAATAACTGCACCTCATCCGGAGTATCGGAGTAAAGACAATGAGACTGTTTATCTCTTTATTATTACAGACCTACTTGGACTTGCCTTCAACGTGTTATGTATTCCCATGAGGGGTAAGTAGCGGGCCTTTTCCAATAACACGATGAAAAAACAAACATATATAATATATAGGTATAACAAAAAATATAATATTGCAGTGGTGGCCAAGTGGTAACGGCCGCGACTTACGAGTTGTAGGTTCGAACCAGGACCGGCGCTTTACTTTGTGTAAATTATTTCATCACCACTGCTCTCAAAACGGTGAAGGAAAACATCCCTCACGATGTTAAACATCCGGCAATCAGAAACCGGCATGTCCTAGAACCAAAAAAATCGAAGACGTGTGACATCTACCAACCCGCACTGTTCCCGCGTGGTAGATAACGGCCCACTCCCTCTCACAGAGAGGAGGCCTGTGTCCCAGCAGTGGCAACATTATAGGCTGGTTAGTATGTTATGTAACAAAAATATGGCTGTCTTAGGAAATGGCTGAAAATGCAGTTTGCATTCTCATAATATTCAGGAATTGACATGAATTTTAATGACACTTGAGCTAGTGTGATATTATGATAGGTTCTTTGTTTTATATTTTTTATAGGTCTATGATGTATTTTTTTGCTGAAATGCCAATAAAAGCATTTTTTTTTTTCCCAGGATTCTGCTAGATGTAGGTAATTAATACCTAGGAAATCAATCTCGAAAAATAGTAGCAGTAAAAGCAAGAACAGTTTATGTACCTAAGTACATATTGTGACGGTATACTTTTTAATACCTTCTCGAAACCTCAGTTTGAATAACAGGAGACAGCTGGCGCTTGCCTTGAGAATTTAATAAATCTTGGATCAAAAGCGGACTGGGAAACTCAACGTCAAAGGCTTTACAAAGATGAGTCACAATATCATAACAAAGTATAGATTATAATTAATTAATAATTTGGTTATTGAATCCGTCTATGTATATATAGCGTTTTAATCTATCTATACAAACATCATGCATTGCCATACAACGTGGTAATGCTGCCAGTCTCTTGGGTACATTACCAGTCGACAGCGATGCGGATGAATTTTTCGAGGCTATATTTTAGTTTTTGTATAGTTTTAGTTAAGTTAGGATTTAAATTTGTTATTTTTATTAATTACCCATGTTAGCAAATAAAAACTTTCTATACTAACAATCTTTGGAACTACTAGTCGGATTTGAAAAAGTCTTTCTGCGTTTGATAGCCCCATTCTTGAGGAAGGCTAAAGGCTATTTAACATCACGCTAGGACCCTTTGGAGCTGAGCAAAAAGAAGAAGAAGTCAGAAAGATCGCTAAGCGAAAACAAAGTGCGGGCAGGTGATGCTATGCGGTTGACGAAGTCGTGGGCCGATAGTGATAGATAATACACGGGATTTTCATCGTTCAAGTTATTATTTGTGCAATAAATATATTGTTTAAACAACGTGTTTCTTTGTAAATAAGTATCGTCAGTTGATTTATATCTCATTGTTATGAAGAGTTATATTATATCCGATGATCTTATAAGCTAATGTGGCATTACGCAGTATACTTTATATCTTCATTGTTTACAGCAACACTCATTTCAAGAATGATCAGTAATGTACTTCATTAGGAAATTTGATGATTTTCCTTTTAATTTTCTGACGAGGTTTAGTCGTCATTAATATTACTTGAACTAAAGTCATTGCAAATATAAATTAGCCGTTGGGAGTAACGGCAAATTTTTATTAGCTTTTATTTTTTTAATTAATATTAATTTTAAGAATATTTACGAAAAATAGTGTTACAGCCGAATTAGACCGATTTTGAATTTTCCATAGAAACAGAGATTTCCAATTATCTTTTTTTTTAAATAAGACGTTTCGAAAATGTTCTGTACTAACTTTTTAGACCTTTGAATCCTGGTTAAGCGTATGAAGTTTCATTAACATCGGTTCATTTATTTCGAAAAACAAGGGCTTGAAAGTTTGTATGAAATGCCGTACGGCGTAACCGGTCTTAAGTCCCATGGAGTAGGGGTTGAGAACTGAGACTATTTGCTATCAATAAATAAAACAAATAACATAAACAAATAAAATTCACCTCTGCCTACTGAATTTACCATGAACTCCAGTCAAAACACATGACATCAATTTCACCATCATATGTTTTTCACGTCTAGCATGGAACTGTTTTGTTAGCCATATTTTCGGTAATAATTTCGTTTCCTACATTTGATCGATAATATTCGATTCAGATTCGAAGTAAATATAATTGTAATGACCTTTGCGTGCGTCATAGATATTATTACTGTTTTGTATTAATAGTTCGGTGATAATGGAAAAAATATATACCCACTGGCATTCATATCAGAATTACATGAATGGTTGTCCGTTGAATTACCTTTGAAATGGTTGAAGATTACTTACTTAGGTAGTACCTACTGTTTGATGATCAGTCTTTTGTTTTTCTAACAAAATGTACGTAAGTAATACAAACTCGCCGTTCGTCCAAGTGCTGTTGAAATCAGTGCTCTGAGTGGAATACCTCACATTTTTCAGTGCGACAATTGTAGTAACTGATAAAGATCAAATTCGGAAAATACGTATTCGTTTATATGAACTGACAGGTGTCAAGAACGCATACGACCGGATTGTAGTAATGTTCATAGACCTCGGACTAATACATCACATGCTTACTATACTAGGGACGGCGTAGGTAGGTTTGAAAGTGAATATTATGTACCGTTTGGTAAGTGACCTAGAATCCTGTCAATTTTGCGCGACTGTTACGTTATGAGATCTGTCTGTTTACTTTCTAACTTTGTGATATAGAAAGTATCATGGCGGGAGCAGTCAGAAGCTACCAAACCACGTGATGTAGTGGTTCTATTTATTTATTACTAGCTGCGCCCCGCGGTTTCACCCGATCCCCGACCCGGTCGATCCCGTGGGAATGTCGGGATAAAAAGTAGCCTATATGTTAATCAAGGGTGTCCGCTACCTCCATACAAAATTTTACCAAAATTAGTCCAGTGAAGAAGTAACAAACATATAAACACACACACACATACGAACTTTTGCCTTTATAATATTAGTGTGATAAGTGTGATCTCACAATATCTACATAACAGCTTATGATTGATGCCATCAATTTGATGTCAATGGGCATTCAACCCCGGTGAAAATGTGAGTGCAGGCATTGTTTTTGTTGGTATATATAGGTACATATTGGCGTGTACTAGCTGACATAATTTAAGGCAAATAATTCGTAATGTTAATTACTTTGTTTACATAGAATCATGTGCTTCAAACTTAACAGACAGCTGTGCGGCTGGGGAGTCTTTCCAGCTAAAGCACTAGGAAGTGTGTGAAGGGCGGGCTTTTCGGGGGACTGTCTTATGTAATTTTAACGTTCAAAAAGTGCTGGGCTCAGCGTAATTTGAATTAATGACTTTTGATTTTGATTTATTATCCACCTACGAGTACACACTATCGGGAAATACAAGCGTGACGTTGTGTAATGGTTTAATGACAGATACAACACAGAATAATAGAAATTGAAAATTAATTTTATGGGAATGTAATCCGTTTTCAATTTCAATGCTTGTTTGTAATTGATAAAACAACTGTTTGATGTGGTTTAGAAACTGTAGGTATAGTTTTTTCGCCTGGACAAGTAAATTGTTCGAGTACCTAAGGCACTTGTCCCATTGCCGACGAGGAGGCTTCTAGCTATCGACTATTTTCTCGCTTAAGAAAAGTACAATAAATAATGTAGGTCTCGTTGTCAGTAAGAGAACACATACCTATTAATTGTTGTGTTGATCGCTGATTGTTCACCCTGCCGATACCGGCGAGAGTTCTCTCTTCACTAGTTTGTCGCAGCGACAAGAGGTATCAAAGAAATTACTCGCTCAGCGACGGTCGTTTGGCGGGCAGACTGTCGCTTGGTACATAGGTACCTAAGAGCAAGTGACTGGGCAGTATCGCTTATAGACCAGCGATAACAATATCCGAACTACACACTCACTGTTCGTTGCTCGCCAACTCGTTTCTAGTATTAGCTCTACTCGCTTCTCGCTAAACATCGGCAGTGGGACAGGTGCCTAAGTTAAGTATATGTAAATATGATTATTCAGACACGATTCAGGAAATTACAATCTTGAGGTTATGAGCGAAAAAGTGCCAAGATATGAGACGTAAAGTAGACAAGACGACTTGAAATGAGGTTAAAATGCTGAGAGCAAAAAATCTGTCAACATTATAATCAAGCGCAGACGAAGTGAAACTAATTAGTCTAGTTTTAAATAGTTTTATGTCTAACGTAATAGAGAAAGTAAGTTGGTTTTATGAAGATTTTTTTATTGTTTCGAGTTTACACTGAGGTATCTTACATTTATATGTATTTACGATTTACATCCGTAATACGTAACATAGGGTTCAGTTGAAAACCAGCCGCAAGCATTAGTTGTCTGACATATATTCTGAACTGGGCTTATTTGGCGTAGCTGTGAGGACACAATAAGTACTTCTTTTTGTTTTTTTTTTTTTGTTTTTGTGTGAATATTTTGTGCCTTACTTAACCTGGGTCATATAAACTTATTTTCTGTCCTTGTTTCTTTACCTAAATTTGCTTTAAATATAACAATCAACGGTCAGTCAAAATGTTGAATAGATCTGACAGCAAAAAGGAAATTAGAATCTGCACTCTAATTGCGCAACACATTATCAATCAGAATCTAAATAATTTTGAAGGATATTGCTTCTTCTACTTAGCCTGTCGATTGCAACGAATGTCTCATCGTTTGTAGAACAGCACCACATTTACACTCCAAGGCGGAGTCGTCTATGAATCTCCACCTGAACAGGTTTTCCTTGCTTCGGCCATCCTGGGTCCAGAGTATGTTTAAAGACTTCCAGGTTACACAAGCCACGTGGAACAAATGGTTTGGGTAAGGAAGCACTATCTGGCCACAGCTTCAGTCTTGCGGTCTTGGGTCTGGCGGGTTGGCTCGGGTCTTTTTTGTAGGTTTTAAGGATATTGCTAATCCATTGCTTCATATGTTTGAAAAGTTTGTCCGCTCAATGACGTAAATTACCCAATGAATGTTGTTGAACCGTCACAATGAAAGAAGCTATTTTTGTCGCGTATATTTACATTTTGCAAGCCAGTCACAGTTGTTGATAAAAAAATGATTCACGTGATCAAAACATGGAGTCCCTGAACTGCGCAGTTGGTACATACATAAATGACATAACAACTTGGCGAGTCCAACTGCATATTAAGTAGGTAATCAGTATCAATTAATTAAAGGTGGAATAAATAAGAAATAAGCCTGTGGGTGCCCGACAATTATGTTTTGCGAAGGCGACGGCCGCGTCTATTGGCGGTGCCCAGTAGTAGGACCAATCTACTGAGTAAAGCCCCTATAACGCGTACCTTGCGTGTACTTAATGACAGCAGATAGCATAGATCTTTTTACTTGTTCTCTGAGTGAGTTCACAAAAACCACGAAGTACAGAGTATGTTATGGTACCTACCTAAATAATAAAACTGTAGTTATGGCCACACTATTGAATTAGGAAATTCCCGTAATGATAGTGATGAAGAGTTAATAAATAAATAAATAATAATAAATATGAGCCATGTTTTCCTGTACGTTTTACAATGTAGTGCAGCACAAACTGGCTCGGCCAAGCGCCAGTGCCACATATCTCACTTTAGATAAGCCACTGATAGAATTGATATTTTTTCTTGCTCTCTAGGTCAACTCAGCCTAACGCAGTCCACTACTGGACATAGGCATCTCTCAGGCTGTGCCACACCACAATACCAGTATATTACATGAAGCGACTGCCTTTCTAACTTCCACAACCAAGTTACTGGGTAAGCCTCCCAAGTGAACTGCCCAGGTACATCCACAGCAAATCAACGCGCTAAGCTATGCCTAAACGTAATTTAAAGAAGCAAAATCGTCGACCAGGCACCCCTACGCCTGCCGAGGACATAATATGGCATCCAGTTTCCGAATCTTCAGATTCTTCAGAAAACGCTCCTTGTTCAGAGAAAAATCATCATTCTGATAACAAGTCTTCCCATAATTTAAACTTTTGGCATTTAATTAGAAAAATTAGAAATATTATAAAAAGCAAAGAATCCATTCAGAATAAAATCCAGCAATCAATATCCATATTTTCAGAATGGCTGACACATAAAATTGTAAGTAGCTTATCTATTGATTCGTTATTCGATTTATTTATTGGAAATGGCTGATAATAATGATTGTATGAACTTAAATATTATACAATGGAATTGCCAAAGTATAAGACCCAAATCTCGTTCCCTTGAATTACATCTAAGTCAAGAAAAAATCCACATTGCTGTGTTGAGCGAAACTTGGTTGGAGCCCGAGAGTTTTTTTAAAATTAGTGAATATAATACATTTAGATTGGACAGAGAAGATGGTTATGGTGGTGTTGCCATTATGACTCATCGCTCTGTAAAGTCTGTTGTTTGTAGAACGCAGAGTCGCAATCCTGGTATTGAATTGTTACATATTAGAATTCTGAATTGTCAGCATATTGAGAATATAATTTCTGTTTATTGCCCTTCTACAGTATATACCACTCAAAGTGATTGGGATGCGATCTTTTCTATTGGAAACAGTAAAACTCTTATATTGGGAGACTTTAATGCGCATCACTCTAATTGGTCTCAAAGAACTGATCGGCGCGGCTCCGAAATATTTGACTCCATGTTGGATTATAATTTCATTAATTTGAACGATGGTAGCTTCACTAGAATCAGAATGGTTGATGGTGTTCTCCAGCAATCTAGCCCTGATATTTCGTTTGTTTCTTCAGATCTGTCTTTATTATTTATGTGGAAACCAACAAACGAATCACTCGGAAGTGATCATTTAATTATTAAATTAAACTGTGTACTTAATATTAATCGTACATACCAAAACAGAAGAAATTTTAAAAAATCTGATTGGACTTCATATTCCGCGTTTATAGACGATTATTTACAAAATTGCATAACTCCCTACGATCCTCAGAAATTATATGACCTCCTATATAATATAATGCAAAAAGCTGCGGATAAATATATTCCCTACATTAAAATTCCTCAAAACATTTGCAACATATTTAAACCAAAACCATATTGGTCTTCAGAGTTGTCCAGGGCTGTCGCGGAGCGGCGCTTAGCTCTTGCGAATCTGAGAGGTTGCCCTTCTCCAAGGAATTTAGATATTCTCCAGGAAAAAATTAGCACTGCTCAAAGGCTTATTCGCAAGGCTAGATGTAAATCTTTTCAGCAGTTTTGTTCATCTGTAGATGAAACCTCTTCCGTATCCGAAATGTGGCGCAAGATGAGGTGGTTAAAGGGTCGGCAAATTCCTAACGCCTGTGTAGGTAAAGAAAAAGCCGAGCGCCTGCTTAGCGACCTCACTCCAGATTTTGTTTGTCCCTCGCAGCCTACTTTTTATTCTAATAATACAATGCTGGAGTCACCAATTTCAATGCCAGAATTAGTCAACTGTATTAAAACCACCGACACAGCTCCTGGTTCAGATCAAATTTCCTTTTCTATGATTAAACATCTTCCGCCTTCCGGTAAACATATGTTACTTTTAATATATAATCAATGTTTTTCTGTCGGTTTTGTTCCCTTGCAATGGCGCCAAATCAAAATAGTTCCAATTCCCAAGCATAGTAGTTCATCTTCATCTTGGCGTCCTATTTCCCTGATATCTTGTATTTGTAAAATCTTTCATGCTATTTTGGGCAAACGTATAGAGTGGTTCTTTGAAAAACAATGTCTTTTTCCTGAGGACATGGTGGGTTTTCGTAAGGCACGATCTTGTCTGGATAACCTTACAAGGTTGGTTTCTGAAATTCAACTAGGATTCTCTAAAAACTTGGTTACAGCGGCGTGTTTTATAGACATCGAAAGTGCTTATAACAATGTTGATATTCCTTGCCTATTACGTGTTTTAGATCAGTTTGGGGTTGGATCAAAAATCTGTACTTATTTGTGGTCCTTTTTATCAAATAGACATCTGCAAGTGGCGACGTGCGACTGTGAGATTGTTAGAGTTACTGGCCGTGGGTTAGCTCAAGGAGATCCATTGGCTCCAATTTTATTTAATATTTTAACACTACACATATGTAAGAACGTTGGCCAGGCTAATATATCTCAATATGCTGATGACTTTGTGTTATATTCTACAAAAAATAATTTAGATTCAGCATTTGAAGAACTTCGGTCTGCTTTACGATATACCAAAGTGTTAATTGATAAGCTGGGTTTAACTATGTCACCAAATAAAACTAAGATATGTGTTTTTAGGAAAGGTTGCTTTAGGAGGTCTGTCGACTTTGTTTTTGATGATGTTTCAATAGAAGTTGTTAATAATGTAAAATATTTGGGTCTGTGGCTGGATAGCTCTTTAAGATTCGGTAAACATATTAATGAAACCTCACAGAAGGTAATGAAATTCATGAATTTACTTAAAGTTTTATCTGGTCCGGGATGGGGACTCCATCAAAAACACCTGAGACGAGTGTATATTTCTTTAATTCGAAGTAGAATTGATTATGCCAGTTTCTTGTTTGACTGTAGTTGTAATTCTAAACTATTAAAATTAGATAGGGTCCAAAACCAGGCATTACGTGTTGTCGGCGGATTTATAAGGATTATTTTTAAGTAATTCTTGTATTTTGTAATACCATTCTTGCTTTTCCAGTTTCTGATAATGCTAAAGAATTGTACCGATTAGTTATAAGATAGATCGTGGTTACAATGTTGTGTTTTTCTGCACTGGGCGATGTGGTCGCTAAGCGACAAAGCCCTTTAAATAAATTAAAAAAAAAAAAAAAAAAAAAGTTACTGGGTAACACGATACCCCTTGGTGAGACTGTCAGACTTTCCACCAAAAAAAAAAAAGAAATACTACCAAAGATCAACGAATGACAGCCGGGGACCAACACCTTAACGTGCTTTCATAGGCACGGAGGAGTCTTATAGTCTTGATATGTAAAGATAGTCACCCATCTACGGACCAACTTCGGCAAGCGTAGCTTAACCTGATTGATCGATCTGTACGGCTGTTATTACTTAGCCACAAGCCGTTCTTTTGCCATGTCTAACAATGAACTGAAAAATAAACTCTGGATTACATAAAAAGGTCCAGAAAACCATACTAACTGCGCAGTTTGTTTGCGCTTAGGTGAGTCAGACTGCATATAAATTAAAAGTGCAATTAACGTTATTGTGATCTACGGCGCTCTCAGAATGCATGTGGTTGGAATTAATTAGAATTCATTTATCCTAACATCTACTGTGTACTCTTAGGTAGGTACCTCCTGTCTGCATCGAGTTTAATTTTATTTTATATCCTCATACATAGTAAGTTTGTAGGTACTCTGTATAACTTCACCTACAATTACGGGTCACCCATTACATGTACAGTTTAACCAACTAATCTCCGCAGCAATGAAAGTTCCATAGCAATGTTAATTCATAACCTATTTCACTGGCGCATTCGGAAAATTCAGGATATTTTTCTAGAATGTACAGAGGTCAGCACACCAAGCTACCCCAATCTGTTAAATTTCTTTGATAGATTTTCAACTTTACCACAAAGGAATAAGGTTCATATTCAATTGGGAAAATTTTACAGATTGGGGTAGGTTGATGTGCTGGCCTCTGTACTTTTATTCAAATAAATACTAGAGCAAAAGCCCTTACAAGCTCCTTCATGAAGGGCCATAACCAAATTGGTTATATCCTGACACCAAAACCTTCCTTTATATTAGGTTTCATGCTAAAAATAATTTATTAAAAAAAGGAACATACCTCTCTCATCATCTCAGGATCAAAGACATAAAGCACCGGCCGTGATCTGGACGCCTTCGCCAGTCGCACTAAGTCACCATACTTCTCGTGAAGACCTTCCAGCAAGCCAAGACCTACGGTGTGGTGGTAGCTTCCTGTTGAAGAGAAAAGGATTTGGTTGAGATATTTAGCTTCAAGAAAAAAGTAAAATCTTTGTTGAAAGTCTAGTCTATTTTTGGCTTCACAGTGCGGCCCGCATGTTATGTGCTGTGGTTTACATAAAATGTACGAAGGTGGTGTAAGAAGATTTTTGCAACGTAGTGTGGTGCCAAATCTGCGTCAGCCTTAATAACAACTACAAACATGGAACAAACTTAAAAAGAAAAAGACTGCTATTGCAGACAGGCCTTTGTATTTTTATTTTCTATTAGGAAAATATCAGACGTTGTTGAGGCTTCAGAATCGGTTTGACCTTAATAGAGGTCGTCGCTCTTTCGTTCGTTGCTTCAACACTTGAATATTACCAACTGGCGGCTACTGGTCATGAAATATTTCAGCTGTTACCTTTACTTTGCGTAGAACCAAAAAACGTTTCTCAACCTGAAACTCACCCTCACTGAAGTGATAATTTTTAAGACCTTGTTACGTCCGAAGATTGCTACAACTATTTTAAGAAAATATAACACTAATTACGACTCCATAATAATCATGTGGTCATGAGGTGCAAAAGTTACCCCACACCAGGTGCCTGCTTAGGTGCTTAGGTGTTATTCCCTGCCTGTATTTAATAACGTACTAAAGGATAGCTTGGGAAATCAGCCGACCACATCCTAGGTTGATTTACGTGAGTCTTGAACCCTTACCAGTTGTGACTGGTTGGTCCTATTAAACCTACGGTACTTTTAAGATTCGGTACTTGAAAGTGCCGTATCATGGAACCAGCCACAAATTCACATCTGGTACCGATCACGCCTATCTGCTCGTATATTGTATAGATATATAGGAATATATCAAGTGGCGTAAACGATATAAACTGGAATGAAAGTAGGTCCAAGTCTATATTTGGACTGAGCGAAAGTATGTCTGGGATCGGTGCTTATATGTATATTTGGGTCTATAAAGTTATATGAATGTTAGAAACATTACACGTACAATTCAGTATGAAGTGTTTAATTGACAACTGCGCGCTTATTTTAGGCATTAATTTAGGTGTATCCTAGTATTTGAGATTATAGGTAGAATTCGTTTTGTGTTCACAAATATGTGGTCATATAATAGGAACGAGACAGCGAAACGTGTCGGTAACTGTAACGGCTGTAGAATTTATTTTCCTAACTTTCGTGAATCTTAAACTTTAGGACAGTACAGCATTCATAAATAAATCAAGAAACATCGAAATTCGTGATGGAGCTTATTAATGTTTGAGAACATGGATTTTTGGGACGCTTTTTTGGGGCATACGAAATCTAAGTAATCATTTTCATTGGATGGACTGGACCTCGAGGGTTTATTCCCAAAATTACGTTCCATCATCATCGTCATCATTTCAACCGAGAACCACTGCTGGATATAGGCCTTCTCCAAGCTCCGCCACTTCACCCGGTTCTGTGTTTCTCATATCCAGTGGAGTCTTGGGGACTTCATCAGGTCATCGGTCCACCACGTGGGAGGCCTTGCAATGCTACTCGTACTCGTAGGTACTTCTTGCTTATTAGGGAATATGGTCCCAGTTATCCAAGAGACGAGCAATGCAACAAGCAAACAGAGTGACTGTTTTATCTATAAACGTTAGTCGCGGTTTAACTCGGTAATGAAACTTAATGTGATGGGAGTCATTCTCAGTGCGGCTGAGCAACTTACCCGACGGACGTGTTGACGCGATTTATCGCAGCGAGCTTCATGTTTCGAATTAATTGAGTTTCTTTCTTTGTTCAGTTTTCGCCAAAAAGCTTGCACATCATCTATGTCCTGTCCTCATCTCAATATTTTAGGGTCGGCCCAGCATGTCTTTTTCTATACGTTTCTATTAGCCGTCGTTTATAGTACAACATCATGCTGAGTGGAAGCCTTTCTGTCACAGTCATGATGTGCAGTCGTCGACTATCCTGCTTTGTGCTCGTAATTATAGATAGTATATATTTTGTTATTATTTATTTATTTTTCCTTAATAATAGAATTAATATTATCTCTTTGTATGCACGTGTTTCTGTGAGAAATAAACCTATTTTTCTTTCTTTATTTATCTCAGTATTAACTTCGTTCTTAGCCATTATCATCTTTCGCACAATCCATTAATCTTTTCTTTTGCCTGTCTCTTGTCCTAATCAGCCAGTATTAAAACAAAATGAAGTTTATATCAAAATTATTTCTATGTTTTGTTTTGACGTTCCTTCCATCTGAATGTAACACCATTTCGAAGTCATTCACCCCTAAAGTTATTAGATTTGATACCTACAGTGAAGAGGTCGACAGTCGCTTTTCCGATTATTGGTCTAAATTGCGTATTGAATTGTTTTGTAAAAGCTTTCGGAACCACTTATTGAATAAAATCTAGCAGTGAAATTATTTTTCTAAACTAATATTCTAAAGAGAGAAACGATTTGATTTGACGTATGTTTGTTACACTGTCACGCTAAAAAGGCTGAATGGATTTGGATGAAATTTGGCACATGGTTAGACTATGACCATGACAGGATTAGGATGAAGGATAGTTTTTATCCGTATATTCCCACTGAATCGAGATTTATACTGGGTAAAACGGCAGGACGCAACTAGTCTTGAATAAAATTGTATTTTTTTAAATCATTTGTTTGTTTTTTTTTATGTAGCATCACCCTAATTTATCATTGGAAAGTTCCCTAATCCAGTGTCTAACTTTAGGAACTACCTTTTTCTCTGCAAAAGAATTTAATGAAAGTCATAAGTACCTAAATTGTTTTTTTAGAGCTGCCTGTTTATTTATGCACGTATGTAAATGAATAATAAATCGAAAGTAGTCCTAATTTGCAAACATGGCGGAAGCGGAAGCTGGTGCGCCTGGCGACGCGACGGTCGTATGCGGCGCCTGTGCCCGCGCATACCACCGTAAAAGGGTGCGAATACACAGTCTGGCTCCCATAAAACGGGTATTGGGTCCTGGTTTTATTTTTAGCCATAAAGTTGTTGCTATGGGACGTTAATTGTTACTGCTTGGAATTAAGTGTATTTTAGATGTCGTTACGGGTCGGTTGGAATTTTTGTTTGAGAACTTATCTGCCTGGCTACTGGATATGTGTAAGTACTTTTACGAGACCTAGAGCCTTTTTAATAAAACCGAAAGATGACAATCTGACAATTTTGTATTGTTTTACCTGTCGTTAAAATTAGTCAATTATGTATTTTTCTGTCGAATGTCACAATGTCAGTTGTATTAAATGGGGCCTGGTAGGCCACACTAATTTGGCTCAAATTCGCAAGTCTTCAATTTTAGAACCGGTCGTGCAAAAAGACTGACTTGCTCTTTCTCATGGTGATTACCGCTTTTATTTATCTTTTTAAATAAGTCCAGTTTTATGTCGTTGGCCTTGCTAGTGTGTTATTTTTAGAACAAAGATACCTTTTAATAGGTAGTTTTCTTATACCAAACAATTAGCTCCATCTTGTTTCATCATTTTTAGGGTTCTGTACCCAAAGGTTGCCAACGGGACCCTATTACTAAGCCTCCTCCTTCCGTTAGTCTGTTTGCGGGCTGTATCTCGTGAACCGTAATAGGCAGACAGTCGATTTTTTTTTGTATTTCCATTGCCACCTTAATAACAAAAAAACGACGAAAAAATACGTTTCTTGTATGGAAGCAGGCCTCCTTAAAAAAGGTGTTTATTTCGGCGGTTTTTGCCTCGTGCTACGGAACCCTTCGTATGCCAGTCCGACTCGCACTTGATCGGTTTTTATTTAAAGGATTTCTTCTTTAGAGACCTGATATTTATTAAAAGCCTAACTGGTTATGCACATAAAACCTGTATGTAGGCATATAAGTGTCAATCTTACTGTCGTAGTCAGTTGCAAATTATCAAGTCATTATACTAACAAGGACGTAACCGCATCTCACAGGTATCTAATTATGTTATTACCACATAACTGCGGTTTGTTGACTCCAAGTTACGCGTAAATATAGACATGTGTATAAATAACTTAATTATAAACAAGATAAGCTATGAAAATCATTACCTACTAAAGTTTATCGCAACTTTAAAACCCTAGTTCCACGAAATTAATGGGTAAGTTTCTAGAAATATTATTAGATGGATATAATTTTATTGAAATCTATACAAATAAATAAAATTTAAGCGTCTGTTTGTAATATCAAAATAACAGCTTCTTACTAAATGCATAATATAAATGTATAGGTATTCATACGGTACTTATTACAAAAAATCAAAATATTAGCGTTCCGCGAAAAAAAAAACAAACCCATGAAATCCAGACTGTTTTCCGACATGCATAAGTATCTACCAACTAAGTCACGGGCAAAGCTATTTAAACATAATTGCAGGTAATGATTATAGAGTTTTTATGAGAACGGTATAGAAAAACCATTCATTAACAAAACATAATCTTAAATATGCAATATTATCCAAACAAACTTGCATCCTTATCTCTTGTATGTCTACTGTACTGCAAGGTATGTAGGTACAGTCTGCATACTTATCTCTTTTGTTGACTGTACCTACAAGCATAATTGCATACTAAGTTTAATTAAAACGAAATAAACAACATTTTCCTGTAAACCATGACATGTAAACGAAACAATTATTTCAAGAAAAACAATACACGATCTACAGTTACATGGTATTTGTTGTTCCCCGCAAATGGAACACGCGCGGATATGGGTCATTATGGTGTCATAGGGGAAGAGTTATCTGTTGAACTAGTTTATACTGGTTCATAGTTGTGAACTTTGAACTACTGTTCTAGTACACGTGGTTACGTGATATGAGCTCTCTGAGCGAGTTTGCTGGGAGTTACCAGCTGGAAAATTTTAAAGTCCTGACAAAAAGCCTGATTTCCATCAAAAAGTTCTGAGATTTTGTCGCATACGAAATTCATCGCTCTGGGGAAATTTTCTTTAATCTTTTTTTGTACATAAGTTGATACTAACTCTAAAAACCAAAGAGAGTAAATTAGATTACTTACTTATATGTTTTTACATATGTTAATTACGTTAATTTGTGAATATATCCATAAAATATATAATTATATCATTATATGTTTTTCTATAAGTTGATTGTAACTTTCTAATTAAAAAAAAAATTAAATCGACTGTATTTTATTGATAATCGAAAAATTCTGAGATTTCATAAATCCGCCCGCAATCCTGTTAGGAGTCTAAAAATCCTGAAATCTCAGGACAAATCCTGAGATATGATAACTCTAGCTGGGGGGCCTTTACTGTATAACTGTGCAAGGATCTTTAGGTGCGTTGCAACTCATATCTATTACTCTACTATTGTAGGTTATTCCTGCATGTTACTACATACCTGCAGGTTACATGCCATCATTACATGGCGGAATGTGTCTTTGCACTGATATTTTATGTAAGTAACATCTTTTGTACCTACAATATTTTATGAAAAAAAAAAAAAAACATTTCATTTGAAAAATCTAAACTAACGCCGCCATCTCGTTTTTTCAATATAATTATTTCACAAATTTTTACCAACAACGCCTCCCTGTCAACATTATTCGAGCGCCAAATAATCCTTGAAGCACTGTTATGTAGGTGTTGCAATGTTTGCAACAAGATGAGTTTCCATTTGGAATACCCATTATTCTTATGTGCCAGATAGACCTATTGGCTAACCCAGCCAGCAACATTTTCCATTCAATAAAACCTTTTCATTTCAAACTTGTATATTAATTCGACAATAAAAAAAAATACAAGGTAGGTGTGTAGACGTGTTCGTGATTTTGCTACATAATCTTGTGGTATATTTATCTGGTTTATATGTCAGTTATGCTTAATGCTGCAATCAAGATAGGGGACATTCTAGTCAAGGCTTTTTATCACATCAGAATGCGAACACATACCTACTGATTCTGCGAATCTAGGACGTAGGTCTAGCTTGCCAATTTTACACTTGTGTGCAATACTTACCTACGCGATTAAAAGCGGTCACACACATGGTCTTAGCACACCTATCTTATCCATAACCATATTATGTTCAGTTATAAATAGAAAAACTATGGTCTGTTTCGAAAGTATTTTATGTATCTAAGTATATTATAAAATGACCCAGCTGAAATTAAATTCTTACGCAATCACTCATTACAGGGAATTAGTTACACATCCATCCTTAATAAGGTTTCAACTTTTTATTTCACCACTTTTTCCAAGAATTATTTTTTAAATTATTAAATTGTGATTGAATAATCATCGACAAATTATTGTCAAAAGGAAATGTATCACATCATTAGGGTTATTTATAAAGAGGTTTAAGTATTCAAATAATCAAAACAAAGCACTTAATTTGTAAATGGCAGTACTACAAATTGGCATTGGGTGTGGTGACGTGATGCGAGTTCAGTGATTCGTCAACTTGTGACAGCTATCACCCCTCCCGCACCGCGCAGCTACCTCAGGCAACGTCTCAGTTAAGCGGTCGGCTAATACATTTTCCAATTCATTTGTTTACATTTTAATCACATACTTGTGGAACGGATTGTACATACAAATATAAAACTGCAACACAATAATAAACATGAATTAACTCACCAATCCTAGGCAGCACATGCGCCGAATGCCTCAGCATGGGCAAGGCGATAGGTCCCGGGATCTCGTTGAAAGGCCTGGCAGCAGCCGTGGCCAGTTTGGGGGCTGCTACATTCCGTCGCTGTGGTGACGTCGACGTCTGCTGCGATGAAGAGCCGGCGATGTGCCGTCGTTGGCGGTTGAAACTGGTGACAAAAAGTAGCTATTGTATATTAATTGAAGTTTTTTCTAAATAGGTTGTGCAAATGTAGATGCAGGCTCTTGTAGAATTTGTCTAAAAGTATGGAAGATGTTTTAAAACCACTGGCGATTGGCGAGAAGTGGTGTGAGGAGGTGTATACATATATGCCTACATTTTAGTGTCAGACGCCAATATTCTCTGAGTCAAGTCAAGTAGTACCTTGTAAAATAAATCTTGTATGTATGTAATTGGTAAATCTGCAGGCCTATTTGTATTATTGTTTTTTTTTTGCTGCAGCGTTAGACTATGGACTATGCGTATGCATCGTTAGGAAACCGGCATGTCCTAGAACCAAAAATTCAAAGATATAGTGACATCTACTAACCCGCACTGGGCCCACGTGGTGAATTATGGCCATATATGGATATGCTCTCTCACACAGAGGAGGCCTGTGTCCCAGCAGTGGGAACACTATAGGCTGATTATGTGACTATATGCTTCTGTTATGTGCTTTTCTCTACCCAGTGATAACTACTTATTTAAAATTGATAACAACTTATTGCTATGAATTTTAACTTTTTGAATTGAATTTAAACGAATTTTGAATTAACAAGTTCGTAATATCTTGTCACGGTTAGACGTCTTCATTATTCAACTTAATTTTGTTATTTTCGCTCATTGTGTTAGTTAGGTCAGGGTTAGTCATGCACTTATAATAAGCATGCAAGTGTTATGATTGTTTATGATCGTCTTTCTTTGTAACTACATTGGTCGAACAGGAGGCCTACCATGATCTATTTAAAAACGATTCAAAAGCACATTTCAGTTTAGGTTCTTATACTGCATCGCTCACAGTCGTACCATGACGCTCAGCGGCATTTGGATCGTTGAAAGTGAATGAGCGTTAAGAGCTCGTGGTAGATATCCAGATGGCACGGCCTAAATTGAATCGTTAAACTGACGTCATGGTACGAATTAGAAGAACAGTTCAGTTTAGGTCCTAAAGTGAATCGCGTTAAGAGCTCGTGGTAGGTATTCTGTCCCGTCAGTAATTGAGTCACAAAGTTTGACTACACAAAGTTAAAAGTACTGAAGAAAAGAGTATGAATAAAATAATTATTCAAAGTATTCAAAGGAGACGAAGTATGTATTTGTACGAAGTCCGAGGCAAAAGAAAGCAAAGAAAAGAGGATGTTTATTTATTAATTTAAAACCATAGACTTATAAAAAAAGATGGACTCCGCGCTACGCATATCGAAAGTGAAGCACAGTAAGTATGCCGGGACCGTTTGTACAAACACGCCTCACGCTCACATTTACATCATAGTATGCCGATCGGTCGCCAGTACGTGACACGACAGCGTCAAGCCACAGACAATTACTGTGTCGTGATTCTGGATACACCAATCAAACGAATCTGTTCAGGACTACCTACGTCAAATCACAGCGAGTTTTGATTGGCTAACACTGCGTCAGAAGGCGTCACGACACGACACAACACACTAATATAATTCCGGCTTAAATTGTCAATCACGCACACATAGTTCGGTACGGTGCTTCACTTTCGATATGCGTGTCGCGGAGTCCATCTTTTTTTATAAGTCTATGTTTAAAGCGATACTAATGAGAACAAAATAATTTTGCTTGCTGCTTTTGAAAAAACTTGGGCGTTCATTAAAAGTTTAGTAGAATTTTTTTAACATCTGTACACAGGTACTTTTTCAGGACAGATATTTTTTCTAAGTTTTATCAAGTCAAGCTTGTTCGTGACAGCTGAAGATGGTTACGAATTTAATTATATAACGAGGACACCGCAAGACAATAGTTACAAAAAAAAAAAACAATCTAAAGCAGTTGCTCCATTTTGTTTTATTTTTGTTAATTAATACATTTCATTGGTCTCATTATATGGCTTCGTTTACATTTAATGTTGTTAATTACAGCCTTATTAGACGCAGGTGGTCGTATCATTTACTTATAACATTTTGTCGGTCTCTTCGTTTGCTTTTCTGGCTGAAAATCTGGACTTTGATTGAAATTGGGCTATTGGCGGTATTTTTCACAATGGAAAATCATGACTCACAATTTTTTAAGGCTGGCATCATGAAATTTGGACAAACAGTCGATCCCAAATGTACAATTTAGTTAAATTTTGTCAAAATGTTAGTTGTTGGATATAATCTTGCACCCACTTGCACCGCATGCCCGTCACCTGCACACGTGAGTCTGAGGACCTAATCGCTGCGTCGGCGAACGGTATTCGCGTTGTTGAATTATGGGCCAAACAAAAAACGATATAAAACATATATCACAGAATATGTGTACAAGTGTCAAGTCGTTATCAAGATTAAACTGTGACTAGATAGCACCATTCCTATTAGAATCAATGCATGTTCAAACCAAAAAGGACGTCAGAACTTTACATAGTTTAATATAAAGCAAAGACTCATTCACATTATGTAAATGCAACCTTCAATAAAGCAGCCAAAATTCCAAATAACCGGGTAAACTGAACTGGGTCAATGTTCACAATATGTCACGAAAAGCGGTCTGCAAGTCTGCATCTGCACTCGATTGAATTAAAACAACCGGGTTTTTAATCAAGGCTAAAAATAAATGCAGTATTGTGCGCTTAGTCACTTCTGTAAATATGTCTTTTATAGCTGCAGTTGCATTTTATATTGTTAGTACTTTTATGCATTTATTCAAGCCGTGTGCCCGATGAGACTTCTCATGGGCAAAAACTTCTCATGAACTTCAAATGTCGAACTTCTATGCAAACTTTCACCCCCTATTTAAACTATTAGAGTGAATTTTAAAAAACAACCCTTCTTTAGTGCTCACTTTTGCTATACGTGTAAAGAATTCTTGCGCAAAACTTTGTGATCCTGAACTCCGCGGTGTCTGGTTGGTCTGTCAGTGAATGATTGAATATTAAGTAGAAGATAGTGAGTCGTGTCATGTAATAAAACTATCGGACCGCTCCAGCTTCACACGGGTGCAATTTTTTTTTTCGTATCTCCGAAAATTTCATATTAACTTTGTCCTGGCACAATAACTACTGTGCTTCACTTTCGACATGCGTGTGAAGTCCATCTTTTTTTTAAAGTCTATGGCCTTCCTTTACGGAGCTATTTTATTTATTGTTTTGGTTAACAAGTTTAGAGCCACTATGGAAAACGGACACAGAGGTGGTCAATGGCCTTTAAAACACGCTAATGTCTTAAATCTTCGCGCTAGAGGCAAAAGGAGTTAAAAAATCTAAGGAAGTAAAGATTCAGGGTCAATGGATTGTAAGCCTGATAATTCACGTTAAAACATACCTAATAAGTTTGCTAATTCTAGTTAAATTTTCACAAATTCTTCATTCGTGTTCATCTTCGTTATTTATGGAACCCTTGTGCAAAAAAACTTCATGCTTCTAGACCAGACACTACTAGACTAATACTGGCAATTCTAGACGGTGGTTTAGGTAGACTGTGCTTTGTCTGTCAGAGAATTTACAGAGATAAATTTTGGCTAAAATTCTGGCATGTTTACAATTTATTTTTTGTTTTTCTGTCTGTCTGTTTGTTCCGGCTAATCTCCGAAACTGTTGGACTGATTTTGACGGGACTTTCACTGGCAGATAGGAGTAGCTTACTTAGGCTTTTATGTTAGAAAAAAAAATGATTTAGTAGAGGCACATTATTGTTTTCCGACATTCACGCGAATGAAGTCGTGGGCACAGCTACTTCAAAAGAATTATAATGTCTTTCTGACATATTTTCAGGTTTACAGAAAAGTTTTTCCTTTTGACAACTTCCTTAAGAACTTTTATGTAAGTAGGTAGGTATGCGCATATTTTTTATATCGGTGGCTCCATTTACGACGCGATTCTGTTTTGTTTTATTTTTCGGCAACCAGTTTTATTTCGTAACATCATTTAGTTCGTGTTTATGTTACAACGACTTCCTACATTGACATTTATTCCCTGAACCTAAAATCTATTTTTGTTCGCAGTTTGGTGCGACATAAGCCCTTTTGGTTTATTGGAATTTGCGAGAATGCGGCTGGTGGAGTATTAAAACGAACTTGATATAAAACGCACCTACGTACACAAGTTCAAGGGCAGTAAAGTACCGTCGCGACGGCAATGAGATAGTAGGTATCAATTAACTTTTATGTTGGTCATTATAGAAGGAATTTTGATAAATTTGGGATAAAACCAGCGATGTATAACGTGTACAGCGATAGAACAGCTTTATGACGTAAATTGAGATTTTGAATAAAGAAGAATTCTCTTTTTTTTTTGTTTGAATATTGATTGCTTTTAAAAGCAGGTTGTATTATTGTGTCATACTCAGGTGTTACGTCGGTTATTATTACGTCGGTTTTTAATTTGCATTACTAACTGTCTAAGTACTTATTCTTTTGTTGTTTGTTTCACAAAATAATGAGGTATTCCACTCAGAGCACTGATTTGAACCGTACTTGGACGAACCGCGCCTGAGCACTTCCACTAACCCAGCAGTGTTTTATGGCTTAGGTATGTGATATGTCTAGATCGAATTACTTTCCGAGCATTAGAAAGTAAATATTATGATGAACTGGATTTGAGAAAGTATTTGCTTGGCTTTTTTGCAATTCGGTTCGACAGTTGCAATTTTCAAATTAACTCACATGCAAAACAAATTGCAAGTTGAGGAGGCGTGAAGTGATTGCTTCATGACTAAATTGCAATTCATCAGGCTATGTATGATATCAGTTGAAAGGAAAAATAATAAATAATTTTGTTATAATTTGTTAGTCAACAATTCTTTAATAAAGTAAAGTAAGTATATAATTTGAAAAAGTTTTGACAGCTATTTAGAAAAGCATTATGTAACTATAACTATTGCAATGCTTTGTTCTTCGTCAAACTGTAAAAAATGAGATAGGTAATATTTTAAAATTGACAATGGAACTATAGGTAATTTTCGGCCAGTGTGCCAAGGTTTTTCATTATTGTTTATTTGAAATCTCTAAGGAGGTTCTCATGCAGAAAATGCAAAACTCGGTGCACTGGGATTTTATGTAGGTAAGTAGTTTACGAAGGAACAACGTTGTATGTATGTAAATGACAAAGCACCAATGTCTGCTACCTTGAGGCTGGGTTTTAATTAAATTTGACGACTGTAGCAGAGTTTTAGTAGCGAAACGAAGCAGCTGTGCACTATCTTCATGTAGCAAAACTAAATCACAATCACTATGGTTTTTTTTTTTGCTCAGCTGACATAACATTAGGTAAGTAAATTATACAGCATATACTGATTTATTATGCGATACACGTACTATACATATAAGTGCGAAGAAACTTGTTTATCAAATCGGGTTTTGGAATTTAGACGCAATAAAGCAACGTCAATATATAGCTAGTTAACTTATTCCGCGAATTTTAAACGATTAATAAAGGGTTAGGCAAAGATTTAAGGCTACGCCCACAGTTAGCATAAGCTAGTTAAAAAAGGATGAACTATTCCAGACATAACTTTGGAGCTAAGTTTTATTTTTTGTGAGAAACTATAGATAAAACATGCCTGTCCTAAAAATGGACGCCAATAAATATCCTAAGTTCACAGCTGTGTCCATTGCCCTTGTCAAACTAATGAAGATACTTAAAGGTATGAACATATTTAGGCACTCCACCAGTTACACGCAAAACACTGATATGAAAAAGGCACATGTGTGTATTTATTGTGGTATAAGCGCAGTACGCAATAACACGTCCTTTGCACTTTAATCAAAGATATTAAATTCGTTTGATAAAATCACGGTATGATGGCAATAAAAACAAGTAACGAATCCTGGCATTTTTATAAGCTTTTTTAGCTGCACTAGTTGGGTATGTGAAGATAGAATCTTGTATGTCAACATCATATTGGCTCACGTAAGAAAAGAAAATTAGTCTGGATACGGTGAAGAGGAGTAGGTACTATTATCTGGTTTAAGATCAAGTTAGGGTGTTTTATTGGTAATTTTACTTCTAAAATTATTATTGTGGTGCTGATAGGCGCTATTTCGTATCCTATTAATTATTCTTGCTTAAACGTTTTTGGTAAACAGTTTAATATTGATTAACAGGGGTATTGTTCAAACAGTGACATAGTTCCTGACAGTTACAGTTAGTTAAAAAAATTATAGGTAACGAGAGTCTCATTCTGATGGTGGATGATGATGCCATACTGACATAAGTAAGACGTAATACGTAACGTCGGACTTTAGTCAGACTTATTAATTCCTCATTTAAATTAAACGAACTTTGAAGGATCACTTAAGTATGTGCGTGACAAATCAACCAACAAACCAACCACCAAAGCGAACAATGTATGTGATAACTATAGAGTAACACAATTCGTGCACTTTGGACTTCACTCAAGCATGCAAATTAATTACGAATCAAACGAGTACCCAGGTGGAACCGTTTAGTGTAGCAGAAGAATCAACCACGTACATTGTTTCATGTTCATATACAGGTAGTAGAACTAGTAGCGTTGAGATTACAATTAAGGATGATTTCCACCAAACGGCTCGCATATCGGATCGGAACGGATTTTACAATCTTTAAACGATATTAAATCGTGTACACAGTATTTAAAGTCTATATTAAATTACTAAGCTGCGCACAGCAGCTTGACCGCGGCGGGCTTCTTCCGCGACACGCGATCGTACTCGAAAGTATGCTGCAACGCGCGATCGGCTCCGTTCGCCTGTCGTCGTATCCGATTTTTGCCGTTAATCATCAATCCAAATTTTTCTTGTCCTTTTCTGTGTTTTATGATTATTTTCTTCTTCTAATGCAATAGCCAACAATACAACGTCAACTTCAACCAATTAATAAAAATATAACACGTCTACACGGTAGGAATGAAACTATTTGACTAGGCGCAGAAACGGATACGTTCGAGCTGATCGTATGCGTCGACATCCTGCGGACGCGATCGACTGTTGCCGCATCCGTTCGTATCCTTTCCGATCAGATGCGATGCGAGTCGTTTAGTGGAAATTATCCTTTATAGCCATAGTTAAGACCTACTTATAATACAGGGTGGCAGTGACATCGACACGCAAATTGTAACTATGAATTCAGCACACGAGTCTAGACCCCCCAAAGAAGAAATCTGCTGTTTTATAGAAAAGTGCAATATCTACGCGGTCAAAAAATGTATGGAACAGCAACTTAAAAAAAAATAACAGACGAAAAATTTCACCGCACGATAGTTCAGAATCATTTAATTGAATCCATGGTTACGCGTTGATGTCCATGCCCCCTGTGTAGTGGCTATACAATTACCTACTATTAAGAACCTATAGCGTGGAACTCAATAAACGAACTTTGTTGGACTGAGCCAGACACAATAACTTCTCATTAACAAGCAATCGAGCGGCAAGCAATCTGTAACGATTCAACAATCGCTGCATCGTCGGTTGATAGGTATATTGTTCAAGAAGTAGGAGACCAAACCTTTGGACTGAAGCCAGACATCTTATTATTAACCAGGCAACCTAGGTTCAACGTGCGATAAACCAACCATTAGTATACTTAGTAGACTTTTACATACCTAATCGCTCGTACTTGATACTGATTCTGGATTCAGAATAGAAACAGTTTTGTTAGACGTGTGCGTTGATACATTTGATCTCTACTGTTTCATTGAGCCCCTACAAAATTCGGCCACGATTGAATTGCCGTTTGCGAAAACCAACACACTATCAGAAATAATGGGTTTCATTTTGACAGCTCAACAACATTCATTGCGTTATTTACGTTGTTGAGCAGACACATTTTTCGAACATATGAAGCAATGGATTAGCAATATCCTTCATCATGATTCAGATTGTGATTGATAGTGTGCTACGCAATTAGGGTGTTCAATATCGCAAGTAGGAGTCAAGGTAGGTTGACCGGTAAGATGCAATGGACTTTAGTCAGACAGACTTATTTCCCATTCAAATAAGCCAATTCAGTTGGGACGGTGTTTTGAATGTTGGTGACGAATCAATCATCATTTTAGCCGTATCTAAATCGTAGAGTAGCCATGAAATTGCTTGGATATGAATAACTATTACGTCGAAATCGAAAGTTATTACCTACTATGATAAAACAGAGTGATAAGAAAAGTAATGTAAAAAGGTATGGCTTAAAAAAGACTGTACCTACCTACCTATTACGATTTTCGCAAACTGAAAAAAAAAAGTAACTGTATCTGCAATAGTTTTATTTGTAAAAAAAAGTATGATATTCTATACCTACATATTATAAATTAAAGTCGCTTTTCATGTCTGTCTGTGTGGCTGCGTTGATCTTCTAAACTGTGCCGTGTGCAACGGATTATTATGCGGTTTTCACCATCATTTACATAGTTAATATTCCGGAAGGTTTATGTGTTTATTACATTAATGTTAAGTGTAGGTATATTTATATTTTTAAACAAAGGAACTGAAAATGTTTTTAACAAGCCGTTTGGCCTGAACGTCGTAAATAATTTTACACCTCAGTGTAATCTTACAAAGGTCATCGGGGTTATTGTCTTGTTGAACAAAGTTAGTTTTGTCGTGTTGTTTATTTTGAGAAAACTATTTTAGAGACTTTTAAATGTAAGTTAGTATTGAAACTTCCGACTTTTCAGGTACTAAGTTTATTTATGGATTGATAGTAACGTGGAATTTGTTTACTGGGTTCATTTAAATAGTGCAACGGGTGGGAATCGAACTCCAACCCTGAGAATGTTTCGCCATGATTGCTTCTCAAGGGTAGTCAGATTCCTGGCGCAGGGGAGGTCGCATCAGGCGGCGGCCGACGTTATGACACGCGGGGTTGCGATAGTCGTGGAGAGGATCCGGCAGTTGGGTCTCGAGGTGGCTCTGCACAAGTCCGAAGCCATGACATTTCATGGGCTTCGGAACGGGCCACCATCGGGATCCCAACTAACGGTAGGAGGGATTCACATCGGCGTCGAGACGACGATGAAATACCTGGGTCTCGTCCTCGACAGCCGGTGGAACTTCGTGGAGCATTTCCGACGTTTGGCCCCCAAACTGGAACGGGCTGGGGCCGCTTTCAAGCGGCTCCTGCCCAATCTGAGGGGGCCAAACGCCTCCTGCCGGAGGCTTTACGCGGGGGTCGTGCGGTCCATGGCCGTATATGGCGCCCCGGTGTGGGCGCGTTCACTGCGGCTTCGAGCCGCCCACTACCTGAACGCGCCCCAAAAGGTGGTCGCCATACGGCTGATACGGGGGTACCGCACGATCTCGCGCGAGGCGGCAAGCCTCCTTGCCGGACTGCCGCCATGGGATCTGGAGGCGATAGTCCTCGCGCGCCTCTTTGAGTGGCGCGCGGAGGCACTACGCCGGGGGGAAAACCGCTTCCGCGGCAAATTGCTGCGGAGCGGACGGACCTCCAGCGCGATCTCATGGCGGCATGGAAAGCGCGACTGTCGCAACCCAGCGCAGGGCACGCCGCGATAGCGGCGGTAAGGCCCCTCTTTGAGGAGTGGCTAGAGAGGCGTCACGGCGCCCTCACCTACCGCCTGACGCAGGTCCTCACCGGACACGGATGTTTCGGGAGGTTCCTGCACATAATCAGGCGGGAGGAAACGCCCGGGTGTCACCACTGCGAGGATCGCCCAGAGGACACGGTGGTGCACACGGTGGAGGTCTGTCCCGCTTGGGCAGAGCACCGCCGTGTCCTCGTAGAGGCGATCGGCAGCGGCGGCGACCTCTCGCGCCCGGCCCTGGTCCAAGCCATGGTCCGGGGCGAGAGGGAGTGGGAGGCAGTCACCTCCTTCTGCGAAGCAGTCATGCTAGCGAAGGAGGTGGCGGGATGGGCGAGAGAGAGAGCGGAGAGAGCCGCCCGTCCCAGCCGCCGCGGTAGACGCTCCGGGCGTCAGGAGCCGCGTGACGACTCCTGGCCACCGTAGGCGCGGGCCTGCGGACGGCGAGTAATGGGTAGCTCGCCGTCCGATCAGGACCAGGCCCGTGCCGGACGGCGCGTATGTGTTCCACGCGCGCCTCAAAGATATGTCAGCAGATAAGGAGGGGCCCGTCAGGGCCGAAGCCTGCCGGGGCAGCGGGATTGTCCGAAAGGGTTACCGCTGCCCCGGAACATAAAGGGCTAAGGAAGGAACACGGATGGGTTTTAGTCAGTAAGAGTCTGACACTCCCTTCCGCTCCACCCAGAGCGGGAGGGGTCATTTGATGATTTCACATGCTAAAAAAAAAAAAAAAGGGTAGTCAGATAGGAAAACGTCGACTCCATCTAGCTTATTTTTCATTTCATTTCATTGTTTATTTGCTCTGTTACAAAATACTTCCTAATGCAATAGGTAACAATTTCCTTTGTGAGCGGATAGCGGACATTTAACTATTATTTACAGATGCGGAACATCGTTACGACATGTTTTCATTTTCGTGAAACTGCGTTCATCCGCTGTGTTGATAAACATCGGCATTCGGTTCATCTTTATGTTATCAAATATAACAGTGTGCGTTCTATATGAAAATATCCTAATTAAACCATTACTTTTATATATCTGCTAAAATAAACAATTAACAAAATTTAATTTTTCGCTAAATTAAACAAAGATGGGTTTGATTTGCGCTTTTACTTATGTACCTACCTACAGGATATTTTATGAATTTGACATTCATAATTAGGATTTTGTTCTTAGATAACCTTAGTTCTAAGATTTTGTTGGATTTCGTTATTTATTTATTGTGGTATTATAGTAATTATGTAGGTACGTTCCTACCCAACTCCAACTCACAGGTTCGATTCCAGATCAAGGTACAGTTACCAAAATAAAGAAAAGCATTAAAAATGCATTACATCTTTTACGATTGTTCGAGATTTGATCTGCATCAATTAAAATTGCATTCAGTAATAAAACTGAACAGCGCGTAATTACAAGCGAGACGGTAACTTGGCATAACGTATATCTTTAACGGCAGTTAGATTAAATTTACTTGTAAGGCTTTTAATTTAAGTTTATTTAAGTTTTATGAAAGAAACATGTTTTTTTTTATTTGGAAAAAATAAGTATCTATCTGCCTATCTTTTATGATAAATATTGTCTAATTGGAAATTTTAATGAAAGGTCCAAAATGACTGACCACATTTCTCAGCGTTACGTATTGAAAAAAATAGAAACAATGGCGGTAGAAATTAAATTACGAAACAAAAAACAAAATAATAAACACAAAAATACTCACAGAGATTGACGAATCAAAATAGTTGATTTCGACATTTTGAAATAAAACACTTTCACTCAATAAAAAGAAAAACAAAAAAAAAAATTGTTCCCAAAGTCACTTCACACGTTCGCAATCATTTTGTTCACACAGATAAAAAACACAATTTTATTTTTTTAAACTTTTATTGACGAAGGACTGTGTTGTCGTATGCCCGAGCTAGTCGATAATGCATTCAGAGATCGTACAGCCGGCGTCTATACGATACTGGTTTGAGTAGTGATGTTCCGCAATGTCGATAAACTGTATATTTTTATGGAGTCATTGTACTTGCATGTTATACATACTTACGTGAGCGTAAAGACGTTTGAAGTTGTTGTAATGCAAGAAATAATTTTAATACCTAATATTTTGTGGTTTATTATTAATGAAGAGTTAGAGCTAAAGTGGCATTTTGGATTATTTTACAAAGAAATTCGATGCATATAATAAAGATTCATAATTGGAAAATTATTTCAGCAAGAAAGTTTTCTTGAAGTATTACATGCTTTTGGCTAAGTAATATCAGCCGCACGGTTTGATCGATCAGGTTAAGCTACGCTTGACGTGGTTGGTCGTGGATGGGTGACCATCATTACATACCCATCCGTGCCTCGGAAAGATCGTTAAGCCGTCGTTACGGGTTGTCACTTGTCAGAAGTCCGAAAATCTGACAAACTGTAACAACCAGCATCGTATTACCCAGTAAATGGGTTGTGGAGGTCACATAGACAGTCGCTCCATGTAAAATACTGTATTCAGACCCCAACATAGTTGGGAAAAGTCTAGGCAGATGATAAATTGGAGTTATTGTTTAAGGGAATTGATAGGTACTTATTATTAAGACTATTATTCTGATGCTACAAAATTGAAAAGATGTGCTAATCAGTGCAACAACTGTATGTATGTACTTAAGTTGTATCGTAAATTGTTAATTTAATGAATCTTTACATGATTCTTTATCTGTCATTGTTTAGGTTTATTTTATAAATAACTGACAAGTAAAGTAGTGACATCTTGAATTATTTGTTATCTTTAAAAAATAATTTCACATTGTGTTTAGAATGTTTTTAAAATTGCAACAGGATATAAAAGGAAACTATAACAGTGATAGGCGTTTATTCATCATCATCATCATCATCATCATCATTTCAGCCAAAAAAACGTCCCCTGCTGGACATAGGCCTCCCCCAAACCGTTTGTAAATATCGGCAATATATTATTATAGTAGAAGAATGTTCTTCGAAATAATGTAGTCTTACAAATTCTGTGGGTCAGCTTTGTTTACTTTTTACTCAGCTGCTGACATTATCATTAGGCGAGGTACCTAATTAAATTGACTGTGTCTCGGTTAAGATATCTTATTTCGCTAAGAAATGTTGTTTTGTGTCAAAGTAATGTTAGGGTGATTTGCTTATCAGTTATTTGTTTTAGAATAGTTATGATGAAAAATCCGTTGTAGGTATCTTATTTTTATTAAATTCTGCTTGTGAGTTTCAAAAGTAAGATCGAGATTGTATCAATGAAGTATTATTTTATATTTTTGTCAAATGAATCAATCAATCGAAGTTATAAATTCAGTTCACTGATGTGACAGATTATCATTTATCAGTACAAAGTCAATGGTATTGTAGCATGACTCAGCTGTAGTACGGGTAATATCGATAATGTAAACAAAACCAGGTTGATAAACTCATCACTAACGTCTGACCTTTACGTTGAATTTTGTTTACGGTTGGTTCAGCCTTAGAATATCAAATAGAAAAATTTCGTGACAAATCATTCACATGCGCGAAGTTAATATTGACACTAGTTAACGGTAGTATGTGATACTTCAATGTGCACTCAGCGCAAACTAGACAGTCAACTCCGCTACCATCCTACTAACAATAGCTCATGTATGGCCATACCATACATGAGCTATTGTGCGCTTTTATCATTTCTAACGTGGCGATATTATTATTATTCTAAAATACGTGATGTCGTGACGTTAGACATTATAAAAGCGCACAGTTTTAAATAGTGAAAATACGAGAATAGAAGAAGAGAAGAACAGAACAATTAAACGAAAGTAAACCAAGTGATTAACAAATTTATTTCTTGAATTAGACCCTAACGTCTAATCGGCTATTATGTATCCGATTAGCCTGTCCCATATTCTTTATAAACAATAAAATGAATACCACCTACGTATACAAAAATATATTGAAACACAAGATAACAAATGTAAAGCCACTTGGACTGTCATCAAAAACTAAATAAATAAAAATACCACCCCTAAAGACAATATAGATGCAATAAAATTAAATGGTATTGTAGTTACAGACCCTGTAGAAATAGCTTCTACATTCAATAACTATTACGTGAATTTGACGCAAATGTCACCGCAAGATCCAGCTGTTAAAAATTATAGGCAAAATAGATATGTCAACTCAATGTTTCTTAAACCAATGTCAGAAAACGAAGTGCGCCTTGAAATAATGTCCCTGTCCAACACTAGATCAGAGGGCTATGACGAAATTAGTACTAAAATCATAAAACCTTGCTGTAATGAATTGACTAGTATTTTAACCCATTTAATAAACATGTCTTTTGCAGCAGGAACATTTCCCGATAGGTTAAAATTATCGATTATTAAGCCGTTATTTAAAAAAGGAGATAAAAGTGATATTAGTAATTACCGTCCAATTACATTGATACCTATTTTTTCAAAAATTTATGAGAAATGTATGTATAAAAGGCTAATAGAATTTTGCAACAAATTCCAAATAATAAGTACTGAACAGTATGGATTTCAAAAAAAGAAATCCACATCATTAGCTATTTACTCTCTTATGAAGGCAGTACTTTCAAATATTAATAATAATCATCTGACTACGGGACTTTTCTTTGATTTATCAAAAGCCTTCGATTTCGTGTCGCACAGCATATTGTTGGATAAACTAGAGACTATTGGGATTAGAGGACCTGCACTTGAATGGATATCATCCTATTTAGGCAATAGACAGCAACGTGTTATTATTAGTAAAATTAACAGTAATAGAGATATGACACCATACTCATCAGAATATAAGCAAAACAAATGTGGCGTTCCGCAAGGAAGCGTGCTTGGCCCAATATTGTTTTTTTTATATATTAATGACATCATAAAAATAACCAATCATAAATGCATATTATTTGCCGACGATATATCAATCATAGTGACATCAGATAAAAAGAAAAACAAGACTGACCATGAGTTTGACATAAATAATACAATATATAAATTGCTGCTTTGGCTTGACATGAATAATTTAAAAATAAATTTAGATAAATCCGTTTATATTCAATTTAATCAACCAAATAATAATAAAAACAATATAAAACTTACTGTTAATAAAATGGAAGAGGCAACCCATACAAGGTTTTTAGGCGTAATAATAGACAAAGATTTAAACTGGAAAGAACAAGTAGATAATGTAAGCACTCGAATCAATAAATTTGTATACGCACTGAAGCAAGTTAAAAACGTAACTAACATAAAAACTGCAATTATGTCATACTACGCCTATGTTGAGTCGCTACTGCGATATGGACTCGTAATGTGGGGTAATGGTACCAATATGGATAGAGCATTTATCGCACAAAAAAAGTGCATTAGAGCAATAAGTGGTATTAAACCTGATGACTCATGTAGACCAATGTTCAAGAGGTTTGGTCTGCTACCTCTACCATGTCTGTATATATATGAGGTATGTATATTTGTAGTTAACAACAAACATTTATTTAAATCAGCAAATGATTTAAATCCCAGAAACAGACGAGATCCTCATAAACTGGTATTAAGTGATTTGCCAAGACTTGCGAAATACAACAAAAACTGCCTTGCAATGTGCGTACGTATTTATAACAAAATACCAAGTCGCTTTAAAATATTGAACTCGAGAAAATTTAAGACAGAATTACACAAGTGGCTTATTGAATGTAATTTTTACAGTTTAAAAGATTTTATGGATGTGAGATGTTGATTCCTTTTGTCAAAAGATAAATTTTTGCATGCTATGTTATATCTTAGCGAAACATGTTGAGCTACTGTAATAATATTAACATCAATGTATACCATGTTTTACGCAAATAAATGATTTACTTACTTACTTACTTACTTACATTCTCTGCAATATGCAGTGGTCCGTAAATGCACGTGCGTATAAAATATCGATATGTAAACAATCCGAGCAAGATATTCACATCACTATGGTACGAACTCTGCTCTTCATCTTTGTTTACGTCCAACTCGGCCATTGATTGAACAATTGAATTCAAGGATAAAATCAATTTGCAAATTGTATGGAATCTGTATCATCAACATTGTTGATAATTTCTTTGATAGGTATGAGACAGATCATAGAAATGTGCCTGTTCTTACTTGTAGGTACTTACTTTCCAGCAAATAATTCTTGTCAACCTCGTTTTTTATTAGGCATTGTGGGCGTCGTAATTTTTTGGGGAATAAAAAACACGGCTTATTAAAAGAAACAATTATAAGTAATAAACATTTGTTTTTTCCAAGAATTAACTATTGTTTTAATGGTTTTTTCTTAAATTTTCACATCTCATCGCCTTGAGTACCTAACAGCTAACCTAACCTACTTACTCTGAAATAACTAAATTATATGTTTTTTAATATTCGAGCTAGAATAAAAGTAAAAAATGTGTCAGAAGTTCCTTCGAACCAATCACTATTCAAAGTTCACAGTATAATAAGTAGCCCATAATAATTGACCTTTTATTCACAGAATGCACTGTGTGACCACCGTCAGTAACGCAGTATCTTTGGTTCCAAGAAACATGACTTGTGTACCCTGTGTATGTGAGCCAGATCGCGTTCGTCAGTAGAAGAATTTGGGGACCCGATCAACCGAGTGCGTACGTGAGATGTTGAGCGTAGTAGCCGAGTATGTACTTGTGCAAGTGAAAGTAACAGTTCTTATGATTAATTTGAAGATGCATAGATATAACTGTTACCTATATTTTATGATTTAATTGAGAATACTGTTATTTTTTATTACAAAAAACTGCTTTAAATGCATAGTTAAGTAGTTTATGATGTTTTATGATATGAGTGATGTGTTAAATTTTGCATATAAAATATAAATTGTAAGAAAGTTGCACATCATATTAATGCCGAAACGATCTGCTTCGACGTTTTAGAAGATAATCAATCATACCAAAGAAACTTTTACCAAACATCAGTTCATAAACGTTCAATCATGCTGATACTTCAATGCAGACTTATTGTTATTTTATTCAATAAAAATGTATTCGAACATCGACACTCTAATTCAAATACATGAACGACCCTATCACAACATTCAATTTTTCAAATTTAGAATTCTCCTACCTATAATAGGTAATGGCGGGCATTTGTCAAACTGCATAGCTTACCAAAAAAAACACGATTCCAAACAATAGACATTACTTCCAGATTTGAAATTTAGAGCTCCATTCCACATGACTACTCATATTGTGTCCATTCTCAGCATTCCGCCAGCGTTATTGAATAGAAACAACATATAGGTATGTGACTCTTCACGAGACCAGAGGGCTCGCCTGGGCTCGCTTGTTTCTTGTCCAACATGACAACGCTGCCAGCCTTTTGGGCACTGTTCCTGTTGACAGCGATGCGGAAGAATTTTTAATGGCCTATTCATTTGCTTCTTTTTTCATATATAAATTTTTTCAAGTTTTTTAGCTTATAAATATTATGTAAATACTTAATATCATCTTGATTTATAAACATAGATGTTATTTGTTACTTCTAGTATTTGATACAGGAGGCCTACCATGATCTATTTAAAAACGATTCAAAAGCAAGACATTTCAGTTTAGGTTCTTAAACTGCATCGGTCACAATCGTACCATGACGTCCAATACGCTCAGCAGCATTTGGATCGTTGAAAGTGAATGAGCGTTAAGAGCTCGTGGTAGGTAACCAGATGGCATGGCCTAAATTGAATCGTTAAACTGACGTCATGGTACGAATTAGCAGAACAGTTCAGTTTAGGTCCTAAAGTGGATCGCATTAAGAGCTCGTGGTAGGTATGCAGATATCAGTCGTGTAATTGGCCCTGCAAGGCTGCAAGTGTAACTAATTCAACATGCGTACGTGTGGTATCACCACGTATTATTATCGCGTTGTGCAGTAACCTCTACCTTACGTCCTATTGTAACATTGACTTTATACACCGAAATATAATAAGTACTTGCAGCTGTTGTTATTATTTTATAATTTATTTTACTACAATATTTTTTAAATGATTAATTAATGCATTTTTTTTAAAGTGCACCTTGGTAAACATTTACGGTCGTCATCATTACTTTTAAAGACTGCAGCAGCTGTGCCATGTTTGATCATCATTATGTCCCGTAACAAAATAATGACAATGTCAGTTATTATTATTAGGCTAAGCGCGCACTACTATGCGATTTTTTTATAGCATGTTCAATAATAAAATCGCAAACACAAATGATTTTTCAAGTGAATTCTGAAGCGATTTTTTACCGCAGTGCGCATTCTCTAGAATACCTATTGGTATTGTTCAAAGACTGGCGATCATTATCCGCACCGATTAAAATTACACACTAAACACTTAAACACTAGCTTCTGCCCGCGACTTCGGCCGCGTGAAAATTTTGGTTTCCCCGACCCACCACGTCGCACACGCATTGCATCCCTGCCCGCGTTATTACTTAGTTTACGCTCAGCGTTCTTTTTGGTGTTTTGCTCGGCTCATAAGTAGTAGTAAGTAGTATTTATAGTTTCTTTGGCAATGCTTTACTGAATAGTGATCGTTGTTTTACTATTTAACTCGGCATCAATGCGGTGTACACGCGGTGAGCCGTATGCGCAATACTCATTCGAATACGCAAACATACGGTCCGTCGCGGGTGCGGCTCCGGCGGCGTAATGTAGCATAGTACAGCGTAGCACATCAAGCTACCAGAAAAAATCGCAATCCACGTTGAACCTTATTGTTTAGCGATAAAGTTGAAAATCTATTAAAGAATTTTGACAGATTGTAGTAGCTTGATGTGCAGTCTGAACAGGTAGCCGAGACGAGGTTAAAAAGTCGCTAGTCACTACATAACTTTAAGCAGTGTTTAGTAATATAAATGGTTTATTATCACGTGATGGACATGCGGCATTGTCGTGCTTCATTTCTAGATAAGTAGGTAGGCACGTGGACACCAATTAATTCTTAAACAATATATCATACATCATCTCAAGTCCTAAATGTTCATGATACAATTAAACGAAGAATGGTCATAATCATAACTTAAGGGATTAATCATGGAGTGGGAGGCAGTCACCTCCTTCTGCGAAGCAGTCATGCTAGCGAAGGAGGTGGCGGGATGGGCGAGGGAGAGAGCCGAGAGGGCCGCCCGTCCCAGCCGCCGCGGTAGACGCCCCGGGCGTCGGGAGCCGCGTGACGACTCCCGGCCACCGTAGGCGCGGGCCTGCGGACGGCGAGTAATGGGTAGCTCGCCGCCCGATCAGGACCAGGCCCGTGCCGGACGGCGCGTATGTGTTCCACGCGCGCCTCAAAGAGCTGTCAGCAGACACGGAGGGGCCCGTTAGGGCCGAAGCCTGCCGGGGCAGCGGGATTGTCCGAAAGGGTTACCGCTGCCCCGGAACATAAAGGGCTAAGGAAGGAACACGGATGGGTTTTAGTCAGTAAGAGTCTGACACTCCCTTCCGCTCCACCCAGAGCGGGAGGGGTCATAGGATGATTTCCCATCCTTAAAAAAAAAAAAAAAGGTATTAATCATTAATCACTAAGGTTGATAATAGGATGGCTGCTTCGTAAATGTTATTAGCAGACAGGAGGACATTGCTGTCTATCGTCTTTATTTACGTGTGTATACACATGAGTGAGCGCCAAGATCACTGGTGGCCCAGTGGCTTCGAACCCTGTCAGGCGCTATATTTTGTGTAAATTATTTCATCACCACTGCTCTCAAAACGATGAAGAAAACATTGTGAGGAAACCGGCATGTCCTAGAACCACAAATTCGAAGACAATTGTTACATCCGCTAACCCGCACTGTGCCCTCGTAGATGCGATTACGGGTCACTCCCTCTCACAGAGAGGAGGCCTGTGTTCCAGCAGTGGGAACATTATAGGCTGATAATGCATATTACAACCGCAACGGGTCACAGCGCAACGCATTTTCATACAAAAAGTAACCTGCAGCCCGCCTGTAGTTGTGTTGGTTCATAAAAATTATGTAGACGGTTTTTGCAATGCGGTGCGGCTCGGCCAAATCTGCGTTAGCCTAAATACAGAATTAGTGCTTCCTTAACGAGCCCTTACACGAGGAGCTCAACTATAACTACAAGGAGCAACTATAAACACCGATCAATATAATCTTCTCTTTTTTCCATACAACACCTACCTACCTCCTTTATTTGGTACTTTATTCCGCGGCAGAAAAGGTTTCTCTCAAGGGTTGAAACGTACATACTTACCTAGGACTTTTGATAAAATAATTTAGTGCGAAAACATCTGCAAGACTGACTGTATAATCCCTAGTGAGATAACAGTATAGAGTATGAATCAAACAAGCCTAATTTTAATTCACGGCTAAGTACCTACTAGAATGTATATAAATCTTTGGAAGCTAACCATTGCAAAAGGAATCATACCTAATCGTTGCATATAGCAAATGTAAAGAACAGCGGTCTTATTGCATAACAAACATTTTTTTTTTTTTTAAGGATGGGAAATCATCAAATGATCTCCCGCTCTGGGTGGAGCGGAAGGGAGTGTCAGACTCTTACTGACTAAAACCCATCCGTGTTCCTTCCTTAGCCCTTTATGTTTCGGGGCAGCGGTAACCCTTTCGGACAATCCCGCTGCTGCATAACACACTTACAATGGCAATGGATTTCGTTTTGACAGTTTAACAACATTCTTTGTGTTATTTACGTTGTCGATGAGACGAATTTTTCAAACACGTGAAGCAATGGATTAGGAATTTCCTCAAATTAATTCGGATTGTTACATAAAGTGTTTCATGCATTAAGAGTGCTGGATACCAACAAGCACAAAGAGAAAAAAAAACCTTATGCGCAGACTTCATACTAGCATAGGTATGGCACATAGAAAATATTTATGGTATGGCCATAGACTCATAAAAAAATATGGACTCCGCGCCACGCATATCGAAAGTGAAGCTCAGTAAGTATGACGGACCGTTTGTACAAACACGCCTCACGGTCACATTTACATCATAGTATGCCGACCGGCCGCCATTACGTGACACGACAGCGTCAATCGTCAATCACGCACACATAGATCGGTACGGTGCTTCACTTTCGATATGCGTGGCGCGGAGTCCATCTTTTTTTATAAGTCTATGGGTATGGCATATGCGTTGCCTCATGAATACTCTAAGCTCAGGATTTATCAGAACGAAGCAAACAAACGGCATTGTCCTGAAAATGCCTGTGATACTCAGACTGTAAAGGACTGTTATCGTCACTATGCAAACGCCTATGAGAATTCGAGATGAATTTGTTACAGGAGAGGGCGATGTTATAGGCGTCTGTAGTCGTTATTGTCCTTTGATCCGATTCCGAGTGCTCGCCTAGTGTTTCAGGACATCGCGGTTGGTCGACTCTTCACGTTACCACAGGGCTGGACTATTTTAGGCCAAAGAAAACAGCCTTTTGGGAACTTTCCCATGACAGAAAGGCGGAAAAAAGTTTGATGGTCAATGTTGCATTATGTTTCCCTGTTGTTTATATACTTGTACAGAATATTATAATAATAATATATTAATAAATAATAATAATAATATTCTTTTATTTTAATAATATATTTTAGGGTTAGCTTGTAAATCTAAATAAAACATTAATGGCGGGTAAATATAAATTTAACTCCAAAAGGGGAGTCTTATACCTATTTAGTAATAGTTAGTAGTGAGTCAAATTGACCAGTAATTCTCTTCAAAATCATAAATATTTTTTGCAACGTTCACTGAAAAGAGCATGAATGTTTTCACTTAAGTATATCAATGATTTAAAACTTGCGAAATCTGACAAAAACAGATTCAAATACCAGCTTGTTACTATTTTATTGGACGACTAGCTGCGCCCCGCGGTTTCACCCGCATAAGTTTCGATCCCGTGGGAATATAGGGATAAAAAGTATCCTATGTGTTAATAATGGTTATAAACCATCTGTGTGCCTTTCATCCAAATTCGTTCAGTAGTTTTTACGTGAAAGAGTAACAAACATTCATCCATCCATCCGTGCATCCTCTCAAATTTTCGCGTTTATAATACTAGCTGCGCCCGCGGTTTCACCCGCATAAGTGTCGATCTTGTGCAAATATCAGGATAAAAATTATCATATTTGGATCTAATGTATGTATGTATTACTGTAAAGTTTCATCAAAATCCGTTCAGAAGTTTTTACGTGAAAGAGTAACAAACATTCATCCATCCATACTTAAAAATTTTCGCGTTTATAATATTAGTACTTATCATTTGTGGAATGTTCAACTTTTCATTGTTTAGAAAAGGTCTACTGGGTGTTACAAATTATAGCAGCACGCTTGTATTTCCCTAAGGGTTAGTCAGAAGTTGTGGTGGTGATACCTACTGGAAGTTAATGAAACAAAGTTGATATTAGGTATTAGAATTTCTAGTAACCGCTAGGTCTTGTATCTTGGACCGTGTTAAGTCATCTCCCTACTAACAGAGACGTTAAATAAGTAACGAATCTCAAGGGCAGCATGTTTTAAGTTATTGTGTTGTAGTCAAAACGTTGCCCTCTGTCGTGTTAAAATTAGTAGTAAAATTATTCTTGTTGGCCTTTGTGGAGTTTAAACAATTAGTTTGTAAAGACGCATGGATGTTGGAGCAATGGCTTAACGTTAAATATTTAACAGTGGGTCTGCTAGTGGCTTGTAATATTTGGCGGCGCAGCTAGTGGCGCCATCTAGTTTGTTACGAAGTTACTGTAATGATCGAAAAGGTCGGAAGAGTGACACTGGCTGGTGACTTGAGCCGCTCTTGCAGAGCGTTACATGGATCGATGGTTGCGTGGCCCCGTCTTCTGACGTCAGAAATAGAGAGACTTTGTACGGAACCCTCGGTGCGCGAGTCCGACTCGCTCTTAACCGGATTTTTTATCTGAGTATGTATTTGGTGTATTGAGTCTTTTAGTCTGTGCTAAATAAATGTATTTATTTTCCTTCTTTTCTTTTACGATGTTTTTTTAAAATTAATTACACAAAGTAAAGCGCCTGCGAACCTACGTCCTACAACTCGTAAGTCGAGGTCGGTACCACTGAACCTACAACTGCTCTATGGTACTTTGCTGCACCAATTTTAATTGCTATGTTTTCTCTGAGAGTCCTTTGAAACTTTAAATCATCATTTCAGCCGAAAGACGTCCGCTGCTGGCCATAGGGGGAATCCCCCTGTTGGCATAAAATTTTAAGGCATAATATTGGTTGGCATAACGTTTTCGCATAACTTTTATTAGGATAATAATACTGTGGCATACTAATACTTTTGCATAATGCAAAGGTTAGCATAACTATCATTTGGTCTAATTTGTTTTGGCATAATTTGGAGTTGCATACATTTTTAAGGCACAATATTTATTCGTCTAATAATCATGAGCCATAAATATAAAAAGGGTATCCTGTCATTTGACAAAAAACTAATCACAAATTTTCATTTTAAAAATAACGTTAATTAAAATACTTGATAGAGTTATCACTTTACAAACTATTCTTTCTGTAATTAGCTCATTTAACAAATCATGGAAAGACATTAGTTAATTACATCAAAACATCATTTGATAAACGAATTTTTTTATAATCATATTAATTGGTAAAACAACGCAAACCATAATAAGGTTTGACAAAATGCATTGCTTGATAATTAATTACTTAATTTATTTGAGAAATTTTTCCAAGTGTCGGTCCAAGAGCGAGCGAAGGTACATAGGCATAGGCCTCCCCCAAGCAGGTCCACTTCGACCGGTTCTGTGCTTCTCGCATCCAACGGGTTCCTGCGGCCTTCACAAGGTCTTCGGTCCACCTTGAACTTGTAACTTTAAATGAAACGAGACTTTTGCACTGCAGATGTATAGTCAGGATTAATATCAGCCAGTAGGTAATTTACTGACTGATATTAATTCTGACTATATAACTTAATAATAATCTAGAATCATACATAACAAGAACACATTAGGAGCAGTTAAACATTGAAATATGGCCACAATTAATATATAACTGAAGTACTAAGCGATATTGAATGAGCTATTATTTAATGTAAGTTTACAGGTACAATCACGAGCATAAATATCTTAAACTTACGCAAGATTCAGAAACGTTGCGATATTTTGATAGTGTTACGAGCGTTATCAACAGCCTCACACTGCCATCACTGCTGGACAGGTCACTCCATGCCATTCAGCTCGATTCTCGGTAACACCCATCCAGCTGATACCACGGCTGGTAGCAGCGGGATGATAGGTGTCCGTTTCGTCTGCTACTTAACGAGTTTGTCCGCGATGGACTCCTAAACTACTTAACCGATTTTAATCAAATTTGTACACCGTGTGCAGTTTGATCCAACTTGAAAGATAGGATAGAAAAAAAAGACAAAAACGTTAGCCACAGCAACGCGTGGCCGGGTCAGCTAGTACTATTATAAAATGGGTCTTTTCTCAAAGTTAAAATATTTATTTTAGGAGAATATCTATTTAAATTTTTAACAACTGAAAGGTATTTATGCTCGTGACTGTACATTGTTTGCGATGGTTCCAAGTTCTGCCATTAGATACTATATTATTGAGGACCTTGCCCCTTTCTTGATCTTTAAATAGGAACAGTTTAGGTGTTAAAGTAAGCAGGGTTAAAGTTTGTTGAAGTAATCCATTGCAAATAATTAATAATCTATCTCAGTATAAAGGAGTCAGTTCATCTTTTGGCATTGGGTAAATGTTTTGTGTTTTGTCATACTTTGAAATCCGTGCGAAGCCGTTACCCGTTGGATTTAAAAGTCTTTTTGTATTTCATAGCCAAATTCTTCAGGAAGGCTGGGTATTTAATATAACACTAGGGTATTTAGGAGCCTAGCAAAAATAAAAAAAGTAAGAAACGACGGTAAGCGAAAACTCATTAAAGTGCAGACAGGCGATGCGATGCGATGCGATGCGACGGGGTGGGTCGGGGGGGGAAATAAATTTCACGCGGAGTAAGTCGCGGTTATAAGCATTTATTTCTGGTCATACTTAACCTATTACCAATACCAACCTATTACCAATTTAACACTAAAATATATTTATAATTTATACAAGTGTATAATAAAAAAAAAGGAAAAGAAAAAGGCAGTAGCTACTTGGGCAATCAAAAAATTCGTCCGCATCGCTGTCAATGGGATAAGTGGCTGGCAGCATAAGCTAGTGTATATTCTACAGATATAGATAAGATCGTACCTAGGACCAAAATTATAATCAGACCCGCATAAGTGTCGATCCTGTCGGCATATCGGGATAAAAAGTAGCCTAAATGTTAATCCATGGTGTCAGCTACCTCCATGCAAAATTTTATCAAACTTGGTCTAGCCGTTTGAGCGTGAAGAAGTAACAAACATATAAACACACACACACTCACAAACTTTCACCTTTAGATATAATATTAGTGTGATTTTCTTTTTAAAATAGGCGAGAATTTAAAACATGTTTCATCTTGAGATGCAAAGAGAAAATATATCTGAACATCGGTTAGTAATAAATATACCTATAAGTCAATGAACATCGGTAGAATTCGCTCACAATTTTGATTTGATCGGATTACCCTACGGCTCCTTTTTAGGGTTCCACATCAAAATTGGATGAACATCTTGTTTGTAGATGTTTGTCTCGATATGTTATCTGAATCTCATCTCAATGTCAAAGGCTTTTCTTTTTAGAAATATGAAATGCTATATTATATTTTGTTAACTAGTGATCCACAGCTCTGCACTATTTTTATGACTTGGCAAAACTAAGAGATTTATTTATTATTTGAAAGTTTTATATTTATCTTACAAATAAACCTTCCGGAATCATCATCTGCCTAGTCTTTTCCCAACTATCTTAGGGTCGGCTTCCATTCTAACCGGATGCAGCTGAATACCAGTATTTTAAATAGAGCGACTGCATATCTGACCTCCACAACCCAGTTACTGGGTAAAACGATACCCCTTGTTAAGACTGGTTGTCAGATTTTCTGGGTTCTGACGACTCGTAACGACTGTCGAAGATCCACGAATGACAGTCGGGACCAACGGCTTAACGTGCTTTCCGAGGCACGGAGGGGTCTTGGTATATAAAGATGGCCAACACCATTGTTTCTGAATTTTTATTTATTTTGCATGATGTAATATTACGCTTTGTTTTCCAGAAGGGTTGGGCAGAGACCGTGTATCTATAGTACGTCACACTCACACACACACACACCTCACAATAAACGACGTAAAATATTCTTGTCATAAATGACATTCACGTCAGTTCAGTCAAGCTTAGTACGTCATCAAATTAGAATGATGCTGTGAGTTTTATACAACTGTCCATCAACATAAGAGTTACCTTCAATGGCTTAACGTAAAGAAATCGTCAATGTGCTTCATTAGTCTCCCCTTTCCTTTCTCTAACACAATACTATAGCATTATGTACACATAAAAAGTATCGTCCTATAAAACGCCAATCTCGAGCCACTCTTACTGGGGTTTCAGATGAATTCATCGCGACACGACAAAGCTTTCATGATTACGTTCACTTCATCCAACTCCAGCTCGTAATAAACTGAAGCCAATCTCTTTAAGCTGAGTTCTACTCCATTCACTCGACTATTATCTCTTTCGATTATTCTGACTTGGGTTTTTGGCGGTTTAAGACGTGTTTATATATGGGTGAAATTAATCTTAACTTTAAACACATTTTTGTGTTTTCTGTGTAGATTTTCAGTTGATTTTAAGTTGATCGTGGATCGATAAAAGGTTAAGCTACACTTGCCACGGTCGGTTCGTGCTTTTCCGCCTGATCACTTAAAAAAAATTTCGCCTAAATCATGCGGCGGCGCCAAGCCACGCCCCCTTAAATTTTTCGCCTGTTATCAAAGCGATAACGCAATTCGCAACCTGCACTGCACAGCTTAATAACGCATCACGTGTACTCCTTTTGTGAATTTTACGGACGAACTATTTGACCTTGGCGCGCTTACTAGAGAGCGCTTCTATTTTTTGAGTGCAAGCAAAAATGGACTTAAAATTGTGGTCAGGCGGGAGTGTCCGCTATAGTACGTACATTGGCGTAGATTTTTGACAGTCGTAACGAGGAGTAAGAAGTCCAAAAGTCTGACAACCAGTCTTACAAGTCTTCAAGGGGTATCATGTTACCCAGTAACTGGGTTGTGGAGTTCAGGTCGGCAGTCACTCCATGTAAAATACGACAGTATTTTAACCGGATGCAGCTGAACGCCATTTCAACTGCATCCGGTTAGACTGGAAGCTGACCCCAACATAATTGGAAAAATGCTAGGCAGATTGATTGTGTGTAGATTTTGCATAGTACCTAAAATAAAAGGACATTGACGAGTATTTTACTAATAAAATTGTGGTTGACGCCATTTTTTTTAAATATATTTTTTTTCCCAAAGAGCCTAACATGCCAGTGTTCATCTGAACAAAATATTTACCAAAAATATATAGAGATGCTTACGAACTTTTGTTTTATTTTTTCACATGTAAAACAGTATGTATTTTATTTACGCGCCAATCAACACTGCAGATATGAGGACCAAAATAAATATTTTTATTTGTGTAGATGCCGTCAGGGGACTGTGGAAAAATGCTTTGAAATGATGTGGAAAAATCATAATATTGGTATTTATTTTGGTTTAAACTGTTTGCCTATGCAATAGTATATTAATTTATAATAGATAATATACACTTACTTAATATTTTTGATGCAGGTCCAATATTCAATAGGATTTTCTGCCTGGTGCAAATAACAGATAAATATGGTTCATTATTACCTGTCTATTTTCTTTTTCATATCTCGGGACCATTGAGTCCCGGTCCTTTGGAAGGCGTACGAGGGGCCGAAGCCAACTCACAGAGGCCCCTTAGGAAATTTTAATAAAATGTGACACCAACCGACGATTATCCCTGTATGCACTATGCAAGTGCACCCAAGGATAACCCCCGGTTGGTGTAGGACTATTGCAGGATATGGAAAAATAAAAAGTTGGACGTTGGTCGAGTTGGAAGTTGGTTTGGGTGGCTAAAGTGGACTGGTTGCCAAGAACTATGGAAGAACTATGACCCCTGCCTGATCAATGTTTAATATATACACGGATAAAATGGCAGGGGGTGACTTGCACACTCAATAATGGGCCACCGGAAACGGTCGCTAGCACATAGTGCCTGTCTATTATTGTTAAGATTTACCTATCTATAACTAACTTTATGTAACATTTCATTATTGTTTAGATTTCTTTACATTTAGTTAACATGTTTAATTATTTGTATGCCAGCCCATGGCGAAACATGTAAGATAATAACTTTCTATTTTTCTATTAATAAAACTCAACTCAGAGCATTTATTTGAAATAAACCATTTATAGGCACTTTTGAAAGTCGGTCAGTTAGTCAGAAAGTTGAAGCTAGTTGCCCATTAGGAAACGTAGATCTCTATGGTGAAGAAAGGGCAAGAAATTCCAATAAGTTAAATAAATATTCTTATACACGCAAAAAAAAAAGAAACTCCAAGGACATTCTTTTCAATTAAATCAAGATATTACAAAATCCTGGGTACATTAATCTTGTTGTTTCTATATGTGAGAACAATGTAAAGAAATTAAATGAAGAAACAACTCAAAATATAATACTAAAAATAAGCCTTGGTAGTTAAGGGATGATCAGTCTCAACTGACGGCGCGCGGCGCCCATTCACACACATGACGCGTGGATCAGTACTATCCAGCTCAACCATAATGTACCATGAAGAAGACCTTAATGTACCTACCATGTTTTTAGCCAATAAATATATTCGTTTCTATTCTATTCAAGGCATAAAAGATATAGAAGAGCTGACTATCCCTAGCAACTAAAACTACGAAGGATCTATGTACAGAGGCCAGCACATCAAGCTACCCCAATCTGTCAAATTTCCCCAATTGAATATGAACCTTATTCCTTTGTAATAAAGTTGAAAATCTATCAAAGAAATTTGATAGATTGGGTTAGCTTGATGTGCTGGCCTCTGTACATTTTCATTTAGCTCTCCTTTCAAATAAATAGTTAAAGCCACGGTCAAAGCTTTACTTGGTATATTGGTAGACCGAAGATTGCGGTTAAAGTTTTCTAGAAGTAAGATACCTACTTATGTAGGTACTAACGGTTAAGATTGGTTAGAAGACTCTCAGTTAAAATCTGACTGAAAACTTGAACTGAAGTGAAGTACAAATTATTTTCCTTGATGTTGTGAAATGTTAAATCAGTGAAATGTAATTGGACTGCTTTGTTGGTCATAAAGTTCTGCATCCTAATTGCACAGATTACTATAACAAACTATCAATCTGAATTTGAATCAATTTGAAAGATATTGCTAATATAAATGACATATGTTCGAAAAATATGTCTGCTGAAAACAACGTAAATAACGCAATGAATGTTGTTGAATTGTCAAAATTAAACCCATTGCTACCGATAGTGTGTTACTGAAAGTGTTTTTAGGTTTTTCAATCTGGAATTTCTCAGTAGCAAACCGGAGTCTGGACTTGTACCTCTATTACATAGGACTTGAAACATTACTGGCGAAATGTGAGTGCACTATAATAGGTACACCTCTGTCTATCCCTTCGAGGAATATAGGCGTGATATTATGTTATCTGTGACAAAAAATAGGGGAAAAAAAACTAAAATACAAACATCTACCAATATCCTGTAAACAATCCTACGCATGTCCTTCGCTGTTTATAGTAGGTATGTTCAACGTAATTCTCATTCCTATTTCCCGTGCCCTCTGGGAGGAAGTTGGCAGCTTCCTTAGCGTGAGTATGGACTATCACTAGAGCATTTACTGTAACAGAACATCGAGCATTCGCCGTTTATAACTTTATCGAACTGCACTTCGCACACGACGCGCGATGTTTTGTTACAACCTGATTTTAAAAACCAACGAGCGTATTGGTGTAACATTTTAACGAGCAAAGCACGAAGGGTACCCGTAGGTCTGACATTTTAATAATGAACGCATGATAGAAAGAAATGTTACAGGTAAATGCGCGGCGTCGCCGTGAACATTACGTCGAACGCAGCGTCGAGCATTCGCAGAAACGTTTTACATTACATGGAAATGCTTTTGAAAACTGAGCTTTTGCCTGTATTGTACAGACGCCAGCACTGAGCACATCAAGCTCCTACAATCTGTCAAGTTTCTTTAAGTAATAGATTTCAACTTTATCGCTAAAGCAGAAGGTTCAAAGTTGATTGGGAAAATTTTACAGTTTCGGGTGGCTTGATGTGCTAGCGTCTGTACCATTTGTAAGAACGTACATTGCATGGAAATGCTCGAGAAAATGCTGTAATGTATACTCACCTTTACGTCTCGACCTTCAAAGATTTTATTCAGGTTTCAATTTGTGAAACCTTTGATTGTCGTTTTATTTTTTGTTACACTTAGAATATTACAAGTTTTAAACATTACAATATTTTAAACGACATTGCTGCAAAGTTGTTAATAGCTGGTGTAGTATTTATCTATTTCATAGATAAGTAAACACTATCTCATGCACATCTGTAGTGAGGTAGCTGTCACTAATGTCAATCTCAGTCACCACGAATGGAGGGAAACAGTTGAATGTGAAACGGTGCCTGACATCGATCTGAAATTATTAATATTTCAACTGTGTACATCTTTTTTGGAGATCCTATATAAATAAACTAACTAGTAATGGATTTGGATTCCCTTTTTTTTTCGCGCGTTTTCTGTTTACACGTCTGACATTGGCAGAATTGTCGACATCGTCACCATTGCCATCAAGAAAAATAGAAGAGAATACAATATAGAGACCATCAATGTGGTGATGAGCCAGTGTAGTGATATAATCGGCTTAAATACTGGATCAACATGATTCTACAGCAACCCAACCCAATGTAACTCAGTCTGTTTGCGCATTTTTCCGAAATTTCCTTCACCTTATAGATGTATGAGAACAGGGTGTAAAGTTCACTCATCCGCCATAGAAAAGGTGTCGTGTCTGGCGCGCAACTGCCCGATGATTCATGTCGGGCCGTTGCATATGCTAGTTGCACGGTAAACTCTGTTTGCGAGATGCAGCATTTTGCGTGACTGAGTGTGATTTTCTCTCTGTCTTTAAAGCCGCATGTAGGGGGCACAGCTTTTTCGTTACGTGATTTCTACCAGTTTACTCCCATCGGTTCCTAAAATAACACATTTCTTGTATGGAGATCCATATTTTATTTTTATGATATATCGGCGGCCATAGTAGCGCACACGGTGTTTAGGCCAGGAGACTTAATCAACTTCTGGAGGGAGTTTTGCATGTTGGAACAACCACAAACACCGCCATGGCCCACGCACAATGGTTCACTTGAAGGACTAAGTACGGAAACCAAACACATAACATTGAACATAGTAATACACACTCTGTCTGACACAGGGTTTGACTGCCCCGTTGGTCTCGTGGTCGCAAGCGCGACTGCTGTGCATTGGGTCTTGGGTTTGATTCCCAGGTCGGGCAAAGTGTTATTGGGTTTTAACATTAGGAATTTCTCAGTAACAGCCAGAGTTTGGAAGTTGGTGGTGTGATACCCCCGTGCTTAGGAAAGCACGTAAAGCCGTTGGTCCTGCGCCTGATCTCTCCCCAGTCGTGTCGGATTGCCGTCCCATTGGACTATGAGAGTAAAGGAATAGAGAGTGTACCTACCTGTGTTTGCGCATACACTTGTGCACTATAATATATCCTGCGAACCTGGCTAATCTTCGAAATCGGTCAGGGGATTATTATTACACACTCCCTATTACGGTTCAAAAGATACATTCTATGACAAACTGACGGACGGACGGACAGCGGGTCTTAGTAATTATGGTCCCGTTGACACTCTTTGGGTACGGAACCCTAAAAAGTGTTCACAAATAACGTCAAGAAAAAGAAGGTAAGTTCTATACACCACCGATAAAGTAAATGTTACAGCTACTTCTAAGTTGTAAACCCATAAGCTCGTCACTGCGTAGAATACAGTGCCATAAACATTTTGGGCCTACATTTCGAGCCTACATTTTTTTTTATGACGTCATTCTTTCTTCAGCTTCCCGTCTCAAGCATACATCACAGCGAATTTATAATACTCCTTCATGCTCCGACAACAGTAACAAAGCGTTGAAAGTTGTAATAATTTATTCCAATCTTGTGTTTTTGCGTGCCTGCGTCATTCCTTGAGGAATGTAAGTAGGTATCTACGTCTGGAGATATTCGCATTTTCATGCGTTTGTGTCGTGTTTAGATTTTATATTGTGGTGGATTGTTCCTGTATTCTTTTTAAGGATTCGTACCCAAAGGGTGCCAATGACAACAGGATTCTACTACTAAGGCTCTACTGTCCGACGCCAGCACAACAAGCTACCCGAAACTGTCAAATTTTCAAAATCAACTTTGAAACTTATGCTTTAGCAATAAAGTTGAAAACCTATTAAAGAAATTTGACGGATTGTAGTAGCTTGATGTGCTGGCGTCTGTAGGTACATGCCTGCCTATACTTTTTTATGTTTGTTACCTCAGAACTTCGTCATTTAAAAACCGATTCGTAAAATTCTTCTTTTTGTTTGAAAGAATATAGTCGAGTTATTTCCAAAAAAGACTACAAAGCTCAAAGTGAAAAATAAATTTATTTTCGGAAGTCGGTGGCGAGTTCTGAGGTAACAAACATTAAAAAAAAAGTATTCAACCGAATTGAGAAACTCCTCCTTTTTTTGAAGTCAGTTAAAAAATCTGCTTTAGTAAAAGTCAGACACATTTTTCCCTACAAAACCTACTAAACAGTTGGTCCTCAGCCATAACAACTTCCGACGATGAATGGATGTTACATAAACTTTTGATAACCCAACTCGGAAACAGATGACGGTTTCGCGTTATAAAGCGATAATGAACTAAACTGTTCCTCATCCATCATCCACGTAACTTTACCCCTTAGTTTGTAGTTGCAGCTGCGATTTCATAATAATTTTTCTGTAAAATCTTGAAAGTTTATTTGGACACTTCGTGAAACACAAAATACAAAAATAACAAAATAAAAATAATGTTTCAAACAACAATAGTGTGTGCATCACGGCTGCGCCAAAAAGGTTTATTCAGACGCTGTCTGACGCTGGTTTTATAATGAACCTTTAGGGACAAGTGACGGGGAGTCCTACATACAGTTCCAACATACCTTATAAGTAGGTACCTAAGTACATATTTTTTATACTTATAAATAAATAAATAAACTAGTAATGAAATAAATATCATTACAAAAACAAAAAACGAAAACAACAAAGTCTCAGAAAAATCTAGATTATATTGATCCAAGCACCGTGCACTCAAAGAGCAACAGGCCGTCGAGCACGACGGACATTACACCGACAGTGAATACTAGTGTAATTTAGTTTTGCGACAATAAAATTAAATAGTAATACAAGCCGTCGTTTACCAGATCCTATTTTTGAAGGAAGGTCGTCAACATACCATACCATAGCACCACGCTTAGTAATACACGAACGGTTCGGCAGATGAACTTCCACATGAAAAAACCCAATAACAATTTTCTCGACCAGGGAATCCAACCCAGGACCTCATTCTCAGTAGTAGCGCTGGCGACGACTAGTATTTTACATGGAGCGACTGCCTATCTGACCTCCACAACCCAGTCACTGGGGTAACACGATACCCTTTGATCAGTCTCGTTGTCAGATTTTCGGGCTTCTGACTAAACCTAACTACTGTCAAAGATGCACGAATGACAGCCGGGGCCAACGGCAAGTGGCACCTACGATCGTACCGTGCGACAGTTATCATTTAGTCACTCTTAATCTTGGATTTAATGCAGCTTTTCAATTATAGTCGGGCTTTTAATTAGCTTATTTGACATGCATATTTCTAAACGCAGTCCGAAATTAGTTATTAAGAAGTGTCATTTTACTGCAGCTAATTATAAGTCTGACTATAGATATTATGATATTCCATTTTTCCAACGGTAAGAAAAGAAACATTCTTATAATTTTTTCAATAGTGCTAGTCACTCTGAAATCATCTTAATTTCCATTGAAATGAAGTTGAAATTTGTTTAACTTGAAATAACATCAATTGCCAACATTAATTTGATTAGCCCTTAAGTTGGTTCTGCGATTATAAATAAGTGGGTAAATCTCGGCGGTCCCTCTACCTAACCTTGTGGGGATTACAAGCGTTATAATGTTATGTTATGTTAAGTGGGTAAATCACAGCTAATGTTTTCTTCTAATTTTCCTTTCCCCGGTGTTGGCTTAAGGTTGGATTAAAGGCAACAGGAAAATTGAATGTGTAATTTTCCTATGGGATGTTAGCTGCGCCCGCGGCTTATTCCAAGTGTAATAAATATAGATTTCATGCGATGAACATGTTGTATAATTTTAGAATAATATGTAGTTATTAGGCTCGCAGGAATTGGAGGTGCTAGGAGGAGGTTATGGTCTCATTTTTAATTCTTTTACCTATTGTGGTATAGTAATTTTATTTTAGGTGCATCGTCTTCACATATTATTTTATTATATAATTAATGTATGCAAAATATTGTAAAACATTTTAAAAAGAGTAACGGTGGAGTTTCTTGCCCATTCTTCTCCATACGAAAACTACCTTTTGGAAGGGGCGACTAGAATCAATTCTATTTCATTGTAATTTTTGACGTTCAAAAGTGCCTTTTATGTGCCTGTTTGAAATAAATGCTTTGACTTTGACTTTGAGGCCTATGTCCAGCTCCAGCAGTGGACGTCTTTAGGCTGAAATGAATGATGATTATTATTACATATTAGGTCTGCAACAACAACGAAAAATTCAACAACAACAATAATTTTCAACATTTGAATTTTTTTTTGTCAATAATTTTTCTACAATTTTTGTCATGTCAACGCATATAAACCTACTTACCTATGTGTATAAATGAAGAACAACCCTTAAAACGCGCATTCCTAATTCTGTATACAATTGAACCAATTACCTATTTCATTAACAATTCTTCACATACCGCTCTTAGGGGATTACATTGTAAGCAGGCAGCTGGAAGCAATTAATGTAATTACTGTAGATAACGGTCAGTCGGGTTAACTGAATGGCTCATTTATACGAGGAAAGATCCTCGCTCCGACAATTTAGGGGGAGGTGCCACGCTAGCCTGAGAAATTAATTTTTTTTTACGATTTTCTGCAATAAGCAGGTCAGTATCAGGATAAAAAAATAAACAAGCTGCAGTGGCAATGGGCCGGCCATATTAGCCGTAGAGCCGATGACCGTCGGGGTAGACGTGTTCTTGAATGGAGACCGCGAATCGGTAAACGTAAGGTGGGACGCCCTCAGGCTAGGTGGAGCGACGATCTTCGCAGGATGGCTGGTAGCAGCTGGATGAGAATTGCCGAAAATCGAGTTGAATGGCGTGCAATAGGAGAGGCCTATGTCCAGCAATAGACTACTGTAAGCTAATGATGATCAGGTTGTATGTTGATATGATTCGCGACCGTAACAAGTATGTATTTACAAAATTATAATCATTGAAATCATCAATACAACCCTCTAAGCCCTAAGCTATTGCTTGAATATTTATAATTCTTCGCACTTCCCCACTTAAGCGTCTTTATCGACGGGATAGCAAAGAGTTGATGTGTTGATAGGCGAGAATCATGTTGCTTTTAAAAATTAGAATCTTTGGTTCGTGTAAGTAAACATTTTGTAAAGACTTCTCAAATCATAATTAGAGAAAATCGCACATGATCATCGTAGGCGAGTTTTTATTTTTCATTAGAGAGTAAGCCATGTGCGCTAATCGTCTGGCGAGTTCACCTCAAGTATACTAGTTTCTCGACACTACACATGATTGTGACGAATGCTTGCCAAACCTGTCAAATCTCTCGCCGGGCGAGAAACTGTCGTCGTGTAAATGAGCTTTACAAGTGAATCGGATTAACTTAACGAGTATATCCGACAGTGAGTAAGTAATGTGTTAGAAGACCTAGATAAGAGGCGATTGTTCTACTGATATCTCGGTTGATTGAATGATTGATGCATGACTGGACTGTGGGTGTTAGGTTAATTTGAGGTTAGAAATTATCTATTAGGTAATATTGCCACAATTGTGATAACACATAGAAAAGTGGAATACCTACGCGGTCAAAATGTATGGAACAGCTAATAGACACCCATTCTTTTTTCTCTCGAACTATATAGGTACGAGGATGGGCTTACACATATTCGCGTAGAAATGGAATACACGATCCCGAACACGGAAGCGGCTAAGTAATAACAGCCGCACGGTTCGATCGATCAGGTTACCGCGGTTAGTCCGTCGTCTTTACATACCAAGACCCCTCCGTGCCTCGAAAAGTACGTTAAGCTGTTGGTCCCGGCTGTCATTCATGGGGTGAAGCACGAAAGTCTGACAACCAGTCTTACTAAGGGGTATATCGTATTACCCAGTAACTGGGTTGTGGAGGTCAGATAGGCAGTCGCTCCTTGTAAAATACTGGTATTCACTATTCAGCGGCATCCGGTTAGACTGGAAGCCGACCCCAATACCTATAGCTGGGAAAAAGCTAGGCAGCTGATGATGATCCCGAACACAGAACTGTACCGTAATTTGTGACCTCACTGTTTGTCTCACCCCAAGTCAAATCAATATTAGAAGAAAATCTTGGCGCAATTCACAAGTTTATATTACCAAACTATGCCTAGTTATTCGTTGAAGTATAGCGAATGTACATAAATAACAGAAAGCAATATAAGGGAATCGTTTACCAAACTATTCAGGTGTACTGACTGACGTTATTGAAAACCGTTTTTCATCTCCCTTCTCAATGTATTGAATTTCGCGTCACATGCTTGGCAATCGAATTAGTTGTGAAAAAGTTTCATCTTTCAAGCTCATTACAGACTACGCTGTAATATAATTAGCATATAGCATTTAGTTCTTAGGTCAATAATATCGCTCGCCATATATTTATTTAAAACACGTTCACACTTTGCCATACTATAGTTCTAAATAAATGTATGGCGAGCGATGTTGTTGTCCTATGAACTAAATGCTATTACTCGTATATTATAGCGTAGTCTGAAATGAGCTTGATGCTGTAAATAAAATACTTATCTACTACGAAAGTACAATCAGCACCCATACAATCTGAATAATTTTGAAGTAAATTGCTAATCGCAATTACACCGCAGGTAAAAACAATAATCCAATGATAATATTTTCACAGAAACGTTAAATAATACATTGCATATCCATCTTAGTCTAGTCCGAGTCCTTTTTTGAGCGACGATAGAAAAAAATGCGTGTTTTGAGGGACAGACACGTTAATTAGGAATTACCTCGGTTCGGGGTCCGATAGGCCCTTAGGGGTTTTTGTGACCCCAAGACCCTCGTCTGGACCTCTATCTGTCACGATGTTACACTGATTTATATGATTACTGAGGCTTGGTTTGTTTTTTGATAAGTAAATTAAATTTAAAACCATTTTGTTTGAATAAAAACATGAAGGCTGGAATTTCTTTTTTGTTTTTTTGTAAGTGTTATTTGTTTTATGAATGGGACGTTGTGAGCCTGGATTGATAAGGTTATTAATTAAAAAAGTTAAAAAAATATTTAACCCGTGTTTTCACTAAGTAGGTACGTGTAATTTATAATTTTGTTTAAACAATATTCTCTCCGTTTGATTAATTTTGTATTCTAATTCAATCAGATCGGTTTGAGAAAATATTATCAAATCACGCATTTCGAGACATTCCCTGTGTTCATAAACGTTGCTAATCGGTCAAGGTCCGCTAATGAGACACAATCGATATTCTATTGTATCGTGCTACATGTAGGTAGTATGCTTGACCGGTTAAAGTTAGATAAGTAGCAATTAGCGACTGTTTAACCATAAATTTTTGACGTTTGAACGTCACTTAACTTTAATCATCATTTATAAAAAAAACGCCTAAAAAGAATTATACTTAAATAATAATGTAATAGTAAATGTTGCAAGATAATATAAATATTAAAGAAAATACGTCTACCAAAAATATTGAATTCAAATGTTCATACCCTTGACTTGTCTCTAGTAATTAAGCCTGTCATTTGAGACAAGTCATAGTGCAAAACCTTGTACATTTCACTGTGTAGAACTTAGCCAAACAATAATATCTAGAATTCTAGACTTTAATATTGTTTGAGCAACATTAGATTTTAGCAAGTTTGAATATTAGCTTAGACTTGCAATTTTAAGAAAATAATATTTGTAAATAAAATATAATGCTAAATGTGTATTTGCACTTATCGTCGCTCGCGTGAATAACAGTCCTATCTCATTTTCAAATTTTTTAGCTGATTTGAGTTAGGACCACTACATTTTTCTATTTGTGATCTTTTAATTTTTCAGTAACCGTCGTATCTCTATGTTATTTGAATCTCAAAATATAACCATTTTGAAAAGCAACAAAATCACGAATAGAAAGATGTAGTTGTCCTAACTCAAATCAGCTGAAAAATGAGATAGGACCATTAGTCATGCGAACGACGTTATTTCGATTTGTAATAAGTACTTTGAGGCCATGGAACAGTAGACAGTTGACGATTTCACAGAGTTTGTATTTCTATTGCCACTATAGCAACAAATAATATACTTATCTACTATTTGCTAACAATAAAGACTTGTAGCACTTTGTCAGAGTCAGTCAGAATCCGTCCGAATTAACAAAACTGACAGCTGTCATTCTGAGTTCGAAATTACGAAATTACGTGCCTGACAAATTCATTATTACAGAACACAGCAAAGATACATTGTTTTATTTTCTTTCTGATGATTATCAGGCTTATTTAGATTGCTTTGTGGTGATTAAAGAGATTAATCGGTCTATTACGTTTGAACTGACGGGGAATGGTCTGGAAAAGAAATAAGGGTTCAAAAACGTGATGTTATTTAGTAGGGCGGGGCCATAATTTTTTTTTTGTGTAAGACACGTATCATGTGTGTGATGTGTGGTGATGATGTGTGATATGATGATGTGTGATGTGATGATGTGTCATGTGATGTGTGTGTGTGTTTACTATGGGTAAACCTAATCTTTTGTTGAAACAAGGCGGAATATTATATGTGATATGTTACGATTATGTGTTAATATTTTTTTAAATAGTATTTTGCTATTTTAGTAGGGCTTTTTTTTTCGTATTAATAATTTATTTACTTCTACATCTTGCTAATAGATAAACCTGGTAGGTACTTAGAAAGATGTTGGTCATATTGTGGCCCTAATTTCACCAATGTTTAATTATGGTCTCTTCACGTATAGGTACATGGCTGACATAAACACAGCTAAACTCCGATTTAAGGGTTAACGATGTTAAAGTTAAATGACGGACGTTTGAACATCAAAAACGTATGGTTATGTTGCTAATCACTACTTAACTTTAAGCAACGTTTGTTAATAAAGGGGTAAATTGGTAGGGGTATTTTTTTTGATTTTTTTTGCTGATCTTAATTTCACTCTAATATATAAAACATCATGATTCAATTAATTAATTAGGTATGTATCTATTTTGATACGAAAATTGGAAGCTTTTTAGCGTCAGGACCTTAAAAGGGTTTTTAAATAATAAAGGGATCTTGTATTTTTCTTGTATTAGTTATCATCGGCGTCAATAGTGAAGCTTTCTACGAGTAAATAATTTTCAAATTGAATCAGTTCTTCCAGAGATAACCTGCTACATCCAAACTTACAAGCTACTTCACTTATAATATTAGGTATAATGTAGATTTTAATAGTTTCTTGCTTTATAAGTAGTCAGAGGGACAAGAAGCTCTAGACCAAGTGACATTCTATCAGTGATAATTAATGATGATGCAAATGTCAAAAATGTTTTGGATTGACATAAGCTGCCAAAAAGCTTATGCCGGTTATTCCAGTTGAAAGTCGTCGTAGAAAAACGAAACGGTGCAATCAGTTTCAAAGCGTTTATTTAAATAAAAAATAGACCTTAGAGCCTTACCCTTTGTTTATGGATGGGAAATCATCAAATGACCACTCCCGCTCTGACTGAAGTGAAGTGAATCAAGTTTATTGTTGCATTACTTGTTTTACCCGAACCAAAAGTATAATTTGTTAAATTTCTAATGTCGGAGTAAGCACTTATTTTTGAATTTTTTTGGTATGTATTATTCTACTCTATTTCTTGGGTACAAGTGATTCTGCTTGCTCCACGGGTTCTTATTGTTAAATTTTACCCTAGGATAAGGCCCGAACTAACGGCAAGCCGATTCATTCGGCTTCACCCTACCCTGACTCTTGTGAAGACATTAAAGCTGTTCGCCTGAGGAACGCCCGCAGCAAGCTGTTGCGGATCTTCTGGCCGCTTACTGTTCTACGCTATCATTCTACAAGGATTCCGTGAACGAAGACGAAGACCCCTTTTTTCGGATCAGATACTGTTTTTCGCACCAATCTTATAGTAGATAGTCTGTTTATTTTTTTTCCTTTAAAAATCTCGTTTATATTATCCTACTAATACGGCGGGTGTGTTACTTTAATTCTATTTCTTTGGGCCGTGCCATCTAATCAATCTATCTAGTCTTTATATCTAACTAAAGGTGTCTTGATTGCAATCACGTCAACGTCACGTCACTGTTTTTTCGGATTTTTTTTTATTTTTGCACCAAATTTAAACGTGTTTAATAGCGAAGTGTTCGTCCCTCGTTTTATTTCGCTACACTACTCAAAACTCAAAATGTCTATTTATATTATACTAGCTTCCGCCCGCGAGGTATGTCCCTAAAAACTATCCTATATCCTTCCCCGGGATGCAATCTATCTCTCTGCCAAATTTTATCGAAATCCGTTTAGTAGTTTAGGCGTGAACAGGTAACAGTACAGACAGACAGATAGACAGACAGACAAAGTTACTTTCGAATTTATAATATTAGATGGATGTTTACCGAAATACTTCAATAATCTGCCAGGAGATTGATTATTTATTTCTGAAAATGAGGCGCTTAAGAATCCTCTTATTCGCTTAAATTGACTCAATATTCTAAACGAATGAAACTTTTAAAACCATTAACAACCATTTATCAATAATTCTAGACATTTGACAGGCACTGCTAATGTTAATTCAGCCTAAACTTTAAAAGGCTTTTACAAAAACAGACAGGCTTAAAAAAATTATTACGTCTGAATTTCTAGACATCTGATTCTGTATATTTTTATAGACTCACAACATTTTACGGCTTGGATACAGTCAACCGCACAATATGGGCACCAATTTCACATTGACAGCGCCTTTATGTCGTAGCTGTAAGGGCGATTTTTTTAAGTGTTATCACTGATGTTCGGTGGGTAGTACCTATCTATTGCATTTTCGTTCAAATTGTTATGATGAGTTTTATGAAGGAACAAAGTACAAATTGAGTTTCCTAATCTTTATAAGTATGACAATTTGTTATGTTTCGTGGGAATGCTTTTTCCTTGTTTTTTCTTTTTCGGGGGTACTCCTGCAGGGGGGCAATTTTGTAATGTTAAGAACGTCCGTACTCTGAGTCTCAATCTGTCAAAAATACCTCTAATTTCCGTACATTTTTGACAAGTTTTTGAGATTTATTTTTCGCTGAGATGAGATTGCGAATAGATTTTGAACGTTTTTAATTACGGGAATTAGCAAGGTTTTGTGCTTGTGGTTTTGTGTGCGGCAATTACCGACCTTCGTGATTATATGAAGGTACGTACGACCGTTCATCATATTGAAACCTACATTAAACATTCAAAGAAAGTACTTATTTACACAATTATGTCGGTCAAATAATCCTGGGACTAAAGTTTTACTGTTATCACTTAATAATTTGGATTTTTTTGCAGATATATTTTTTGTATTTCCCACAGGAAGAAGGCGTGATTTTATGTATTTATTTTTTGTATTTCTTATTTTCAATATAGTGGGAATAAGTCAACCATTTACACACAATTCACAAAAAGAAAGAAAACATATTTATTCTGCACAAACAAAACGCACATTAGGTACAAATAAAAAATTAAAAAAAACATAAAACATACACATACAACGTAGTCAAACTCGAAAGCCTCGTACTCAAGCATACAATTCCTTGACAATTTTGTCCATTGCTTGATGTCAGGGGCAGAGACCAAAGACAACACACATTAATTGACATTGACAATACAAATAAATCCGTGATGTGAATTAATATGACAACAAAACAACAAAAATCAAAACAACAACAAAATGTCAATTGCACAGTGGAAAAATAATTACTTTTGTAACAAACAAACAACAATAATAAGAAAAATTAGGCTGTGCAAGTAGAGGTCGTTGCTCAGCAAAATGCTGTGACTTCTTATGAACTTATCGTCAACAACGCTGACTTTCAGCAATTACCTCTCGAATGACGAAAAGTCAAAAGTTATAACTTCTCAACGACAAAATACAAAACGTCTAGATTCAAAGACAATTTTGCAAACAACCGGCCGACGAGAGAATACGTCTGTCGTCCTTTAACTAGAAGGCCGTTAAGCCCAAAAAGTTGTTTCGGAGAAAATGGCAAAAAACGCGGGAAACGTTGTTTCTTAAAAACTATGATAGTTAGGTTAATGATTGTTTATTGCTAGAAAATAATCAACACATCGGGCAGTTAAGGTATCTTAAAGTACATTAAGCGAAGAAGTGTGGGTTAGACGCCTTCAAGTGATGGACTCAACAAAAATTATGTTACTTAACGGCCTAAAAGATTTTCATATCTATGGAATTATTAATATTGTGAAAATGTTTCTAAGACAGAAAGATAGAGAATTGTCACTTTCTATTAAAAAGTGAAAATTGACCATTTGAGGGTTAACGGCTTTCTAGTTAAAGGACGGCAGACGTGTGCTTGACACCTAACAGTTTCATACAAACGAATACGTGTTTTGCGAATTTGATTTTTATTTGCTACCTACTAGAATAAAATTGTCGCACTGACAGGTGTCAGGAACGCAATCTCTCGACTCGGACTGTAAAGGATTGTTACAAACATCTTCTTGAAAAGGAAGACAGGCTTCAACCTATATCACCAGAGCAAATAGATGTAGGCTTGGCTGTTTAAAATGTGAGGAAAAAAACTATTGAAGAAAAAGGGGCTGTGATGTTGATCAATTCTAATTTTAATTATAGAATAGTAAAACTATCCAGCGTTACAGGGCTTTGAATTTTCATGGTATAACTACCTGTTCGTTTTTTTTTTTCAAAGTGGCGTTAAATCATGTTACCTTTATAAACCGATAGCAGACATCAATGCAAATAGAAAACACAAAACCATACCCCGTAAAGCGTCATGTCGGCAATACATTGATGTTAGCTATCGATTTATAAAGGAATCACGCCATTTTGAAAAAAATCAATATGGTGGACAATCTACCAGGCTCCATATAAAAACCTTCAATCCCCTTTGTCCCAAGCTGGAATACCGTGTTAGAAACTCGTAAAGTGGTTACTATCAGCATTAACTCAGCCTATCGCAGTCCACTGCTGGACATAGGTCTCTCCTATGCTGCGCCACAACACCCTGTCCTCTGCCTTCCGCATCCAGTCTGCCCCAGTCACCTTCTTAGGCCTGTGAAGTAAAAACAACAATACAAGATCTGTCTTATCACTAAAATTTCAAAAGCATGTCAATGTCCGCTTCCTCTTCTATAAATGGATATGAAATTGTTACAAAGATGGCCGTCCGGATATGTCAGTACCCAGATGGCGTTAAAACATTGCACAACAACCCGAGCTGACGATCTATATTTATCAAAATAACTGGAACATTTTTCTTAGGTTTTTCTTCCGATTTGTTTCTTTAGCAAAAAGAGGGATCGTTTGTCAGTAGACCTTTTGCGTTCGGTGTGTTTGGAAAAGGGTTGTGTTATCGAATTATTTATGCTTGCAAGTTACTGAATATAATATGATTCCCTCCCTGTCAACAAATCATTGCATAATCGATTAGGATTCTTCTTTTTAATCCATTCAATGAATCGTGCTATTTAGTAATTTACCTGTTTTTTTTTAGGGGCTCGTGGCTAATTAATAACAGCCACACGGGTCGATCATAGGAAAAGCTACGCTTGCCGCGAACGGTTCGTGAATGGGTAACCATCCATTACATGATATCGAGACGAAGCTGTCATTCGTAGATTTTTGACAGTCGTTACAGGTAGTCAGAGTAGTTACGGGACATCCTTTTACCCAGCAACTGGGTTGTGGAGGTCAGATAGGCTCCATGTTTACCTGGAGCGACTGCCTGTCGGGAAAAGGTTAGGCAGATTGATTAAGGCTTGAGTTCACCAACATTCAAACCATCGGTTAGGTATTGAAACAGTCGGTTTAAGGAAATTTTAAATATAGAACTGATTAAATATTTAATCAGTTGATTTAAATGTTGGTGAACACAAGGCTTAGTGGTTTACCTGGTTTTACAAGACACAAAGTCTATTTAGAATAGATACCTAGGCGATATTCAAACGCAAAAAAGTAAATATGGTTTATGGTACTCACATCTTAGAATTGACCGCGTAAAGCAGCAGATCCTATTGTCATATTATTAAAGTAGGTGTATTCCTATTCGTCACATAAAAATCCCTTGTCGTGCTGTTCCGCCAGTGGGTGTAGGCCCTTAAGCGGTCATTCATGCCTTCTAAGTAAAAGTCAACTGTAGGACGCGAGTTATAAGTGGTCTTGAGTTATTTATAAACTGCTACTTTGAAACCATTACATATTGATCTGAATTTTCAATGGCGCCTTGTCACAAGCGCGTTACGCACGTACTTTAGGTCTAATTCTAGACCTTTGTAAATTCGCTAGTAGGTACAACGGTTTCATAGGTACGTCAGGTTTCGAAACGACACCTAAGTGAATGGAGATAACATAACCACAGCCTAATCTACATGGTCCTCACATGATGTGACCAAGATTCCGTCTGGTCTGGACATTAAAAGCGACAGTGATTATTTCGGCCTTTTTTCTCAGAGCAGGCTAGCAGATAGGAAACGCCGACCTCATCTAGTTTTTAAAATATGATTGACGTGTAAAAGTACTTGTACAAGCCGACTTGCAGAAATAAATTCATTTATCATCAATTAAATTGCCTCTAGAGAGCGTTAGATGTAAATCTAACACCATTTACGTGATTATTGTTTTGGGTGTTTTTCCCCCATCTAAGAAAAGCGGAAGAGTAATTATGTAGGGGACTCCTACCTGACTGAAACCACACAGGTACCTTGACACTTTTAGAGATGTCTCAGGAGTTGAACGCACCGATATACACTCGTAATCTATCTGAAACATATAAATATATCTTATATCTATGATCTTAAATCTTCTAAATAACATAATAGACTATGATGCAGTTCTCCCCGAGTTACTTCTAAGAGCATTTATTCCGGAAGGTTTATGTGTAAGATATAGCACGAAAATCTCTATAAGCGAAGCAGGTGCAGACAGTCATAAAAGCGTATTTTATTTGGACACAGAGAAAAGGCGTTTTGGTTTAACCTCGGTAGATCACCTACTTAGAACATTTACCTTTTGCTTTCATATTCCAGCAAAAAGTGGTTCCTCGTAAGTAATGTGTGCGTTAGAACGTATCTGTCATGTGTAAGAACGTTCTCGAGAGTTTTGAACAGCTGATGCTCACTTGTTTCAAAGTTAGGAACTTGCGAAGTGTAGCCACGGCTAGGCTGTCCGCAATCAACATTGATACGGTAGGTGCTGTATGCTTAGACCAAATATATATAATAAAAATAAAAAACCAAGACAGCGCTGAGAACGATACAGTGAAGCATGCCAAAACTACACCTCCGCTCTGCGCATACACGCTCACACGCACACATTTACAACCAAACTACACCTCACTAATGGCCCATTTCTATAATTTACGAATCGTTATTGGTTAAAATTAAAACTCTTGTATCTTTACTAATAATGAAGCAATGGCCACATAGCTTTGCATAGCAGACCCTTCCATTTGGAAGTAGCTATCACAGGTAAAATTTGTTTACAAATCTATTCAAATGCCCAGGTTGGCAATCAAAAATGCTAACATTGGTAAGCCGACCGGTAACCGAGCATAAGTGCACACATGTTTACGAAACCGGCTTCACTTTACTGTTGACTGCCCTCTGCCTTGTTTTTTTTATTTGGTCTGAGGGTGTATGTAAAATACGTTATATTTTACACACGTAACTGCGGGGTAATTGCGTATAACACACTATCAGTAGAAAAGACTTTCATTTTGAAAGTTCAACAATATTCATTGCGTTATTTCCGTTGCTGATCAGACACATTTTTTGAACATATGAAGCAATGGATTAGCAATTTCCTTCAAAATTACTCAGATTGTGATTGAAAGTGTGTCACGCGATTAGGGTGCAGATCAATAGCTTATACATAATAACCCTATAAAGTTTCTACTGCTGAGACACAGGCTTCCTCTCTGTGAGAGGGAGTGGGCCATAATCCACCTCGTAAATCCAGTGCGGGTAGGTTGATGTCATATTACTATGTCTTTGATTTTTTGTTTCTAGAATATGTTGGTTTCCTCACGATGTTTTCCTTTAACACTGGCTATTTTCAACATGTCCTTTCCACTGGTTCACTACGAGTATCTTCAGACCACAGCCGTTAACCTTACACAATGATTTACAAAGGTAAGTTATTACCAAATAAAACCGGCCATGTGTGAGTTGGACTCGCACATTAAGGGTTTCGTACTACCACAATATTTAACACTAGGTACATATAAAATAACGGCAAAAAAATCTCGTTTGTTCTATGGGAGGGGCTCCCATAGAACAAACGAGATTTTTTTGCCTTAAATATTTATTTTATTCTATTTTTAGTATTTGTTGTTATAGCGAAAATTTCAACTGTCTAGCTATCACGGTTCATGAGATACAGCCTATAGTGACAGACAGACAGACGGGCAGTGAGTCTTAATAATAGGGTCCCGTTTTTACCCTTTGGGTACGGAACTACCCTAAAAAGAACCTTTATGAGACGATACTTAAAAGTAGGTGCGTCCAGCGGATCCTGAAGACCAACCAGCACTGTCACCAGCACGGCTAGCATGACCACATCTATCTCTGAACAACTAAGAATATAGGTAGCTAATTATTGTACCGAAATATAATATTTATTTCTACTTATACTGACATTTCTTGACACAATTTTAGACATCGCTTCGTAGAAATCTTTCTACAATCACATCATTTTGTCATTCGTTTCTCCCGTTTCTGCGGTGGTCATGCTACGCGACTGAAGGCCATTTTTGTACTACAGCGAGACTTTTCGAAATAGTGGTACTGACACTTGGGGAAAAAGCATATTGTAACACGGTTCATTAGTTAGAGAAGTGGGTACAAAGCAGGTAGTAACAAGAGAAGTTGCTGTCATTAACAGTTCTCAAAGTTGCATGACGGCATTTCAGTAATTATGCGGTTTGAGGGCAAAGAGCAAGTCTGCAGTTGGCGCAGAAGTGATACAATTAGGAATTTGTAACTTGCTACAACGGCAGCAAAGATATTTGACTAACGGAACAACTAACTGGAGTTATTGCAAGGATATTTGGTGCTCACAATTTTGCGAGTTTAAGAGTGCGATACCGCTGGAAAGAAACCAGCTTTATAATGGTTTTTCTCTGGCTGGCCTCTTATTTTAGGTATTGAAACTCCGTACTAAGCTGGGCCAGATCAAGGAATGTTATCGATGTGCGGGCGACTGTACCTACCAGTTTTACGCATAATTTGTCTAGTGGCGAAAACAGACCAGTGACGAATTAAAAAAATACAGTGTTTTTGTTTTAACAGTTTAAACAAATACAGTTTGAGTTACAAATATAGTTTGTGTTACAAATACAGTTTGAGTTACAAATACAGTTTGTTTTACAAATACAGTTTGTGTTACAAATACAGTTTGTGTTTGGATGACCAAATTATTCCGCAAACAACCACGTTAGTCAATGTTGTTTTTACGAATATAATACCTATACTAACTTCGGTTCCCACGACCCACCCCGTCGTATCCCATCGCCTGCCCGCGCCATTACTCTGTTCTTTCTGACTTTTTTTGTTTCTGCTCAGCTCATAAGTGTCTTAGCGTGATGGTAAGTAGCCTATAGCTTTCCTAAAGAATTGGGTTATCAAACGCAAAAATATGTTTTCAAATCCGACCGGTAGTTATAGAGATTAGCGCATTCAAACAAACGAACAAACTCTTCAGCTTTATTTCGATCAATAAACCATAACTTATAAAAAAAGATGGACTCCGCGCTACGCATATCGAAAGTGAAGCACCGTGCCGATCTATGTGTGCGTGATTGACGATTGACGCTGTCGTGTCACGTAATGGCGGCCGGTTGGCATACTATGATGTAAATGTAAGCGTGAGGCGTGTTTATACAAGCGGTCCCGGCTACTTACTGTGCTTCACTTTCGATATGCGTGGCTTGGAGTCCATCTTTTTTTATAAGTCTATGCAATAAACCTGCATTTGAAACTGACTATCTGTCTTATTTCTTTATTCCATGCCTTTTGGTCATTACGCATGCACTGAGGTGGACTTCATAAGTTTTGCGCCACCTCGATCGTTTTCGACGTTTTTATGAGCCCCAACTGGCTGATAAGTGCTTCCAACTTCGCAAAATTTTTAAAGGAAAGCTTTATTTTCTGTGAAGTTTTTTTCTGGATGGCGAGTTTTTTTTGATAAATTGATTACTAATGGATGGAATGGATGGATGGTAGGTACTTAGGTGCGCCTTTTGACCGCAACATGAACAGTCAGCCTCGAAATCAACTTAGTGGCCGACTTTTTTTGACGAAATGAGCCTAATTTCACGTATGGATGGATGTTCCGAAAGAAAATTTATCCCAGCATACATGGAATAATGTAAAAAAAAATCTGTAATAAACTAGTCGATTTGAAATAACGTGTTTTCAGCTTTCATTGTGGGCATAAATTTAAATAGTTTCCGGAAACGCCAGCACACCGAATTAACCACGAACAAACAATGGTAATCATTTGTGGTTTTTGTTACACGAAAACAACAATTTCCGTACGCAAATGTACCGCAAATATGTAATTAATTGTTATTTCCAAACAAAACAATTTGGTATTGGTATTTTACTTTACTAAGTAGTGGCTTACGAATTGTAAGGTCGTAGATTCGAACCCAGGCAGGTGGTTTACTTTAATTATGTATTTTATTTCATCACCACTGCTCTCAAAACAGCGAAGCGAAATATCTTGAGAAAACCGGATTGTCCTTAAAAAAAACATCGAAGACATAATGTGTGACATCCAACAGCCTGCACTCAGTACTGAAGAAGAAAGAAAGAAAGAAAAATTGTACATATATTCTGCAAAAACAAAACGCACATTACAAATGAAAATAAATTAAAAAAGACATAAAATATACACATGTATACAACGTACTCAAAAGCCTCGTACTCAAGCTAAAAAAATGTTGACAATTTTGTCCATTGTTCGATGTCAGGTCAGGGCCTGCATGGTGGATTACGGTCCAATCCCTCTCACAGAGAAGAGGCCTGCGTCCCAGCAGTGGGAAAATTATAGCTGTTTATGCTTTTTACATATATCATCGCTCCTGTAATCTCGTGTACAGACGCCAGCATATCAAGCTACCCGAAACTGTCAAATTTTCTCAAACAACCTTGAACCTTATGCTTTAGCGATAAAGTTGAAAATCTATTAAAGAAATTTGACAGATTGCAGTAGCTTGATGAGCTGGCGTCTGTACCTTTAGTACACCCACATTTCACCAGTTAGATATGTTGAATTCCCAGTGCTATTTTACTTCACTTTTATACAAAATATCTTTATGCAAATTCTCATGACCCAAGATCCATACTTTGTGTACTAACTCTTTGTGTACTAACAAAGTAGCATAGCCTTTGGCAGCCTTATCAACTGTCCCGGTTTTGTAAGCTGTCCTCAGGGGGACGTATGTCTGGTATACTTCCTAATCTTCACGCTTGTCGCCTCAGGAGGCACAAAACATATGATAATAGGTTTTTGGGGTCGCAATAGGATAGTGTTCTTACTTTAGGTAAACATATTTTGTTCTTTAAATAAATACTCTTTCATTTAAAATACATCTTCGTTCGTTATTTGGGTTGCCTAAAAATACTCGTGTTTGTTGCAATTCTTTTTTATTGCTACGGGTAATTCAAATACTTTTTAAGTTTTTGACATTTAAAAAGTGCTGATTCTCAGCCGAGTTTGAATGACTTTTATACAACTTAGGTAAGTTTGGTAGTAATGTTATGTTATGTAAGTTGTGTTATGTTAAGTAAGTTGGACCTGCCTTAATAAAGTAAATAGATATGAACAGGAATTATCGACAGTACAACTTTTTTCGTATTCCACGTACACTAAGAGATACCTTTAGCCGCCAAAGGAATAAGAAATACATAAAATCCTTGCAAAAACAATAACACAGCTATTTAGCATTATATTGATATTAAATATGTAACACATAAATAAAATAAGGGTTATCAAGTAATTCAAGTTGTCGGTAGCGAAGCGGCCTAGCTGTGATCGAACATAATTTATTATTACGAGATTTAAATGTTTTGCATAATAATTATGGTTCTTATCGGGTTATCGCATACTGATTTATGTTCGGATAAGTTAAATAGAGATCAAGGACCTATTGGGGCTTTTTGGTCGCTTCGCACGAAATTACTCGCCCGAAACGGACGAATCAACACTTTTAAATAATATATTATTTTCTGTAGGCCATTCGCAAAAAGTTAATTTATTTGTACGGACGAGTAAAAAGCTCGAGTACTTCGACGCCTAAATATACTTTTGTTTTGTATTTATTTATAGTACTTGGTTAGTTATTCTTTTCATTTACTACTTAGTGTAAATATTTAGTTAAGAGATTATGAAAATGTTTATTAGTGGGCATAGAGCAACACAGGCCACCGGCGGACTCCGGTCCGCCGGTGGCCTGGCCTGTGTTGCTCTATGTTTGTGGACGAATTCACAACTCCAGAATTACGTATTAGGCAATTGAGACACGCGTGACGCGGTGCAAAATCAAAGACAAAGAAAACAGTTACGCACAAGACTATCATCATCATTAGATATGATTAGCAGCTTTGTTACATCCATTGCTGCATAGTGTAGTTGAAACGACCACACCTCTTCACATAAAAAAGCTTAAAATGCTATACTAAAATTAAGTATATATTTCAAAAGCAACCACGAATTTAAATAAACTCTGACTTTTAAAACCCTCTTCAGAGGACTTTTCTTACAAAAAGTGACAGATTATACGCCTCGGCTCTCGAATTGGCGTAATCCGTTCCGTAAACCACAGTTACAGATTAAACCATTTCGGGAGAAGACGTGATAAAGTTACTTTATTTATCATTGTCTACCGACGCAGGTGACGGGAACTGGCTTCAATCGACTTGGCTGCTGATCAAAGAGTATGGTTTGCTTGGGTATTCTGTGTTCGATTTTTACTTGTGGTAAGTAATAATGGATATGCAGTGTGTCAGGTTAAACGAGGGACATACTTTAAGGGAGTGTAGTACCCATGAAAATTAATAGCTTTTAATAAGAGACCAACACTGAAATCGAGAAAATAAAACCAGCCGCTCTATACATTTATGTTCGCATAACTGGACAAAATGTAGGGAACAGCAGTTTTTTTTTTCATATATCCACCCTATCGCTTTGGGATATCCTGTAATGATAGAAGTGTTGTGTTAAATAAATAAATAAATAATATTTTTGAGTCCGCCCCATATTAAATATTGTTCATTTTCATGAGTACTACACTCCCTTAAAGTATGTCCCTCGTTTAACCTGACACTGTATAATGGTTTCTTAATTATTCACACATAAAATAATATGAAAGGTAAGTCAGTTTTTCAATAACTATTTACATTTCAGAATACAATAACACCGGATTACTAACTAAGTTTGCTAGCTCGTTTTTGAACAATTAAGTACCTATTGCTGCACTGGGCCTGCGTGGTGGATTACGGCCCACTCTCTTTCACAGAGAGGAGGCCTATGTCCCAGCAGTGGGAACAATATAGGCTGATTATGTTATGGTAAGTATTGCCACCGCCTTTCTTGAAAATAATAAAATAAAGAAAAATATTTTATATAAATTGAGACTCATTAAAAATAAAACAGCCCAAGTTTGTGAAAAAGCTAGGCAAGGTGTAAAACTGATGTTTTTTATTTGATTTTTCCTCTACTTCCTATAACTATTTGTAAACTATATTATAATATTACCTTAGTAGGTATTCATAAGTTCCTTACCTAAGTAGCTCTTTTATCTGTTCTGTGGTTTTAAATATGATCTGGCAGTTTGAGTAATTTACGCGGCCTACCCAAATGCATACATATAACTCAATGCCCAAATGTCCTTTCTTTGGTATTGTTCGTCGAATCGTTGAGCTCCTCAAGTTCTGAGTTGAACTGCACGATTTTTGACAAATGCGTGCACTGACTGGACTGGTTCGCTCAATCTGTGTGGTTCTTTCCTCAAAAGACCATTTCAGACCTAATCTACATGGTCTTCACATGATCTGACCAAGATTTTGTCTGGACTTTAAAAGAGATTGTGTCCTCTAAGTTTGTTTCGGCCTTTCTTCTCAGAATAGTCAGATAGGAAACGCCGACCTCATCTAGTTTAAAAAAAAATATTATTGACGTGTAAAAGTGTTTGTACAAACCTACTTACAGAAAATTAATCATTTATCATTTATAAGGCAGACTATCTACCTATACAAATGGTTATACTGCCTTGTACCTTGAACTATTTTCCCTAAACTATTTATAGGTGACAAGATAGATCGAGACGAACATCCTTCATATTCATTGTCAAATACATTGTGTTTAGAATAACTGCTATTTATAATTTCAACACGTTCAAGGCACAGGTAACTTGGTATCAGTCACGTACTTCATGGTCTTAATTACCTGTACCTGCTAATTATACCTGTATACTTATAGGCCCCGTTGGTCTCGTGGTTGCAAGCGCGACCGCTGAGCGTGGGGTCCTGGTTTCGATTCCCATGCCAGGCAAAGTCTTATTGGGTTTTTCCATAAGTTTAGAGTTTGGAAGTTGGTGGTGTGATACCCCGTGCCTCAGACGGATTGCCGTTACATTGGACTATGAGAGTGACGAATGAGGTAGTGCACCTGTGTCTGCGCGCACACTTGTGCAGTATAAATATCTCCCGCGCCGAAGGCTAGTCTCCGTTGAAATTTTTTTTTCACAGCAATGTAGGCAATTTTAATGGGTTTGCTATCCCATGTTTTTTTTTAATAAAATGCGTTTAGACAACAGAATAATTGCTACCCCTGATAAAATATAGCAATGACAAAAATAAATTGTACTTACTTCACTGAAAACAACACTTTTAAACACAATAATATTTTTTTCACGTACGATAAAAGTTGCGTCGGCTTACTGTTCCGCCATTTTTGTTTCTAGAATGTCACACTTTCTGCAGTGGCGCTGTTTTACGATTACCAAAAAGTATATGAAATTAAAAATAGATGTCGTTATATGAAAATTTCGAGAGAGTCGACTATCCGAATTTGCGCAACTATCCGATATACGGTGCCTTTCCCCTACTATTATTTGCTACTTTTGCTCATCATCAAATAAATTAAAATCACTTTTCCTGTCTTTTGTGAACGTCTTGTTCTTTTAAAATACGCAACGGATCTTCCTATCTCTATTTTGATTTTTGTTGGAATTATGAACATTCAGTAACTATGACTGCTTCTCGTATTTTTCTTTAAAAGAATATGTTCAAAGGTGGATTGAAGATACTGGGGAGATCTTTAATAATGTTCTTTGAAATCGCATTCATCCTCAAAATTTTCAAGAGTTATATGTATTACAGTTTAATCAGTTCACTACTTTAAAAAAAACCGGTTTTTTATTCAAAGAAAACTTATTCTTTACTGTGAATGATTTAGAAAGGTTTATGTTATTAACAAAATCTTTTCTTGGAGTTTTTTTTTAAAGAACAACGATAAAACTATTCTAAGTGCCTCTGACAGTTTTGGTACGTGTTAAGTGTCACAGAAAATAAACTATAGTCTTTTATTTACTACTATATTCCGCCCGCGGCTTCGCCCGCGAGGTATGTCGATAAAAACTATCCTATATCCTTCCCTGGTATGCAATCTATCTCTCTGCCAATTTTTATCGAAATCCGTTTAGTGGTTTAGGCGTGAAAAGGTAACATACAGACAGACAGACAGACAGAGTTACTTTCGAATTTATAATTATTAAGTATGGAAGTATGGATAGTATGGATGTTACCACGACACGCGGGCGAAGCCGCGGGCAGAAGCTAATTATGAATATAGGAACAAAATTTCTAAAAGTTTTGTATTGTCTACCGCAGTGACCGCGTCAACGCACCGCGCGTTGACGCGGTCGACGTGCGGTACTCGTTATCATTGTTTATATTTAACATGCAGAAAACTCAAATCTTCGAATTTATCTGACTTCTGGAGAGCAGTCTCTCTCCATGCAGGTATTTGCCATTTTCTCATAGCAGGTACTAAAATTTTGTTATTAAAAGATTTAATTCATATTAACATACCCTACCATAGTTACAGAAAATGGAATATAATTTTCTTCCCATATAATTCACACATTATATAGCAATGATGTCATTTTTTCCATAAAAAAAATGGCGCTGTGTCGTAATAAAAGAAAAATATATTGCATCGTGAGGATTTCTGAGAATTAGGGGCGGTAATGACAGAGATGTGTTGGTTAGCAAATGCAGGCTATTAATCAAGGGTGAAGGGCGTGAAAGTGAAAGATACTGGGGCTAGTAAGTAAGAGGAGGGCACATAAAAAAAACCGTCTTTCAAATGCTGTAGTTAAAAACATAATTTGAGCGAACATTCATTCAAGTTAGAACAAAATGATTGAGAAAAGACACTTCTCCACAAATGTAAATGAGGCTGACTTGAAAAATTAGCTGCTGAAATAATTATGTCATTTTTATTTAGAAATTTATTTTATGCCATTTATTTATTGGCTTTGCCCACTGTCAGTTGCCTTGGATTTCGAATTCATAATTATGAGATTTCGATTTCAGCTTTATTTTTTAATGTTTGGTGTTTTAGGAGCTATTTTTTGTTTTAGTTTTCCTCTAGGTTTCATAAAATAAAAAAAACACCTAAAGAAATTAGTAGGTACGGGTAACTGTGCTAAAAAAATGCATTGATGAACTGGAATTTATAAGTAGTATTTTTTTCCAATGGAAAGTGGTTTTCGTTGCCCCAAAAGGAGGCCGGGTATAAATTGCCCACGCTGCATCTGACGCAAACGAAAAAAAGTAAAGTAAAACCTCAAGAGCCCTTCTTTTGCGTAAAATATGATTTATTACTCGTTTTACTGCATTGTAGTTAAATCGTTTGGAAATTTTGTTTCTATGTAATTTGTGGATAACGCGCAACGAGTTTAAAAGAAGGGGGGAAATTGTGTAACACACTATAAGTAGCATTTTGACAGTTAAACAACATTCATTGCGTTATTTACATTGTTGAGCAGGCACATTTTTCGAACATATGAAGCAATGGATTAGCAATATCCTTTAAAATGATTCAGATTGAGATTGATAGTGTGTCACGCAATTAACCCTGCTGAATAAAAAAAAAAACGCTTAACTTTCTTTTAGGTTTCATTTGTAGGTACAGACGCCAGCATATCAAGCTATCCTAATCGGTCAAATTTTGCCAATCAACTTTAAACCTTATAGGTACTCTAGCGATAAAGTTGGCAATCTATTAAAAAAATTTGACAGATTGTAGTAGGTTGATGTGCTGGGGTCATGTACTATTATAAAGTTTTTAATTAATGAATTCCGCATTGGGAAACACTTTGAGTTATGCGGGCTTCAAATCAAATCTATACATGTCTTACTATGTGTCTGTAGAACACCCTTATCTAATATAAATATTTTTTTGGACAACTTAAACAAAACACTAAAACTACAACATGAAAAAGTATTATTGTTATATTATTTTCATTATTGTTGTTATTATTTTATTTATTTTTTTTCCCCAAGAATTTTAGTTTACTACAAAATAAATAAACTGCATGTTCCTTAAATCCGAGCGAACATAACAAATCGAAAATCATAATCTGAAGCGGTAAAATAAAAACTCACTGTGAAACTCACTGTGTCCTTACTGTTAAAGGTGTATCGCAATATGTTGGAGCTGGAATACAAATAGGGTACAGTTTTATAAAGTAGGGGTGAACCAGTTGGGACTCAACCCACAGGTTGAATAGAAACGGGATGTAACTTTTGGGTTGGAGGAAAATAATAGTTTTTGGCATAAATAATATCAATAATGACTGAAGATTAGCTGGAGAGGCAACACACAATCCTTTGTGTCCCACACACTTGTGTGCAGTATTACTAACAGTAGTCTATAAGAACATTGTTACTAACAAAATGGACACCATGGTCTGAATTAAAGTATTTATTATTATTCTTATTTTACAAGTTTACGAGTAATAGTCGATCAACTTACATTTGCAGTTGCAATGTATTGGAGAACATGATTTTTAACTACAATGCTATGTTTGTTCTTGGGATAAATTTATTCCAACGACGATACTCTTTATTGTCCGTGGTTTGCCACGCACAAGGCCCGTTTTTTATATTTTAAGATCTATGAGTAGACTCAATGCCCAATGTTGAGTTTCCATTCAGCCGTTTTTGTACTGGTTCAATAAATCAACGGGAGAAATGAATTACTGACCACACATGCCATTACAATTTCTATTCAAGCCAGTAAGGGTCGCAAAAAAATCAAAACGCAGGCTTATAATTCTGTGCACATAGTAATTCGATTGTACCCTCGTCATTACGGGTCTATCTCGTCCCGATCTGGGGCGACTTTGTTAGCCGAATTTAAACGCTATTCAGCTCTAAAGGTCACATCATACAATCCGGGTGCAAGACGATAATATTAGGTCCCTATTTTTGACACACATTATTTGGAGAAGTGTGGCAGCGAATTGTAAGCTATGAATCAATATATTGAAATGTAAGTATATCGCATAGGTAGATGTTGAGAGATGTTGTGTTTTTAGATTCCATACACAAAAAGGAAAATGGCACCTTTATAGGATCAGTTCGTAGTTCCTCTCTCTGTCTGTCAGTAAATAAGTAGGTATATAGGTCTACGGTCTCTTCAAGCTCTAAAAAATCATCAAGCTTCTAAATTAGGGCAATTCATGCAACATATTTTGATACTCGCAAATAGAACCTGTAGGGTACTTCCCGTTGACATAGAATCATGAAATTTGGCAAGAAGCAAGGTAAAGGAAAACGACCAAAAATCGTTAATTTCCAGTTTATCACAATTTTTGTTTTTTTTTTTCGAATTACCAACTTACATTTGCATTTTCTATTCAATAGATAGATGGTTCATCTATTGATACAAAAAGTGCATAATAATATCGATACCTCTGGGCTAAATGTGCTATACGCCCTTTGAACCCAGAGGTATCGTTATATCGGACGTATAGGTAATGTTATCACAAAAGCATGGTGTGGTCGAGCCCTTAGTCCGCAATAATGCTTATAAAATTTCTTCGATAATATGCCCTTCACTGTAACCTTTTATTTTTTGTCAGTCGACCGCTTTTCTATAAGGTTCTTCTTTTTCAGAAACTAAATAACGTAAGTACATTTATTCCGCTATTGAAGTATTACAAGAATTTATAGGTACCTTTGAGCAGTGGTGACCAAGTGGTAACGGGGTCGTGGGTTTGAACGCAGGCAGGCGCTTTACCTACTTTGTGTAAATAATTTCATCACCACTGCTGCTCTCAAAACGGTGAAAGAAAACATCGTGAGGAAACCGGCATGTCCTAAATCCAAACTGGGCCCGCGTGATGGATTACAGCTCATTCCCTCTCTAAGAGAGGAGGCCTGTGTCCCAGCAGTGGGAGCATTATAGGCTGATTATGCATAGCTTATAGGTAGTTGGCGTAAAGAATAATGAGAAAAAAAGAGTGTGATAGCTGTAAGCTAAATTTATTCTATAAACAATATCAAAATTGCTACAATCTGCTTAGATTGTAGCAATTTTGATATTTTTTACTTTTTACTAAAGACCCACAAAACATGACTCCTCACCGAAACAATTATTGTTTCTCAGAAGATTTACTCCAGCTGTTGGCATTTAAGCAGTGAAGAAGAGTTGCCAATGTAATAAATTGGTCGGAGTCAAGTTATAAATTACTTGTAGCACACCAGTGGAACACTAGTTTATTTCTAATATTAGAGCTTCGAATGTAATCCTCTGTGTTTATAGGTCTAGTTGGAAACTGCTCGTAGATAAAGTTTTGATTTAAATTGTGTTGCTGGTATAGGTTCTGACTGACTGACTTCTTGACAATTCAAAAGTTTTGAGTTTGAGTTGCCGAAATATTTGTAGCACGTGCATACAAATTGTTCATACTTTAAGGGAGTGTCATGAAATAAAAAAAAGCAGTGGGACCAACTCTGAAACATATATAAAAAAAAAACATGAATACTGCGCACCCTTAAAGTAGTTACCTATGTCCTCCTGTACATCTGTAGAGTATTAATGCATCTGTTTTACAAAAAAATAATATCATTCAAATTAATTAGTTATCTAAAATCGATATCTAATTGAAAAGCATATAACTATTTTAAAGCACAGGTTATGTGTAATCATGACTTATGAAAGGCGGCTTCTGACCAATAATTGAATAATGCAAGTTCTGTGCACATAATCGAATTAATGTTTGATTTGTAACAACGCACCAAACTAAAACACACATACCTAATTATGTAAAGTAAACTAGTTAATTATTCTCTATTAACGTCTTGTGCTAACAACATTACGTTCACAGCATATTTACATTTTAACTCGTGCGTGAAATCATTGCTGATATTTTGAGCTAATATTGCATACCATTCTATTAAATTTTTTGAGGTTCTGGCTCCATCGGTAACGTTCAATGATTTTGCCAATGTCAAGATATGAGAAAGCAATGATTGTAAACTGTTACACAACTATTGATCAGTGTTTGTAGCGGTGTCATTCATGGATCCCCATGCTAAAAAAGGACAAAAATGTTTTATTACACACCCCATCACTAGAAGCTACCGCACCGTAGGTGCTCAAACGGGAATAAAGTTGAATATGTTTTATTGTTTGCGTTTGAGCACCACGGTAAATTATTGATTAGTGCTCAAATGGGAATACCTTTTGTGGTCCATGCATAGGTGCTCTAAAAATAGGTGCTCAAACGGGAATACTCCAGCATTTTTGGTAAGTAGATGTAAAATCTCCATACAAAACTGTCATACAGAGATATGAATTGTTTTATGATTCTGCCAAAGTGGCCTTTTTAGGCCCACAAATCTGTTGGACTTGAGATTCAGTCAAGCAGAAGTTATTGTCCCTAGCCACACACACAGTAAACCAGTTGGTCCTATATCTTCAGTAACGGTCTAACTTGTCTCCAAAACTAGCCATTTAATATATCGTTTGAACGCGGTCTGCGTCTAAATTGCCTCACTGCTAAACGTAGTGTTTGTGGATAGGTACCTATATCATACCAGCCTATAATTGCCCTACTGCATGGGAAAGGTCAGACAGAAGGTACGAGTATTGAACATCAAGCGTGCTAAAGACGGGTTGGTGATCTCAGACTTATATTAAGTACCAATAAGACCATGTTTTTCCTCCACTGATGTCAGTCAATAATATCAAAGATAAACTTGCCCGGATTTAAAAGCACCACCTCGTGCCTGAGAGTTGAGGTCTTAATCACAGGGCAGGATATATCGCTCGGGCCTGCGGACGGCGAGTAATGGGTAGCTCACCGTCCGATCAGGAACAGGCCCGTGCTGGACGGCGCGTATGTGTTCCACGCGCGCCTCAAAGAGATGTCAGCATCAAAGGAGGGGCCCGTCAGCGCCGAAGCCCGCCGGGGCAGCGGGATTGTCCGAAAGGGTTACCGCTACCCCGGAACATAAAGGGCTAAGGAAGAAACACGGATGGGTTTTAGTCAGTAAGAGTCTGACACTCCCTTACGCTCACCCAGAGCTGGAGGGGTCATTTGATGATTTCGCATTTGCAATTGCAGGATGTATCAAACATTTTTTTTGGCTCAACTGTTTTTCATAACATCTAATGTCGCTCATAAACTTTATTAGCTATTACTTGTAATCGTAGTCTTTGTTTCACTATCGCGTGACATTGTCACATTGCACTCCGTTCCTTTAAGTTCCCTCAACCCTCCATTTCCTCTGGGATCTCGTGTCCGTGTACACTATTCAGTAGATGAGCAAACCCCCGGGCCTTTGACATATGAATAGTGTATCTACAAGATTTTAACGAGATGTCGTCACACCGTAGTGTACTTTGTAAACTTATCAGCTGTATTTTTTCATATTAATTTGTATCGACAATGGATTGGAAAAATCCATAGAAATGTAAAACATATATCTATGGAACAATCACTTTACCCTAAAGATGTTTTACGCCTTTGCTAGAGATACATGCATGAGGTCTAAAATGTCAGCTTATTAATATCATCGACACGATAGAAGAACTACAACCCCACCCACTGTAAGAAATTAAAAAAGACAATGTTTTCCTAACTGACTTCGGTGTACGTCATAACAGAATGGAGGCATACTACCGGGTGATGAAATGAATGTCTTTATTTAACTCGAGCTCACGCTTAGAAAAAGAATGAACGTTTTAGCTTACTTACCTAATAATGAGCTGTGTAGGACGTCTCAGTCCTAATGAGGGCACAGAGCCGATAAAAATATATATTGTGAATTTCGTAGAAATAATTCAATAGGGATTACACATAAGGCACTAAATGTCCTTTGTGCAGTTTTTACTTGTACATACATAGTATTATCCTTGTAAATAATGGTGCTGGAAAAACTGTCATTATAATAAAATAAATTCTGTATCAATGTGATAACTGCGTTTCGTCAAATGAAGCAATGTATATAACTAGCTGCACCCCGCGGTTTCACCCGCATAAGACCTCGATCCCGTGGGAATATCGGGATGAAACGTGGTCTATATGTTAATCCAGGGTGTCAGCTACCCAAATTTGATCAAAATTGGTCCAGCCGTTTGAGCGTGAAGAAGTAACAAACATGTAAACACACAAACACACACACACAAACTTTCGCCTTTTATTATTAGTGTGATAAATAAACAACACACTACCATTTTTCCCCTCACTAAAACTTTAGTGTAACAACAAATGAGCCTGCATACATGGTGGTGAAACGAATTTCATTCAACTTGAGCTCGCGTTTGGCAAAAGTGTAAACGTTTTAGCTTGCCTAATAATGAGCAGTGGTGGGGGTGTTTGTCTTAACGAGGGTAAAGAGTGCTACTCATTACTGTTGAACAGACAGACAGTGCTGTTGAAAGATGATTGCTGTTTTTGTTTCTGTGTTCCAAGTATGTATGAATGGTGTAGGGTAGGTGTTACAATACGTACCTCTTCGTTGTAATATCTAAGTGAAACGCCGGTTAGAGTGTCACTAGTTTATTTGGCATTCTTAATTCAAAAAGCTTTCACATTATTACTAGCCAGCAACAACTGTAAAAACTTTGTACATCAATCATTCAATCGTAATTGTTATTTATTTTAACCTCTGCCTGTGGCTATGTAATAACAGCCGCACGGGTCTATCGATTATGTTAAGCTACGCGTGCCGTGGTTGGTCCGTGGATGGGTGACCATCTTCACATACCAAGACCCTTCCATGCCTCGGAAAGCACGTCAAGCCGTTGGTCCCTGCTCTCATTCGTAGATCTTTTACAGTCGTTATGGGTCGTCAGTAGCCCGAAAGTCTGACAACCAGTCTTACCAACAGTAACTGGGTTATAGAGGTCAGATAGGCAGTCGCTCCATGTAAAATACTGGTATTTAGCTGCATCCGGTTAGACTGGAAGCCGACCCCAACTTAGTTGGGAAAATTCTATACAGAAGCTTATAAACAAAAGTGGAGGCAACACTCTAAATAACTAATGAAGAAGACTGTGGTCGGACAATCTCTTTCCAATATACACACAGAAGAACGAGATAGTGATATGTGTTTTCTTTGTCATATATATGTATTATATTTAGAAAGAGTATGTCCGACCACAGTAGGTAGTCTTCACTTAGGTATTTAAAGTGTTGTCTCGGAGTCGGGTTAGTTACACCATTTATAAATCAAGAAATGCCAAACCAATTTTTGTGATATTTTTGTTTGATTTGTCTTTGCCCAGAACAGCAGAATTTATTAAGACATAGGAAAAAAATAACAAAAATAAATCTGAGGGCGTACGACGTTCGCGGGGTCAGCTAGTTGTCAATAATGTAGGGCCTTTTATAAACTGTCCTTCCAAATACTTTACGAATCGTGCCGACCAAATTTCGGTCATAGCGGCCAATCTCAACGGAGATTAGCCAGAGTACGCAGGACATATTAAAATGCTCAATTAGTATGTTTGCGTACAGTTACACTCCTTGTTCCTTTACTCTCATAGTTTGATGGGACTGCCGACACAACCGGAGTGAGTTGAGACGCAGGAGCAACTGCTTTATGTGCTTTACGAGGCACGGGGGTGTCACATCGCCAACTTCCAAATACTGGGTAAAAAAAACCCTAATGGAACAACCCAGTAACTCTTTGCCTGACATGGTAGTCGAACCCAGGACGCCACGCTCAGCAGTCGCGCTTGTGACCATGAGACCAACGGGGCAGTTCATAGTTCCTAGTTTCATTATATTATTCGCTATATCGTTCTTTAGTATGCAATATTTTCTTTGTTTGTACAAGGCAAATGCTAAACAACCATGCATTAGTTTTATAGTGTTCTCCGAAAAGTAATGAAACATTTATAGGGACACGAGTACTATTGACTTTCTAATAATCGTATGAGGTTCAGTGTGTTAGATCCTGGCTTGGTGACTACGAGTATAAATACTAGGCCTTAGGGTTACCGTGTTTATAAAAGGTTGTTAGAATAAAACATTAGATAATTATAGTGTTGTGATGTTAGGCTGTAAAGTGGCTCTTTTTACCATTTTCATCGCCTTCGTCTTCTGGTTTTGTCGATGGTAATCTTTTTATTGTGCCCCCGGTCTACTCCTTGATATACATGTTGATTGCGGCATCAGTGGCATTCTTCAGATCATCCGAGGTGTAGTTGTTTTCACCTCCAAAGAACTGACAATATTAGCACCGAGTTGGATGCAAATTTTTCCAGTTTTGGTGTGTTAATAAAGATGGAATTATACGCAGAAGTAAGTGTGGCCTATGGGAATGTGGCACGTGACATAGCTTCTGTCTATATTCACTAAAAAAGTCATGATCAGTCAATGAAAACATATTGTTGAAGAACAAAAAAGTTGCGTAGTCGTAAAAAAAAATATTCCCTCAGTTACATTTTATCAGGAACAGCTAGGCCAGAGGTAAATACATAAAAAAAAAACTAACCTGACTCCGCCTAATCTATAACTAACACCTTTTTTTTTTTTTTTTTTTTTTTTTTTTTTTTTTTTTTTTTTTTTTTTTTTTTTTTTTTTTTTTTTTTTTTTTTAGGATGGGAAATCATCAAATGACCCCTCCCGCTCTGGGTGGAGCGGAAGGGAGTGTCAGACTCTTACTGACTAAAACCCATCCGTGTTCCTTCCTTAGCCCTTTATGTTCCGGGGCAGCGGTAACCCTTTCGGACAATCCCGCTGCCCCGGCAATCTATAACTAACACCTCAAGTCATGAAATTGCTACCGCCTACCGCTATAGCTTATCACTCACCACACCCCTAAATACATTCAAGAGGGCAAACGTTTCGTGATTAAAATATGAATATTGATTCTGTAAGTAATGTCCCGTTTTCAACCGCTATTTACGTCAATTCCAATAACTGGCACGGACTCGAACCTTGTACAGTCCACCACAATTCCAGTGTAACAAATTGACTAAAAAAAACGCCTTTATGTCGTAACAGTAGCCGCCTGTTTGTCATACAAGTGTTACTACTATATGTGGTTGACTGTACTCAGTGGTAGACTTTTAAAAACAGGTGGTAATTTGGCTAACATCGTATCGTGTACTTAAATAAAAAATGGCCGATAAGTACCTTTATACTTACTAATATAATTTCGGATTAGATTTTTTTTCGTAAACTTATATTGAAGATAAGATTCGGTATTTTATTATTTTCGGTTTTTTTTTATTATTTTTTTTTTCCGTTTCGTTTTCTTTTCTTTTGTAAAAATTGTCTTGCTATTTTTTAGGAATGTCTATGAGTTTTTGTCGATGTTTTATTTGGTTGTTTAATTACACAAAAAAAATAAAATCAATAAGTAATCTGCTAGCTATATTATACCAACGTGCTTTTGGGTCTCCGCTTAGAATATAAAGTTCCATCTCTTTCTACTTCATTTATGAGTAACGTGAGGTAAGATTTATGCTACAGGCTGCAGCTAAAATAAGTATCAGTTAACCCTTGGTCAAAAAGTTATGAGCCTAAATAGAAAGTCTCATCTCTTCTTAAGACCAAGGGTTAACATATTTAACTTCGCGCGCAGACAAGCCATGGTGTCTCGCGGCGAAGATGGCGTACCGACGCCTCCGATGTTTGTGTCTTCGAAGTATGCACTCCCATGCCGTTTTGTGGAAATAAACTACTATAAATTAAGCTACCGGCCCACCAACACTTCTTCAAAGAGAACTTACTGCTGGTAAAACAAACTTAGTGCTGGTAAAACAAACTTAGCTCTGGTAAAGTACAATTACTCCGGTCTTCATCTCGAAGGAAGGCTGTTCATAGGTACTACAACCGAGCCTTAAATGAGATTCCACAGAACTATTTGTTTTGTAACTTCTAACGAAGCTTTCTAGCATATTTTAAAACAAATAGTTTATGTTTTATTGCACTGAAAGACAGTCTTAATGACGTAACACTTCTGCATACCCCCCTTCGGGACTACAGTTTCTCATGGTTCATCATCATCTGCCTAGCCTTTTAGTCTAAACGGATGCAGCTGAATACCAGTATTCTAAATGGAGCGACAGCCTATCTGACCTCCACAACCCAGGTAGGTACAGCACGATACCCTTTGGTAAGACTGGTTGTCAGACTTTCGGGCTTCTGACTACCGCAACGACTATCAATGATCTACGAATGAAAAACAGGCCCAACGGCTTAACGTGCTTTCCGAGACACGGAGGTGTACACCCATCCACGAACCAACCTCGGAGTAGCTTAACCTAATCAAGCGACGTGTGCAGCTATTATAACTGAAGACGTGTGAAGGTAAACAATTTATCAAAACAACCTCTTCCTAAAACGGATTCAACAGATTTTAATACTGGATTATTGAAAAACTAGAGTACCGTAGTCCCCGATTCCTCAAAGCCTCGGGTGAACTGATCCAATTATTTCCTTTAACAATTCCTGAGGAGTAGAAACGTTCCCTTTGATTTAATATTGCCTCTACTAATATTGGTATTGCGAACCGTTCATTTTCTGAAAGGAATACGTTATTTTGAGTATCATTATCTTTATGTGAGATAATATGCATGTGTTTGTCTGTTAGTTTAAGTTTTTTTTCTGTTTCTGTTAAAGGCGATTTTATTTTTTACATTTACTAATTATGTAAGTAGATCATAGGGTTTTTTTTAATAACGTTTTTTTTTTAAACAAATTCTTATATTACTCATATAGGTCGCTGATGACGACATTTCCATTTTGTTCAGTAGATTATTGAAAGTATTGAAACCAATGAGGGGAAATCGAATGCAAAAAGCGGCCAAGTGCGAATCGGACTCGCACACGTAGGGTACCACCGTAATATTAACCACAACTTTTTTTTTTACAGTTCTTGTAGATATGGGGAATTGGGGACCCTTTTAATTTTTATGTTTATTTTTTGTTCTTATAGCGGCCATAGTAGTATAGCGGTATCTACAAAAGCCACATGCAAACTACGCGTCATACTGACGTCACACGAAATCCTGCATCTCGCAATCAGAGTTTACCGCTAGGCCCGACATGAATCATCGGGCAGTTGCCCGCCAGACACAACACCCGTCTGGACGGAGGGTCCTCCCTTTTCTATAGAGTATGAGTGAACTTTACACCCTGTTCCTCACAAATCTCAAATAAAAAATAAAATGCGTCCGTTTCGTGTCCGTTAAAATTTGGAATCCAAGGAAAGCGATTCAATCATAAACTCAAGAAAGAAAGACTCATCAGGCTGCATGTAACCTGAACCCTTTGTATTTTAATTTAATAATTTATTTCAATTTAATTTTAATTTATTTTAAATATTTTTTTTTTTTATTTCAAGTTCATTTAATTTCTTTATATTTTTAATTTATTTTCAATTATTTATTTAGATATAATTTTAAGTTATATTCAATCATTTGTTTCGATTTTTATGTTACCTACTAAAATACATAATTAATCTCCCCATGACTAAAACAGTTTTAAGAAAATGTACCTAATGCTAACAAAATATGGACATTTAAATAGTCTGAATTAATCTTTTTTTTTTTATGAACGGCCGTGATGATATTATATATTAGGTCCTTACATATGAAATTGGCGTTTTGTACGGGAGAATATAAAGTTTTTTTTTTTTTGTAAAATATATTTATTTAATCAAAGTATGCACCGTTGTTATCTATGCACTTTTGCCATCTCATAGGTAGTTCATTGATCCCTGTACTAAAAAAACCATGGGGGCGAGAATCAATGAACTCTTTGAAGGCGGTTTAGACTGCCGCATCGGAGTTGAATTTTTTTCCTTGTAAGAAGTTGTCCAAATTCCGGAGAAAATGGTAATCTGTTGGAGCAAGGTCCGGGGAGTACGGTGGATGTCGCAGGCATTCCAATTGTAGCTCATCTGACTTAGTGGTTGTTTGTTGTGCAGTGTGTGGTCTTGCGTTGTCGTGAAGCAGCAGTGGCCTAGAGCGATTGACCAATCTCGGTTGTTTAGCAGCTAGTTCTTCCTTCATGGTTTGCAGTTGCTGACAATAGATATCTGCCGTAATCGTTTGGCCAGATTTTAGAAAGCTGTAGTGAACGACACCAGCGCTAGCCCACCAAACACTCACAAGTAACTTTTTCTGAGTCAATTTTCGTTTAGGGCAGGATTTGGCTGGTTCTCTAGGGTTCAGCCATTGCAACGAGCGCTTCCGATTATCATACAGTATCCACTTTTTATCACAAATAATGATTCGATTTAAAATCCCTTCATTATTGTGTCGGTTGAGCAAAGTAACACAGCAGTTGACGCGTGTTTGCAAGTTCGATTCACTCAATTCATGAGGTACCCATCGTTCAAGTTTTTTTACTTTCCCGATTTGCTTCAAGTGGATTAATACAGTTTTATCACTTACCCCGAAGCCTGCAGCTATCTCTGAAGTGCTTTGTGATGGATCCGCTTCCACAATAGCCTTTCATTCTTCATTTTCCACTTTGGTCTCCGGCCGTCCGGGTTGGTTCTGAAGGTCCAAATTTCCAGAACGAAAACCAAAAACGTATCGTGCTTTCACACACATCATTAATCCTTCGAGCTATTTCTGCAGCACTGGTGCCACGGTAGAACTCGTACTCGTAAATATACCGATATTTCATGTTTTCCATTGTGCGGTAATAAGCGACGCCGAAGAAAAAAATAATGAGAAAAAAACAAATGAATGACTGTTTTCAAAACTCAAATGTACCAGCTAAATGAATTTATAAATTTGAAATTGGAATTCTTAACCAAAGATGAGATATTTCAGATCAAAGTGGTCAGTACGACAAAACGCTAATTTCATATGTAAGGACCTAATATTAGGGGTGCACGTTGAAGAGCCTCCTCGTGGCGCATCCTGGGCAACGTCGGCCCCAATTGCCCACCAGGTTTGGGTGGACAAGTGGGGCGGGCGGCTAATCTTCAACAGGCGGGGAAAGGTCACGGTTCCAATCATCGATCATCCTTGATGGTCGGTGAAGGGAACCGGGCTACGGACGGACGGTCATGCGTCCACTCCTCCTCTGCTTACAGAGGAAGGTGAGTGGGCGTAGACCGTCACGAGGCGGTTCACGCCGCTAGACCCACTACAGAGTGGGTGGTGGAGGGTGTCCCATGCCCGCGCTGCGTCTGTCCGGCATCCGGCGGCAGCGTGGGGACGCCGGGGCGGCGGTTGGTTTTGCCCAGCCGTCGGCCACCCCGTAATCTTGAATTCAAGACCGGGGGTCCGGGCCACTGAGGCTCGGGCCGCGAGGTAGACAACCTCTATAAAAAATTACCCCAATCCCAAGGTCTAGCGTGCCGAGGGGATGAATGGCCGGAGGGAATCCGGCCGTTAGCGCAACAAAAGGGACCTCACCCTTCAAAAAAAGAAACAAAAAATATGGACAACACAGACGGGAAAAAACTACCCCAGGTCGGTACCAGCTGCTCAGCAGCTGGAGAATCCGGCACGTTCCCTTTGGGAACGTCAAGCCCCCATTCGTATTCTGGGGGGGGCAACGAATGTGTTCCGTTTGCCAATGGCAACAAGAGCCGAGGAGGCTCCTGTCCTTCAGAGGACCAAAGTATGTCCGACCAGGACTCGCGCGGACGCTCCAAATTCTGGAGAAAACGTCCGCGCGAGGAAGACTCGGACGAAGCGGGGTCAACAGGTCCAACCGCGAACGAGGAGAAGGAGTCGGCTGCGAAAGTGCCGACGGCGAGGAGGGGCCGAGGTCGTGCGGTGCAACACGAGTGTGTGGCTCGCTTTAAGCGGCCCAGCACTCCGGGACCCGGTGGGGAGAGCGACGCAGAGAGGCATCGCTCTGGAGAGACCGGCCGCAGAGTGGCCCTCTCGGAGTCGTCAGGCGGTGAGTCGGACACCGCTGGCGGCTCTGAACAAGAGCGAACGAGGTTTGCGGAGGTCGTGGCAGCCGCAATTAAGAGTGTGGCCTTGAAGAGGCTTCAGACCTCTAAAGACAAGGCCATATCCGCTGCCACGGCCTCCATTTTGGCGGCAGCTGAGGCGGCTGGCTGCGTCGGTCCTCCGGCCGGCGAAGTGGCCGAGGTGAGGGCGGAGGTCGCCCGCCTGACGGCCGCCATGGAGCTTCTCCGGAAGGAGAATGAGAGGCTCCGGGCGGACCTGGCCGGCCTGAGGGGTGCCGGCAGCGCGCAGGCAAGGGAGCCATGCCGGCCCGCCCCGGTGGAGAACCAGGTCCTGGACCTGGTTCGGCAGGAGTTGGCGGCCTTCCAGGCGCGGTTTTCCGTCCTGGAGGGCATAGTGTTGCGCCCCCCCCTGGCGGGCAGGTCGGCCCCGGCAACAAGGGCGGCCTCGTACGCGGCAGTTGCGGCGGCAGCTGCTGCCCCTCAACCCGGGCCGTCTGGCCGGGCCCAGGCGCCGGCCAAAATGGCGTCGGTTGGCGGAGCCCCGGCGGCGGCAAAACCGGCGTCGGCTGGTGGAGCCCCGGCGAAGCTGGCAAAACCGACTCCGGCTGGGGTAGCTCCGGTGACGACCGGACCGGCGCCCGCCGGCAAAAAGAAGAAGGGCCGAACGGCAAGGGAGGTGGGGGCCCCAGTTCCTTCGCCCCGCCCTCAAAAATCTCCCACTTCTTCTCCCACGACCGACGCCGAGTGGCAGGTGGTCGGGGAAAAGAAGAAGGCGGCCAAGGCGGCAAGGAAAAAAGCGCAACGGAGGCGTCGCAGAGAGCGAGCCGTCGCAGCCAGACTGCGCGCCCCAAAGACCGCGGCTGTAGTAATCACACTGCAGCCGGACGCGGTCAAGAGGGGTGTGACGTACTGCGACGTGCTCACAAAAGCGAGAGGGACGGTCGACCTCCAAGCGCTGGGGATCACCGGGGGCCTCCGGCATAGGGTGACCGCCACTGGCGCCCGCATGCTGGAGATCCCCGGCTCGACGAGTGGCCCCTCCGCAGACGCTCTAGCTGAAAAGCTAAGGGCGTCCCTTAATGCGGAGGAGGTGCGTGTCTCCAGGCCCATGAAGTGTGCAGATATGCGCATTATGGGCCTGGATGACTCCGTCACGGAAGGGGAGGTGGTAGCCGCCGTCGTCAGGACGGGAGGGTGTCTGGCCGACCAGGTTAAGGCGGGCACCTTACGTCCTGACGTTTCGGGTATGCGAACCGTAACGGTAAGCTGCCCCGTGACGGCGGCCAAAACCATTGTGGAGGGCCGAAGGCTTCTGGTGGGCTGGGTGTCAGCGCAGGTGAAACTGCTGGAGCCCAGACCTCTGAGGTGCTTCCGATGCCATGTGGGGCACCACGTTGGCATCCAGTGCACCTCAGAGGACCGCACCTCGCTGTGCTTCCGTTGCGGTCAGCCCGGTCATAAGGCCGGCTCGTGCAGCGCCGCGCCGCACTGCGTCGCGTGTGCGGCTGCTGGCAAGCCGGCCGATCACCGGGCTGGGAGCAAGTCCTGCGCTCCACCCGCCGGATCCAGAGGAAAGGGCAGGCCCTCCGCCGCCACCTCCACCTCCGCCGTCGCCGCCGCCACCGTCGCCGCCGCCACCTCCGCCGTCGCCGCCGCCACCGTCGCCGCCGCCACCGCCGCCGCTGCCTCACAAGAGGCCCGAGAGGGGACTGTAATGGAGGAATAATAGCTCCATTACGTCTCCTCCAGGCGAATATCAACCACTGCGCCTGCGCTCAGGACCTGTTGCTCCAGAGCGTGGCGCAGTGGTCGATTAACATCGCCGTGGTCGCTGAGCCGTACTTTGTCCCGCCCAGGGATGACTGGGTGGAGGACCTGAGCGGCTCAGTGGCCATAATTTCGTCGGCCGCCGCCGGTACCCCGTCCCTCGAAGGTGTCACGAAGGGACAGGGGTGCGTAGCAGCACGGTTCGGAGAGATAGTAGTAGTGGGAGTGTACTTCTCTCCGAGCCGAACTCTCGCCGAGTTCCACAACTCTCTAACAGAGTTGACTGTCGTCGTCCGAAACCAGTCCTTCCCCGTGTTAGTGCTCGGGGACTTCAACGCCAAAAATTTGGCCTGGGGTTCCCGTTACACGGACATGCGGGGAAGGATGGTGGAGGACTGGGCTCTGGAAACAGGCCTGGTCGTCCTAAATCGGGGTTCTGTTCCTACCTGTGTGCGGATGCGGGGGGAGTCCGTGGTGGACATTTCGTTCGCCAGCCCCGCTCTGTCACAGCAGGTCATTGACTGGCGCGTCATGGAGGAGGTGGAGACCTATTCCGACCACCGGTATATCCGGATCGACGTCTCCGCCCAGACCTCCAGCGCGCCGGTCCAACAGGCCCCGAGTGGTCCGCGGTGGGCGCTGAAGCAGCTGGACCGGGAGCTTCTCCTGGAAGCCTCAATCGTGCAGGCCTGGGTGTCATCACCAGACAGGCCTGCCGATATTGACAACGAGGCTGAGTGGTTCCGGGAGGCCATGTCCGAGATTTGTGACGTGGCAATGCCCCGAGTCCGGCCAGGATGCGCCCGACGTCAGGTGTACTGGTGGTCGCAGGAGGTAGAGGCGCTACGCAAGGCGTGCGTTGACACGCGACACCGGTACACCAGGCACCGCAGGCTCCGCATTCGCCCTCCGGATGCGGAAGCCACGGAGGCGGAGCTGTACGAGGGGTACAGAGCGGCGAAGACCGCCCTCCAAGAAGCTGTTCAGCGGGCCAAGAATTTGGCCCGCGAGGAGATGGTGGAGACTCTGAACAGAGATCCGTGGGGGCGCCCTTACAAAATGGTGCGGAATAAACTCCGCACCTGGGCCCCCCCGCTGACGCAGAGTCTCCGCCCCCAGCTGGTGGAGGAGGTGGTGAGCGCTCTGTTCCCTTCACGGGCGGAGCATACTCCCCCGCCCATGGCTCCGCCAATTGCGGTGTCCGAAGCGGACCACGCGGACGACGACGACATCCCTGAAGTGACCGGGGTAGATCTGAGAGTGGCGGTAGGTAGGCTGAAGGCCAAAAATACCGCCCCAGGGCCCGACGGCTTGCCGGGTAAAGCCTGGGCCCTGGCCTCGACGGCTCTCGGACCCCGACTGGAGGCGCTCTTAAGCGCATGTATGGAGAGGGGCCAGTTTCCACTCCGTTGGAAGACGGGGAAGCTGGTCCTCATTCGGAAGCCGGGGCGCCCTGCGGACTCTCCGTCCGCATTCCGGCCCATCGTGCTGCTCGACGAGGTGGGCAAGCTCTTTGAAAGAGTGATTGCGGGCCGCCTCGTCGGGCACCTGGTGAGGACGGGGCCGGATCTTGCGGATAGCCAGTTTGGCTTCCGCAAGGGGCGCTCTACGGTGGACGCCATCATGCGCGTGAGTGTCTCGGGGTGGGGTGGTCGTGGCGGTGTCATTAGACATCGCTAACGCGTTTAACACCCTGCCCTGGAGCTGCATTAGGGAGGCACTCCGGTATCACCGAGTGCCGACCTACCTCCGTCGAGTAGTCGGGGCGTATTTGACGGACAGAGCCGTCATCTACCCCGGTCGCGATGGGGAATGGAACCGGCGAGAGATGTCGTGCGGTGTCCCACAGGGATCGGTCTTGGGGCCGCTCCTGTGGGACATTGGTTACGACTGGGTGCTGCGGGCAGACCTCCCTGATGGCGTCAGCGTAGTTTGCTACGCTGACGACACGCTGGTCCTGGCGCAGGGGAGGTCGCATCAGGCGGCGGCCGACGTAATGACACGCGGGGTTGCGATAGTCGTGGAGAGGATCCGGCAGTTGGGTCTCGAGGTGGCTCTGCACAAGTCCGAAGCCATGACATTTCATGGGCTTCGGAACGGGCCACCATCGGGATCCCAACTTACGGTAGGAGGGGTTCACATCGGCGTCGAGACGACGATGAAATACCTGGGTCTCGTCCTCGACAGCCGGTGGAACTTCGTGGAGCACTTCCGACGTTTGGCCCCCAAACTGGAACGGGCTGGGGCCGCTTTCAAGCGGCTCCTGCCCAACCTGAGGGGGCCAAACGCCTCCTGCCGGAGGCTTTACGCGGGGGTCGTGCGGTCCATGGCCGTGTATGGCGCCCCGGTGTGGGCGCGTTCACTGCGGCTTCGAGCCGCCCACTACTTGAACGCGCCCCAAAAGGTGGTAGCCATACGGCTGATACGGGGGTACCGCACGATCTCGCGCGAGGCGGCAAGCCTCCTTGCCGGACTGCCGCCATGGGATCTGGAGGCGATAGTCCTCGCGCGCCTCTTTGAGTGGCGCGCGGAGGCACTACGCCGGGGGGAAAACCCGCTTCCGCGGCAAATTGCTGCGGAGCGGACGGACCTCCGGCGCGATCTCATGGCGGCATGGAAAGCGCGACTGTCGCAACCCAGCGCAGGGCACGCCGCGATAGCGGCGGTAAGGCCCCTCTTTGAGGAGTGGCTAGAGAGGCGTCACGGCGCCCTCACCTACCGCCTGACGCAGGTCCTCACCGGACACGGATGTTTCGGGAGGTTCCTGCACATAATCAGGCGGGAGGAAACGCCCGGGTGTCACCACTGCGAGGATCGCCCAGAGGACACGGTGATGCACACGGTGGAGGTCTGTCCCGCTTGGGCAGAGCACCGCCGTGTCCTCGTAGAGGCGATCGGCAGCGGCGGCGACCTCTCGCGCCCGGCCCTGGTCCAAGCCATGGTCCGGGGCGAGAGGGAGTGGGAGGCAGTCACCTCCTTCTGCGAAGCAGTCATGCTAGCGAAGGAGGTGGCGGGATGGGAGAGGGAGAGAGCCGAGAGGGCCGCCCGTCCCAGCCGCCGCGGTAGACGCTCCGGGCGTCGGGAGCCGCGTGACGACTCCCGGCCACCGTAGGCGCGGGCCTGCGGACGGCGAGTAATGGGTAGCTCGCCGTCCGATCAGGACCAGGCCCGTGCCGGACGGCGCGTATGTGTTCCACGCGCGCCTCAAAGAGATGTCAGCAGACATGGAGGGGCCCGTTAGGGCCGAAGCCTGCCGGGGCAGCGGGATTGTCCGAAAGGGTTACCGCTGCCCCGGAACATAAAGGGCTAAGGAAGGAACACGGATGGGTTTTAGTCAGTAAGAGTCTGACACTCCCTTCCGCTCCACCCAGAGCGGGAGGGGTCATTGGATGATTTCCCATCCTTAAAAAAAAAAGGACCTAATATTAAGGTGTCAAAAAACGCTCTGTATTTGGACAACCGTTATTGTGTGACCGTACACCGCTTTTTAGGGTTCCGTACTTCAAAAGGAAAAAGCGGAACCCTTATAGGATCACTCGTGTGTCTGTCTGTCTGTCCGTCTGTCACAGCTAATTTGTTCCGAATCTTATGGACCGACTGAGTTGAAATTTGGTACACATATGAATATCTGTGACCCAAACACAGACGTGTAACGTAAATAAATTAGTTTTGAAATTGGGAGTCATTTTTGAGGGGTAAATAGACAATAAAAAAAAAAAGTTTCGCAATCTGTACCGTGTGACATATTAAATGAAAGGGCTTACCGTGAGGATCTCAAATATTTTTTTTTCATAATTTTGAAATAAATTGTATTAAAGTTATTTAAGACAATAGTTATTTAAGAAATTTACCATTACTCCCCCCCCCCCTTATCTCCGAAACTACTGAGCCTAAAATTGTGAAAAAAATACCGAAAATTGTTCTATACCTATATATTACAGGAAAATTAATAAGATGTCTATGATCTTGAAACAACATGGTAAATCTCTCAATATTGCGCGTACCAACTTACATTTTCAGTTGGAATGTATGGGAGAACAGTTTGTTCTTGGGATAAATTCATTCCAACTACGGAACCCTTCATTGTGCGTGGTCCGACACGTACTTGGCCGGTTTTTTTATGATACCGAAGCTTTTGGGGGCTTTCAACAATGAATTACTAAGCGAAAAGCTGGAAAAACCTTCAAAAAAAATTCTAAGAGATCTATTCGGTATGGAATGACAGGATGGATCCATTACGCAGACATTTCGATCTATTTCAATAATAGCAGTTTGTATGAAGCGTATAGCACATGTCACTTTACGAGATACGGATAGCAAAAGTAATGAATTTGAACCATCTTTTCAAGTTGTCACTTTTATGAGGCTCCAAAAAATAGTAATTTTTATGAAAGTTTATTTTTATTTAAAGTTATATTTGTGTAAAGGAGGCCGTTAATCTATTTTGTATAAAGCGTATGATACATTTTCCATTGTGGTAGTTAAAGTACACAATTAATTCAACGTGCGGTAGATGTGTCCAGCCCAGTCCCTCTCAAGATAGATCGATTGCTTTATATTTTGCTTGTTGACGCTACCGGAGACCTGTTTGTTTGTGAAATTGAAAAGTGAGCCTTGATAACTTTTATATTATTGTAAAATAAACTTATTATTGGGAGTCAATAATGTCTGATTTCAAATTATATGAAAATAATAATTGCACTTATCCCATTGACAGCGATGCGGACGAATTTTTTGATGCCCAATGAGCTCCTGCCTTATTTTTCCCTTTTTTTTTAAACACTTGTATATAGTATAAATATATTTTGAAAATAATTGAGTTTTAGGAATACGAGAATGAAAGAAGAAAACATGTTGAAATGTTTAAAACCAATCTTGGAAGGCCCGTGTTTTACAATGTGAACTCCAAATGTAGGTATACGTCTAGCGAATCCTGGGCAGTCGCTACCGCCTTGTTGACTTGCTAATATTTCAGTAAGTCGTTGGCGCTATTATTTCATCGTATGTGGGCTATATGATATCGAATGTGCTCAAAACTTTGTTGATAAGTCTTTGTAACACTTCTTCGTTTTTCTTAACGTGTCTACGGTAATCTAAATTGGTTCGACCCACAATTTGACTACGAGTTTAGCGCCTTCAGCAGCGTCCATCACTTTCTGTAACGAGCTCACAACAGGACACGCAGCTAAATAATAACAGCCGCACGGGCTGATCCAAGGTCTTAACCTTATTCACGAACCGATTTTTTTTTTTTTTTTTAAAAATGGCATCTCGCAGTTCATCCTTTATGAGGATGGCTACTGCTTAACCGGACTTTCCTGTGGATGCCTCGAATTAAGGCCTCCAGCCAGGGCAAACAATAACTTAAAAACTAAGCGACAGCGCTAAGGGTAACCCCCTGCGGGGTTCGGACCTCGGCTCAGGGCGTCGCTGGAAGAGGACAGCAAGGGACAGGCTGGATCGGTATTATTATTGGTGTTTAGGGGCGAATTTAAAACTACAGGCTCAGCTGCGCGGGCTGGCTCGAGCAAGGGTCGGGGCGGGCACGGTGATGGTGCGGGACGTCGCGACGGGCCTCGGCGGCGAGGACGGAAGGACGGATGTCTGAGCTTGTGTTTGTGTCTGAGAGTACTCGTGGCCTTACTGCTCTCCTGGAGGAGGGTAGTGGCGTCGTCGGGGATAGTGAGGGTATGCCTTGGTCGGCGAATCCTACTTATGCGGGATTCACGAACCGACCGCGGCAAGCGTAATTTATTACGCTTGCCGTGAATGGGTGGATTGGCGCTTTGCGAATGGGTGATCACCCATTACATATTGAGACCCCTCCGTGCCCCGGAAAGCAAGTAAAGCCGTGGGGTCTCATTGTATCTACAAATGAGAGCCGGGACTAACGGCTTTACTTGCTTTGTAGTCAGAAGCCCGAAAGTCGGACAACCAGTTTTACCAAGGGGTAGGTATCGTATTATCCCAGTGATTGGGTTGTGGAGGTCACATAGACAGAGGTCAGTCGCTCCATGTAAAATACTTACCAGTATTTTCAGCTGTGTCCGGTGATAAATAGGTATACTGAAAGCCGACCCAAAAATAGTTGGGAAAAGGCTAGGCAGATGATGAGTTTGTGAAACATTAATTCTTTGTTCAAAAACCAATACTTTGTGAATCTATCGTTTTAATTCAAGGAGTTTGCTGCCTCTTTTATCCGTATGTCTCCAAGAATTAACCTCACTTGAACGGAACCGTTGTCATTTTCACCGGCTGCTCACAATTAATGATTTCCAAGCGGCATGTTGCTTCGCACAAAATAATATTATTTTGTGAAGCCGTCATGTGGAAACTTGCGTGAGTTTGTCAATTGTTGTTTGGTAACAACGTTTATTTGAGTTTATTTGGTGTGTGTAATGTTTCAATGGAAAAGTAGGATAGGTGTGATATTTAATGACAAATTGCCATTTCTTAATTTTTTTGCTGAATCTTGGTCTAATACAGAACTAAAAATGCCTCAGGCATTAAGTCCGCCTTTGTACAGTAATTTTTATTTGGGCATACAGTTTTAATAAATAAATAAACTAAATAGCAATGTGCTGTAGATGATAATAATAATAATAATATCCTTGGACATTTCACACAACGCCATTTAGTCCCAAGCTAAGCAACCTAATGCTTGTGTTATGGTAACGAGATGGCTGATAAACTACTTATATACATTTTTTTTTTGTAAATACATACATATTATAGATAAAATGAAAATACAGGTATGACCACTAAATGAAAACATATTTACATATGTACAGATTTCAGCACATCAAGCTACCCGAAACTGTCAAATTTTCCCAATCAACTTTGAACCTTATGCTTTAGCGATAAAGTTGCAAATCTATTAAAGAAATTTGACATATTGTAGTAGCTTGATGTGCTGGTGTCTGTACAATAAATAACATATTTTTTTTACGTGAACGTTTTTGAACAATATATGATTTTATTACATTCTCATTAAAAACCAAATACCTCACAGGTACACCTGAATAACTGTATTTCTGGCTCTAACAAAAATACCTTACGTGCGTGAAAAACGTATCTAATTATCATGAAAATACGAACATTTAAATATGTCTGGGAACCTCTTCACTCTTCACTAATGGAATACTTACTCAGACAGAATAAGCACTTAAGATACACCATATGTTATTTCAGTCTAATTTTGTAGGCCTTGGGGAAAGAATACGTAACGGCTGCTTGATCTTTAGCGTTTTATTTTTGTTGGGCTGAAGTTAAGTTTAACTCAAGAAGGTGTGAGATGTCATTTAAAATTAAAATGGAAATCCCATTTTAATTCTTCGACACACCTATTGTGATCGCGATAACACTGAAACTAATTTTGGTAGGTATTAGAAGATTGTTTTCAATTGTATGTGTCACCGTATGATTTTTTTTATTGCTGTATTGGGTCTGCTCTTGATTATTTTATAAACATCGTTAGTTTATAATCTATTTCGCGCGATATTACTAGTAAACCAATATTTAACTAAAATAAAGCAAAAAAATCTCGATATTTTGATCATAGACTTATAAAAAAAGATGGACTCCGCTCCACGCATATCAAAAGTGAAGCACAGTAAGCATGCCGGGACCGCTTGTACAAACACGCCTCACGCTCACATTTATATCATAGTATGCCGACCGGCCGCCATTACGTGATACGACAGCGTCAATCGTCAATCATGCACACACAGATCGGTACGGTGCTTCACTTTCGATATGCGTCCATCTTTTTTTATAATTCTATGGTTTTGACATGTCGTCCTCGTGCGTGCCTCGGAAAGCACGTTAAGCCGTTGGTCCCGGCTGTCATTCGTGGATCTTTGACAGTCGTTACGGGTAGTCAGCAGCCCGAAAGTCTGACAACCAGTCTTACCAAGGAGTATCGTATTACCCAGTAACTGGGTTGTGGAGGTCAGATAGGCAGTCGCTCCATGTAAAATACTGGTATTCGGCTGCATCCGGTTAGACTGGAAGCCGACCCCAACATAGTTGGGAAAAGGCTAGGCAGATGATGATGATGGTTTTGACATGTCGCTTTTGCAACCGCGCGAAGCAAGAGCAGGTCGCTAATTCATTATAAAACAATAGAGAGATGAAAATTGTTGTTAAACACGTACGAGGGCTAAAGCAGCCCACCATGTGGTTAGTTACGAGGCTCTATTGAACAAAACTCCACCCTAAAGTAAAAACCCGAGTCCACTATAAAAACCGATGCATAAGAACCACACAAAACCGCCTCTAGACCTCACGTGAACCAGATTTACGATCTATCCTCTGAACAAATCCACGATCGTGACGTTAAAGTGCTTTTACGGAGCTCAGATAGACTCGTAAACATTATAGTCGAGTCTGCCTGGGTAATCATAAAAATGAAGAACTTATACCACATTGAGGTATTTATTAGCTACCAAAAATCAAAGTACAATAATACACTAAAACTTATGCGCGGCAAAAGTCGTTTATCTTCAAAAATACGAACAAAAGATGATGTTAGGCAGGTTATTCGTGAAAATTCGGAAACACGAAGATTGCCGAAGCGCATATCTGTAGGGCACGCCGCGATAGCGGCGGTAAGGCCCCTCTTTGAGGAGTGGCTAGAGAGGCGTCACGGCGCCCTCACCTACCGCCTGACGCAGGTCCTCACCGGACACGGATGTTTCGGGAGGTTCCTGCACATAATCAGGCGGGAGGAAACGCCCGGGTGTCACCACTGCGAGGATCGCCCAGAGGACACGGTGGTGCACACGGTGGAGGTCTGTCCCGCTTGGGCAGAGCACCGCCGTGTCCTCGTAGAGGCGATCGGCAGCGGCGGCGACCTCTCGCGCCCGGCCCTGGTCCAAGCCATGGTCCGGGGCGAGAGGGAGTGGGAGGCAGTCACCTCCTTCTGCGAAGCAGTCATGCTAGCGAAGGAGGTGGCGGGATGGGAGAGGGAGAGAGCCGAGAGGGCCGCCCGTCCCAGCCGCCGCGGTAGACGCTCCGGGCGTCGGGAGCCGCGTGACGACTCCCGGCCACCGTAGGCGCGGGCCTGCGGACGGCGAGTAATGGGTAGCTCGCCGTCCGATCAGGACCAGGCCCGTGCCGGACGGCGCGTATGTGTTCCACGCGCGCCTCAAAGAGATGTCAGCAGACATGGAGGGGCCCGTTAGGGCCGAAGCCTGCCGGGGCAGCGGGATTGTCCGAAAGGGTTACCGCTGCCCCGGAACATAAAGGGCTAAGGAAGGAACACGGATGGGTTTTAGTCAGTAAGAGTCTGACACTCCCTTCCGCTCCACCCAGAGCGGGAGGGGTCATTGGATGATTTCCCATCCTTAAAAAAAAAAAAAAAAAAGCGCATATCTGTAGGTATTGGAAGAATCATTAGGTGGAATAACATACCACGAACTAGCAGCGGCAAACGGATCAGCAACAGTGACGTGCTTTCTATCACAATATCATTCTTCGTCGCGGTCAATATGGATTGAAATGCCACCTTTAGCCACCTGTTCCACTGCCAAGGAGGAAATGACTAGCTATCAATGATTACCTCGCTCAAGAAATGTACGAACGATAGTAGGTCACATGCAAGCAAAAGAAATACATAATATATGAATAGTTGATCGCTTCTTGTTCATACCGCCGGTGGGCGAGTACTCGTTTATCGAAGCGACAGGAGAGTTATCAAAGAGATTACTCGCTCAGCGGTGCTCGCTTGACGGGTAGAACACTCGTCGAGACATTTACACTTGGATACTCATACCAGTGAGTAGTCGTAGAAGTAAATAAATGTATTTTCTTTACGTCGCTTAGGTGCTCGTTGCTCCCCAACTCGTTTTTACTTTACTCGCTCTTCGTTGACCGCCGGCGGTGGAGCTGTCTTTGGCACAATCAAGTATTAATTGGACACAATAAAATTATGGTTGACACTGGCTGGTGACAAACTTTGGAACTTTACAACAACAAAGGTAAAATACATTTGAAAAGTAAACAAAGGAAAAGCGACGAAAGAACCATCAGAGGGGCAATTCTCGTAATTTTAAGAACGTTAACAGTCTGATCTCAGTCTCAATCTGTCAAAAATACCACTAAAACTTGTCAAAATATAGGCATATATTTCTCGGCGACATATTTTGTTTGTCGCCGAGATGAGACCACGACTAGATTTTGAACGTGTAAAATTACGAGAATTGGCCTTCTGGAGTCCTGCTAATGCTAAGTCTGCAGACAACATTCTTCAGCGCTCCAATTCTTCATCACTCTTCAACCAAACTACAGATAGCTAATGTCTGAGAAGTGATTACTATAAAGTTTTATTTCTCGCCATATAAAAATGTTTTACGACTCATTTTATTGCAGTGCAGTCTGTGTGTACAGAGAATTAATATCGATTTGAGAGTGCTGAAATCTTAATGGTCAAGAGTTTGTGGAAGAATATTTCAGTAAAATTGAGCTTGAACAGTTTTCCAAAGATTTTAGACATAATTGACCGTTACTTCGTTTAGGCACTATTAGACACTTTTTTTGTTTGTTTGAACACGCTTATCTCTGGTCGAATTTGAGAAATTATTTTTGCATTGAATAGCACAATTCTCGAGGAAGGTTATAAGTTAATATTACGCTACGACTCTTGGGGGCTGAGCAAAAAGAAAAAAAAACTCAGAAAGAACGCTAATAGGTAGGTACTACATTTACGTTCAGCCCCTGCCGCTGCCTCTCGCGCTGCTGGCAATAATTCCCAAAAAAAAAAAACAACTTTTAAGGATGTATTTTTGTTTTGTTTATTTATTTACTCACTTTTAAATATTTTTATAAAAAACATAAGAAAAAAAAAATCGTAGTTCGCCGGTATCGGGATCGGGTCCATCGGAAGTAGGGTCCAAGCTACCGGTGGTTGTGTGCAGCGCACGTTGTTAACCCCTGAATATTCAAAAGAGACTTAACATTCAGGCGCGATAGCTTTCTATTAGGAAACCCGGTAAGACGTGTCTGGATGAATTTTCAAAGACAACTCAATTTTAGAGTTGTCTTTGAAAATTCAGCCGTACCTTAACTACCATAGTTAAAGCCAATCTATACGAGTACCTTACCTACTAATTAATTTAATAAAGTTGAAATGTTTGTTTTTGTTCATTCTCTCCACCAGTCGGATTTAAAAACTATTTTGCATATTTTACGTTTCTCAGCTGACGATGGCCTGTCGATATGTCAATGTCATACGTGTCACTTTAGTTTATTACCTCCACCACCATGCACCACTTTAGTTGTTTAGTCTTTAGTTATCACACTCGTCTACTGCACAGACGTTTACCGGTCAACACAACATGCAATATTGAATGTGTACAGTAAACTACACGTCACTTGAACAACAACAACCGTCTTTACTGCTACGACATTAGGCACTGTAAATGACAGATTGCTCCCATGGACGTGCAAGTGATGTTATAAACTCTTTCATCAAATATAGAGTACTCCAACACATGCAGCCAATAATCGGGTGTGGATGGGCCACTAATTACTGCTTTGTATTACTAGTGTATTGGGTAGCACTAGAAGTTAGAACTATGCTATTGTGTTCGATGATGTATAAGGCTAGTTTCACACGTACCACAATCACACCACAACTACAACTACAACACGTGGGCGGGCGCTAATTTGAATGAAAAGACCACATTTTGCCATCATTATCGGCTGCGTGTGTGATACCGACCATATCGCAGCCACAACGCAACCACCAGCTACACTGCGAACTAGCGGCCGGCCACATCGCAAAAACATCCACATTTTGTAGGTACTTACCACAACGCAATCGCAAGAAGCCGCTGCGACACTATTCACACGTAACGCACATTTTGTCGCTCTTATGTTTTCATGAAATCAATATTGCATCAAATTGATTTCAAAGAATTTGATAAAAAATTTGACGCTAAATCAATGGTTTTAAACAAATTGTAGTTATATAAATGTAGGGTAGATGTCTCTTACCTCGTTACTTCATCTTACCAGTCTTCCTCTCTGTCTTCCCTTTTCAAACGAGCTCACTCTTGTTTTAAGTTTTTTTTAATACAGTTTCGTTCACTGTACAGATCATACAGATAATAACAATAGATAAAGCTGCATTCAGACAACATGCCACTTTATTAAAATTCCGTCATTGATATTCAAACTATCCTTAGACCTAAGTGATTTGGATTTTTGATCCATGGAGAAATTAATTGACAGTCCTATACTTACTTTAAAGGATTGAAAAGAACTCGATTAATCCGTGGCATGAGATACTTCTCAGCAACCTTATAACCCAATAATAAAACAACAAGACACGCTCTTAAGCCTCTCAAATATCGACCATCGTAAAACCTTTTGATCAAATGGTCTTAGCTCAACTTGACGGCGTATATATGCGATGATATAATTTTTATGTGCTGCCTACCCTACTAAAGGAAGCCCATTTATAAAACATTCAGAGGTACTTCCTCGGAAGATTAGCTGTAGGTTTTATAGGTTCAACGAAGGTTTGAATCGTACTTAATATTTTTTTGGTTTGTATGCTGGCAGAAGTAAAGCGATGATAATTTTTCGTAACAAATTGTTTGCATCATCATTGTCATGGTTCTATTACAAACCTGTAGCTTTTCCCTTCCTAGTTTTAGAAATATAAACAGGTAAGTAATTAGATTCTGATACCTATCCGGCTACCCACCTAAAATTCTAATTTAAATAAAATACGGGCCAAGTTCGCCGATAAAATAAAGTTTATTAGGGACCTTGCTACTGAATGCAAGTTCGCCAGTTTTCAAATTCACAGTTTTTAATAAATATATATCCCATCGTATAGTTACGAACATCGTTTGTGTATAATTAAGTATATCTCAAGAGATTATAAACTATCGAGAAATTGTTAACTGTAACCATACTGCATATACAGGATGTCCAGTGGCAGATTTCTAATTTTGAACAAACGTAACTTACTGTGTTCTCAATCATACGGTGACGTATATAATACACCAACCCGCAATTGCTCTCACTGGCTCTCTCTCTGGAGGAGGCGGCATCCCACCGGTGGGGAACGTTGTTTTTTTATACTAAAAAAATATAATATTAACTTTGATGTCCTTCCCCAAATCTTGGTTTCTACGAGTCTATAAAACTCCATATCCTTTATCAAAGACGCAAATTGAACAACTGTATATTTTGTCACAGATTCCAATTACAGCGACCTTAAAACCAAAACAAGGAAAAATCGCTTGAATATTTAGAAAAATTTTCAGCAGCTCTAATTGCCAAAAACAATCAATATTTCCAGACAGATTACAACACAAAAATAAATAGATATCGAATGTTATTCTTAGATAACAGTTCAGGAATTTGTTAGATTCAAAAGTTTTTTATAGGAAATATTAATTTCCTTTCGTAGTGAAAATTGATCGAAGTTGGAGCTGAGAAATGTTTTTTGATTGAAAAGTTGATGTCTGAGGAATGAAATGGGACACTGTGTGACGTGATTGAGTGGTAATCTGGAGGATAAATTCATGTATTTTTGTTTGTGGTTAATATCGAAGCTGCTTTTCCGTTCAAATTATAAGCTTCGAGATCCCAGGCATTGTTTGTGATGAAACGATGATCACATAAGATACCTCACCTATGGTCGTGCTGTCTGTAATAACACCTCGCTATGGAATACCTTTGCGAGGCCAACTCTAACGCTGTCAAACATGAAAAAGTAACTTTAATTCCTACACAATACAGTGCAGTTTGCGCTACAACTAAAAAAAAAAAACTTTTTCAATAGTGCTAGTCACTCTGAAATCAACTTAATTACCATATAATCAAGTTGATATTTGTTTAACTTGAAATAATATCAATTTGAAACAAATTTGAATAGACTTTACATGCATAAACTCATGCCTTATTCCCATGGGGGTAGGCAGACACTACAGAACGCCACCTGCTACGATCCTTACATATCCCCCTTTTTTTTGGGTGGGAAATTATCAGATACCTAACTTCTCCCGCTCTGGGCAGAGCGGGGAGGGTGTGTTAGACTTTTACCCACCCGTGTTCCATCACTTGTCTGTGCCAGGGGCCACGGTATTCTTTCGAACAAACCGCGACCCTTTTTTTTATTTTTTTAGGATGTGAAATCATCAAATGACCCCTCCCGCTCTGGGTGGAGCGGAAGGGAGTGTCAGACTCTTACTGACTAAAACCCATCCGTGTTCCTTCCTTAGCCCTTTATGTTCCGGGGTAGCGGTAACCCTTTCGGACAATCCCGCTGGCAGGCTTCGGCCCTGACGGGCCCCTCCTCTGATACTGACATCTCTTAGAGGCGCGCGTGTAGGTGGCGGTATCTCTTTCGAACAAACTGCGACCCTGGCAGATCCTTACAATACTCCTTTCGCCTCTTTTACGTTCATATATTATCTGGTCATACACGCACGCTGCCAGTTCCCGTAATGAAAAACGATCAAACTCTAGTCCCAATCTCATCTCAGCGACAAACAATGTCAAAAACTTATCAAAAATGTACGGGAATTAGAGGTTTTTTTGACAGATTGAGACTGAGATCAGATTCTCGTTATTTTAAGAACATTCACAGTCTGATCTCAGTCTCAATCTGTCAAAAATACCTCTAATCTCCATACATTGTGACAAGTGTTTGACATTTTGTTTGTCGCTGAGATGAGACTGCGACTGGAGTTTGAACGTTTTAAATTACGAGAATTTGCCTTCTGACTTTTGAGAGATTGGGATTACGAGAATTGCCCCTCTGGTCATACACATACGCTGGTTGAGAGTACTACGCACCTGAGCTTTCTGATGAACATCACAAATAAAGTCTCTATAATGATGTCTTCTTAGGGCGTCCTCTCCCAGCGTTTCCACTGACATCTGGCTTGTAAATTTATACCTTTTGTTAGCCGACTTTCATTCGTCCAATATAATAAGTACCTAGAGAAATACGTCAGGGGGTTGTGGAAGCCTTAAAATAGGCTACTAAGAGTAATGACGTTCTCAATGGAAGCATCGAAATCGACACTGATAAGATGCGGCTGGTTCTCCATTGTTTCAGTGTTTTGTAAGTAAAGGAAGGTAGAGAATACATTGTTTCTTCCTGGTAGGAATAAAATAAAGTGGCTGTTGAGTAGAATTTTCTGTCAAACACAAGAGATAGTGGACGGATGTCTTTTTAGGGTTCCAAGGGAAGCTGAAACATTATTTATGATCACGTTTTTCCGTCTGTCACAAAGATTTATAAAGAGAGAAGGTTTGTTTGTTACGCTTTCACGCCAAAACGGCTGAACGGATTTGAATGAAATTTGACACATGAGTAGACTTAGACCTGGATAGGACATAAAATAGTTTCTATCCCGATATTCCCAATGGATCTACTCTTGCGGGTGAAACCGCGGGGCGAGCTAGTTTTATAATAAACTGACCCGATGTGTATGACATAAGGCATCACGTGCAAGTTTATTGCGCAAATTGGTTAGTGATAGGTATACATATTCGTCCTTGAGAAAATTGTGGTCTTTTAACGCTGAAATTTTGAACCACCTCTATAAATAAGTGTTTATTTTTGGCGAGTCTTTCACAGTATGACGGCATCCTAATATTATTTAGGGTTTCATTAACCCCTGAACAAAAAAGAAAAAACCTGGATTTCACTTTAGATAACAATTTTATTCTTAGAAAGGGTATACAATATCTCATTCTACATAAGGAGTAAAGTTAGCAGAATAATGGAGACACGTGATTGAAATAGATAAACGAAATATACTCCTACGCAGTTAAAGTTAGGAAACTTGTTTGAATAATATCACTGTCTAGACTGAATGTACAGACGCCAGCCCATCAAGCTACCCGAAACTGTCAAATTTTCCCAATCAACTTTGAACCTTGTGCTTTATCGATAAAGTTGAAGATCTATTAAAGACATTTTACAGATTGTAGTAGGTTGATGTGCTGGCGTGTGTACTTAGGGATATGTAGTGACAATTTCAATGAAAACATCAGATGTTCAAAGTTTCATTAACAGAAATTGTATTTAACTTTTTCGAACTATAGGAGCATTCACTATGTGTCCATGGTTTTCCATTTATGAAAACTTAATTCGAAAATAAATAATACTTTTAGTTCTTTGTACCTCAATGTTTTTACAAGATTTTTTTTTTACTTTCGAAAGTGTCTGTTTAAATGTTCTTGGTACTTTGACTTTGCTTCTATCAAATCAAAAAAGAGTGGCTGTAGCCCTGCTGAATTTGGCCTTCTCTTAAATCGTTGCTCGCTAGAGGCTTACCGTTTGACTGAGACGGTTTATAACAATATAATAACGCAGCTGCCTAAGCTGCGGGATCCTGGATGGGAGTTGATGTGCATCAGCGGGAAAAATGACTGAGCTCTCGCGACACGTCCGCACCACACAGGTTTAGTTTTATCTAATCCTTAAAACGGAAAATAGTGGCCACTATTATCCGTTTTAAGGATTATAATAAAACTACCGTTTACCGTGTAACGTATAATCTTGTGGAGCACAACTTAACGTGCTTATTTTCTGCATTTTCATTCTCATTCATAGATGAGCTAAGGTAGACTACAAAATTATTATTTTTGTACGGTCGCCAATCATATTTTGGTCAACAAACTACCTGATTTGAATTATTCAGGCTATCCTGACGCTTTCTCCTCTCCTTCAAAGCTGTAGTTGTCCTCAAAAAAGTTTACGATCTCATCCAAGCTAAGATATTTTGAAAGGTATATTCTAGGTTGTTCCCACTCGTATTTCAGGTACTTAACCCTGACATTATATTCCAATACCCCTAAAATATAACACGCACAGAAGTTTTGAACAAAGTTGTGCCAAGTTATAAATCTTGAACAGTTTTAACGTACCGAATCCGGACTGTTTATCATTCGCAGGACATGCACAAACTGGACGATAACGATAAACGCATCGTTATCGTCCAGTTTGTGAATGTCCTTAGCAGTATTAGGTACGGTCAAGGAGCGATAATGTTGGCAAATACATAGTTGGAAAAATAATAAGGTGCAAGTACAACCTTGACTGTAGGTAGTGCTTGCTTCGTCGTGGGTCATTTTATAATCAACTACCAAAATGTTAGTACTTTCTCCCGGTAATGGTAAGTAGTTTTTTCTTTCGTTTTGATTTTTTCTGGTGATTTTCCTTTTTTTTTGGAAGGTGTTCTTTATTTATTTTATTTTTCCTTTCTTTTTCATTTCTTTTTGGTAGTTCTTCATGAAAAGCGATTCTGATTTTTATTTAGATCTATCGTTGGATTCTATGGATTCAACAAAATTCAACAATCCCATTTTATCAGAATTTGGTTCGTTTCATTCTTTTTACTAAGTAAAAACTTTCAAAACTGAATGTGAATGCATTTTGCTGCTATAAAATGTTGGAAAAAGAGACTCGATAAAGGGAATTGAGAAAATTTGTAACGTCGAGCATCTGCAGTAAAGAGTGCTTAATGTTATAAATGCGAAAGTAACTCTGTCTGTATGTAACCTTTTCACGCCTAAACCACTGAACGGATTTCGTTAAAATTTGGTAAGGAGTTAGATGGCATCCTGGTAAAGGACATGTTGCGTCACAAATACATCATTTGAGCAAAAAGACGATAGCAAATCATCGGCACTTTGTAATTGATTTCGAGAGAACTGCCGCGCTTGCGCACGGGCTCAACAGAAATAAAATGTAATGCTTTTTACTCCATCTTGTTATTTGTACGGAGAATCAATGAAACGAACGAAGTGAACGATAAATGAAGTTAACAGAAATGAGAGTTTGTCAATGTTTGAGATGCTGAGTATATCTTTATTCATATGAAGATTAATACAAATATTAATATTATTAATATATTATTATTTATATTATTATTATTTTATTATTTTATTTTATTATTATTTTTATTTGTATTTATTTTATTTTTTTAAATATTTTTATTATTTATTGACTTTAATAACAAAAAAAAAACCGCACGAAAAAACGTGCGATTAGCAATCTCATCGCAGCGACAATTAATGTCATTAAATTGTCAGAAGTGTCGAGAAATTGGAGATATTTTTGACAGATTGAGACTGAGATCAGACTGTGAACGTTCTTAAAATCACGAGAATTGTTTTTGTTGCATCTTGCATCATACCAAAACTCCGTCATGTTCTTCGATACACCATATTACTTACTTGTATTATGAGACAATTACTAGACATTCCCTCCCTAAGAACATCAACTTACACAATACACAAAGATCAGGCAAACTAACACCTAACCTAACTACATCTAAGTACTAACTTACACCTTTGAACACAATATTGCGTCCACACAAAGTTAGGGAACACCTGACAAGCTTCCTGATTCTGGTTCAAACTTTACACATAGTTCTCAATAGTATTCCTATGGTAGGCACGAGTACGTCAGAGTTTGACTAACTGACGGTAGAATAATACCTGACTTGTCAATGTATAGGAAATAGTCAGTTTGTGTATATCATGTGTTTAGGTGATTTTTCTTTATCTGCGCCCTTCATTGTCATACAAATATTTGTGACAGTAGTTTGAAGTCCAACATTTAAAGGTGAGTATAGACTAGAGCATTTACTTGTAACAGAACATCGAGCACTCGCCGTTTTATAATTTTATCGAACCGCACTTGAAACATGACGCTCGATGTTTTATTACAACGTGAGTTTAAGAACCAACGAGCGTATTATAGTAAACCATTTATCGACCAAAGGCACGAGCGATCAAGAACGCACAATCATCAACAAAACATCATCAGAAAGAAATATTACAGGATTACGTCGAACGCAACGCCGAGCATTCGCAGGACTGTTACCATTACATAGAAATGCTTGATGTCTGAAATGGTCTTTTAAGGAAAGAACCACACAGATTCAGTGAACCTGTCCAGTAAGTGCATGCATTTGTCGGAACTTTAGAGCGGTTTCGCACTACATTCGATCTGAATTCGAGAAATGCCAGTCCAAAGTGACCGTAGTTTTATTTGTATGAGGGGTTGCGCACTAGATCCGAACTCTATCCGTTCGAATTTAGAACATTCCCAATTCGGATTGAAGTCGAATCTTTAATTCGGATTCGGATCGGATGTAGTGTGAAGTCGCTGTAACGATTCGACGAACAATATCAAAGGAAGAACAGAAACTGACAGACCACGACAAAAACGAACAGAAATAATAAAAAAAGACCCACATAGTCTTCTCATTCACAATAATTAACAATAATATAATACTTTACAAAGTAAGCAAATGTCATTCGTTGTATTTATGTCGTTCATCTCGCATAATTTATAAAATTAATAAATGTCACTGTGTATATAAAAAAAAAAACGGAAATGATATTGACCAGAAGGCCAATTCTCGTAATTTTAAACTTTCAAAATCTAGTCCCAAAAACTTGTCAAAATGTAGGGAAATTAGAGGTATTTTTGACAAATTGAGACTCAGGAACGTTCATAAAATTACGAGAATTGCCCCTCAGATCATTAGAGTTCATATAAAGCTTGTAAAACTTTTAATGTTCAATCTGACCCGTATTTGGTTATGACTAAAGAGTTTCTTCAGTAGAACAACAGTCAAAAAACTTTTTATAACAATAAAATAACAGTGAAACCAGAGTGGGTACTTACTAGTGGAAATACCTTAAAATGCTAAAACCTGAAATCTTAATACATTATGAACTTGTTTCAGCTAAATACTTAAACTGTCTCATACTACACAAGTTTAATTAATCAAAAGTTTGGCGCTCGCTGCCACCATAACAGCTTTATGACCGCGCGGTTTAAGTTTAATCGCTATTTTTATTAATCTGGGATTACCACACTTAAATTGGCGACCACGTCTTGTCCCTAAGGGTGCAGAACAGAAAAAGTTTAATTAAGATAGGTACATTGGAAGTAGTGGTGAGTCTGCTTCACAAGATTATATGTTGTAATTGCAGTGGAATTTGCAATTCAATTTTTGACGTGTATTTAGGTCTGGCCTGGATTTTCTATCCAATATTAATTAAACACACGGGTAGGGCATTTTTTATTTTTAAGGATGGGAAATCATCAAATGACCCCTCCCGCTCTGGGTGGAGCGGAAGGGAGTGTCAGACTCTTACTGACTAAAACCCATCCGTGTTCCTTCCTTAGCCCTTTATGTTCCAGGGCAGCGGTAACCCTTTCGGACAATCCCGCAGCCCACACGGGTAGGGCTAGTGGCCAGTAATCATAAAAATTATAACAACTACTAACTAGGGCTCTCTCTCTTTTCGTCAATTCACCTACTCTTTGCACATTATTCGTTTTAATTTCATTGATGCGATGGAGCGATGTTATGGTCCGTGACTCCGGCAGGTTACCCCTTCTTGCACCAAGATGCTATTTTAGAAAATTATAAATATATAATAACTTTTATTGAAATTAAAATATTTTCATAATACGAAAACGCTCATAATAAAAAAAAAATTGTGTTCTAAATTCAAAACGGCGTATGTATTTTGTTATACAGTTTACTAAATTTGTCTAATTCATATTTCTTTTATGTCTGTTTCCATAAATTTTGTTAAACACTACTCTAAACTAAGTATATAAAATTACCTTTCTTTACTGTTCAAAACACAAACATAATGAAACGCAGTGACCCATTTTCAAAACACGTCAAAACAGCGTACACTTTATACAATATTAACGTGGTCATTAATCCGCGTTACTATTATGGTGCAACCCAGTGTTAGTTACAGCCTGCATCATTTATGAACTTATCGACGAAAGTATGGCGGACCATTCATCGATAATATCGATTGTTTTTTAACCTACTTCAAAAAAAGGAGGAGGTTATTTGTAAATGTCATGGTGACAATTACCTAGTTTATGTCTTAAAAATGGTGTAATAATACAAACTTAGTAAACTCAGTAGATACTAATTCCATGTATGGAGCTTTTAGGTCAACTTAAATTGACGGCTGCATTAAAATTTCCGTTTTAATTTATTAGATAAAGAAAATAAGTTATGTTTAGAGTAGTGGTGGCCCAGAGGTAACGGCTCAGACTGATGAGTTGTAGGTCGTAGGTTTGAACCCAGACAGGCGCTTTACTTTTTGTAAATTATTTCATCACCATTGCTCTCAGTGAAGGAAACCGACATGTCCTAGAATCAAAAATTCGAAGACATTTGACATCTACCAACCCGCACTGGGCCCGCGTGGTAGATTACGACCCACTCCCTCTCACTGAGAGGAGGCCTGAGTCCCAGCAGTGGGAACATTTTAGACTGATTATGTATGTTTGTATGTATGAGCAATAAAATTATTGTCTGTCGACTGCATCTTAAGTGTTTACTGTTACTGTACATCAAGTAAAGTAACACCGTTATATCGGCTATTTCTCAGTTTTGGTGCAATATCATTTTAATCACAAAATATCTTCTGGTATAATAGATTGGTGCTTGGCAGCTTTTGACAGAGAGAGGTGGAAGGAGGGTAGGGAGGCCTTTGCCCAGCAGTGGGAACTTAACAGCTAATAAAAAATAAAATATCTTCTGGCAGAACAGAGACATGACAGTGTCGTGCCGGGATGTTGGAACAATTATTACGAGGGCAGATGGTTCACACGAAGGCCTTTCAGTAACTCGACCTGCAGTAACGAAGTACGCGACCAATTGAAAAATTATTTTGAGTTTACATTTAATATTATATACCTTAGCCTCCCCCCTCATGAATTTCTGCGTCCATTGGTGAAAAACGTATGAAAATTAGTTTTTTAGTTTTTGAGATTATCGCGTTCAGACAGACAGACGCAGCGGGGCACTTTGATGATAAGAATGCTTTATAATTAAAAGTAGCATTGCTCTATTGAATCCAACCACCACGGCTCTAATTGTAAGTTTTTAATTATGACAATATAAACTGCAGTATGAGGCAATATTGCCGAAGCACTAAGCTTGGCAAACGATATGCTAGTGTTCGTTCGTGTGTTATACAAGTTATTACTGCAAAGAGGGATAATATAAAATTGTCTAAGTAAAATACTGGTATTCAGCTGCATCCAGTTAGACTGGAAGCCGACCCCATCATATTTGGGAAAAGGCTATTCAGATGATATGTCTAAGGGGCCTCTGCGAGTTGGCTTCGGACCCTGACACACTTTCCAAAGTTCTGGGATCCCAAGGTCCCCGAGATATTAAATAATCATAAATCTTTATTTATCTTAACATCATATTACAGGAGGCTGCATAATTTGAAAAAAAAAAAAAAAACATTCTACTATACCGAAATGGAGGTCATCCATTGCATTATCTGTGTCGAGAACTACAAAGCTTTGTGTAACCTTATCAAACTCCCGAACAGAGAGAGTCCATTAGTAATTTGAATCAGCGATATACGATACTCCTAGTTAGGACGAACCCTGTAATATTTGTCTGTAGGCTTACAACCGGCTTTGTCTACACCAGTATCCGGCTTTCGATTCTAATATCTACTCTGCCTTTATCCCTAGGCCTGTAATTTAATTCCCTACCTTTGATCAAGGATACTTTGAAATTATGGGCCGAAGGTTTAAAGGGAATGTGACTTTTATGAAAACCTTTTTTACTTGCTTTTAATTACAGACGAATTCACATTCAAAAAAAAAAATAAAAAAAAAATCTCGTGTATTGCCCGTGGTCCACCCGGCTAGTCCACCTGGGTGGACCATGGGCAATTATTTTTCCCGTGGTCCACCTGACATCCCTATTATGTTTTCTAGGTGGACTATGGGAAATTATCGTGTATTGCCCAATTTGCCCATGGTCCACCCGGCTAGTCCACCTAGGTGGTGGTGGTGGTGGCGCCGGTTTCGTGGCCGGCTACATGACACCAGTCATCAAAACACGACGCAGACACTTATGTGTGTAAGTTAGTGTTAGTATTTAGTATAATGTTGTATGTATTTATAGTATTTTTAAATTACTTATATTAATATTGTATTGTATGTGTTTATATGGGCCTTGATGCCTGAAATAAATGGATAAATAAATAATGTTTCTTGGAGAAATTTTATATAAAACATTGACTGTATAGACTAGTGAAGTGAAATAGCGAGTGTTTATTTTTTGTATTTTTAGCTGGTTGGATTCCCAGCTTATAACCTATATAACATTATTAAATCAAAATTCATCAAATCGCAACTGCCGGATGTTAATCCCTTAAAAATACATTGCGATTGCGAGATGGCAGCAGTACCTAAGTACATTTTATGTCAAATAATCTAGACAGGCGGTAGCGTGTCAAGATAATGAGTGTGTGTGTCATCAATAGTGTCCATTTGGTATTCATTTTATTATGAATAAGTACCTACTAATAATTTCTGTACTAAAAAGTAATGATATCCAATCAAAAGCATAAATGTGAAAGTCAAAAGTCAACAACCAGGGCATATAATTATCATAATATTGAACTTGGCTCTCATTTCATATTTATGTTTTTGATGGGATATAGGTACCTATCCAATAAAAGACCAGTACTTTAGAAACATCAAAGAGGAAATGCTATAATATACCGTCTATTTTGTTATGCACTATACTAATGAACTTCTTTATAAATATTATTTATTAGTATTTTGGCTTTACAATTTAACATAACTATTCTTCTTTCGTAATACTACGATAAAAACATATTATGGACTTTCTGGTGAACTATGGGAAATTATTTTTCCCATAGTCCACCTAGGTGGACTAGCCGGGTGGACCATGGGCAATACACGATAATTTCCCATAGTCCACCTAGAAAACATAATAGGGATGTCAGGTGGACCACGGGAAAAATAATTGCCCATGGTCCACCCAGGTGGACTAGCCGGGTGGACCACGGGCAATAAACGAAAAATCTCTGTCAGACAATGCTCACAAAAATGACAGCCCATTCCAAATTTAAATTTAAATAAACCCACGTTTGTGCCATCCGACTAGTCGCGCGATCTACGCTCTCTACGCCAGTGCTACGTCGTAGGCCGGCGTAGCCACACGCTGCGCTCCGTAGCCGCGCGCTACGAAATTAGATACGAAAAATTCAGTGTAGTTTGAAATTGGTTTAAAAATATTATTTACCTAGTATAAAAATAAGTTCGCTATTTTTAAGTAATAGTTAAGTGAAGTTTAGTTGATAAGTTGAAATAATTAAACTTTTTAGTTGTTGGTAACTTATGGTTCAACTAAAATGAGTGTGGAATTTTTGAATTTACTGAAGTATGAAGCGAAGATTGAAAGTGACGGTAAATGTAAGTGGATATTTAATATTTATCTACATCTGTGAGCTCGAGTTATTTAGACAAAACTCAACGTTGAACATTAAAATAAATTTTAAAAAAATCGGGACTACAGCATAGCAACACAATTCTTTTTCCAATACTTTAATTAACTTTACTTGTATTAAACTCAATAATTTTGGTTAAAGATGCTTGTCGAAAGCCTACGTAATCTAACACGCACAATTTACGAATAATATACAACATGAGCACGCAATGGTATCATTAATTTTTATAAATTATTATGGTAAGGTAATAGGTAATACGAGCTGGTGTCCGCAACTTAACACAACTTTTTTTTTAATAAATAAAATATAAAAGAATTATAAAATTCTATCGATTCGTATTCTAAAAAATCTCAACCATTTATACAAAGATGGGTCACCTAATTGCTTTATATTTAAAAATATTTATTCCTAATATCATATGAGCGCCTACCACTGTTTGTCTCTGCATCACCCAAAGGTTGACTGGTAGAAAATGCCTACGGCATTAAGTCCGCCTCTGTACATTTGTGTGCTTAAAGTATTAAAATTTGTGTGCTTAAAGTATTAAAATTATATTAAATAAATAAATTGCTATAACTGATTGTACTTAATCCGCTGTTAAAGGTGCCTGAAGGCAAGTGTCATTGCCGAGGTTAAGAAACGATGTCATAACGACTAGAAAACTCTAGATTCTTCATGGATTGGCCAGAAAAAGCAACACGTACCACGGTATGGAAGTCTATGAGGATGGCCTTTTCTCAGCTGCCACTGCAGCTGTGATAGCAAGAGTAACAAAAAACCGGCCAAATGCGACTTTGACTCGCACACGACGGGTTCCAAAGGTACCACCATACAATATTTAACACTACATATAAAATAACAGCAAAAAAATGACGTTTGTTGTAAGTATGGGAGCCCCCTTAAATATTTATTTTATACTGTTTTTAGTATTTTTTGTTATAGCGGTAACATAAATACACATTCAGTAAAAATATCAACTATCTAGCTATCACGGTTCATGAGATACAGCCTGGTGACAGACAGACAGACAGACAGACAGACGGACAGTGGAGTCTTAGTAATAGGGTCCCGATTTTACCCGTTGGGTTCGGAACCCTAAAAAGACTTGTCACACAAAGTCGTCAGATTAGTGCATACTACTGAGATAAACAGTACACTCATAATGTGAAGAAGACTTATTTCCCTTATCAATTTTTAATAATTAATCAGTTGCTATACATAAAATTACCGCTGTCTTAAGGATTTATTATTTTGTTACTTTCATTATTTTGTTAAAACGGTGTTATATACTCGTATGTGAGATATCCCTCGATTAAAGGCACAGAGCATGTAACCTTTTACTAGAGGAAGTGAGCTGTGTAATATCAACATGTCGGAATGACTTGACATTTTCAAATGAAGTGTAGTCTTTATTGTGGTTTCGTTATTAGTTCTGTTTGTTTGGCATTTATTCCCTAGTTTATTGTCTATGGTAGGTTCGTCAGAAATTGGTTTATGTCAATAGTTGTACCCCTACCAGATTCTTGAGAGAAATACCGATACATTCTGAGGATCGACTTGTCATGATTTAGATTATTCCGCAACTGAAGATTTTTTATTTCCATTAAATATTCCTTTGGGCGCGATTGGTCCAATTCGCGATTGATTAAATTCGCAGTTAGTTCTATTCGCAGTTGATCCAATTCGCAGTGTCGTGTCAAAATACGAATTCTGTTTGAAAATATTAATGACCAGACATATTCATTAGAAAAAAAGGTTTTAACAGCAAAGGTAACGCTGCATGCTTTAAGCTAATTTGTAAGTAACGTTAGGATTTAAACATGACTTAGGCACTTTTCACTAATCACATCGAAAATTTCTACTTTATGGCAAACGCTTACCTCTCCCTTTTCCACAAAATTCTGTCTTTTGCCAGTTATAAAATAAATAAATAAAATAAAACCAATGACCTAATTGGACTTAAACCTTACGAACAATACCGAAATCAATTTAAAATAAAACCTGATAAAACATCCTACACAAAAACCCAAATTGAATAATCTAATCACAATACCCAGAAATAATATCTATGCGAGCTGTCTGAACAAAAGCTTATGAAATCGAACAGACACAATAATAGCTTTAACGATGTATGTTTTATTCAGAAATAATCGATACTATTACCTACAAGCTTCTGATTTAAACACAACCTCAGCTATATGTTCACAATCTGTTAAAGTCATCAATTTACATGGAATTTTGTGTAAGCTCATTAATTAATGTTTTACCCCCTTATTAATAAACGTTGTATAGCGTCTGTATAGTTACACAACGCTTTGTCTTCTTCTTTCGAAAGTCAAATTACTGACGACTGAAAGAGAGAAATCGGTGTGTAACTATTCATCTAATATAATACGTTTATTAGTAAGGGGGATAGTAGATAACATTGATTTGGACGTTACAGTTGTAAAAGGTCGGACAGTTCAAACTGATAAAATTCATTGAAAAACGTTTCTCACTTACATAACTAGCCTATAATGTTCCGACTGGTGGAAATAAGCTGTAAGCTGTGCGGGTTGGTAGATGTCACATGTCTTCGATTTTTTTTTCTAGGACATGCCAGTTTCCTCACAATGTTTTCCTTCACCGTTTTGAGAGCAGTGGTGATGAAATAATTTACACAAAGTAAAGCGCCTGAGTTCGAACCTACGACCTACAACTTGTAAGTCGCGGTCGTTGTCACTCACTTATCTTTTTATAATGTACAGACGCCAGTTTACCAAGCTATCCGAAACTGTAATTTTTTTTCAAACAACTTTGAGCCTTATGCCTTAGCGATAAAGTTGAAAATCTGTTAAGGAAATTTGACAGGTTGTAGTAGCTTGATGTACTGTGTGTACTACGCCTACTACCCTAGAAACTGGATGTTAACCTGCCGTTCGGGGGTTTCATTGAAAAGGGGGCCTAAAAAGGCCACCTTGGCAGAGTCATAAAACAATTCATATCACGCAATTTCATCTGTATGATAGTTTTGATTGTATGTAGATTCGTAAAATGCTATAGATACACCTCTGCCTAACCCTTCAGGGATATATAGGTGTGAAACTGTCAAACAGATGAATTGCGTGATATGAATTGTTTTAAGATTCTGCCAAATTTGCCTTTTTAGGCCCCCAGACCATGAGCAGCTCCAAACGGCTAAGGTAAATATTATTTTAGTAATAATATGATATTATATTTTTACATCTGTATTTTGAATATATTATTATTATCCTAGCTTGTCCTTTATCGGAACAAGCTAGGATACTGTAAAAACTGGCATTTTTTTATTTTAAAGTTTTAGGTTTAGTTGATTGTGCTGATGTTATTGTGCTACGTTATCGCTCAGCGATAAAGCCCTTAAAAAAATAAAAATAAAGTTGGTCGTCTAAAACAATTAGTTTCCCTGTCTACATAAATCGAAAAGAGCGGTTTAGAGATTAGTTACTAAAGCAACATTTTTCAGTATTTCTCTTAGTCCCCGTGTTCCGGATTAAAGACGGTTACCTTTGAAACTTGTCACATTTAAACCTTCGAAACCTAGATAAAATTGGATAAGAAAGATTTCAAAACAGAAGAAGAACTAGCAGGGGATCGAGGAGGGGGGTGGAGGGGGGGAGTCAGGGGATCAGACCGGAATAAATCATTTAAACTATACAGGAAGATTTTTTTATCACCATCCAAATTTTTACAGGGTGTTAGGTTCTTCCCATGAATGTGAACAACTTTCACTATGGGACCAAATATGAAATCACAAAAATAAAATTAGCTGTTTCATACATTTTGGTCAAATATGTATTGAACTTTTGTAAGAAACACCAGATTTTTTTTTTGTGATATCATAGTTGGTCCCATAGCGAAAGTTGTTTATATTCATGGGTAGAACACCCTATAAAAATTGGATCGTGTTAAAAAAATCTTCCTGTATATAAATCGTTAGATGTTTTAAATTCAATGATGAGATGTTTAATGTTATTAGACTAAAGATTCCTCTCTCAAGTTCTATTAAATTAAATGAAAGGTTGAGTGCTTCTTACTTATTCAAATTATTAAATTAGGTACATAAATCGAAGAGCGGTTTAGAGGTTAGTTAATATAGCAAAATTTTAAAGTATTTCTCTTCATTCCCGAGTCCCTGATAAAAGACAGTTTCCTTTGAAACGTTTCACATTTAAACTAAATATAAATCGTTAGATGTTTTGGACTCAAAGACTAGATGTCATAAAGTTATTAGACTAAAGATTTCTATCTCAGGTTCTTTCAAATTCAATCTACAGAGGAGTGCCTCTTATTAAAATCATTAAAGTGGGTACTACATACGTAGTTTTACTTTCAAAACTCAATTTTATTCTACGAATAAAAATGATCTGGCCATTGAAAAATCAGCCCTAAGTTTCCTACCCCCTTACTAATAAACGTATTATATCAGATGAATAGTTACACACCGATTTCTCTCTTTCAGTCGTGAGTAATTTGACTTTCGAAAGAAGAAGACAAAGCGTTGTGTAACTATACAGACGTTTATTAGTAAGGGGGTATATCTCTGAATGTCACCAGAGAGCCAAGATAATTGAAAATCGCATTCAAAGAGTTTCGTATCTCTACAACGACTTTCAACACGCTTGACAGAAGGTTTCCGGTACAGTCCGTTCACAGTTATTTTACCTCTGTCAGCAATAACAGCAACCTTAAAGTAACGAGAATAAAAATAACAATGATTTTGACAGTCTTGTCATTGGTAGCAATCCAACAGAAACCATAGTAGAATGACAACAAAAAACCTACCATCTAATCTCTTGGTTGACTGGTAGAGAATGCCTAAGTGTTTGGCTAGACTGGCAGCGTGGGCGCGGGGCGGGTGCGGCGCGGTCTGCTCGGTGCGAGGAGCCCGCGCGGAGTGCGCAACTCACGCCATAGCTCGTTCATACAAGTGGACGCAGGGGTGCGCGGGCGGCCCAAACTAGTTTGAGCTTATTTCTAGTAAATATAAGTCTTCTTCATCCGTATTATATTTTGACAAACAACGGACACGACAACACGCAGAACGCAGCCGCGATCCACTGCGGACAGGCAGATCACGCGCGTTCCCGCACCCGCGCCGCTGCCCGCTTCGCGCTGCCAGTCTGGTCAAGCACTTAGGCATTAAGTCCGGCTTGGTACCTTTTTGCGAGAAAAGTTTAAATAAATCTTAATATATATAAATTATGTGTCACGATGTTTGTCCGCGATGGACTCCTAAACTACTTAACCGATTTTAATCAAATTTGTACACCGTGTGCAGTTTGATCCAACTTGAAAGATAGGATAGCTCACATTATAATATGACAAAAACGTTAGCCACAGCAACGCGTGGCCGGGTCAGCTAGTATAATATATGTATAAAGATCACTATAAATCATTTCAGCATTAATTATATTAATCACATGCGGTATGTGACCATCTTCTACTTCAGGCCCTTATGGCCTAGACAAGTGGCGATCGCTTACAAAGATTTTCGTATTTCTACAACAGCTTTCACAAAGTTCAAACCCAGGCACTAGGCAGACACCTTACTTTGTGCATTTAATTTCATCACCACGGCTCTCAAAACGATGAAGGAAAACATCGCGAAGAAACCTGTAACTCCTATTATACAACCAAAAATTCGCCCGCACCCGCCCACAACCCGTACAGGGCGCGCGTAGTGGATTATGGCCCAAGGCTTGTATCCCAGCAGCTTGGAACTTTCTAGGTTGATTGTGATGATGTTTGAAAACAACAGGGTTGACAGCTTTTCGGTAGTTTATATCAGTCCCATACATTCTTGACTTTTCCATCATCATTATCGTTGATAGAATGTCACTTTATCTGGGCCCTCAGGACGCTTCCGCCTATTTATGTATTTGGAAAAAGCTTCGGAACTCTTTGATAGATATTGATGCGGTTTTATTTACTATTGCGATAACTTCTCGAGGGAGGTTTAAAACTATACTTTCAGCGATTATCAAAGCCGGGCCACGTCACGTAATCTATATAAATAAAAATGAGATGCTATTGATGACCGATTTGGCAAGTTTTTAGTTTCAATAGAGTAATAATCCGAATTAGGCTTTTATGGAAAGAAAACTTGGATTGTTTTTTACGGAAAATTCTATTTCGGGAAAAACAACGTCATTTATTCAATTAGATTTTTCTATGAATTATTGGAAAGGGCAATTTCTGTCGGGTCAGCTTGTCCATCAATTATAATTATCCATAAGTAAATAAGGTTCTGTGATAATCAGAACATTATCTCATCATGTCTCGCCTACGTTTTATCATAATTCAAATCCTGCATCTCGCAAGCAGGTTTACCGCGAAACTAGCATATATACAACGGTCCGACATGAATCATCGGGCAGTTACCCGTCAGACATATCACCCGTTTGGTCGGAGGATCCTCCCTTTTCTATGGAGGATGAGTGAAATTTACACCCTGTTCCTCATATCTCTATAATCATAATTAAGACGCCTAAATAAAAGGTCACATCACCATAAGTCACTAAATATCTATGTCATTCTATTATCACATCATTGTAAGTAGAAACTGCCTCGTTGCTTGTGTTTGCGTTGGTGGTTGCAAGTGCTACTGCTGAGTTAAGATCCAGGGTTCGATTCCCAGGTCGGGCAAAGTGTCATTGAGATTTTCTATCTGGAATTTTTCAGTAGCAGCCTAGATTTGTGCCCGGTTGATAGTAATAGGCCCTCTATTACGTGGGACTTAAAAATGACTGGCGATATGTGAGTGTACTACAGGTATACCTGTGTCCAATTCTTCGGGGAAACAAGGCGTTTTGTTTCGTTTATTTAAGTACGTAGTTAGAAAGAGTAGACACAGCAAATTATTGAACTTTCAGTAACATCTGGGTAGTGGTTACACTAGAAGGCGAACTTATACGTTGTTGGGAATTAGGCTTTGGCAAGTCTTTTAATAACCAAACAATTGTATCGTCTAAGGCCCATCGTCCAAGATACCACTCAAAAGTATAGTGTTGCAAACTCAAATAAAAAATGATTAGCCAGAATTTCACAGCACTAATATTTCAATGGCGGGCGATTCGTTGACGACGCAATCAATCAGAACTAGTTAGTGTCGCGTTAGTGATAAACGATTTTATTTCAGTTTAAGTAGGTTTGTACAAACACTTATAGACGTCAATCATCTATACTTCTATACCAATATTATGAAAAGACAAAATTTGTTTGTATGTAAGGGGTAATCTCTGGAACAACCAGTTCAATTTTTTTTTTGCATTTTGTAGCCCAATTTTAGAAGAAGGCTATTCTATATAGTCTATAACATCTCGCGAGGATCCTAAGGACCAAAAAGAAAAAAGTCAGAAAAGCGCGGGTAGGCGATGCGATGAACGACAAATTTCACGTACGCGAAGTTGCGGGCAGAAGTTGGTATTTTAAAAAATAGATGAGGTCGGCGTTTCCTATCTGACTACTCTGAGAAGAAAGGCCGAAACAAACTCAGAGGTCACAGTCTCTTTTAAATTCCAGACATAATCTTGGTCAGATCAGGTGAAGACCATGTAAATTCGGTGTCTGAAATTGTCTTTTGAGGAAAGAACCACACAGATTGAGTGGACCTGTCCAGTGTACGCATTTGTCAGTAATCATGCAGCACAAGTCACCGTAGTAAGTCGCGTCGGTCGTGACATTCTGGCTACTCACTGTTGTTTTATGTTTGTAACACTCTTTTCAATAGCGTCGTGGACGCTGGACCTAAGGCTGTGAGACAAGAGAATTTGAAAACTCTTGCCTGCCAAATCGGAGTAGTTCTGTCCTTGTATCAAAACAGTTTTTTCAGTTTTATCTGAAAAATATTTGCCAATTGAGTTAATTTAGAAAGTTAGTTATTTTAGTTCTTTATGGTAATTTGTATTTTTTTTTGTAAGACATATTGCTTTTTTGTCTAAAAACAGTCTTAACTTAGGTCTGCAAACCTCACAGTAATTTCGTGGAAAAATGTCGTAAACCTTCTCCTTAATGTTCATTCTAGTCCACTTAGTTTTCAATTAAACTTTATGTATTTCACAACTATTTTTTTTAAACCGTTATGTCCATCTAAGGTCAATACAAGAATGCCACGAATGCCATTATGAGCGATCCGTGTCCGATATTACATCATACCGAAGGTATCCGCTCTCTGTCCTCTTCCATAAGGACCTACGCACACGGCGACTTTTTGCACAACGCGGTGTTTGTGCAACTAACGTTTTTTTTGTACTTTGCAGCGCGTTTTTTGTAGCATTATACGCACGTCGATGGCGAGTAAAAATGTCGATCGTGTGTAAGGCCCTAAGCCTCATTAAACAGGCCAAGGTCAGGCCAGCATCCATGCATTAGGTTTAAAGATATTTAATAACTCATAAGAACTTAAATAACATAGTTCACTTAAAATGAGATACAAAGTGCTTATATCTAAAAGATATATTTGCCTCTGGTGTTGTCGACTTTACCGGGTACGTACATGTGTCTTAAGTTTTCTCATAAATATATTTATACTATCACACCTCTTTAAATCCTCCGGTAAATCATTAAACAGTTGTGCCCCCTCAACCAATATTGTTTTTTTTTTGTAGTTACCCCGTGCACGTGCAGTCATTAGTGAAAATTTGGTTTTGCTTCTTATGTTGTATGTTATTGCTTTTTCATGTAGTTCTATGTTTGATTGTACGGAATTCATGGTGATTTTTTTATGAGAATGCAGGTGTAATGTACAGTTGTGTGAGATTTAGTAGTTTAGTTTTTTGGTATAATTTGTATGTTGGTGAGTGATAATTAAATAATACTTTGATAATTTCGTTTTGTGTTCGTTGTAGTGAGTTTAGATTAGATTTAGCGGCTGATCCCCACACTTCGATTAGGTATTCAAGGTTTGATTTTACTAGAGAGTTAGATATAATTAAACGAACTTTTTTCGGTATACATTTTTTTACTTTTCGTAACGCTCCTAATAATGATATTAATTTTATTTTGACGTGATCGATGTGCAGTTTCCAAGATCATTCATCCAACAATCCTTCCCTTGAGGGTGATTATAGGAATATCGAATCGACTGTGATACTAAGCAAAATAACTGACGTAGAAAGGTATTCCGTTCATTGTAAGTCTGATCTATTGAAACAGAATTGTAGATGAAGGTCGTTTATTTGTTTTTATTAAGATTCATTCCGTTCTGATCCCCTGAACCCCCCCCTCCTCGATCCCCTGCTAGTTCTTCTTCTGTATGGTGTGTTTCGAAATAATTTAAAAAAATCTTGTGTCAAGTATTCATCATTTGCCTAGCCTTTTCCCAAATATGTTGGGGTAGGCTTCCAATCTAACCGGATGCAGCTGAATACCAGTATGTTACATGGAGCGACTGCCTATCTGACCTCCACAACCCAGTTACTGGGTAATACGATACCCCTTGGTAAGACTGCTTGTCAGAATGTATGCGGGTGAAAACGCGGGGCGATGCTAGTATTAAATAATTGAACACGCAAGTACAGAAAAGATAATAGAGATCCACGTGCTAATTTCAACATTTTCGTAAGTTACTCGTCTAATTCTTAATTGAGTTACAGTCCTACTAAATAAAATAAAATTAACATCTTTAAATAAACAGTTGCCTAGCCTGAATGTAATTTATACCTTAATTTTATTTAATTATAATAAACTAACTTTCTAATTGCTCATGAAGGCTCATTTTGAAAACGAATTATTCCATTACATTGGTCTCAAGCGGCATTTTAGAGATACATTCTTACAAGTAAAATTAAAATAAAATATAGGTAGGTAGTGTCGACTACTTACGCTGAATTTAAATTTTTTTGCTCTTACAATAGCTTTATTCGTTAATTAGGTAAATACATAGATACAGCACTTTTCAAATATCTACACTGTAACACCAACAGTAAAAAAACTCGTTAAAAGCAATCTCGCACAAGGGAAGAAAAATAGAACATCGCCACTAAATGTTTTACTTACATAGCGAAACTTCTTCTACCACGAATGTGATTTCCTTTAAAAAAAAGCTTAGGATGTGATGCAAATAGATCCTACAGTCCTTCATAGCCAGTATGGTAAATAAATAATCAGCCTATAATGTTACCACTGTTGAAACAAAGGCCTCCTCTTGGTGAGAGGGAGTGGGCCATAATCCACCACGCAGGCCCAGTGCGGGTTAGTAGATGTCACATGTTTTCGAAGTATTGGTTCTAGGGCATGCCGGTTTCCTTACGATGTTTTCCTTCACCGATTGGAGAGCAATGGTGATGAAATAATTTACACAAAGTAAAGCGCCTGTCTGGGTTCGATCCTACGACCTACAACTCATAAGTCGCGGCTGTTACCACTGGGCCACCACTGTTCTCACGTATGGTAAATATTTCATATTAATATCTTTGAAATTAAATTAAATGAAATTGTTTATTCTTTAAAGTACCGATATCAAAATCATTTTTACAAGTCCTATTAAAATATAAATAATAATAAGCTAGATGGAGTCGACATTTTCTATCTGGCTACCCCTTGAGAATAAATGGCGAAACAAACTCACGGTTCTAAAACCAGTAAGTATCTATTTTGATAGAGACTAACTTGTGATAAACGATCGATTCAACAACACTCAAAATGACCTTTCGAGTTATTGTTTAACTTTTTGTCATTTCTTCTAGAGAAATGTACGGTTATAAAAATCCCTTTATTGACCCTCTTGCAGGGTAAAAACTAACCTAGTAGCCTTTTAGTTACCCTTGGGTGGAAAAGTAGCGTATTCTTTTGCGAAATAAATCACAAATCACCAATATCCCTTTCAATGAAAGCCAAACCAAGACGTTGCCTACTCGCCAAAGTTGGGTAAAGTAACAAAAAGTGGAATCAACACAGGCGCGGTTGTTTGACGTTACTTCGGTGACATAAAACCTGATGTTGCTGTATTACGGGTTTATTATAAGCAAGGGTTTTGGGGTTCTGTAGTCACATAAAGGAAAGTTATGTTTCGTCATATTTGCCTTTGTTGTGTAATAATGTTAACGAACTTAAATTATTTTAAGTTTAATACGTACGTTAATGAACAAAAATCTCACATGCACAAAGACATTTGAAAACCTCAAATAAACTGCCTAGCCTTTTCCCTTATGTTGGGGTCCGCTTCCAATCTAACTGAATATAAAGAAAGAAAGAAAATACATTTATTTAGCACAGATTAAAAGACACACGACACACCAGTACATAAAAAAGAAAAAAAAAATTAAGGTCCAATGTAAGAAATCATATGTCATTATTGTATATCATTATTTTACACGAAGCGACTGCCTATCTTCACGAATTTGTTTTGCAAACATTCGTTGCGCGAGCTTTTCGACGCGACGAACATTCATTCGTGCTCGCGGCAAGGACCGTCCATAATAATTAATATTATTATTATAATGCCAACCAAATTAAATGAACTGTTGTTATACATTCTTACAATGCTATTAATAGTATCTAGTAGTATTCTGGTTGATAATTCGTGTTTAGGTATGTTTGGAGTGCAACGGGTTTATACAGGATAGTCAAAAAGTCGTGGATCAAACGAAATAGGGAGATAAAGGAGGTCATTTCCAACGCTTTTAAAGTGAGAAATAATTTTCGGTAACACTTAAAATTTTTTCAAAAAAATAATTTCTCTTGAAATTTGGTACCCAGAGCCGCAATAGAACTTTTGTAGTGCTGATATATTATCTAGTAATAATACAGCATCGTTGGTTTTTTTGTATCACTTTTTTTTATTTGTCTAATTGTAAAATAACTCGGTATACAAAAATATTCATAACTTTTAGGGCAATTGAATTATGGCCATGCTGTAGAAAGGTTTTTTGTTGGAAATGACCTCCTTTGTCTCCCTATTTCCTTTCATCCACGACTTTTTGACCACCCTGCATTAGACTCAACGACCTTCCGCTCGCCTGTTTTAGGCTTCTGTAAAATTATATTGATGCCTCGTAAATTCCATATAACTATAATCTATCAACATTCAGTTGAATCAATAGACAGCTGAAGCTAGACAGTACGTTCTCAGGCTTTAAACAAACTTAACATGACATCATAATTTTTAGATTTCCTAGTATTTACGTTAGTCTGAAGGCTTCTAGTGTTTGTTTCTGCGATTTGAATAATTGATTTGTTTGTTGAGGTTATGTTAGGTTTTCGGGTAATACAGATTGTATTAAAGGTAATTGTATTTCGATGTAATTGTAGGTAGATTATTATTTACATATTGACGTGCTGGGGTAAAGTTCTCCTAACTGAATAGACAGATGTGCTGCTGTAGAGTTTGTAGCGCCACTTCTTCAGAAATTGGTGAAAGGCGCGTTTTGGGGAACTGTCTTATGTAATTTTGACATTCAAAAAATGTTGATTCTCAGTCACATTTAAGAAAGTTTTGTTTCGTCATATTTGTCTTTGTTGTCTAAAAATCTTTGTTGTCTGGTTTTGAATAAATGAATTTTGATTTTGACATTTAACTATCAAATAGTTTATGGATCGTCGTGGGCTAACGTAAAGATTATGATTAGGTTTTAAAGGTCTCTATCATAGACTTATAAAAAAAAGATGGACTCCGCGTCACGCATATCGAAAGTGAAGCACAGTAAGTACCGGTGTCGGACCGTTTGTACAAACACGCTTCACGCTCACATTTACATCATAGTATGCCGACCGGCCGCCATTACGACACACGACAGCGTCAATCGTCAATCACGCACATGTAGATCAGTATTGTGCTTCACTTTCGATATGCGCAGAGTCCAATTTTTTTATAAGTCTATGGTCCCTATTATAACAATAATATATCATCCTAATATATCACAAAGCAGGGCAAAAATCTCTTCTCACACAGAGAATGCCAATTATCACTACGGTTGCTCAGCGCATATAGGCAATTCCAGACTGATATATAAAACAAAAAACTCTCTCAGAAAGTTAGTTACGACAAAGAGTGTAACTTTCGCGGACTATTCTCGTCTGAGGTCAACTAGCATTGCGTTGAGTGGAGTTGGTCCTAAATAAGCCTGACTTCTAAGTGAAACACAAATAATACAGATCTCTTTATGTAACTACATGTACCCGCGACTTCGTCCGCTTAAAAGTTCTGGTTTTGATGTAAAAATATAGGTTGGCACGCGCAAACTGTTACCATGAATTCAGCAAATAAATCTGGGCCCTCTAGCGTAGATATTTTTGGTAGCTTATATAAAAAAAACAGCTGTTTCATAGAAAAATGAAAAATCGATGCGGTCAAAATGATATAGAACAGCTAATTATTTTTTAAATAACCGATGAATAGGGCTTTGAAGATCCGTGGCATACTTACTGCCGCGCCATTTTGAATATGGCGGCCACGCACGAGGCCTATATAAATCGATAAGACCAAACCCCGTAAAGTATCACGTTTCCGAGATATTAACGTTCAAAATAATTGATGATTGTCAATATTTTCATAATCTCTTAACTATTTACACAAGGTACTAAATTAAAAGACTAATTAACTAAATACATAAATAAATACAAATAAACAAAAAACCGGCGAAGTGCGAGTTGGACTCGCACACGAAGGGTTCCGTACCACCATACAATATTTAACACTACATATAAAATAACGGCAAAAAAATCACGTTTGTTGTATGGAAGCCCCCCTTAGATATTTATTTTATTCTGTTTTTAGTATTTGTTGTTATAGCGGCAACAGAAATTCACATTCTGTGAAAATTTCAACTGTCTAGCTATCACGGTTCAGCACACGGTTCGATACAGCCTTGTGACAGATAGACAGATGGACAGTGGAATCTTAGTAATAGGGTACCGTTTTTACCGTTTGGGTATGGAACCCTTAAAAGTATATTTAGGTTTCGAAGTGCTCGTCTGCACCGCTGTCATACGGAAACGTGCCCAGAAGACTGGCAGCACTGCCACGTTGAAGAGCAATGCTAATTCTTTGGCCAAAGAACGACCCAGCCCTCTGGTCACGTGAAGTGTCGATCAGCAGGCAAGAAATTTCTTTAAAGCTTTTTAAGGAAATTTCTCGCCGGCTAGTGATCGACACTTCACTTCACTTCACTTTTTTCGTCCACGTCCTACGGCCGGTAAGGTAAGGTAAGGTACTGGTAAGTCTTCTTAAAGTCACTCACCACCTCGTACTTTGCCAATGCCAATTTCTTGTATAAGAGCCATGGAATGACTTCTACAATGAGGAATCAGGAAATTGCTATAGTTAGCAGCACGATTGACGGAGGGGACGCCCGCTTCTCTTGACGTTATCTTTATGTGCTTACCTACATACAGGGTGTCCCAAAAGGTTACGTAGCTGGGAAGGGGGGTGATAGGGGTGGTCACAAGGGTCACCAGAAAAATAAATTCCCTCTGGGTATTTAAAAAAATAAATGGCATTTTTTTTTAACTAAAAATTTTACGCATTGTGGCTTTCGCTAACAGTTTTTTTTTTTGTAAGTTTTTTTTTCTGGTGACCCTTGTGACCACCCCTATCACCCCTCTTCCCAGCTACGTAACCTTTTGGGACACCGTGTATATGTTCGACGATACAGATAGCGCACTCTTCTTCCTAACCGCTTACGCTAGTGTATTAGTTTTCTCGATACATAGTAATTACTTATTAGTGGGTAATTTGTGTGTATCAAAAAACTAAAACACTAGCGGAATTAACTAGCGATAACCACTAGCGATAGGTTTGAAGAGTGGGGTCCGTCTTAATTGTAAACAATGTGCGCAGTCCTAATTTAATATTTTGTCGTGGTACAGAGGTTTTCATGACACATGATTCTTAAACTACTAGGGACAGGAGACTAATGGGACCAAACTGCAGGTTCTATTGTGGCGGTATATACAACGCCACATGCAAACTAAGCATACATTGACGCGTGACGTCACGCAAAAACCTGCATCGCGCAAGCAAAGTTTCCCGAACGACTAGCATATAGTACACAACGTCCCGACCCGACATCAATCGTCTGGCAGTAGCCCACCAGACACAACCCTCGTCTGGTCGTAGGGTCCTTCCTTTTCTATGGATGATGAGTAAATTTCACCCTGCTCCTCACTCCTCTATATCAAATATAAATGGCTTGCTCTGTAGGTATGCCGAAATTCTATCATGAAGATCAAAATATTATGTCCTACCTTTCTTAGAACTGTTAACAAACCTTTGGCGTAGTCGTTTTATTGTTCCGTACTCAGTTATGATACATTTCAGTATTTTAAGTACGGTTCTGTCCATTTTCTGTACTTTATATTCATGGTTATGTGGGTACAAGCTATTATGGGATTAATGCACCGTGACCCTTGTTTGAATTTCATATTCTACATATTGCTCTACATTTAAATGTTTATCGGTCATTTGTTCGAAGTTGGTTATTAAAAGTCTGGCTGATTTTGTTTGTGATGTGTTTTTTTTTTCATAACTATTTTCTTTATAAACTGCGCCATGCTATTTCTGCTGTACAATATTACGCATTATAGACACACAAATATTTACTCTATCCAAAAATCGAAATTTGGATAAATGTAAATGTTCAAATTGAAAACAAACCATTAATCAATTAAAATAGACAGCAACATATGACAAGATTTTACGGAAAATATCACAAACAGAAACTATTAACAAATGGAACTGTCACGAACATGATAAATCTATCCACTTGATATGACCAAATACAAATAAAACATGGCTGACAACCGAATGAAAAATTAAACGATTGCGAATCCCGAGATTCAATGAAAGGAATCGAATCGTTTATCTCCTGTCTGCGATGGATCGAGAGATTGATTTTGAAGTAAGTGTGGCTCAATTTGTGCCTTGAAGGACACCTAGATATTACAAAGTGGTAGGTATAATAGTTTCCAGATAAAGTGAGACTGTTTGCAAAAATAAATTGGGTATAGTAGTTAATCTTATTTCAAATAATAAATAATCGTTTTTTTCCTAAAAGACCTAGAACTAAAAATGTGAAAACAAGTATGTATGTGCTTGTCGGAATGAAAATTTTAAAAAGGTGTCCGAGCTTGGGTAATCTTTTAGCACAAGTAGTTCCAGAACTGTTAACAAGATGTGCTAGTTTTAGCCAGCACAAGTGCCTAAATAAGTGTATTTACATTCAAATGAAAGACGAATAAATCTTGAAGGATTTCCGAGTATGTTAAATCTGTTTACATATGCAACCTTGAGCAAATCATCAATTCTGCACGGAGCCTTGGAAAGAGACATTCTGGAACCATTTATCATGCTTTTATCGGATACTAAAAGGATGAGGAGTACAGAAAGATCGGATGAATAGAGAAAAATGTCAAACGAATGAGTGTGAGATATTCACTAAAAGTTATGACGCCTTGCTTTACTTTTATTACTTACTAGCTTCTGTCCGCGACTTTGTCAGCGTGAAATTTCTTGCTCTCAAGACCCACCCGTCGCATCGCATCGCCTGCCCGCGCTATTACTTTGTTTTCGCTTAGCGTCCTTTCTGACTTTTTCTTTTTGCTCGGCTCCTACGCTTCCTAGCGTGATGTTAAGTAACCTATAGCCTTCCTCAAGAATTGGGCTATCAAATATAAATATTTTTTTAAATCCGATTTGTTGTTCCAGAGTTTAGCGCGTTCAAACAAACATGCCAAACTCTATAGCTTTATTATTACTATAGATATAGAAGAATAAAATACCATTAAAAGAGCAGTGTCTGGTGATCAGTGATCATTTAATTTTCTATTTTGCTGAAGAGGTCTTTATGTTACAGAGATGACCTAGTAGGAAATAAATCGAAATGTTTTGAATCGTTTATAATTTTACTAAAACAAGGATAATTATGATCTATAACATTTTTTTTTCAGGACTTATATACACACAAATTTGACCGTACAAAAATGATTCTAAATGAGGCAAATTCGGATTACCCCCGTTAAATAATGCGTCCACTCTTATTCCTCTTCTCTCCTCCCTTCCTCTTAAGTTCTTTAAAATCATTCTTCTTATAGTAAGCGATAGATCACGACAGTCGTCGTTCGGAATGTCGTAAACTTCAACTATATCCGACGATCCTGCATACTTATCTCTTTTGTTGACTGTACACAAATAATTTTAAATGTGAAAGTTTCGCATCAATGTTCTTCTGTTTGACCGCCTGTCGGCATTTAGAACCTTTTTTCCGGATTTTGGCTTAACACTGAGCGTTAAATATTCAAAGCCTAATTAAGCCTAATTCTCATTCGAAATCATTTTTTCCCTTTCAATAAAATAAAAACAAAACGACCCATTTGTGCAGATGACAACGTTAAAAGCCAAACATTCAACTTTATTAAGCTAATGGATGTCGTAGCTTTCAAAATCCTTTTTTACAACATCGTGGAAAGTATTATAACAAACACATAAATTTCATGCATACTGTGTAATACTTGTATGGATGGATGTTAAGGGCGACAACACATTGCATAATACGCGGCAAAAAAAGCAGTCTTAGTGATCCAGCATACACAGTCGCATACAAATTCTGATATATCTTCTAACAAACCATCCTAGTTTTGCATCAAAAATAAAATTATGAAAATATAATCATACAAAAGTGTCTTCTTTGGCTACCTACAAGATAGTATTCTTTCCTCAAAAGACCATTTCAGACTCCAATCTACATGGTCCGCATATCATCTGACCAAGATTATGTTAGGTAAAAGAAACTGTGACCTCTGAGTTTGTTGCGGCTTTTATTCTCAGAGTAGTCGAATAGGAAACGCCGTTCTCATCCAGTTTTTAAAATATGATTGACATTTAAAAGTGTTTATACAAACCTACTAGCAGAAATTAAATTATTTACCAGTAACAATACACATGGGAATACATATTATTATTATTACAAACACAGTGATTTCTTATCTACCATTCGTATATCCATAACGCGACAACCACAAAAACAGATCGCGTAACCGCGCGACGGTCTGTGTGGCTAATCCCTTAGGCTTTTTATACGTTTGCGGACCGACAGGGTCGACACTCCGACCGTGAAGGGGCGGCTAGTGGAAAATTAGCTATCTTGTCTCTCTGTGTCCCGTTTATAACTTAGATGTGTATAAACATGAAAGGTAATTTTGTGAACCGAAATGATAAGTAATTTGCGAAAGAGTCGAAAGTTCTATTAGAGGACTACAGTCATTTACGGGACGTCTTATGTTGATTTCAGAAGCAGAGGCAGTGGTTGCCCAGTGATATCAGCCCCTACTTACGAGTTGTACCTAAGTCATAAGTTCGAACCCAGACAATAACTTTACTTTGTGTATTTTATTTCATCACCGCTGCTGCTCTCAAAACGGTGAAGGAAAATAAATCAAATATCGTGACGAAACCGGGATGTACTAAAACCAAAAAATTCTAAGACTTGTGACATCCACCAACCCGCACTGGGCCCGCGTGGTAGATTTACGGCCCGCTCCTTCTCACAGAGAGGAGGCTTGTGTCCCAGCATTGGGAAGATCATAGACTCATTATTTTTTTTCAAAAACTAGTTACTGGGTTGTGAAAAATATTGCAATGACTATGTAAGCATATATGCCTATAAAACCTAAATTGAAAATGGCTGAGGCGAAAAGGTACTGTTTTTTGGACAGTCACTTAACTTTAACTCACTGTTGACGTTTGCTTAATGAAAGTGAGTACCTGAGTGGATAAGCTTCGATCTTGAAACTACAAAGCTAGGGTAAGTCTATTGTGTGAAAATGCTCAGTCGATCGCCTGAGTCTTAATTGTTTCACAGACAATTACGGGGCAGACCGAGCAGGCTTGTGTTTGACTTTACTGAGTGGTTCAATATTGCTTGTGCTATTCAAACAAGACCAATACATGTCTCTTGATCAGACAGAACCTGGAATTTAGTAGAATAGAAAAGTTTTAAGAGAAAAACTGTTTCGTAGATTATTTTTAATATTTTTGATGAGTTGCTACATTTTAAATATCAGTCATAATTATAGTTCAAGGGGGATTGTGGCTAAGTTATAACAGCCACACATGTCGATCGATCAGGTTAAGCTACGCTTGTTGCGGTTGGTCCGTGGATGGGTGACCATCTTTACGTACCAATACCCCTCTTTGCCTCGGAAAGCACGTTAAGCCGTTATCCCGACTGTCATTCGTTGATATTTGACAGTCGTTAGTAAGTAGTTTTATACTAAGTGGTATCGTAAAACCCAGTAACTGGGTTGTGAAGGTCAGATAGGCAGTTGCTTCATGTAAAATACTGGTATTCAGCTGCATCCAATTAGACTAAAAGCCGACCCCAACACAGTTGGGAAAATGCTAGGCAGATGATGAATTCAATGGCGTGCGTCTACTAATTCAATGTACTTAGACCGAAACGTTAGGTTGTAACTGTAATTATTAGTAGATCAGACAATTTACAATAAAATCGAAAACCTAGACCGGAACAAGGTGGTAGCTTAGTGCAGCCAAGATTATCAGCTTTATTTCAACTATGAGTAGCTCACAAACAATTTTATTCCCAGCAAGAGAAAAGGAATTAACCATCATTCAGGAAAGCCGAAATCGACATTGAAAGTCCCGAATTAGCAGATCTGTTTAAAATCGATTTAGGGAACTAATTATTCAAAACGTCGGCTACGGACATCTCGGCTTTAGATATTTAGATTGGCGAAATTCGAAAACTGACGTTTCTGTAGGTAGACATTCATCTAATTCAAAGTCCAATCATTAAGAATTACAGACACTAGAAAAAAATTGTAATTTGGCAATAAATAAAAATATGTAGGTAACTACAATATCCACAGATGAGGGTTTAGACGGCTCAGATCTCAAGTGCGTATGCACCACCTCCCCACAGACAATGGCCCACCTTTACCTTCACCAGTCCACATGATAATCTTATGGCTACGGTAGTTAGCGGAGTTCGCGCTGCTGAATTTTGGGCCCAAGATGTTTAAACTTTATGCCATCAAAACCAAAATCAAAAGTCATTTATTCAAATTAGGCTGAGAATCAGCACTTTTCGAAAGTCAAAATTACATTAGACAGTCCTCCAAAATGCCCGCTCTGCACCACTTCCTAGTGCTTTCGCTGGGAAGAAGTGGCGCAACAAACTCCCTAGCAGCACAGCTGTCGTGTTCGGTAAAAAAAAATTGCTTCTGTACAATAGTAGGTATGCAAAGTAGTTATTATGACGAGACATTAAACTATTTGCCATTATTTCAGTTAGCTACGGCAATATACCAATAAATAGAAGGCACCTAAACATCAACAAAAAATAAAAGTGTTTGAAGGAATACATCGTCAGGAAACCTAAAACCGGTCTTAGAACCATAAAGTCAAATACGTGTGACATCTATGAGCCCGCACTGGGCCTGCGTGGTACTGGGCACTCTCTTTTGAAGAGAGGATGCCTGTGTCCCAGCAGTAGGAACATTATAGTCTGATTTTGTAATTATGTAGGTCTGATCTTTGACATCTCCAAAATGGCTGATCACAATCTGGCACTAGTTTGCTTAGTAATCGCATCGTCATTGCTCCGCAATTATCAACTATTGTATGAGATAAATACCAAGAAAGCCTTTAGTGGAAATTCTACGCTATTGTCACTTGTTTCACAATAGGCCCTTGTCATTTAGCCCAAGTAACATTGGCATAGGCCAGACCGAATATTCAGTTTCTCTAACATAATGATACTGTGTTAATATTAACACTGCTCTTATCTTTAATTAGTGTGGCCTCTTGTGATACCTACATTGAAATACTGTGGTATGTGATCATGAAGATAACCATTATGGTCTTTACAAAACTTTGCCAGAACGCCATATCGGAGATAAGATTTGGATGAAGTTGATAGAGCGTATCTTCGATTAGCATTTAATAAACTTCTTTCGATGAAAAACGTGTCCTGATTGTGCAAGAAGCTAAAAATGTTAGCTTGTTATATATAAAAATAAAATACAATTCAGCTCAGCTACTGCCTAGAGCACTTTAATTGCGTAATATACTAATCAAAATCTGAATCATTTTGAATGACATTGCTAATCCATTGCTTCATATGGTCGCAAAATTTATCTGCTCAACAACGTAAATAACGCAATGAATGTTGTTGATTGTCAAAATGTAAAGCCATTCCTACTGTATTGTTAGAGTGTAACGCAATTACCCCGCAGGGACTTTCTTTGAAAATATACTTATTGACGATGTTAAAACCTAGGCCATTGCTTCATACATTATTGCTGTAAACACTTATACATCGTGTATTGCCCGTGGTCCACCCGGCTAGTCCACCTAAGTGGACCATTGGCAATTATTTTTCCCGTGGTCCACCAGAATGAAATAATTATTTTCCATCTTTAACACCTCATTAATCTATTATTTATTATAATTATTTTCCTCCAACTTATAAACTTCTATATTGATCGTATCATTATTATTGAGGACTTTGCGTAGTTAATTAACAGATAATTAAAATTTCAAACAACACAAATGTAAACCAATCAAATGCTTATTAACAATCCTATTGTCTATTCCCGGTATTTGTATAATAGGCACCTGTCCTACCATTGGCGATTAACGAGAAGCGAATAAACTTAGCTAACAACTAAAAACGAGTTGGTGAGCAACGAGCAGCGAGTGCGCGACGGACGGCATGTGGCTACGAGCAATTTATTTTTATATTTTTATAAATGGCTTCTCGCAGTTCACCCTATGAGGTTCTTGTCTGCTTAACTCGACTTGCCTGTGGATGCCTCAATAAATGAAGGCCTCCAGCTAAGAAAACTTAAAAACTAAGCAACTACACGCTAAGGGCGCCCCCTGTGGGGAACGGACCTCGGCTTAGGGCGTCGCTGGGAGAGAGCAGCAAGAGACAGGCTGGATAGCTTTTTGTGCTGAGTCTAAACGTTTCTTGAGCGAGAAAATCGTTGATAATTAGTCGCTTTCTCGTCGACGGTGGGACCGTGGCCTTATTGAGACTCAACGTATGTGTCGGTGGACCTTAATGCACTGCGTTGTTTCAAAATTAATCTGCCCAGGGATTTATTTCAAGGTTTTGGTCGGTTTATTCAGATGAGTGAATTCTATTTGAGAATTATGTAGGTCATTATTGGTTTGTGAGTTAGATTTTATATTAAGTGTGCGACGAGTGACGTCAGGCTGTTTCATTTCAGACCATTCGATTTGTTAGCGGATGACTATACAATATATAAATTGAGCTATCCTAACTTTCAATGCAACAAATTATTTTTAAGCATTTAAATTCATTGGCATTTTTCTAAATTTTGGTACAAGTCTTTGCGGTGTTAGATCAGTCTAAAGGCCCTTTGTACACACACGTTTTTCTTGTCGTGAAAAACTACGGCTTTTTTTACGGCACGGTTTACGCCGTACCGTAAAGAAACCCTGACGTGTACAAAGGGACTAAGTAAGAGATGTCAGAAAAGCCGTGTAGCCTAGATTTGCTGTTTTTTTTACTGCGCCCAAGTTAAATAAGCAACACTATAAGTAATGACCTTACCTAACTAGGGAGGTATTAGAATTTCTGAGGCGCTGAAATGGCTCTATTAAAATAGCGGTGATTACTTACTGCAGTTATACACACCTAACTACAACCAAACCCGGTACAAAAGCGAAACACTAACAATACCAAAGTCCCCAACAGCCTAGCAGAGCACCCCAATATGGCCGCGGGCTAGTCCAAATGCATTAAATGCCCCATTTGTTCCGTTCCTAATTGCAGCGGTAGGCACGAATGTATTGCAGCCAATTATCTGCTTTGAGAACACAATTTGTGCAAATTGGCCACGAGAACGTGAATCTGGGTAGATGAGGATTTTACATGGAATTGTGCTCGGAATTTTGGATGGAAATTATGTCTAATGTGGATTGATACTAATTACAAATTAGTAAATGAAATTTTTTGTGGGTTAATTCAATAAACAGTCTGGGGTAATAGAAATCATTGTAACACTTAGATGCGATCATACTATAGACAACTTAGATCTTATAGAGGTAAGAGGAACAGGTTGTAAAGTTCACTCATTCTCCATAGACAAGGGAGGATCCTCCGACCAGACAGGTAGTGTCAGGTGGGCAACTACCCGACGACTGATCTCGGGATGTTGTTGTGTGATATTTGCGCGGCAAACCCTGCTTGTGCGATGCAACATTTTGCGTGACGTCATTGTGATGCGTAGTTCGCATGTGGCGATAAAGATGCCGCCACAATCTATACGTAATAAAGGCAATGACTTTAATCCATTACTTACTTATATGATTATTTTTAAAAACCATGAAATGCTTGAAATTTGTTGAAAAATACCTCAACGTAATAAGACAGACACACATTATTCAATTAGGTATATATGGAGGTTATTATTAAGATAATATTAACAATAAGTATTTATTTAACAACTTTACTTTTCTCAAAAATTCAATTCATCCCTCAAGAAAATCAATTATTTTCCCTTGAGGTCCCTTTTTGGTCAACCACTCACAAATATACAAAAAAAAACTACTGCTTTAATTTTAAATGAGGAATTAATTCAAAATCTATTTCAAATGCACTTTAAAATGCTCCATTGTGTAGCTTCTGTATATGATCGTTTTGGTCAGGGTATGCCAATATATTATACGGCACTGATCATCGTCATTTCATCGTGTAAGGCTGCCTGTTCGGTGGGCCGCCTCCTCTCTGCTCCAAGGAACAGCCTAAAGGCAATGACATCATAATTATAACACTAACATCATAAAAATCCACCAATATGGGTTTACGATTAACAAATATTTGGTTCCTAAAATCAGGCACACACTCTTCGGACATCCAACAAAGTCTGCCTTTGGTCTGACGAATTTCATTAGGGCATACCACAAAGAATTGCTTGCGTCCTAAGTGGATATATATGTCGGTATCCAGCTAATAAACGGGGGTGCACTTAGAAGAATATATGAGGCTTATTAGGAGACTGTGGTCTCTCAGCGTGAATGAATATGTCGTCTGAACGTTGGTTAATTTTTCTTTATACGGGAAGGTTTTGTTTTGTTGATATACTTTTCTTGTTTTTTTTTTTTTTAAAACGTCATATTTTGTACAAGAATAAATAAGACGGTGATCCTCAAACCACGCAGGCCCAGTGAGGGATGTTGGATGTTCCATTTCTTCGAATTTTTGGTCCTAGGACATGCCGGTTTCCTAATGATGTTTTCCTTCACCGTTTTGAGACCAGTGGTGATGAAATTGAATACACAAACTAAAGTGCCTGCCTGGGTTCGAACTCACGACCTACATGCAACTCGTAAGTCGGGGCCGATGCCACTCGGTCACCACTAGCAGGGGATCGAGGAGGGGGGGTGGGGTGGAGGGGGGCTCATGGGATCAGACCGGAATGAATAGTTTTTATTAATTCAGTGGAAGACAAAGCTAGTAACTACAAACTTTTTCTGAGATAATACTCAATGTGATGTAAGTACCTACCTAAGAAGAAGAGGCAAAAAGGAGGAACCCATTTTTCAATTTGTTTTTCCCCTCATGCTTTCACACGCAGAAACATAAGTGCCTGCCAATCTTCTAAAGTGTTTTTTTTATACTTAGTGGAAATGTCATAGCATAAGTATAATCAGACTATAATGTTTCCACTGCTGGGACACAGGCCTCCTCTCTGTGAAAGTGGGCTATAAACCACCACGCCGGCCCAGTGCGGGTTGGCAAATGTCTTCGAATTCGTTGTTCTAGGACATGTTTCTCGCGATGTTTTCCTTCACCGTTTTGAATTAAATGTATGATAATGTAAATGCAGATGCGGCCTGAGTTCGGTTGACTGACCCAATCCCCTTGTTACATGGTATTTCATTTAAAAAATGCCGTCTTTCAGGGAATATTTAGGCGAATTGTTTCAAGTCTGCGTGCCGAGAGTATTAAATTATTCAACGAAATAAGTAAAATCTTAAATGCAAAGTAATTCGACATCTTTACTGAGCTTTATTGCTAACAATGTGAACGTTTCTTTTATCGTTAAGTCTACGAAATAAACTGTTATGTTCTCCGATAAAGTGAAATACAAAACATTTGGCGGTTTATGACTACACGAAATGTTTTTAAAGATTTTTTGAGAGTTCTTTTTTGTAACTGGCTGTAAATGTGTTTATTGAAGCTACGGTTTTTTATGTATGTAAATGCAGATTATTGGTTGAGCTCCTTAAGTTTTGAGTTGAGCTGCATGATTACTGACAAATGCGTGCACTGACTGGACAGGCCCGCTCAATCAAGACTGTGACCTCTGAATTTGTTTCAGCCTTTCTTTTCAGAGTAGTCAGATAGGAATCGCTGGCCTCGTCTAGCTTATTTTAATTTTAAATGACGTTTAAAAGTGACTTCGATATCCTATTCACAGAATAAACAATTTCAATTTCAATACTTAGAGCAACATTTTCACAAGATTAGAATAGAATTGGTAAGTTTAAGATTTGGAGGTTTTAGTTTACGGCTGTGTAGAAGGTTAGTAGCCTTGTCTACCGCCAGAATAAGTTATCTTTAGTTCGTAGCTCAGCGACCAGAATATACTTAAGTTTGAACTTTGAAACACGAACATACTCGTAGATAGAATATTTCAAAGTGAGAATGAGACCCGGAAATTCTTAATTTTTTATTTTTTTGTCAGCTTTATGCCAGCCAGGGTGTCCCGAATCTACAAACGCCAGCACATCAAGCTACAACAATCTGTCAAATTTCTTTAATAGATTTTCAACTTTATCGCTGAAGCATAAGGCTCAATGTTGATTGGGAAAGTTTTACTGTTTTGGGTAGCTTGATGTGCTGGCGTCTGTACATTAAGTATCAACTTTTCTGAACTCAAGGACGGCAAGCGGAAATAAGGCGGCCAGTTTCTCAGACACAAAGACGTTCAGAAAAAAAAAAAGCATATGAAGAGATGCAATATAGATGCCTCTCGTTGGGGGTTGGCAAGGGATAGACCTGTTTAGGCGTTTAGTAAAACAAATGTTTATGACTCTGAAGGCCAGTGGACGAGAGATCTTGACAGCTGGCGAGATTATATCAAGAGTAAACCACCCTCCAACATACACTGCCATACTTAACCACAATGGCATTCTAACGTGCCCGCACTGTTCAAGTAGCGTTTTAGTCAAGATAGGTTACATTAGTTAGTGAGGGGCCCGTGGCTAAATAATAACCGCCGCACAGGTCGATCGATCAGGTTAAGCTACGCTTGCCGCGGTTGGTCTGTGGATGGGTGACCATCTTTACATAACGAGACTCCTCCGTACCTCGGAAAGCACGTTAAGCCGTTGGTCCCGGCTGTCATTCGTAGATCTTTGACAGTCGTTACGGGTTGTCAGAAGCCCGAAAGTCTGACAACCAGTCTTACCAAGGGGTATCGTATTACCCAGTAACTGGGTTGTGGAGGTCAGATAGGCAGTCGCTCCATGTAAAATACTGGTATTCAGCTGCATCCGGTTGCAGACTGGAAGCCGACCCCAACATAGTTGGGAAAAGGCTATAGGCAGATGATGATGTTACATTAGTTACATCGCCGACATCAGAGCACACGCCCGTAACCTATTATTAAACCTTAGACATAGAATGTATGTATGTATGTACGTAAGAATCAAGAATTATGGATGCACCCTATATTTTTAAATAGGATGCATGAAGAAGCCTCCTCGTGTAGCTCAGTTTGTTCCGCCAGTTACTCAACTGAACCGAGCGCTCGGCGCATCCTGGACAGTCACACCCAACACCTTATTTTACTGGTCAATTCTTCCTTTGCGATATGATGATGATAATGATGATTTATGAAGCCTCGTATAGAACGCTAAATTAGAAAATGCCAAGATTAAAAGTAGGATTTCAAGCATAATTATCGTATGTTATAGTAAAACGTATGCATGAAAGTTTCCGTGTACCTATTACGGACATCAAAGGGAGGGTTATCAGCCTGCAAAAGACCACCGTTTTAAAACTCTAGACTTGCTAAAGCCACGTTTTGTGGGAAAGCCCCGCTTATATATAGACTTATTTATTATAGGATAACTAAATTTTGAAACTATTTGCATAAAAGTGGTACTTACCTACAATATTTATATTCTACTAGCGTCCGCCCGCGGCTTCGCCCGCGAGGGAGGTCGATAAAAACTATCCTATGTCCTTCCCCGGGATGCAATCTATCTCTCTGCCAAATTTTATCGAAATCCGTTTAGTGGTTCGAAAGTAACTCGAACTCGAGTACTTTCGAATTTATAATATTAGTATGGATATGGATAATGATGGTCTTTAAAAGTTTAATAAGTAAGTTATTTTTTATGTTGCCTTGTTCATTATTCGAAGTTTACATTGTGATTTTGAGAAAGCTTTTCAAGTTGCTTTAAAAATGTATCGGGAAAAACTTCGTCTTCATAAAACAGTGATTTCGGAGTGTGAATGACAGATACGGATTAGATGAGTTTTTCACAAAAAGACCAAGATTTTTTGCTGTGAATTACCTAAGTCTCCACGCGAAACTTTTTAACTCGTATTTTGCATTAGGAGTTTTTGCCGGTAACAAGAAAGGCTGAACATCTTTTTAAAGTGCTGTCAATCCGTGTTTACTTCAGTAAAAGGTCTGTTTTTAGTTATTTTCTCGTTTTAAGGGTTCCATGGTCAACTTTATAGTTTCGCCATGTCCGTCTGTCTGTTCGCAGCTTAGCTCAGAGAATCTTTGGCATGAATATACATTTTAACAACGCCGATAAAGAGGTAAAATAAAATCTTGAAAAAAAAAAATTTTTTTTATGGTACCGCCTCTGCACGTAAAGTGGGGATGTTAATGTGTAATTAGTTGCAACCTGCACTGCGCAGCTTAGTGACGCATCACGTGTACTCCTTTTGTGAATTGTACAGACGATCTATTTGACCTTGGTGCGTTTACTAGAGAGCTTCTATTTATTGAGTGCAAGCAAAAATGAACTTAGTGGTGGTCAGGCGGGAGTGTCCGCGATAGTACCTATCGTACACACGGCTACACATCAAGCTATACATAACCAGCTGATTTCTGATTGTACGAAAAACCTATACAATGCGAGGTCAGCTAAAACTGGAAATGTATAGCTTGATGTGTAGCCGTGTGTACACCCACATTTCGCTAGCTGTGTTTAAGTCCCATGTAAGAGGGGGCAAGTCTATTGCCATCAACCAGGCACAAATTCCAGGTCCATGTCCAACGGTGGGCTGCGATAGGCTGAATTTATTTATTTTCCAACTTATATCTATCGTTACGGGGAAACCTATCAATAGTAAACCTATGTATCTAAACTCTAATCCTAACTTACTAATTGATTGATAGGGCACAAATCCAGATTACAGGCTGGAGTTTTGATATTTTTGAAGTGAAAACTTCATTAGGCGCGTTGGGCATTTTTTGAAATAGGAAAAAACCATTGAACTCGCGACACTCCTACCGACACTGCGCTACATTCGGATGGGTTCCGCTGTCCTCGGGATGTACTCGGTTTTAATGTATATCCGATATGTCAGTGAGTGATGGCAAAGTATTCTGTTTGTGTTTTGTTTTCACCAATTTTTTTTTCCCTATAATCATAATTTGAAGATAAATATTACTAAATTGCAAACACAATGCTTGTTGCTCGTTGCATTGACGTCATATCTCGCAAAAATATTATACCCCCTTGCGATGAAAATAACATCTCTGAACTTACGCAAATCAGTACGAACGCATTTTAACAACACTTCATTACCGTCATCAATCATAAATAGGTTAACTATATTTTTAAGGACTCATAAACTTTATGGCCCCAAATGCGAACCAACATAAACACAGTTCAGAAACCATTGCCATGGGAATTTCAATCTTAACCTTGTAATCATAAGGTGCGGTGTTGGCAGAGGATCGTTTGCCAATAGAATTTATTTCGATTGGAGTATTGTCATTAGATGATAGTAGTTTCGGTTCCAATAATGTTTTGTAGATTAGTGACGTTTATCGGTTATTTGTAGTGACACTAGGGGTTCTGGTTTTGCAGGACTGAAAATGAAATGATTAATTTAGTCAATCAACAAGTCTTGATAATAAGGACAAAGAAAATTAATGTTATTAAAACTTACGTAACCGTAATTTTCATAAAAAGGAAACAAATGAAGATACGTAGATGATTTTCTAAAAAAATATCGGCTTAGGGGGCAACTGGCCTCTGGTCCGCGGCCCACATTGCACGGAGTAGGAACAGTAGGCTTAGGGGGCAACTGGCCTCTGGTCTGCGGCCAACATTACACGGAGTAGAAACAGTAGTGGAAAAGTTGGCCGAGTGCGTGGGCCAGAATACCATGGGAAAAAGTATCGTAGTTAAATCGACCCATTGGGATTTAATTTCATTTAAAAAAAAAAGTGCGAAATAAAACGTAAGTATCAAAATATGTAAACTTTATTATATATATCTATGTTCGTACTATATGATTACTTTACTGTTCTAAGGTAAATAATCATTATTTAAAAAAAAAAAAACATATTGTAATAACAGTGTCAATTTATTGGTCTGCATCTGGAGAAATATCATGAGGAGGATAGACAGCGGCATCCTCCTGTTTTCTAACAGAACAACCAACTAGTATTCTATTTTTAGGGTTCCGTACTTCAAAAGGAAAACGGAACCCTTATATGATCACCTCGTTGTCCGTCTGTCTGTCCGTCAATACTCAGGGCTGCAATCCCTTGAAGTAGTCAGAAAATCAAACTTTTAAGTCAACGTAATCCTAAGATACGGTCGTATATGTTCCAAATTCAAAAACTAAAGGGTTTACTGCCCGTTGATCTAGAATCATGAAATTTGGCAAAAAGCAATGTCATGTAGCACAAGTAAAGGAAAATTCCGAAAACCGTAACTTGTAGTTACATTACAAAAGAAATAATTTTAAAACTATTTACATACCTACAAAGTATGCTCAAGTGTGGGGCTCTCGGTGCGCGAGTCCGACTCGCACTTGACCGGTATATTTTAATTAAAAGGACCTATCGCAAATTAACAAAAAACCATATAGCCACGTAACTGATGTTCAATGTTGGCGTGACTAGCCTACATGATAATATCAGAGGCCACTAATGATGATTTGAAGATGGCTTACAGTGGAATTGCGCGGTTTATTACCAGAGACGTGTGGTAGTAAATTATGGTCGTAAGTTGTTATATTATTATGCACATGTTTTATTATAACTACCATTTGATTTAGCCTATTGTGGGCACAGCTGGACATAGCTACTGTATCTTCATTTATACTTAAACATAAGACTCGTTTTTCGTGACTGTTGTCGACCACGTTGTTCCTCTAAGCTATGCATCGGATTTTCATGCGGTTTTCACTTTTTTTTTTGCGGTTTTTTTAGTACATTGATTCCTAAGGTTTTTCCTGAGGTTTTCCTAAGGTTTGTGGTTTTTTAGGTTTTTTTGAGGTTTAAGGTTTAAATAAACTGTATAACACGTTAATCACGTTAATATATAAAATAATTCAAAACAACGAAATCTGTATGTTTTATCAAGTCGTAAAAAACCGTAACAAGCAAATGCGGGTCGCTACGAGTACAATCAACGCGAGTATGTTTATTGGATAATTAATTTATTTAAAAAAATCCAATACTTAATTGTTATAAAGATAATTTTTCGAAGCCTTTCCCAATGATGTTGAGGAAAGACTTTCAGTATAACCGAATGCAACTGACTACCTATCAGTATTGTACATAGAGCGAGTGCCTATCTGACACAACCCTGTTACTGGGAAACATCTCCCTCTGGATTAGACGCTTCTTGCCTTATAAATTTTGAGGCGCATCTTCATATTAAATATATGTCTACTATATTTTTGCTTTGGACACTACAAAGGTACTGGATCTCAAACACAACTACACAATAACATGAAAGTTTACAAGGTTAAATACTCGTGTGCACTTCCAATTATAAGAGACACATCGATTACTTATAATCTAGGTACAATTAAGTTTGAAAAGAACGACAACAACATTAAAATGAATAATAGCCTCCCGACCGATTTCGGTCACGGTGGCCAATCTCGACGGAGATTAGCCAGTCAGGAGATATTAAAGTGCACAAGTGTGTGCGCATACACAGGTGTACTCTCTGCTCCTTTACTCTCCTGTGGAGAGATTAGGCGCAGGACGTTGCGGCTTTACGTGCTTTCCGAGGCAAGGGTATTAAACCGTCAACTTCCAAACTCGGGGCTGTTATTAAGAAATTCCTAATGGAAAACCTAATAACAGTTAGTCCGACCTGGGAATCGAACCCAGGACCCCACGCTCAACAATGGCGCTTGCAACCACAATACCAACGGGACACGGACAGTCAATTAAAATGAATACACGACATCCAAATGAAAGGCAAAATGATAAAGTAGGTAGGTAATAAAAAAATACAAGTAAGTATACCAACTAAGCAACCAATTGCTCAGCTCAAAGTTTTCAAATAAATAATGAAACACGAACAGCCAATTAATTCGCGGCTCTACTCGTTCAAAGTTATCCGGGTATTGCGACATTGTTCCACTGGTTTCACCGCGCGCCTGTGACATCTGTGTGCCATCATGCCATGTGTGGGTAACCAGCGGTTTCACAGTCAGTCACAGCTTTTTATTACGCTGATTCTTTTTGTACTGTGGGTTTGTGATTGGGACTAAAATTCAGGAATGATGAATTGTGAGAATATTTTTGTTGACGCTGGCTCCTCTACCAATACATATTTAAATTGGGAAAAAAATTATATAGATAGGACGGCACCGACACGACCAGAGAGAGATCAGGCGCAGGACCAACGTGCACGCGAACCGCACTGTTCGTGCATGTGTAGATACGAGTAGATGTACACAGATCTGAGGGGCAATTCTCGTAATTTTAAGAACGTTCACAGTTTGATCTCAATCTCAACCTGTCAAAAATACCTCAAATTTCCCTGTATTTTTGAATATTTTTTGATATTTTTGTTTGTCGCCGAGATGAAACTGCGACTAGATTTTAAACGTTTTAAATTACGAGAAATTTTGATTCATTCCGGTCTGATCCCCTGAGCCCCCCCTCCTCCCCCCTCCCTCGATCCCCTGCTAGTTCTTCTCAGGTGCTAATAAGATGCAAAGTATGTGCTAAAAACTTAGGAACTGACGTTGGTACCACAAGCTTACGAATTCAGTTATGTTGGTAGCTTTTGGTACCAACGTTAGTTTTCAACTAACACTGAAGAAGAAGTTCTTAGTCCTTGTCTGCGGTTTAAACCTTAGATTATATTAGAATTTCAGCGTTTTCGTACCAAAACTAACTTTAGGAAGTTCAAAGTTAAACGTATAACTGCCAGTTTAACCACTAAAGTAGGAACGTAACCTAACTATTAAATCAAAACTTTGATAAAACGTTATTAACATAATGATGTACCTACATTTATACTTCTTGCTAGATGCAGGTTGAGTTTTAAACAGGGATTATGATAGCTTAGAGCTGATTGCGATGGGTCATATGTATAAGAGCCAATGTGTAAATTGCCAAATTTTAAATGAGGCTATCAAAGTTTCAATTTGATATATTTTTTACATGATCAATTTGATGAGCCAAGGACGCAAGAGGCAGGAAACTGATGCTATTATTTCATACCCTACATCTTGAAGTATTTTTGTTTAGCGGGAGGAAGTGCTTGCGGCTTATAAGTACCTAATAACAGCTGCACGGTTGGATCGATCAGGTTAACTTCCGGGACCCTTCCGAGTCTTGGAAAGCACGATAAGATCCCCGCTGCCATTCGTGGATCTTTGACAGTCGTTACGGGTCGTCAGAAGCACGAAAATCTGACAAAAAGTCTTAACAAGGGGTTTCGTATTATCCCGTAACTGCGCTGTGGAGGTCAGATACGCTCCATGCAAACTACTGATATTCAGCTGCATACGGTTAGACTGGAAGCCGACCCCAACATAGTTGGGAAAAGGCTAGGCAGATGATGTAGACATCTAGAAGTATTTTGTAAATTGAGAGAAAAAGTGGTTGGTTCTTCTATCCATTTTTAACATAAAATAATTATGAAATTAAATTAGGAACGTAATTATTACACATAACGTTATGGTACTATCAAAACCGACCTCCTTTTTTAATACCAAAAAAATCTCTTATATTTTTTTCCCAACATTTTTTCGGTGTACCTACGTAATAAATTGCAAAAGCATTTCATAAATTTTTTACTTACGAATAAAGCATCACAAAAGGCCACCCTCCAAGGTGTCGGCCTAATTGGATGTTTTATTTTAAGATAAGAAGCTAATAATAAATTTTGTTGCCAAATTCCTTATTTGAAAATCTTTGTTGACAGCTGCTGGCGGCCATTGGCTGAGACGGAAAGAAGCTCTTCGTGCGAAGAGAGGTCGACATGCTCCACACAAAGTTAGAGCGAGAAGACAGATAGGTGAGTTTAGTGTATCTTATAGAAATAAGTACGTATGGGAAACCTTTTTGACCTTTCAAGGCTTGAGTATTGAAAGCCTCTCATCTGGCAAATGCAAAATGTCTAAAGGACGATTTATTTATTGTTACGTTACCCCCGGGCAACTGCGGCGCCATTTTATTATTTTACTGAATCAGAATTATTTTAATTGTGTTCTCAAAGTCAATATTTTAATACCAAAATAACTAAATCGACTAAATAGAGTAAACAGAAGTAAGTATGCTCATATTTTTACAGTGTAGGTAAATATTATAAATTACTTACCAAACAGCTAAGAAAACATAGTTGAAATGTTTTAAAATTTACGCTACTTACCTGAAACTTAATATCTATGCTCTGAAATCTACAATAAAATAAAATGAAGTTGATAACTTATTAAATATGAAATATTCGCCGTAGATATCGACGGTTAAGAGGAAATAGGGTATAAGTGACAAAAAATGAAATGTTCAGGAGAGCTGTTCAAAGTTTTAAATTTAAGAAAAACTGACGTATTTTGTCATTATTTTTTTTTGCTAGGATATAAACGCCTTAAAAGTCATCGTAGAGCCATGGGAGTAAGCGCATTCGAAAGAGCGGAAAATTTTACATAGGATGTCTGCCGACATATAAAATATTTTCTAAGTCGCTTCGACACATCGCGTCGTCTCCAACGGGAGCTACGATGTGCACTGAAGTGTAAAATATCGTCACAGCTACGGTTTGCAACTTTATAAAAGTATTTTGATTGAAAAAGATTGTTGGTAGATGTATCCGATTTATAACCCAAAGAATAAAGTTACTATTTTTCTTTTTTTTATGTTTTTAATTTTTGCCATTCCAGTGGGCATAGAGCGAACCTAGCGTAAATTTGAACGATTTAAAATTTTAAATTACTCGTTTTGGTCACAATTAATATTTATTTCTTATGACTTTATTCATTTCAATGGGTGTTGAGCTTAAAGTTTGACTGGTAGAAAATGCCCATGGCATTAGTCCGCGTCTGTACATTTCCCTGCTTGTAGTATTAAATTAATAAAATAATAATGTGCTTGTCTCATAAAATCGTTCGAATTTACGTTATATTTACTTTGTAACACGTTCGTGCTAAGGCCTCATGTCTTATTTTAACTACGAATTTACATTACTGCCATATTTAAACCAGCAGGCCAATCAAAAACGTTCAAAATCTAGTCGCAATCTCATCTCAGCGACAACCAATGTCAAAAACTTGTCAAAAATGTAGGGCGATTTTTAGGGGTATTTTTGACAGATTGAGACTGTTGGATCAGACTGAACGTTCTTAAAATTACGAGAATTGCCCCTCTGATCAAAACAAGTTTGACTATAAGTCTTTGTGAAACTGGACTAAAATCCGAATTTCAAAGAAATACCTTTCCTATGTAAATACCCCAAGGTCACAAATTACATTCTTAACATGCATTGTGACAAAATCAATTTTCAAGAAATAGGTAGGTACAAAGTTACAATTTGCACTCCGTTTAACTTCATATAAGTTGCTCATGCATCAACATCCACCCTGTAAATGCAAACTAGCATAATATGATGATGGGTACCATCTCGCATAACACTGCAAGACACATTGAACGATGTACGACATAAGTACCTACAGTACGTCTGGCAATGTATAACATGTCGCAGATATTTCAAATAAGGTAGTATATCTAAGTAAGAAGGTTTTCGATATCGGAAGATGAGTTATGGAACTCAAATGAAGTTGAGCAGGACACTTGGCAAGGCGCAGTGCTGGCAGGTGGAGTAATGCAGTGACCGAGTGGCGTCCATGAACTGGAAGACGAAGTATCTGTCGTCTGGCGGTGAGATGGGCGGACGATATTGTTGCTATCAGGGGTAGAACCTGGATGAGCCTGGCACAGGAGCTTTTAGATTGGCACAAGAAAAGAAAGGGCCTAGCTGTGGGTGAAGTCGGGCGGTGGGTGAGGATGATGATGAAGTAGTTATTATTGGCCTGTGATGTCCCACTGCAGGGCAAAGGCTTCCCTACTCTCTTTCCACTTCTCTCTGCTCAAAGCTGCTGAGGACCAGTTCTTGTTGAAGGAGTCCAGCTCATCCCGCCATCTCCGTCTGGGCCTGACACGATGTCGCTTGCTATTAAGAGGGACCCATTGGGTCGTAAGTTTGGCCCATTGTTCGTCTGACATGCGGCAGATGTGTCCAGCCCAGTTCCATTTTAGAGTGGCAGCTTTCCAAGTGACATCAGTTATCTTTGTGATGGAACGGATGGTCGTATTCCTAACCCGGTCTGTTAGTTTTGAAAGCACATTGAACCGTTGGTCCCGACTGTCATTAGTGGATCTTTGACAGTTGTTACGGCTCGTCAGTAGCCCGAAAGTCTGAAAACCAGTCTTACCAAGGGGTATCGTATTACCCAGTAACTGGGTCGTGGAGGTCAGATAGGCAGTCGCTTCACGTAAAATACTGGTATTCAGCTGCATGCGGTTAGACTGGAAACCGACCCCAACGTAGTTGGGAAAAGGCTAGACAGTTGATGAGTTCTGAGTTAGCAAAATAAGCTTAAGGTAATGCCTTGAAATAATCAGCCCAGCCCAAAGACGTCCACTGCTGGACATAGTACTCCCCCAAGCACCTCCACTTCGACCGGTTCTGTGCTTCTTGCATTTAACGAGTTCCTGCGTCCTTCACAAGGTCGTCGGTCCACCTTGTGGAAGGCTTTCCAACGCTACGTCTTCCGGTACACGGTCGCCACTCCAGAACCTTGCGGCCCCATCGGCCATCTGTTCTGCGAGCAATATGCCCTGCCCACTGCCACTTAAGTTGATGCCAATGAATTGGCATAAAACGAATCCTGTCAGACCATCGTTTTGCAACGAGTTTTTTGATCAGATAACACTACGTCACAACCCGTTACGATACGACACACCACAGTAAAATTAATAGGGCTTTATTCTGAATGTCTGCAACATAATATTCAGATTTATGTATACGTTTATGCAGAGAGCTGGCAAGCTTCATAGCTGATGTTCCTAGGGCGGGTACTACCTTATAAATATTAAACTGTCTGTACTCGTGTTCACAGACTCTTATAAATGCAACTTTGTATAGTTTATGAGGTACAAAGTATTTGTTGTTATACTTATGTGGCTATACTTTAAGAGCGTGAAACGAGGAAAGTAGATTTATTGTTTGAAATGAAATAAGGATGTTATCTTAATGTAAAAGTATGAAAGCTTAAACTCGTCAGTATTTCTGAGCTCCTAAGAATCAGAGTCCGTGAAAGTGAATATAGTCATGGTCTTCTATGCAATGGTCATTGAGGATAATATTGTAATCACTATAACTGACATAAATATAGGCGTTTTGGTAAGCTTCAAAAAGTAGTAAGTGTTCTACAGTCCATTTAGTTATTAGTTTTACCTCTGACATAAACCCTATTTTTGAAGAGAATAAAGGTCAGAATCAAATCTATAATAACTGTTAACGTTCACAGATAAGGATAGAAGTTCTTACACACAAGGATCTTTTGGCGCCTGAATGACCTTTTCAGGGGGCGCTGTAGGTATGTGTTACGAGCTTAGAGTTCGTGACATTTAAAACAGCCGACTTAATAACCAATTACAACTTTATCACACTAATTATAAAACACAATTGCACTACTGATCACTTCTAAGTCGCACTTGAAGATCGCTTTCGATGTATTCGCTTGTATCGCATATCCAAGACTGTGTCGGCTCGCGGCCCATACCCGCCTTATATGTCTCGGATAGTTCCAGAACCTTCTACTGTAGAAACATCTAGAATCTTCGAGTACATACACCGGTATGATCGATGCTAGAACTATCGACATCTGGTCCGTCGGGGCGGTCCCCGACGGACCAGATGTCGATAGTTCTAGAAAGTTCTAGCATCGAAATTTCAAGCAGGTTCTTGACTCTACTAGTTCTTTTACTCGATACTATATGGCGCTAGTGGTAACGAATATCAATTGTGGTGCGCAACATAAGTAAGCATATTAAAATTGTCATAGAAATTATATTAATATAACAAAAAAGTGGCTTTACGTGGCAAATGATCCCTGCCTTCCTGTACGGTTGTTATTGCATTTTACGAGAAAGAGTGCCATATTCTTTGATTTTCAGAAATAATTAATTCGCGCAAACATAACCCAAAGTCAAAGCAATCTGGCTAGCCTTTTTCCAGAATATATTGGGGTCGGTTTCCAGTCTAACCGGATGCAGCTGAATACCAGTATTTAACCAGGAACGACTTCCTATCTGACTTCCACAAACCAGTTACTGGACAATACGATACGCCTTGGTAAGACTGGTTTTCAGACTGTTGGGCTTCTGACAACCCGTAATGACTGATGACTGCCGGGACCATCGGCGTAACGTGCTTTCTGAGGCACGAAAACATAGCTTAAAGTACTTAATAATTAAGTTTATCAATTAAGTACCTAACATAAATTGCACAGCCGTTCAATAATACGTGAAAGGCTATAAATTACGCGCACACGACCATTTTGTGTATAATGAGCTTCTTAAAAATGACGATATTTCTCGCTCAATGGGTTCTTAAGGGCTGATAAATTTATTTTAACTTATGTCTTACATACTTGTAATGTATTAATTCATGTTGTAAGTGTAGCTATTAATATTAGTGACTAAGCATTTTGTAACAGTTAAGTATCTCGTTATGATAATCAGGTTTTAAGGCTGATTCAAAATAGACCTGACGTCGACGGATTGGAACCAGGAGGTCTCAGTCGCAGTCCGAAATCTAGTCCAGTTAATGATGATAGGCTCACCCTCTGTAATAATATACAACTTCATATGAAACGTAGATACTGTAGATGTATAGCATAATCAGCCTATAACGTTCCCACTGCTGGGACACAGGCCTCCTCTCTGTGGGAGGGAGTGGCTTGTAATCCGCGGGCCCAGTGCAGTTCGGTGGATGTCACATGTCTTCGAAATTTTGTTTCTAGGACATTCCGTTTTTCTCATATCTTTTCTTTCACCTTATACAGTATAGATACTGTAGCGGTATCCACAACGCCACATGCAAACTGACGTCACGCAAAATCCTGCATCTCGCAAGCAGAGTTTACCACGCATAGATACAACGGCCCGACATGAATCATCGGGCAGTTGCCCACCAGACACAACACCCGTCTGGTCGGAGGATCCTCCCTTTTATAAAGAGTAAGAGTGAACTTTACACCCTGTTCCTTATACCTCTATAATACTACATAAACGTAGTTACCATAGATATTAATAGTACCGTCGAGATGATACCTATATTGTAAAGAAAACCTCTGCCAATCCCTTAAGGGAACGCCTATGCGATATTATGTTAGTATATATAATTATGTAAACCCTCTTCATACATTTACTGAAACCACAACTGAAACCACCAATAAAATGTAAACTAGCCTCGATGTCGCTAACTCGTCCGGTCATCAATCACGTGTCTAACTGATCGGTCTCCGTGTTTGTGTGTGACGCGATATGACTGTGAGATTTATGACGTGTGTCGCTCCAATACATCGTGTGAATGCTTACCTTTATAACTGCCTAGCTTTTGCTCGCGGCTTTGCATGCGTGGAGGTCTGAAATTATCCCACGGGGACGTATTATCGGGATATAAAGTATCCGACGCCCTGACCTAGGTCATGGTCTATCCGTGTGCAAATTTTTCATTTATACTTATATTATAAAACTAGCTGACTCTGCGAACTTCGTACAGCCTTCGTAATTAAATAATGTGACAAAGTTCAATAACTAAAAATTTGCAGAAAACCAAAAATACATTTAAATTTTCGTGGTGATCGGTAGAACGGTGTTGGAGTGAAACAAAATATATAAATATACTTTTCATTCTAAGTCTATCCACTTCATTTTCAGTCACTCGAGAACGCCATTCTGACAGACCAATACGGCTATTTGGTAAATGGCAGTACTTTCACAAAGTCACAAACGGTATTAATATTGTTGTCTGTGGTCACAAAAGAAAAAAATTACATATTTGTCTGTTGTCAAATATTTATATATACTAGATCGCTCTCAAAAATTAGACGTCTGCCAGTGTCACATTTTTAATTCGGTCTGACATGTAACTAAGATGACTGAATGTCAATCAGCGGTATTGACATTACGACACTATATTTATTACTGAGTCGGTAAAGTAGGTACTTTCTACCCTGCAATGAGTAGACAAAAAAGTGACGTATGTTTTATTATTTTGGCTGTGATTGTACCAACTATGCATAAAATGTGCTAAAATAATTTTAAGCATAAGGGTTGCAATACACCCACACAAATCTACAACGTTGTTATGAGCAATGTACAGTGCTTGCAGTTTTGTCCAGCGTGAGAGTTTTACACCAAACATTTTGAAATTTACATTTTATAGATTTGTTTATAATTCATACCGGGATGGCCCAAATCGAACTGTCACTATCATTCCACGTCACCGAATAGTTTTGTTTGTTAGTCGCTTAGTATGCGCATTGAAATAGGGAGTCACTAACCGATTTGTCAATTTTATTTAGATTTTTGTTTACAAATCGAAACGGAACTGAATAAACGCTTTTATTAAAAGGGTGCAAACAAAGTTTATAGAAGGCAAGATTAAAACTGAAACTTGAAATTAAGGTACATTATAGTTTTTTTAGCAAAATCAACTTCGAACACGTAATCAAATTAAACGTAAAATGAAGTTGAACTTCTTGTAGGATGGTATAAGTAGCAATATCTGAAGGCCGATAATTCTCGAAATTACAATTTCATATCAGCGACATTCATTGTCTTTTTTTTTTTCAATAATGTAGGTATTTTTGAAAGTTTGAGACTGAGCTGTGAACGTTCCTAAAATTATGAGAATTGCTCCTCATGGTGTAAATAGCACTCTTATGTTCCTTTTCAAAGCGTAACTTCGTAGGTGTAAATATTTCGTAGACGCGCTACGAAATTCGTAGCGCCTCTACGAAGTTGCTACGGATTAATCTTTAGTACCGTTATGTCGGAGTAACAAGTGTTTATATTATTATTATTATAAGCCTGTGTTGTCCCACTGCAGGGCAAAGGTTTATAGCGTTTATAAATAACATCATGCTTTAAATGTTATTTTTGAGTCCCATGTAATAGAAAGGCGAGCCTATTGCCGTCAACCGGGCACAAATTCAGATTTCGGGCTGCTACTGAAATCGACCCCTATTACTCGAATCCCTCGACCTTAGGGACCTTTTTTAGAAAAGGGAGATCAAAACACCCTTTCCGACGTAAATATATGTCATAACATTAATCTTTAATTAAAATTTTATTTTATTTCTTTTGCGGGCGAGTACTTCGACGCCTAAGTACCTAGCAGCGCCCGGCGGTTTCACCCGTATAAGTCTTAATCCCGTGGGAATATCAGGATAAAAAGTATCATATGTCCTTTCCCGGGACTCAAACTATCTCTATACCAAATTTTATCTAAATCGGCTCAGCGGCTTAAGCGTGAAGAGGTAACAGACAGACAGACAGACACACTTTCGTATTATAATATTAGTATGGTTATTAAGTTAGAGTATTTAGTGTAAATAGTTAGTTATCCATACATACAATAAACGATTTGTCTTTAATTCCCACAACGAAGCAAAATAAATATAAAGCTAAAACATGTATTATAAGCTCAGCCTTATTTTAACCTAATCCTGTTTACATACGGTTCAATTAACTTTGTTAATAAAGTAGTACACACATGAGCGAACAAATTGGCTGGTAACGCGTTTGTTGGCCACTCCTATCTGATATGGTCTCCTGAGAGTATACACTAAGCTTTACCGCCTCTATGAGTAGCTTTATGATTTATGGTGTATTTCTAATAATTCATTATTGAATGAGTTTTAGATAATAACTACCTATTTTCATTTGAATCTAAAAACATAAAAACAAAATGTTGTGATTTATTTAGCCCAGAAGAACTTTTGCTATTAATGTATACATTTGAAAACAGTGAAAGGTTAGAAGTTAATTCATAATACACACTTATAACTTGGAATGAGAAAGTTGGATAAGAAAAATATTAAAACAAAAGAAGAACTAGCAGGGGATCGAGGAGGGGGGGGGGGGCTCAGGGGATCAGACCGGAATGAATCATCAAAAGTCTCTAGGGATCAAGTACATTTGTAACTATAAAAATTCACACAGCCAACATTATAATGTTCCCTCTGCTGGGACACAGGCCTCCTCTCGGTGGAAGGGAGTGGGCAGTAATCTACCACGCGGGCCCAATGCGGGTTGGCTATATGTCAGGTTAAACGAGGGACATACTTTAAGGGAGTGTAGTACTCATGAAAATGAACAAATTTTAATACGGGGCGGACTCAAAAATATGAAAAAAAAAAAACAGCCGTTCCATACATTTTGTCCAGTTATGCGAATATAAATGTATAGAGCGGCTGGTTTTATTTTCTCGATTTCAGTGTTGGTCTCTTAGTAAAAGTTGTTCATTTTCATGGGTACTACACTCCCTTAAAGTATGGCCGTAAATAATTACTCAGTAATGTAGCTGACCATGTAGCGTCCACCCAACGTATTAGTTAGAGGCTCCAGTAAACTAATTGATAGCTGCGACCCCCTGGGAGGCGTGTCGGCCTTGTACTTATCTGATGAGTTACACACAGTGTGTATAGGTATTCGATAGTATTACTATCATAGTAGGTCACTTCCTATTACGCTTATAGACAATTAAGTTCTCTTTTCAGGGACGAGACATTGAGTGTCACCTGTCTACCGTTTTCTAGAAGAGCGGACGTCGCCAGACACGTCGCATATCTGAGGGGCAATTCTCGTAATTTTAAGAACGTTCACAGTCTGATCTCAGTTTCAACCTGTCAAAAACACCTCTAATTTCCCAATATTTTTGACACTGATTGTCACTGAGATGAGATTGCGACTAGATTTTGAAAGTTTTTAATTACGAGAATTATTGGCCTCCCGGATATCTATGATTGGCCTTCAGATATTAGTAGAGGATCTAGACAAGTGGCAATAACTTTCAAGACTTTCGCTTTTAAATAAAATATGGCTGACCATCGATGTGTGACGTCACCTCCAAAGTGTTATTGATCTAGTACCTACTTAATACGGTGGTTTACTACCTACAAAATTATTTTGTATGGTAATTTGTTTGTTCTCTGTGTTTTGACAAGTGTTATTTTAAGTTGTTTGACTAAAACTCTGACTTAGACAAGACTTTCTATTAGACAGACCATCGCTATATGAAAACAATACATAATGGTGAACAAACTCACAGCATAACAGTAGGTAGTCTGATTTATCAAAATACACTGAGAAACCTGAACATGACGAAACTATTTTGTTACATAAATCAACGTCTGCTTACTGTGGAAAATATTCATAATTAAAATCTACTTAAATCACTGCCCAGTGTGTTAGATTCAAGCATTGTCCTTCAATAATCATCTGCGTCCACGCAGTCTAGACATAGCCTCTTCACAGCGCGTTACGCCTCTACACGCAGTTCAGCTTAGTACCTACTTAACAGCCTTAACCTTTCTGAATGTGGTCCTATCGATAGCACGCATGGTTAAAAGAAATATATCTTTTTCTTTTCGTGTTTATGGTATTTTTCTTCATTTTTAGGGTTCCGCACCACAAAAAGAAAAAAAGGAACTTAGGGTCACTTTGTTGTCCGTCCGTCTGTCTGTCTGTCAAAACCCATTAACTCGGGAACGCGTGGAGTTATCGAGCGGAAATTAAAACCTACAAAAAATCTGAAATTTGCCGCAAAAAACGTATATTTAGACACTCTCAAGGGAATCTAAATTTATAGGGTACTTCCCGTTGACCTACAATCATGAAATTTAACAAGAAGCAATGTCATGTAGCACAAGTAAAGGAAAAAATCCGAAAATCGTAAATTTGTAGTTAAATACCTACAAATTTGTACGGAAACCTCGGTGCGCGAGTCGGACTCGCACTTGAACGGTTTTTTTATATTGTTTGAGTTTTCATGGTTGTTTGTGGTTTGGTCTGTTATGATCAACATAAAAAACTGCTGTTTCATAGAAAAGTGCAATAACCACACGGACAAAATGTATTATTATTAGCCTGTGTTGTCCCATCATAATCAGCCTATAAAGTTCCCACTGCTGGGACACAGGCCTCCTCTCTGTCAGAGGGAGCAGGCCGTAATCCATCACACGGGCCCAGTGCGCTTTGGTAGATGTCACTTGTCTTCGAATTATTGGGTCTAGGACATGCCGGTTTCCTCACGATGTTTTCCTTCACTATTTTGAGAGCAGTTGTGATGAAATAATTTACACGTACAGTAAAGTGCCTGTCTGGGTTCGAAAATACGGCCACCACTGCTCTGTGATGTCCCACTGCAAGGCAAAGGCCTCCACTTCTCTCTGCTCAAAGCTGGTAAGGACCAGTTCTTGTTGAAGGAGTCCAGCTCATCCCGCCATTTCCGTCTAGGCCTGCCACGATGTCGCATTGGGTCGTAAGTTTGGAAAAAATGTATAGAACAGTTTTTTGTTTTAAACCTACGAATAATTTCAACGTAGGGGTGTTTAGAATGAGGTACTTACTGAATTTAGGTTGCGCAATCTGTATAAAAATCCAAGAAATGTCAAAATTCACAAAGTGTCAACTAGGGTCATTCAAGTACACATATACACTGTAATTATTTGACTAGATTATTTATTTATTTAGTTCACCAGCATTTGTATACCTACACTGTTATGAGCAATTTAAACAAAGCAACAAATATAGGTAAACTCTGACACACAAAACGTTATCGTAACTAACAAAAAAAAAAAAATAGACCAATATTTATTTGTAGCCATTCAATGATTTCAAGTAATATATATGTCATTGTAGCGATTATTTTAACGATACGGGTGTCCATTAAGCGACACATAATCTTTTACTTTGAAACACAATAATTGTATTCATAACATGTTTATTTAATAGTATTTACAATACAATCATAGTTTTATATCCAAATAGTTTTAGTTTATTCACAGATTGTATAAATTTACGATTTGTGAATTATATTTGAATTAATGTTGAAATGTCTACGCTTACTTAGGGCGGATTGCCATTGGCAAATCCAGACTCTTATTGACCTTATATTGACCCTGGCCAATGTTTTTCCCATAAAATATTATGGAAAATCAATATATTTACAGCTTACCAATTAACTCTAGGGGCATGAGAAATAATGAAGTAACTCTGGTACTAGCTTTATTTTATTTTTTAGAATATACCTATTATTAAAAAAAATATCAACAGCTATATGTACAGCCGCTAGCAAATCAAGCTACTATAATCTGTCAAATTTCTTTAATAGATTTTCTACTTTATCGCTGAAGCGTAAGGTTCAAAATTGATTGGGAAAATGTGACAGGACTGTGAATGGATTTGCAGAAGCGTGCTGTCTGCTAACAAATTGCTATCAACAACGATGGCTGCATCCGGTTAGACTGGAAGCCGACCCCAACATAGTTGGGAAAAGGCTAGGCAGATGATGATGAACGATGGCTCTATGACGCATTGCAAAACATGGTACTTAGATAATAAATGGCTGTAATTCATCTTGTAATTGAAGCTGTGAGTAAACCTATCATCCATAGTCCATTGTAATATTATAAATTAAATGTGAAAGTAAAACTCTGTCGCCCTGTTTGTCTGTTACCTTTTGAACGGATTTGGATGAAATTTTGCACACGGATAGCCATGACCTGGGTTAAGACATTTTAGGATTTCTTGTAATCCCTGTAGTGCGTTCGCGGGCAAAAGTGAGTTTATCTTCTTGTTCTAATATATAAAATTCTCGTGTCACAATGTTAGTTACCATACACCTCCGAAACGGCTTGACCGAAATTTTATATGCATATTCAGCAGGTCTGAGAATTTGCAGGTATTTTTAATACCCCTAAATCGAAACTTACGCGGGTGAAACCGCGGGGCGCAGCTAGTAATAGATATTTTTATTAACAAAATAGAGTGTAGATTATTGAAGCTGAGATTCATACCTATCTCAGTACGTTAACGGAATGAGAAAAACTACTTTTCCTCTACAGATTCACTTGAACAAAGTAGCGAGCTCTCAATGTTATTAGCGGAGCACATTGTCACTTGAACTAAAACTTTTAATTGGTAGTTACTTTCCGAATCACAATTAGGCTGTTAACATACAAACTAGACTCACGAGTGTAACTTATTATGAGAATTAATTTGGTTCTCAGGAAAACTAAGTATTGAAGTTGTCTTCAGTGAGACGAACACAAGTCATCATCTGCCTAGCCTTTTTCCAACTATGTTGAGGTCGGCTTCCAGTCTTACTGGATGCAGCTGAATACCAGTATTTTACATGAAGCGACTGCCTATCTAACCTCCACAACCCAGTAACTGGGTAATACGATAACCCTTGGTAAGACTGGTTATCAGACTTTGGGGCTTCTGACGACCCGTAACGACTGTCAAGGATCCACTAATGACAGCCGGGACCAACAGCTTAACGTGCTTTCCGAGGCACGGAGGGGTCTTGGTATGTAAAGATTGTCACCCATCCACGAACCAACCAAGGCAAGCGTAGCTTATGCAGCTGGACTTAATTATCTGAGCAAACTGCTTATGAAGCAAAAGTTCAGTTCAAGCTTCAGATTGTGAGGCATTAACTAGATTATGTACTACCAAAATACCAGAGGGAAATAAATACATTAATTGGAAGTGTATTTACTCTCGTGCTATTTGCTTTGTTTTGTAACTAAGTAAATTGTGGACATGGATTGTTTGATTGAAAATGTATGGACGGTACAAGCTACAGCAAATAATTTAAACTAACGCAATCAATCAACTTAGCCTATCGCAGTCCACTGCTGGACATAGGCTTCTCCCAGGCTGCGCCACAACTCCCTGTCCACCGCCTTCCGCATCCAGTCTGTCCCAGCAGCCAATTAACGCAAAAGGCAGTCTAATTCGTTAGTCATAGTTTTCAGTCAAGTATTGGATTAGGGGGTGAAGTTTGGAACAAAACATCAACCACTATTAATGGAAACAACTTCATGCCTATATTTCCTCAAAGAGTTTGCCTGAGGTCTACTTATAGTACTATAGAGAATGAGTGAACTTTACACCCTGCACTTCATACATCAATTCTCTATCAGAAGATTGCGTGTTAAAATTACGGCGGGGTCACCAGTATAGAGATATCAGGAACAGGGTTTAAAGTTCACACATCTTCCATAGAAAAGGTTCGGTGGATCCTTCCTTCGACCAGTCGGGTATTGTCTGGTGGGCAACAGTTCGACGATTGTTATCGGGACGTTGTGTATATGTTACTTGCGCGGCAAACTCTGCTTTCGCGATGCAGGATTTTGCGTGTGATGCCAGTGTGACGCGTAGTTCGCATGTGGCAATGTAGATGTTGCCACAGTACACCTACATTTCGCCGGTTATATTTAAGTCCCATGTAATAGGGGGTGAGCTTATTACCACTAACCGGGCACAAATTCGGTCTACTGAGAAACTCACAGAGTCGTTATCTATATCTATCTTCTATATCTTCTATCTTCTTCTATCTTCTATCTATCTTCTATACATATAATAAATCTGTAGACGAGACGTTTCTGTACATTGAAAATATTTCCAAAAAAAATAGTTGGGGTGTTAAAGGATAACCAACAGATGCCATTTCATCAATTTTTGGAATTTTTGTCTGTTTGTCTGTTTGTCTGTTTGTCTGTTTGGATGTGACAGATTATTGATTTGAACAGGGTAAACGTAAAAAGTACCAAACCAATACGGTTACTTTTTATACTCAAATATGGTGTAGAACTCGGAGCAGTGATTAGTTTTTGTTTCATCGCAATCGGTTCACTCTATCAAAAGATATAATCAATTTAAAGTATTCTAGGAACAACTTTTTACGTTTTTTAGTAACACGTAACGACATCTATTGGCGCGATATAGTACCTACTAACGAAAACATATTGTTGTTGTGATGTGAGTAATCACGTCCTATTAGTTTATGCTTACTTAAATGACGAAATAACACAGATACCTACTTATGTCTATGTTATTTTAAAAAGTAATGATAATGATATTAATGATATTAAAAAATCGCTTTGTTTCGTTTTTTAACGAAGTTCTTATATGGAGCTTGCGGTAGGAGTTCTAAGGGAGAAATCGTCAAATTACGAAAAAGCGTTATTCCTCATTTTTCATAGTAATAGATAGATAGACACACACACACAGAGAGAAAGAGAGCTATTTTTCATGGATCCTGACCCCGGTAAGTGAGGTCAAAAAGAAAATCAAAGATGGCGGTTGCCTAAATTTTTAACTTTTTCGTCATGGGTGTCGTTTTCATGGTTTTCGAGGGTGCTGAAGTCGATAGTCAGGTCAAAATGAAAATCCAAGATGGTGGCTGCAATTTTTTTTTGTCATGTTTGTCGTTTTCATGGTTTTTGAGGGTGCTGAAGTCGATAGTCAGGTCAAAATGAAAACCCAAGATGGCGGCTCCATTTTTTTTAAATGTTTTGACATGGGTGTCGTTTTGATAGTTTTCGAGGGTGCTGAAGCCGATAGTCAGGTCAAAATGAAAATCCAAGATGGCGGCTGCAATTTTGTTTTGATTTTTTGTCATGGATGTCGTTTTCATAGATTTCAAAGGTGCTGAAGCCGATAGGCAGGTCAAAACGAAAATCCAAGATGGAGGTTGCATTTTTTTTTATGGGTTTCGTTTTATTGGTTTTTGAGAGTGCTGAAGCCAATAGTGAGGTTAAAATGAAACTGTAACGGCTTCCCCACCGTCGATTGGCCCATGAACCGTTGGTGAACATTATCTTTAAACCATTAACTTTTTTCCAAAAGACTTTTCACCCACGATCGTTTTGCCAACATAACTCTAGGTCAGTGAATGCTTTACCAACAGAATGTTTTGACCAATAACTTTTCACCCAAAGAACAAGGCCAACAGACGCCGGGAAAGGTGAAAGTAAAATAATAATAAGACGTAGTCCTTTATTTCTGTGAAAAGGGTATAAATTAACCTAACCAAGCCTAACCTCGGGGTGCCCTTCGCTCGCTTTGCTCGCTCACTTGAGCCGCCATCATCCCCTCGAACCCTACCTGTCCGAGTCGGGGTGCCCCAAGTCCCGAGCTCGCTTCGCTCGCCCTTGCATCCTTAGTTCTATTTGACATGGGTCAAATGTTCTTTGGGTGAAAAGTTATTGGTCAAAACATTCTGTTGGTTAAGCATTCACTGACGTAGAGTTCTGTTGGGGAAACGTTCGTGGGTCACAAGTCCTTTGGATGAAAAGTTAATGGTGTTGACCAACGGTTCATGGACCGATCGACTGTTGGTAAACCGTTTCAGTACTGGTTAAAATGAAATCCAAGATGGCGGCTGCAAATCGAAAAATTCGTAGTGTGTGTCGTTTTCATGGTTTTCGAGAGTGCTGCAGCCGATTGTGACGTCAAAATGAAAATCGAAGATGGCGGCTGCAATTTTCTTTTTCTTTTTTTATCATGTGTGTCGTTTTCATGGTTTTCAATATAAACTTACACGACTTTGTGTGAAATAAAATAAAATACAACTGACTTAAAAACACACTTCAAAGTGCAATAGACCTTTGCTTTCAGAAGTCTGTAATTTCTTGCCAACGCGCAACGTCTTCCCAAACTAAGGTTATTTTGCACTTTGTAGGGTTTTTTATGGAAGTCGGTTATATTTTTTTGTAATTAGCTTTACAATTCTTTTTCTGGTTTTCGGCAGTATAAGGTCTAAATCAAAATCATGTCTAAAGTTTTCATGGGTTTCATCTTCGTAGTTTAAATGGTGGCCGGTGTCAAATATAACCAAAGTTTAATGGGTTGCTTTTTACACGGGCAACTTTATGTAGAAGCTCTTTCCATTAATGTATTCTTCCTTTTATCATATATATATCTCGATACTTTATAAGGCATAATATTGGTAGGTATATATGATATCTTCAATACCAAGTTAAGAAATTCTAAATTTACCACAGAGAAGAACACAAGACTTAGAAAAACTAACTTCAAACTTCACCTACTAATCTCAGATATACTTTAGATAAAATGGTGATATGATGTTACAAGTTGGTATTCTAAGACAGACGCAAAATAAAATGGACATAATTATGGCTGTTTGGTTAGATAATCTATCTATCTATCTTCTATTCTATATCTATTCTATCTATATCTATTCTATCTTCTATATCTATCTTCTATCTATTCTATATCTTCTATCTATACATATAATAAATCTGTAGACGAGACGTTTCTGTACATTGAAAATATTTCCAAAAAAATAGTTGGGGTGTTAAAGGATAACCAACAGATGCCATTTCATCAATTTTTGGAATTTTTGTCTGTTTGTCTGTTTGTCTGTTTGTCTGTTTGGATGTGACAGATTATTGATTTGAACAGGGTAAACGTAAAAAGTACCAAACCAATACGGTTACTTTTTATACTCAAATATGGTGTAGAACTCGGAGCAGTGATTAGTTTTTGTTTCATCGCAATCGGTTCACTCTATCAAAAGATATAATCAATTTAAAGTATTCTAGGAACAACTTTTTACGTTTTTTAGTAACACGTAACGACATCTATTGGCGCGATATAGTACCTACTAACGAAAACATATTGTTGTTGTGATGTGAGTAATCACGTCCTATTAGTTTATGCTTACTTAAATGACGAAATAACACAGATACCTACTTATGTCTATGTTATTTTAAAAAGTAATGATAATGATATTAATGATATTAAAAAATCGCTTTGTTTCGTTTTTTAACGAAGTTCTTATATGGAGCTTGCGGTAGGAGTTCTAAGGGAGAAATCGTCAAATTACGAAAAAGCGTTATTCCTCATTTTTCATAGTAATAGATAGATAGACACACACACACAGAGAGAAAGAGAGCTATTTTTCATGGATCCTGACCCCGGTAAGTGAGGTCAAAAAGAAAATCAAAGATGGCGGTTGCCTAAATTTTTAACTTTTTCGTCATGGGTGTCGTTTTCATGGTTTTCGAGGGTGCTGAAGTCGATAGTCAGGTCAAAATGAAAATCCAAGATGGTGGCTGCAATTTTTTTTTGTCATGTTTGTCGTTTTCATGGTTTTTGAGGGTGCTGAAGTCGATAGTCAGGTCAAAATGAAAACCCAAGATGGCGGCTCCATTTTTTTTAAATGTTTTGACATGGGTGTCGTTTTGATAGTTTTCGAGGGTGCTGAAGCCGATAGTCAGGTCAAAATGAAAATCCAAGATGGCGGCTGCAATTTTGTTTTGATTTTTTGTCATGGATGTCGTTTTCATAGATTTCAAAGGTGCTGAAGCCGATAGGCAGGTCAAAACGAAAATCCAAGATGGAGGTTGCATTTTTTTTTATGGGTTTCGTTTTATTGGTTTTTGAGAGTGCTGAAGCCAATAGTGAGGTTAAAATGAAACTGTAACGGCTTCCCCACCGTCGATTGGCCCATGAACCGTTGGTGAACATTATCTTTAAACCATTAACTTTTTTCCAAAAGACTTTTCACCCACGATCGTTTTGCCAACATAACTCTAGGTCAGTGAATGCTTTACCAACAGAATGTTTTGACCAATAACTTTTCACCCAAAGAACAAGGCCAACAGACGCCGGGAAAGGTGAAAGTAAAATAATAATAAGACGTAGTCCTTTATTTCTGTGAAAAGGGTATAAATTAACCTAACCAAGCCTAACCTCGGGGTGCCCTTCGCTCGCTTTGCTCGCTCACTTGAGCCGCCATCATCCCCTCGAACCCTACCTGTCCGAGTCGGGGTGCCCCAAGTCCCGAGCTCGCTTCGCTCGCCCTTGCATCCTTAGTTCTATTTGACATGGGTCAAATGTTCTTTGGGTGAAAAGTTATTGGTCAAAACATTCTGTTGGTTAAGCATTCACTGACGTAGAGTTCTGTTGGGGAAACGTTCGTGGGTCACAAGTCCTTTGGATGAAAAGTTAATGGTGTTGACCAACGGTTCATGGACCGATCGACTGTTGGTAAACCGTTTCAGTACTGGTTAAAATGAAATCCAAGATGGCGGCTGCAAATCGAAAAATTCGTAGTGTGTGTCGTTTTCATGGTTTTCGAGAGTGCTGCAGCCGATTGTGACGTCAAAATGAAAATCGAAGATGGCGGCTGCAATTTTCTTTTTCTTTTTTTATCATGTGTGTCGTTTTCATGGTTTTCAATATAAACTTACACGACTTTGTGTGAAATAAAATAAAATACAACTGACTTAAAAACACACTTCAAAGTGCAATAGACCTTTGCTTTCAGAAGTCTGTAATTTCTTGCCAACGCGCAACGTCTTCCCAAACTAAGGTTATTTTGCACTTTGTAGGGTTTTTTATGGAAGTCGGTTATATTTTTTTGTAATTAGCTTTACAATTCTTTTTCTGGTTTTCGGCAGTATAAGGTCTAAATCAAAATCATGTCTAAAGTTTTCATGGGTTTCATCTTCGTAGTTTAAATGGTGGCCGGTGTCAAATATAACCAAAGTTTAATGGGTTGCTTTTTACACGGGCAACTTTATGTAGAAGCTCTTTCCATTAATGTATTCTTCCTTTTATCATATATATATCTCGATACTTTATAAGGCATAATATTGGTAGGTATATATGATATCTTCAATACCAAGTTAAGAAATTCTAAATTTACCACAGAGAAGAACACAAGACTTAGAAAAACTAACTTCAAACTTCACCTACTAATCTCAGATATACTTTAGATAAAATGGTGATATGATGTTACAAGTTGGTATTCTAAGACAGACGCAAAATAAAATGGACATAATTATGGCTGTTTGGTTAGATAATCTATCTATCTATCTTCTATTCTATATCTATTCTATCTATATCTATTCTATCTTCTATATCTATCTTCTATCTATTCTATATCTATCTATCTTCTATACATATAATAAATCTGTAGACGAGACGTTTCTGTACATTGAAAATATTTCCAAAAAAAATAGTTGGGGTGTTAAAGGATAACCAACAGATGCCATTTCATCAATTTTTGGAATTTTTGTCTGTTTGTCTGTTTGTCTGTTTGTCTGTTTGGATGTGACAGATTATTGATTTGAACAGGGTAAACGTAAAAAGTACCAAACCAATACGGTTACTTTTTATACTCAAATATGGTGTAGAACTCGGAGCAGTGATTAGTTTTTGTTTCATCGCAATCGGTTCACTCTATCAAAAGATATAATCAATTTAAAGTATTCTAGGAACAACTTTTTACGTTTTTTAGTAACACGTAACGACATCTATTGGCGCGATATAGTACCTACTAACGAAAACATATTGTTGTTGTGATGTGAGTAATCACGTCCTATTAGTTTATGCTTACTTAAATGACGAAATAACACAGATACCTACTTATGTCTATGTTATTTTAAAAAGTAATGATAATGATATTAATGATATTAAAAAATCGCTTTGTTTCGTTTTTTAACGAAGTTCTTATATGGAGCTTGCGGTAGGAGTTCTAAGGGAGAAATCGTCAAATTACGAAAAAGCGTTATTCCTCATTTTTCATAGTAATAGATAGATAGACACACACACACAGAGAGAAAGAGAGCTATTTTTCATGGATCCTGACCCCGGTAAGTGAGGTCAAAAAGAAAATCAAAGATGGCGGTTGCCTAAATTTTTAACTTTTTCGTCATGGGTGTCGTTTTCATGGTTTTCGAGGGTGCTGAAGTCGATAGTCAGGTCAAAATGAAAATCCAAGATGGTGGCTGCAATTTTTTTTTGTCATGTTTGTCGTTTTCATGGTTTTTGAGGGTGCTGAAGTCGATAGTCAGGTCAAAATGAAAACCCAAGATGGCGGCTCCATTTTTTTTAAATGTTTTGACATGGGTGTCGTTTTGATAGTTTTCGAGGGTGCTGAAGCCGATAGTCAGGTCAAAATGAAAATCCAAGATGGCGGCTGCAATTTTGTTTTGATTTTTTGTCATGGATGTCGTTTTCATAGATTTCAAAGGTGCTGAAGCCGATAGGCAGGTCAAAACGAAAATCCAAGATGGAGGTTGCATTTTTTTTTATGGGTTTCGTTTTATTGGTTTTTGAGAGTGCTGAAGCCAATAGTGAGGTTAAAATGAAACTGTAACGGCTTCCCCACCGTCGATTGGCCCATGAACCGTTGGTGAACATTATCTTTAAACCATTAACTTTTTTCCAAAAGACTTTTCACCCACGATCGTTTTGCCAACATAACTCTAGGTCAGTGAATGCTTTACCAACAGAATGTTTTGACCAATAACTTTTCACCCAAAGAACAAGGCCAACAGACGCCGGGAAAGGTGAAAGTAAAATAATAATAAGACGTAGTCCTTTATTTCTGTGAAAAGGGTATAAATTAACCTAACCAAGCCTAACCTCGGGGTGCCCTTCGCTCGCTTTGCTCGCTCACTTGAGCCGCCATCATCCCCTCGAACCCTACCTGTCCGAGTCGGGGTGCCCCAAGTCCCGAGCTCGCTTCGCTCGCCCTTGCATCCTTAGTTCTATTTGACATGGGTCAAATGTTCTTTGGGTGAAAAGTTATTGGTCAAAACATTCTGTTGGTTAAGCATTCACTGACGTAGAGTTCTGTTGGGGAAACGTTCGTGGGTCACAAGTCCTTTGGATGAAAAGTTAATGGTGTTGACCAACGGTTCATGGACCGATCGACTGTTGGTAAACCGTTTCAGTACTGGTTAAAATGAAATCCAAGATGGCGGCTGCAAATCGAAAAATTCGTAGTGTGTGTCGTTTTCATGGTTTTCGAGAGTGCTGCAGCCGATTGTGACGTCAAAATGAAAATCGAAGATGGCGGCTGCAATTTTCTTTTTCTTTTTTTATCATGTGTGTCGTTTTCATGGTTTTCAATATAAACTTACACGACTTTGTGTGAAATAAAATAAAATACAACTGACTTAAAAACACACTTCAAAGTGCAATAGACCTTTGCTTTCAGAAGTCTGTAATTTCTTGCCAACGCGCAACGTCTTCCCAAACTAAGGTTATTTTGCACTTTGTAGGGTTTTTTATGGAAGTCGGTTATATTTTTTTGTAATTAGCTTTACAATTCTTTTTCTGGTTTTCGGCAGTATAAGGTCTAAATCAAAATCATGTCTAAAGTTTTCATGGGTTTCATCTTCGTAGTTTAAATGGTGGCCGGTGTCAAATATAACCAAAGTTTAATGGGTTGCTTTTTACACGGGCAACTTTATGTAGAAGCTCTTTCCATTAATGTATTCTTCCTTTTATCATATATATATCTCGATACTTTATAAGGCATAATATTGGTAGGTATATATGATATCTTCAATACCAAGTTAAGAAATTCTAAATTTACCACAGAGAAGAACACAAGACTTAGAAAAACTAACTTCAAACTTCACCTACTAATCTCAGATATACTTTAGATAAAATGGTGATATGATGTTACAAGTTGGTATTCTAAGACAGACGCAAAATAAAATGGACATAATTATGGCTGTTTGGTTAGATAATCAGCCTCGAGCAGGCGCTTTTATTTTAATTTATTCTCAAAAATGAAAGTGACACTTCGTCGCATTGTCATTATGAACCATGAAGACGCAGTGATTGCAGTCGAAAGGGCCGTGGTAGCGAACCCTAGGTAAGGAAAGCGTTACCAGGCAAGATCTGATGATTCTTCCTTTTCAATGAAGGAGTGGCAATTACACCTTTCCTAAGCGACATATTACCTATTGTTTTCCGACATCCACGCGAACGAAGTCGCGGGCACAGCTAGTAGCTAAATATTTTGTACCAAAAAACTGTTTCTTCGAAACGTTCGATACTGTACGATACCTACCTACATAATGAAACTGTCAATAGATGCCTGCCTCATGAAATGTTGGACTTAATTAAAAATCAATAACAACTTGGTCACGCATTTTCAAGCAAACTTTCTATGTCCCATCTGTAAATATTTCAAAATCAACCTTAACGGCTTTGTAATAAAATTGAAACTAAAAACTTATTAAATTCATTCCAAAACATTATTAAAATTCTGAAAGCATTTTCGGCCTCTTAAAATTATCTAAGATGATATTGTGTACGTAGATACGTCTTTCGTTGTATTATTTACAAATGGCAACAATGGGATAATGAGATTTTAATTAAGGCAAAAGTGGTAATTTCAAGTGATTGAAATAATTAATATCATCTTCATACTAAACGTAATGTACAGACGTGGCGCACATCAAGCTACCCGAAACTGTAAAATTTTCCCAATCGACCTTGAACCTTATACTTTAGGCAGTTGTCCCGCCGCCGGCGATGAACGAGTAGCAAGAAGAACTAGCAACTGAAAACGAGTTGGCGAGCAGCGAGCAGCGAGTGTGTAGTTTCGATAGTTTTGTCGCTGGACTATTAGCGAGTGAGTGCGACGGGCGATTACTCGCACCACTCGCTCTGGGCGGAGATATATATAGCGGGCGCGAGCTCCGACCTCCAAGCGAGCATTGCTGAGTGACCATCGCTGAGCGAATATCACTGAGCGAGTATCGCTGAGCGAGTATTATCTTTGATAACTCTTGTCGCTGAGCGACAAACCAGTGGAACGAGTCCTCGCCGGCAGTATGAACAGTCAGCGATCGATGAACTATTATATATGCATCTCTTTTGTTTACACATAATGTATATCTATTGTAGGTTTCTTGAGCGAGAAAATAGCCAATAGTTAGTCGCTTCCTCGACGGCGGTAATAAAGAAATTTGACAGAGTGTATTAGCTTGATGTGCTGGCGTCTGTACCTAGGTACGTGTGATTGTGAGTTTCATACCCTGTTTATTTAACAAGAAGACAAGTACGGAGAAATACACTATTAACAGTTATTACAATACAACGCTACCGTTAACATTTAATAACATAAAAGCAGATTAATACAAATTTGCTACCGTATTGATCAATTTAGTCTAAATGCATCGCAATTGGCTTGCTCCCTGAAATTTGGCGCGGCTCAAGCTTTGTTGTTAGGAGCCAAACTGGCGCCTAAGGTTGTGCCTTTTTTGCCAAATTCTGGCACAAATTCCTCAGTAAATGTGCCAACGTTCTTATTTTATAATGGCTTTCATTACGGGAAACAATTCATTTGCACCATTGTTGGTAAAAGCATCGTAATTTCTTGTGACAGCGGCTAGTAACAGTGCCAATGTTTCCTTTGTCCACATTGACCCCGTGGCCACGAGCTTCAAGTGATTGCGGAGGAGAAAACAAAAGAAAAAAGCTGTTTAGAGAGCTTTTATTTCTACGAAAGCGATTTCGTCATATAATAACCGTATTTTGACATTAATTTGTCAAAAAAAAGTCATTTATTTGGACAGTCGGTGTGACCGATTACCGCTGTCCTAGGAGCTACGGTAATGACTGCACATAAGGGCTGTCATGAAAATGATCACAGTGGAAAAGATTTTAATCGTTAGGTTCCGCGTCAAAAGATGGGCGCGTTTCTGTTTTGTTTTGACACCTCTGATACACAATGACGCAGTGACTTGACTTGACTGTCATGGAAACGCTATTCTGAGCTAGAGGAATATGTGAACCCACGCCTCTCAGTATGGATACTTTTTTGCGTACCTAAGTACGGTGATGGCAAAATGAATTTGGCTTTACGGTTTCAAGAACGCTCTTTAGAAAAAAAAACACAAAATTACTTTCATTATATAGTTTCAGTGACGTCATTCAACGGTAAATCGCGGACGTCGCTATGTGGGTCACAGATCTTCTAGGAAACCATAGCATTAGAAAACCATCTTAACCGAGACGCGACTTGCGGAGCGACGCGACGGAAACAGAAGTCGCGCGCGCGTGTCACTTGACGCAAGTCGCATCGCTCGAGGCCGCGAACAGTGCCTTAGGCCAAAATCAACATTGTTATATCAATTGCTGCATCCTGTTTGGTATATTCTCAGTGAACAATGTAATTTCGGGCCACTCCGTGCCACGCATAATTTTGTTGCACTACATGGAGATGGCGTGACGTCGCGTCGCCGATATTTGTGTTTCGCTGCCACAAAGCAGACCTAAAACACATCTGTTTCGAGCCTCATTTTGCGGAATCGTATAGCTGTTTGAACGTTAGAACTTTGATCAGTGATAGACAGATAGATAGAATATTCTTTATTATGTACTCCATAAAGATGACAGATATAAATGCAGAATTTTTACGTATGGTTTTTTTTTTTTCAGTGTGTTTTGTACAGCAAACTTAAAAAAGCTACAACTCGGTAATCGTATTATTAATAGTTGTGTAGACAATTTTAAAAATAAATATTGTTACTTGTACGTACCAAAATATTTATTATTAGGTACCGATATTATCAGACATTGTCATAACTTCATATGTGTTTCGTGTAAGTACATAGTAATAAAAATAATAGTCTGTTTCCATATCTTTTAAAACTAAATAAAATTGTAATGTCAAAATTACAGCTTTTTACTAAATGCATAATTATGAAAGTTCAAACGGTACTTACAAAAAAAAAATTCTGTCTGTTTGTTTCGGCTAATCTATGAAACGGCTGTACGATGGTCTGGGAGATAGCTGATATTATAAGGAGCAATGCTAGGCTTCTTTAGAAAAAGAAACGAGGTCGCGGCAGCAGCTAGTTAAACTTACAATAACGTAATGAGTTTACATGGTGTGTCGTATACATCGTCTAATGGCAAATTATGTAAAAGCCTGTTTCTATAGCATCAATCCACCTATCTAACGTCATCGTTAGGGAATTCGTGACGTAACGTGTTTTAATTAATTTTGTACAATGAAAACTTTTCCGGGCAAATTAATTCCCCACTGATTTGGATGACGGAAAGGCATAGCCAATTAGCTGATATTTTTTATCCATTTAACGTGGAATGAATTGTACTTTTGAATTTTGTTTTTTCTTTTTATGTAGTTACTTAGTTACTGCGTAATAAATTCATAATAGTCAATAGTATTTAATAATAGTAATTTTATATTAGGTATTACTTTGCCCAGCAGCAATGATTTTCCGCAATGTCCAGTCTAGATTAATTTTATTTTCTATAATTAACTACCTAGAATTTTAGTAAACTCTAATTACGCAAGAAATTCTAACGTCATGTACTCGTAGGTAAATGCAGGTAGCGTTTTAAACACCATTTTCTTTGTTGAGCGTTTAACATAAAAATATTCAAGATAAAAACTAAAGTTATGTTTATAATATTAACTTACATAATAGCGGGAGGTTCGCGCTTTAAAAATAAATTGGCCATAATTCATAGGCGGAAGCATGTGTCAAAATACAGTTCTTTATATATAAGGGATGATTTACACTGGAGTGTGGTGACGTCAGTTCATTTGAATCATTTACTTTATAGGTAGGTAATATTTCTTGTTAATTAGGTACCTAAGTATTGCTTTTTGTTAGGTAAATGCTGTGGCTGAATAAAGTGGATGCCTATTTTGAAGCTGTTGAAATCCTGTACTCAGTGGTCAAAACTATAAATGTGTAGCGGTACCTACAAATGCCACGTGCGAACTACGCGTCATACTGACGTCACACAAAATCCTTCATCTCGCAAACAGAGTTTACCGCGCAACTAGTATATATACAACGGCCCGACAATAAACAATCATCGGACAGTTACCCGCCAGACACAACACCCGTCTGGTCGCAGGATCCTCCCTTTTCTATAGAGTATGAGTGAACTTTACACCCTATTCCTCATACCTCTATAAAAGCAACCTGGGTCAGATATTATCTTTCTTTACAGTTCTCTCTCTTGGGCAGCCATTCCGATAGAAATTAGAAAGTAATTAGTCACAGAGTATTGTATTGATCTATTTTACTTGTTATTCTTATTTGTCGTGTCAATGGTACGACAGTGTATCTGTAAGTTTTTGTATTATCTCGGTTACTAATAGAACAAGGTAAATTTGTAGCAAGATGATTGCTTTTTTGTCCATTTCAGGTACAATACCAAATTAATATCCTTATTTGAACATGTCTTTGTAAGGGACGTTTATTTCAAAATTATTAAGAGGCTCTTTTTTGTAGGTACATTCTTATAGGAAAGCAATAATATCGAAAAGTAACAGAATGCCAACAACGTGCACCTATCTTTATGTTCAACATGCAAGACAGCAAATTATGCAAAACATTTGAACTTTGAAAGTAACGCAATTAGAAGTCATGCATGCTTACGTGTGGCGCACCATATCATAATAAGTACCGATTAGAGCCAATGTGGTTTGCTGGTGGAATAATTTAGCTTTCCAAGTATTTTAACTGTACTTAAGTCTTGTAGAGAAAGAATAGAAAAATAATTATTTGATTTGGGACACGCAGAGGAGATAGAACCGGGTGGTCTCGTGGTCGCAAACGCGACTGCGGAAACCCGGGACCTAGGTTTGATTGCCAGGTCAGGCGTTTAGTGTTATTGTGTATTAGGAACTTTTAGAAACAGCCCGGAGTCGGTGTGATTGCGAGCCGTCCCTTCAGACTATGAGAGGGGTGCACCTGTGACTCCACACACTCTTGTGCACTGTAATATCTCCCTCGCCGAAGGCCGGTCCCAGCCGGTCACCGTTGGGATTGGCCCCGACATGACCGAAATACGATCTGGAGGACTGTTTCTCTTTATTTTATTAATTACACCCAAAAAATCTGATTGAATTCGTATTGTCTCAAGCCTGTTTTGCACCTATTTGGTAACATCTGGCAATACTGTGACTTTGTTCCAGTTTATCTAAGAAACTACTGATGAAGGGCCCGTGGCTAAATTATAATAGCCGTACAGGTCAATCGATCAGGTTCAGCAATGCTTGCCGATGTTGGTCTGTGGATGGGTGACCATCTTTACATACCGTGACCCCTCCGTGCCTCGGAAAGCACGTTAAGCCGTTGGTCCCGGCTGTCATTCGTGGATCTTTAACAGTCGTTACGGGTAGTCCGAAGCCCGAAAGTCTGACAACCATGGCAGTCTTACCAAGGGGTATCGTATAACCCAGTAACTGGACTGTGGAAGTCAGACAGGCAGTCGCTCCATGTAAAATACTGGTATTCAGCTGCATCCGGTTAGACTGGAAGCCGACTCCAACATAGTTGGGAAAAGGCAGGCAGATGATCTAAGACACTACTGATGCTGATAGAAAAGGTCGTTATGAAATGTGTGGACTTATTTGAACGCGAGTTACGTACTCGTAAGTTACGCAACGAGCGAGCACAGGCACTTATTATTTTATGCTCGTTTCAATGTAGCCTAAAGGCATTACCTCCTACAACTTTTCCAACACCTTCTAAATTATGTAATGTGATTATAATATCTTCAAATTACCGTGTTTCTTCTTTTGGTGTAGGCTGTGCATAGTCTTTTAACCAGTTAGGGAACTGTAACATTCATAGATAAGGTAACATCTATATTACAATCAGGCTATAATGTTCCCACTGCTGGGACACACGCCTTCTCGCTGTGAGAGGGAATGGGCCGTAATCCACCACGCGGGCCCAGTGCGGGTTGTTAAATGTCACATATACGAGTATAAAATTTTTTGGTTCTAGGACATGCCGGTTTCTTACGATGTTTTCCTTCATCGTTTTAAGAGCAGTGGTGATGAAATAAAAAGCACCTGTCTGGGTTCAAACCTTACGACCTACAACTCGTAAGGCGTAAGTTACTACTGGGCTACCACTGCACTCATCTATAAGGCATTATTACCTAAATTAAGTAAATACCTACTTAGGTACTTACCTGTTTCAGTTTGTTTCGCCATTTATTCTCAAGGGTGGAGAGATAGGGAATTAGGAAATTTCGACCCCATCTAGCTTATTTTATTTTTGTATAATCATTATCTGCCTAGCCTTTTCCCAAATATGTTGGGGTCGGCTTCCAGTCTAACCGGATGCAGCTGAATACCACCAGTATTTTACATGAAGCGACTGCCTATCTGACCTCCACAACCCAGTTACTGGGTAATATGATACCCCTTGGTAAGACTTAATTTTATTTTTGTATAATATGACTTATAAACGTGATTTCGAAGGTATTCTACTTACAGAATAAACAATTCCATTTAGTTTCTTAATAAAATGTTGGTAAAAAGGAATTTAAAGATCCAAAATAAAAGAATTCGTTTCATCAAAAACAAAGACCCATGTTTAAAATTTTTTTGTCAAACTTTTTCTTGTTAAATTTTTTACAGGTAAGCAAGGTATTTTATGTTTAGGTTACACTTTGATAAATGTGACTGATAAACACGCTACTGGAATGGTTCACCAGGACAGACCTAGAATTTCTATTAAAAAACTTTATCAAAAAGCCGTAATAATAATGTACAAGATAAGACTAAAATATATAGGTATATTATTATTATATCTAGATAGATAATAAATCATTATTGGAGAGCTATACATAGCTATATATTTATGTAAGCGTATAATGATGATCTTATAAAGGTTCCGTTTTCCTTGAAGATCGGAATACTATCTATTAATAAAAAAAAACGCCAATCAAACGCCTCTCACTCGATTCGGCCGTACTCACTGAAGGCTATTCAATCCTGAGGGTGACCTAGGGTTAATCGATACACACAGTTCTAGGCAACCATTAAGTGGGCATAGCCACACAATGTCAATATCGTAACGTTTCAATACCATGTTATCAGTGATCTTTAATTATTTACTGGGTGTAATACTGGGTAATTTTCGTTAATAGCTGGTAAAGTAAAATGACCTTGAGTAAGGGCACCAAACTTTACTGAGAGCTGTAGTAAAGGCGTTTATGTTAGTTTTATTAAACGGTTATATTTTTCGAATAAGGTTTAGTCTGAAAACAGTTGATACACGATGTAAGAGAGTTGTACACGAAACGAGAACAAATAAAGGTCTGACACTATTTTTCTAAAGGTTCATTAGAAAACCAGCGTCAGACAGCATCTGTCTAGCATTAATGCTGGTATGAACTTTTTTGGCGCAGCCGTGAGGCACACACTATTGTTAATTGAAACATTATTTTTATTTAGTTAATTTTGTATTTTGTGTTTCACGAACCGTGTCCAAATAAACCTTTTCTTTATTCCTTTCTTTCTAATTAAAATCATAGGGAACCTGTCATGATGTATGAACTGACAAGAGTCAGGACAAGACGTGGTTCGCCAAATTAATTGAGTTATGGGGAGGTGATGATGATTCTGTATGTTCGTCAAGTATTACGTAAACTGTTATAATCATTCTTTTGTTTTAGGTTATGCAGATGTTTTTAGATTTTGGAAACATGGCAGGAACTGATTATATTTGTTGTGTTAGCAACAAATGTTAGGTTTTAGAAGGAATAAAACTGAAGTTATTCTCTCCTCATACTTTTCGACAATACCACAAAATCCCCAAAACCGCGTACATTAAGGGACCAGATAAATGAACTGGCGTATAAAAAATAAACAATGCCCCATAAATCGTGGTGGAGTATAAATCAAGCAGTATCATCGATGTCGAGGGTTACGTTATCGACATGTTCGAGTTACCTTACTATAAATTATCAGGATTTGCTGTGTTGTGATAGGTGCTCTCACGCTACGGGTTTAAAAGTAGATACAGATTTTTGTAAGGCCGTGATCTATAAACGTTACTTGGCTCGTGCTTTGACTTGGACATGTTCCCGTCTGTATCTTCCACTTGTAGTTTGGCAGCTGTGCAACAGTGACAGGAATAAAGATTACATCCGTATTAACTATATATACGTACACATACATATAATAACATATTTGTGCCATGGAGAGGTAAACAGAAAATAGGTAAATAAAGACATCACCATTATGACCCTTTTTTACTATTTCATTAATTTAACAAAAGCGGATATCAGCATAAATTAAAGACTTGGGGCTTTATTTATAAACGATGATAAAAGTTAAGTGACGTTTAAATATCAAAAACGTATGTTTAAACAGTCTCTAATCACATGTTAACCTGAAGCAACGACGCTTATGAATAAAGGGGATGACCATTACCCAACATTCAATCTATGTCTTTATAAATTCGTTAACATTTAATTCATAAGTTGATGTAAAGCTTCCTACGAGTACAAGATCGGTAACCTCATTTTATAACAACCGTCCATAGACTTATAAAAAAGATGGACTCCGCGCCACGCATATTGAAAGTGAAGCACAGTAAGTATGCCGGGACCGCTTGTACAAACACGTCTCACGCTCACATTTACATCATAGTATGCCGCCTGGCCGCCATTACGCGACACGACAGCGTCAATCGTCAATCACGCACACATAGATCGGTACGGTGCTTCACTTTCTGTATGCGTGGCGCGGAGTCCATCTTTTTTTACAAGTCTGTGCAACCGTCATGAGAATCTGTAATCTGTAGCTTCGCCAGTAACTGTCAAAAAACCTTCTGTATTTGGACAGCCGTTATTGTGTGACCTTTCACTGCTTTCTAAGAAAACCAAAGCTTTACTGCCCTATCTGCAGACACAGCCCAAACCTCTTTTTTCATGGCCGTCAAGGGAAATGGATCCATTTCTTTCATAGACCGAACCATAAAGGTTTTATCGACAAATAATACCTGACCTACAGCTTCTATAAAGATTGATTGCCTTATGATTGACTGAATTATAGAAAAGTGATTACTTACATATACCAATATGTAACGATTGGACGACACATAAAACTAATTTGATAAAGTGCGTGACAAATGATAATTTTATAAATGTGTCCACAAAGGTAACAGTGATTGTGGGATTGAGTTATCCATAATACTGAACAATACGAGAGCGTAACTGGGTTTTGAAAAAAGGTTTTCATATAAGCTGCATATGTGTAACCTGGAGCAGTCGTGGAAAAATGGTAAAGGCCGCAACTTACGAGTTGTAAGGTCGTAAGTTCGAACCCAGACAGGCGTTTTACTTTTAGCAAATTATTTTATCGCGACTGCTCTCAAAACGGTGAAGGAAAACATCGTGAGGAAACCAGCATGTCTTAGAACCAAAACTTCGAAGACATGTGACGGCTACCAACCCGCCTTGGGCCCGTGTGGTGGATTACGGCCCACTCCCTCTCACCAAGAGGAGGCCCGTGTCCCAGCAGTAGAAGCATTATAGGCTGATTATGATGAGTAACAGCTCAGTTGCTCACAGGTACTGTACTTCAATTGTTTTTTTTTTGTTTAAATATTAATAAAAGAATAAAATAAAACATAACAGAGGGGCAATTCTCGTAATTTTAAGAACGTTCACAGTCTGATCTCAGTCTATAATTTTCCTACATTTTTGACAAGTTTTTGTCATTTGTTTGTCGCCGAGATGAGACTGCGACTAGATTTTGAACGTTTTAAATTACGAGAATTGGCCTTCAGAAACGTCATAAAAACCTCAATAGGTTTCTCGGGATGGACCATAGAAAGATGTTGGAACCAATCTTCCTCGTACATGAGCTTAATAATGATTGCAAACGCATCCATTCGATAAAGATAAAAATACCTGCCTTGCGTTAAAATACGTTTCTACGTGACGTATTATCTCGCAATGTACCTACACAGATTGGGACACAGAGGGGGACGGGGACAGAAGGGAGACTTTTACGGGGAGGGATAAAAACTCTGTGAGTAATGGATGCTTTGGAGCGAAAAAAAAGTTTGCGGGGCCTTGAAATGCTTGGGATGTGACGTGTGTGTGTCTCTCTTCATACGTAACCCTGAAATTGCGAAAAAAAAAACATCTATTCCCTACATTTTGACGAGTTATACTCGTACGAACATAAATGTAGGGAACAGCAGATTTTTTTTTCACGTTTTCGTCTTTTGTCCTTTTGTAGTAAAAGTTGTTCATAATGATGAGTACAATGACCTCTTAAGAGGTTGTTGGTGTTTTTCCAATAACCCTGTATATGCACTAACAGCAGAACATGCGCTTCAGAATAACTATTAAAAAACTGGGTTGATATGAGATAACAGAATAAAAAATCATTGCTTTATCTTCATTCATTAACCAGAAATAAAACAGGCGATAGCGTTACTATGGAGAAACGATCACCCGCATTTCCTCGGTACTAATATTATTACCACAAAGATAACTTATTTCGTAAAAAGTTTGGAACATTTGGAACCACCATTTGTAGCTACAGCTATTAATATGTCTTATAATTAATATATTGTCAAGCTGCAAAGCGGATTAACATACCGAGAATTTTAGGGATTTGAACGAGAAGGACCTTTTCGAGCTTTTCCATTATTTAACACTTTGAAGCCCAAACTACGCTCTTTTGTATCCGTGCCTATTTCGTGTCTATCCTGACCTATTCTAATATTTATAAGATTCAAACTCAAATACTAATTCATAATCCGATTTCGATTAGGGTTTAGTTTCTACTCCCTTACTAATAAACGTTCTAAAGCGTCTGTATAGTTACACAACGCTTTGTCTTCTTCTTTCGAAAGTCAAATTACTGACGACTGAAAGAGAGAAATCGGTGTGTAACTATTCATCTAATATAATACGTTTATTAGTAGGGGGGTTAGTAAGTATATACATAACTTATCAAGCAATCAATCTGCCTAGCCTTTTCCCAACTATGTTGGGGTCGGCTTCCAGTCTAACCGGATGCAGTTGTATACAAGTATTTTACATGGAGCGACTGCCTATCTGACTCCCACAACCCCCCAACCCCTCACTGGGTAACACAATACCCCTTTGAAGACTGGTTGTCAGACTTTTGGGCTTCTGACAACTTTGGGCTTTCTTCTACTGTCAAAGATCTTCGAATGGCAGCCGGGACCAACGACTTTTCGTGCTTTCCGAGGCACGGAGGGGTCTAGATATGTAATGGATGGTCGCCCATCCACAAACTGACGTAGCATAGCTTAAGCATCTATAGACCCGTGCGGCTATTATTAATTAGCCACGAGGCCACCCTAGTATACCGGATGATTTTTTTTTACCGTCTCGAAATTTTTACAGGATGTTATCTACCCATGAATATGAGCAACTTTCACTATGGAACCAACTACGAAATCACGAAAAAAAAAAACTGCTGTGTCATACATATTGGTCTAGTAGGTAGGTAAGTATTGAACTTTTGCATTAAACAACTGACCAACCAACTTACCAACCAACCAACCAACTTACCAACTTTTTAGGCCCTATGCTTAGTTAAGCAGGGGGGCCTAAAAAGGCCACTTTGGCAGAATCATAAAACAATTCATATCACGTAATTTCATCTGTATGACAGTTTTGTATGGAGATTCGTAAAATGCTATAGGTACCTAACCCTTCAGGGATGTATAGGTGTGAAACTGTCAAACAGACGAATTGCGTGATATGAATTGTTTTATGATTTTGCCAAAGTGGCCTTTTTAGACCCCCTGTAGAATAATGTAATTCTTAAGATTGCGTGATTCCTAGACCTTATGAATCTTGTAAGTTTCGCCAATTGCCTAATTAATAGTACCTCGTTAAACAGTTTACGAGTTTATTAGTCTGTACTGCGACATACATAAGTACGTTGATCTGTAACTTCACGCTTATATTCTTCGTAAGGGTAGGTGGAGCTGTAGGAACTGTAAGATATTCACAGGCTGAGAGTGATTATTACAGGGAGTTGGAGTTCACAGACGGCTCAGATCTTAAGTGGGTACGCAGCACCTCCCCACAGACAAACTGAGCAGTTTGTGAACAAAGTAATAGGTAATTTAACATTTGACTCAACATGCATACACAAATTTCAGACTAGTTCCAGATTTCACTCGGATAGATACCGAAGCTAGTCCGACGTTTGGCTTGTTAGAATACGATGAATGGGGAGTTAGGTCAGCTGATACAAAATAAGATACTGTTGGAATACCGTACGCGTATTGAAGCTGGAGTCCATTGGAAAATAAAAGACTGGCAAAGTTCAGGGGAACTCTTTTTGATGAATGATGCATGAAAGCTGATGGAAACGAAACTGTTCTCTATAGACGATAAATCATGAAACATTCTGAGTAGCTTTTCTTTTAGGAGTTCTTTAGTGATTAAAACTTCGATTGCATGAATATTGCGTAAACTACGAAAGACTGAATTTAATAAATTCACTTCCGAAGCTTCATGTTAACAGCAAACTTCGAATCGAGCAATTGAAGGCTCAATTACGCCACGTTTCGAATCTTGGGACAAAACGTCCGAAAACAATGAAAACAACAAATATAATCAAGAACGTTGAAAAAATTCTAAAGTCGATGGATTTTTGTCCCATACAAACTTGGCCTAGAAATGGATACAAATAAAACAAAATGTATAAAGAAGCAATAATAGTGTTTCAATACCCTGTATTTTTTTTGTTCGTCGTAAAAGTTGGTGAAGGGCTATAAGAAGACACGTGACACCCAGCAACCTGCACTGAGCCCGTGTGGCAGATTACACCCCCTCTCACAGAGAGGAGGCCTGTGTCCCAGCAGTGGGAACATTATAGGCTAATTATGCTGAAAGATAAAATGTTAAGTCTGATCAAATACTTACAGCTTCTACCTATACGATTGACCTACAAAGAAACTGGATGTGTAATATATGGCATAATAACAAATAGTATAATATCACTTGAAATAACGTTCAAATGTTATAATTTTCATATGCTATAAAAACGCAAGTATAACCTAATTGTATGCATGTGATCGAATGAACTGTAGGTTTCACATATTAATATATTTACTTACAAAAGTACAAACATTATTTTATCTTTGTTACAGATACGATAACGTCCATAACCGAGGAACCGGACTTGGCAGACAGCCCCTCGACCAGGAGAACTCAGCCGCACTCGTCGCGCATCTCCGCCGGTGAGAGCGGTAACTAGCTTCAACTAGTTGATATAGATTAGATCACACCCACTATCGTTACCATCACTCATCTTAGCATCACCATTATTTTCGACCATAGCTACTGTTAACCGTGTATAACCGCTGTACTATTTAATGTGATAATACTATCGTATTATGACGAGTTATTCAAATCATAAAGCAGGCATGCTGGTTTAGTACGTTAGCAGACGAAAATAACATACACACACGATATATAACATCCGCCTGTGTGTTCCACTTCAAAGGCATACTTTACGGCCAACTATGCCTAAATACCTGTCCAATAACTTGCCTAATTTTATGGCTGCTCCGATCCACTCTGAATACGGCACAGTTTGGTATTTGCTAGTCTCACGACACTCCTAGACAACGTTAGACACTGTCATTTCAAACGCCTTTATTTAGATGTAGCTTAGGCTTATTAGCTTTTGTCAGAGTTAGTAAGAATACTATTATAGAATTGTATTTAGAGTCGTGAATGCTTGTGTATTTACGGGCACAGACACCAGCACATCAAACTACCCGAAACTGTCAAATTTTCCCAATTCAAACTCAACTCAAACTCAAAGCATTTATTTCAATTAAACCATTTACAGGCACTTTTGAATTGTCAATAGGTCAGTCAGAAAATATGAAGCTAGTTGCCCATTCCAATCAACTTTGAACCTCTACCCGAAACTGTCAAATTTTCCCAATCAACTTTGAACCTCATGCTTAAGCGATACAGTTGAAAATCTATTAAAGAATATTGACAGATTGTAGTAGCTTGATGTGCTGGCGTCTCTAGATAAATGTCATTCTGGGAAGCCCTGTTTCTACGCGACTAAATTTAATCTATGCCTCCGTACCGCATCTTCGAAATCTCATCATCAAAATCATCATTTCAGCCGAAAGACTGAAATGATGACTCTGACTGAGAGTAATTTATTACTTTAGAGAAAAAAATCGTATCACCCAAAGTTATTTTTATGCTTCATTTTTAAGTAATAGAATAATTAAATGAAAATTAATTACGGCGTGGTAAGATCGCAAGCTATAAACTAGTGAATAGTGTCCTAGTAAAGTTATAGCGCATGACAGTCAGATCAGTGAGTTTTAAATATGAGGATAGGCTTAAAATTTAGCCTAAAAACTGCTATGGTTGATGAGCCATAACTGATTAGTTGAGTCGGTGGGAAATCTGAAATTAAGTGTTTAATTAAAGTAAACATGCTAAAGTATACAGTACATTGTAGATGGCAAGTTTTATTTCGATGTTAGGTGTTTACTTCGGAAACAAGTAAACATTACATGTATAATTTATCTTTTGAAATTGAAACTAGTATTTGCTAATTTGTTTTAGCTAATGAAATTGCAGCTGGCGACATTAATTTTCTATTTGAAAGACGTAAATTTAAAATTACTCACTGTCTGAAGAAAATTATCGACACATTATCGACATGGAACACTCACAACTTTATTTATTTGAATATTAGTTCCTGAGACCCTCGAGCGGGGCGCTTTGAATCGGCACAAAAACAACTGTCATTTCGTAGAGTATAGTTTAGTCCAGCGTACCTACTTGTTTATTAGAGGTCAGTGTGTACAGTCCTGTCACAGATATTGTACCTCTGACAGCTGCAACCCAACAGCAACCTTATTACAACAACAATAAAGATCACTGTGACTTTAACAAACAGACAGAAGATACAGTACAGGTATATTGTGCAAAGTATCGGGTTTCATGCTTAGCTTTTACTACATTACGGCTACATAAAAGTAAACGGCTTACTTGTACAACCCAGGCCACTGGCAGGAAGCAGAAATGTTCTGAGGAGAGAGGATCACCTCTTGCCTATGGGTTGCAAAAGTGAATTCAAGTTTTAACGTAAAAGGAGCACGATAAAGCAATTTCACGTGGCGCTCTACAGTGTCTACCTACACTTTTAATTAGTGAACTCAAAAATAAATATTTTGCATGATCGATAATTTTCAAAACGCAAAACAAACCACTATATTTCATGAAGAATACACACATGTATTTTAGTGGCAGCGCCAAGCCAATGTTCCAGTGTATGTGACAAAATATATCACTTGAAATATCTGAATAGCATTTTATTGTTCTGTTACAGGCCTTCGTGGCCATAAATAACGATAAATTTATGGCCCCTGTATGCCATGTTTATGGCCGATGCATGCCACACAAGTTCTAGAATCTAGATGTAGGATTAGAGCATGGTTTGGAACTTGGCACATAAATTGTTTAAAAAATATATGTGTGGTGCAACTTACATTGGAACTTAATTTATAAAATTATTACACAAATTCTGTAAATGTGTTGTGAAAAGCACCAACAGATGTATATTGACACTGTTTTTTTTAACACAATGGGCATTCATTATTACATGAAACCAATCAGAAAAATTACAATCTGATCTGTAATATCTTTTACCAGCGACATCGTCACCTGCTTAGTGATATACAAAGAGGTTTGAAGATTTTTATATGGGCCTGGCAGGCAGACCTACTGTCTGGAACACCTAAGATTTTCTGATGGGAGCCAACGTTATAGGAACAAATTAAACACCTCAGTCATGTCTATTGTATTGTATATGTATGTTCATTAATGTAATTGGTGTTGTACCGTTTTAATAAATAAATGTATATTTTCAGCTGTCTCACATTTAATGTTTTACAGAATGGAGTGGCGCGACTGGCGGCCCTCCTGCGGAAGTGGTGCTGCGATTGCACCCTCCTTCGTCCACGTCGCGAGTCAATGCATCCCTAGCTGACATTGGTGAGTAAGCACAGACTTGGTAAAGAACACAGCCAACTACTTAGCACGGTGATTTTTTAACCTTAAATTCATCACCACTGCTCTCCAAACGTTGGAGGAAAACATCGTGAGGCAACCGGTGTGTCCTAGTATTAAAAATTCGAAGACATGTGACAACCACCAACTTGAACTGAGCCCCCGTGACGGATTATAGCCCCCTCCCTCTCACCGAGAGGAGGCCTGTGTCCCAGCAGTGGGAACATTATAGGCTGATTATACGGTTCTATTGAGTAGAATTTATAGCCGAAACCGCGGGATGACGGTCTATGTATTGCGATCTGATATTAAGACAGACGGTTTGCGACATTGCAATAAAGCGTCTTGCGAGATTAAAAGGCTTCTAAATTACACTTCAATTGAATTGAATACCTAATCATTTAGCGTAGGTATGTGACATGGAAAACGCACCTGACGCTTCGCATCCTCCTTTGCAGGAGTGAGTGAAATCGCATGCGTCCCTACAAAACGTTTTAAGAATTTTTGATTATTCGCATTGCGATAATAACGACCGTTAAAACGTGTGGTAAAAACAGATGCTCTAAGTCAAAAATAATCATGTTAGTATCTCCCTTGTACATAATGCGTTAATTTTTTTTGGAAGAGACTGTCCACTAGTCGATCCATTCTGTAACGTTCTAGCAGTGAAAGCTTTGGTAAAGAGCTGTCAATAGTCAGTCAAACCCTTCTCCGTGGTGGACTACGGCCCACTCCCTCTCGCAGAGAGGACGCCTGTGGCCCAACAGTGAGAAAATTATGGGCTGATTGTGCTTTGGCAACAAAAATATGCGTAAAATATAAAAATCTTGGCCACAGAACATTTACTCTCTCACTTTTCACTCGTATAATATTTGAGGTTAAGCCCGGTAACTGGGGCTGAAACAATATTTTCTGGGTTAACTGTGTAGACGGCGACCTGTCACTTTACGTTCTGTGGATAAAAATCGAATCAATGCCGAGCTTGGGTTTACTTGCTTATCTATAACTTCACTTAGGTACAATGTTATGTGGGTCATTTTATCATTATTTTTTTGTTTAATTTTTATTATTCTCTTTGTTCTGTTAGTTTTTTTTCTAGGTCTGGCAGTTTGAGTAATTTATGTGGCCTACCCAAATGTCCTTTCTTTGGTATTGTTCGTCGAATCGTTGAGCTCCTTAAGTTTTGAGTTGAGCTGCACGATTTCTGACAAATGCGTGCACTGACTGGACAGGTCCTCTCAAATTGTGTGGTTCTTTCCTCAAAAGACCATCTCAGACATCGATCTACATGGTCTTCATATAACCTGACCAAGATTATGTCTGGACTTTAAAAGAGACTGTGACCTCTGAGTTTGTTTCGGCCTTTCTTCTCAGGGTAGTCAGATAGGAAACGCCGACCTCATCTAGTTTTATAAAAAATATGATTGACGTGTAAAAAAAGTGTTTGTGCAAACCTACTTACAAAATAAAAATCATTTATCATATGCTTTAGATATATACGTAGAACCAAGATTCTAAAAGATTTCTTCTTGGCACAGTTTTATTCAAATTATAGTTTACCTAAATATCTAATAAGCAATGTGATGAATTCAACGTAAGCTGAAGTCGGAACATAAAATTTTTCTATACTTACGCCTGATTTTTCCATTATCCGAGGAATAATTTTGAATTTTTGACAGCACTTCTGTACTTACAAAATACGTCAGACGTCAAGTTTACACCACGAACAAAAATTATCTGTCGATTGAAAAATCAGCCCTTAGTCAGTTTTTTGGGTTCCGTAACTAAAGGGTAAAAACGGGACCCTATTACTAAAACTCCACTGTCCGTCTGTCTGTCTGCCACCAGGCTGTATCTCATGAATCGTGATAGCAAGACAGTTGAAATTTTCACAGAATGTGTATTTCTGTTGCCGCTATACTAAAAACAGAATAAAATAAATATTTAAGGGGGGCCTCTCATACAACAAACGTGTTTTTTTGCCGTTATTTTATATTTAATTTTAAATATTGTACGGTGGCACGGAACCTTTCGTGTGCGAGTCCAACTCGTACTTGGCCGGTTTTTAAAACGAATATCGCTATATGTTTCAAAGTGAAAACTGTTTTTAGCAGAGGCACAAAAATATTTCAGGTCTTACTGGACTTTATGTCATTCTTTTTAAAGCATAATACTATATTCTTTAGTTTCCAGTCACGGGGACAATATAAACGGAGCCAACACACCTCTTCACATATAGGTATTTTATAGAGAAACTCAATTTATAAAAGATATGCCACTATTATCGTTTACAGTAATTTGACCGAAATCTATCTCCTGAGCATAGACTTATAAAAAAAGATGGATTCTGCGCCACGCATATCGAAAGTGAAGCACAGTAAGACCGTTTGTACAAACACACCTCACGCTCACATTTACATCATAGTATGCCGACCGGCCGCCATTACGAGACACGTCAGCGTCAATCGTCAATCACGCACACATAGATCGGTACGGTGCTTCACTTTCGATATGCGTCGCGCGGAGTCCATCTTTTTTTATAAGTCTACTAGCTGCGCCCCGCGGATTCACCCTCGTAAGTTTCATTCCAAAAAATCCGGAGAGGGCCACCCTTATCACTTAGGGGTATGAAAAATAGATAGTAGCCGATTCTCAGACCTACTGAATATGCATATAAAATTTCATAAAAATCGGTCAAGCTGTTTCGGAGCTGTTTAGTATGGTACCTAACATTGTGACACGAGAATTTTATATATTAGAAAAAGATTAGAAGATGCTCCTGAGTATAAATATACCACTGCCACTGCCACTGGAATGCATTCGTACAAATGTACGAATGCATTCCAGTGGCATCCAGATTACTTGCAGTCCTGTAATTCTCTTTAATCCGCAAATTTTGTGTTGCATTTTTATCTAATTGTATCCTATCGAAATAAATCAAATACATCTATACCCCTCCCCCCCCTTTACTCTCTATCCATAGAGAGTGCCAATTCGAAATTCAAACACAAAGGAAGACTGATGGGATTGATTGGTACACAATGGCTATCATGGCCGCTTTGCATCAATCAACTTATTATTAACTTAGACCCTTGTCTTGTTACTTGACGATTGTTTACCATTCATTTTGAAAGTACACTCCATGTTGCGTTTGTTTGCAGTTTCGAGACGTTAATTAAAATAATGTCTGTGCATAGTAAAAGGCTATGTTCAAGTGCTATTTCAGTTAGTGCCATTTCTAATTTGGGCTCAGTCTAAACCTTTATTTTAAATTAGACTAGCTTTCACCCGTGGCTTCGCTCGCGAGGTATGTCGATAAAAACTATCCTATGTCCCCGGGATGCAATCTATCTCTCTGCCAAATTTTATCGAAATCCGTTCAGTGGTTTAGGCGTGAAAAGGTAACATACAGACAGACAGACTTACTTTCGAATTTATAATATTAGTATGGATATGTCAGGGATGGCGAACCAATGGCACGCGTGCCATTGATGCAACGTAAGAAAATAATTTCGACATGGCGTCATTTCAGGAATTTAGGTACGGTACCTAAATCATCTAGTTAGCAACAGCAGAAATCGCGCTCATTTGTCATTTTATTTAAATAAATATAAAACTGTTCAATATCAACATTAGTCCTACACCAATCGGGAATATTCTGCTGTTGACATTTAAAAAGTGTTTGTTCAAACTTACAGAAATAAAATCATGAATTTTCATTTACGATATTTTTGAATAGGTACTTGATTCGTTCCGATTTAACGAATATTATGTCTCTTGATACTCATATTTTCATTCGTTAAAAACTTTCAAGTTGGTTAGCTTCTTATTTATATATGTATACCTAGTTATGTCTGTAATAAATTCGGCAACCACGTACCACGATAAACAGCTTTGACCTTCTCTTATCATTTAATTCGTGCGGGTGCTATCTATGTACCCTTCTACTACAGTCCAGCCGTCGAGATAGTGAGGTCCTGACACCTGTCAGTGTGACAGTTCTAGTAACTCTTAAAGCTCTAATTCGGAAAACATGAATTCGTTTGTACGAGTATGAAACTAACTGAAGGCCAATTCTCGTAATTTAAAACATTCAAAATCTAGTCGCAGTCTCATCTCAGCGACAAACAAATGTCAAAAACTTGTCAAAATGTACTGAAATTTGAGGTATTTTTGACAGATTGAGACTGAGATCAGACTGTGAACGTTCTTAAAATTACCAGAATTGCCCTCCTGGTGTCAAGAACGCCGATGGCCGGACTGTAATGTAGAAGGGAATGTACAATATATTATATCCTACTATAAATTATAAATGTGAGTTTGTGAAGATGTTTGTTACTATTGAACGGATTTAGATGAAATTTGGTACACAGATAGTTTATAACCAGGATTAACACACAGGATACTTTTATCCCGATATTGATGTTAATAATATTAATGTTGCATGCCGAATGGTGAAATATGTTAACACCTATATGTATTACCCATATTTGCAAATTAAATGTCTATTCTATTCCATTCTCCAACAGATGGCAGCGGTGTCGTGGTCAGAGCAGAAGAAGCCCTTATAGTAGCCTTCGTCCTCTTACTGTGGGTGGCTGCGATAGCACTGTTCTTCAATCGTTGGGGCAAGATCAGGTGCGTCTATAAACTGTACGTAGTATTATTTTGTTTTATTTTATTGCACTATAGTGAGAGAGGTTGAGCACAGAACTTGGCTAAGATTTAACGTCTACTAGCAAACCAAGACAAATGAGGCAGTAGATTAGACTGCCCATTGTGTTTGTAAAATTTCTATATCTATCATTCATATGGTGTACATAACATACATATACATTCTTTGTATCTATCTCGCCCGTAAATCAATCTCCCGATTGGGGCGAATGTCAACTATGAAACTGAACACGATCAGCATTTCTAACCAGCGTTCAAGAGCTGTCCGTTTCAATATTTCGTAAAATCAAAAGTCATCTGTTGAAACTAGTCTGAGAATCAACACTATATTAATGTCAAAATTACATGAGACAGTCCCGCAAAAACGCCCGTCCTTCACCACTTCCTAGTGCATTAGCTGGGAAGAAGTGGCGCAACAAACTCTCCAGCAGCACAGGTGTCTGTTCAGTTTCAGAAGAACTTTTTTCTTTAGAATAGTAAATAATTAACATAACGAAACAGAATTTTGGCCCACAGTACCGGCCCGCAATAAAGTTTAGTATGCCTTTTTTTAACTGTGGGCTAAAATAACCACCACGTGGAGCCCTGACACAGGTAGAAGGCGTCGCGGCAGACCCCGTAGAAGATGGTGGCACGAGCTGGAGAAAACAAACGACCAGTGCACAGTGGTGCACTTTAGCCCTGGATCGAAAGAGCTGGAAGACGTGGGGGGCCTTTGCCCAGCAGTGGAATGATGCAGGCTAACAGTATCGAAACAGAAAACATTAAATTAATTATTTGCTATAACTGTCTTATGTCGTAAAAACTTGAACGCGGTAGACGTATGCTACTGGGGTCCAGTTCTATCAGTGAAATTCCCCCTTAGTTACTACAAGGCCCTATGTCACCTATGCAAAATGTCTATGTTATATCTGTAATTTTAATGGTGTAATAAAGAGTTTTCTCAACTATGTTGGGGTCGGCTTCCAGTCTAACCAGATGCAGCTGAATACCAGTATTTTACATGGAGCGACTGCCTATCTGACCTCCACAACCCAGTTCAATAACTAAAATTTGAACTCTGTCATGAACCTAATTCGTTCAAAAGTGCTCTTAAAAAAGTTAATAACACTTTTCTTCCAAATTTTATACCTTTTAGACCTTTCAAAAGATGGGCACAAAAACCCAATTCACTTATAGAGGTTTTGTCGTCAGTTGTTGTAAATAGTTTGGTCAAAATATTTCTGAAAAGGGTATTCTTTGTCTGATAAACAACAATAGGAGTTTTAATAATTCTGATTTCGGTTTCGCGAAGCTTTTTAAAGGAATTATTGAGGTATGAGGAGATGCTCACTTATCCTCCACAGAAAAGGAAGGATCCTCTGACCAGACTGGTGTTGTATCTGGTAGGCTACTGCCCGACGACTGATGTTGGAACTTTGTATATTATATGCAAATCGCGCGGTAATATCTGTTTGCGCCATGCAGGATTTTTGCATGACGTCAGTGTGACGCGTAGTTCGAATGTGGCGATGTAGATGCCGACACAGAATCATTAAATACAATACGATAATATGGGATAGGTTTTACGTATGTCAGAGATAATTCTGTTGTAAAGTCTAGGTTTTAAATGTTGGTTGAAATGCCGGTAAAATAAAAAAATAAAAATGGCGCCGACTGCGCAAATTCTTTACTCTGACTAGTATGGAAAAGCGCTCCCGCGCTCTATACGTTTCTCAAATGACACTGTAATAGATCGTTTTCGAGCGTATGCAAGTAATTTGCTGGTAATTGTACTAACAGTGTTATGGTACAAAATTCCAAATTGTGTCAAACATCTTTTTAATTTTTTTTAGATTCTTAAGAGTTTTATTTGAAAATCCCTACTTACATAATATGTCTTTAAATATTTACTTAAATTATTATTGTTCTCCTTAGAATGCTGGAGCCATATCAGCCGAAGTTCCAGCAACAACATCGACAAAGTTGTGCTTTAGCTGAAAACTCCGTGTCCGTTCCTCCTCATGTAAGTTTCTATTGTTGTCTGCATGCTTGCAGTGATTTGAATTAAGTAATTGAGAAATAAGGAATCTAGAATGAATTTTCTCTATACCTTCTTAACCTAATATGTTTAAGAAAATTCATGCAAAAACAAAGTACCGAAGTTAGTTTACCTACTTAGAAGTCGACACAAGTTCTAGTAAAATACAATCATACAACAGAAGTTCTAAGGTCTTACTGATGAAATTACAAAATCACATGTCACAAAGCTACATGTGATTTTGCATTTTGCTAGTGATATAAAAACAACAATGGATATTATTTTGCAGGCAGTACATCGCAAACCTTTTCTATTACAGCAAACGGCAGAAAGTGAATGTCTAAATTATAATGATATCGTAAGGTATTTCTTGTTCCTAACTAGTCTACACGCAATCCAGACTCGTTTCGTACGAACACTGATTTTAGATTGTCATGAGACAGTCGTGTCATTTTTAGTGGACTGCATTTTCTAGTTAAAAGCTGCATAATAAATTAATCAGCCTATAATGTTCCCAATGATAGGACACAGGCTTCTTCTTTAGGAGAGGCAGTAGGCCGTAATCTTCCACGCAGGCACAGGGGGGGTGTACACTTCCTAGTTAATGAAGTCAAAATTAAAAACGAAGATAATCTTAAAATAGAAACAGAAAATACAGTCCACCAAACGAATAAAACATATAATGAAACTGGCATTGATACATGATATTAAAGTTCTTCACAAGCACTTTCCCTGACCACCTTAGGATTGGCTTGGTAAGATTTTTTAACGTAATGAACATAGATCCAAGCAGGCAGTGCAATTTCACGACGAATTCGCAATATTGACCATGCTATAAAAATGCTAATATTTCGGGATTACAACCACCCAAAAATCTAGTTAACATCAAAAGACCTATGTTTTCATATTTTAAACATTCTTACAATTATTCTAAACTTGCCAACATATCGACGGTAAATAGAAAGTAGGCCATAAGCGACATTTTGGTCAAAAATGAGTTATATATGGCCATCCTATGTAAAATTTTCCGCTATTTCGAATGCGGTTACTCCCATGGCTCTACGATGACTTTTTTGGTGTTTATGCCCTGGCAAAAAAATCCTAAATAACAAAATACGTCAGTTTTTCTAAACATTATAACTTTGAACGGCTCTCCTGAACATTTAATTTTTTGTCACTTATACCCTATTTCCTCTTAACCATCGATATTGTTGTTCACTTTTAGCTTGATAAAATTCGTAAAAAAGGCATGTAAACACGTCATAGTAAAGAGTATATGTAAGGAAGAGACAATAAATCCCGGAACCTCCTAGGCATATATCCTAACTTAAACAGGGACTTTTTTATTATCTAACTGACGAAACTTCACAGACGTAATCGATATTATCATATTGCTTTAATATGCTAAAAAGAAAATAAAAAATATGTATGTTTTGATATCATAAATGACGATTAGTCATAAATAAATTGCACTACCTATCCGACCAATGGTAATGAAACACTGCTTTGTACAGCACCGAGCATCATTGTCACGCGGCTGTGTGTCATACGACTGCGGGGCATCATTCCCATCTTATCAACCATGTGGGTACCTGTCCCATAGACCGCGGCAGGTAAGGACTAACAAAATTGACAGCTAATTATCAAAAACTGAATTTGAAAAGCAAAAATATAACTTTAAATTTAAAAAAATAATAATAAAAATTTCAAAAAATAATAATACAAAATATAATAATGTTCATGTAATATTTTTAAAATAATAATGTACAAAATTTACTACAGTTTAAACAATTTTGCTTGAAATGTTTAAATGCTACAAATAAAAAGGAGTCATACAATGATTTTGAGTAGTATACAATAACACAGGCTTGGATAGACAACACCAAGTTTTATATCATTAGCAGTGTTCTATGTCACAAGTAGATCTAAACGCACTTTTCACCTTTATTCGGCAAAAGACTAATGCAGCATTATTTTCGCTTCTTCTTATCTTCTAGAACTCGGTCTTCGTAAGTAGCATGGGTATGGGCGGTATGGCGCTCATCCCAGAGAGTCCTCCAAGGCGGTCTCGCTCAGCAGCTGACATCCCTGCTCTCATCACGCCTTCAGAAATGTCCCACCACACCCCCAGGTCTTCAAGAGCAGCCAGTTTACACAGCGCAGTAGACATAAGAGTAGCGCCATCTCCTAGAACTTCAAGAGCTGCAAGTCTACATTCAGCTGTTGACATGCCTCCAGGATCTGTCCAAGTCCATGTTAGAGGGTCAGGTTCAAATCTAAATAGGCCGAGAAGTCCAAGACGGCTGACGATAACTAATGTGTAATTTAAGTGGATATTCGGATTCTTAATGTCTACGGTTTCAAGGACCAAAATGTACTTTAATCTATGACAATCAAGGTCATACATTTATGTGTTATCATTTGGTAACTTTCTTACGTGAATAATTCAAGCGGTATTCAATATATTTCACGATAATGCTTGAAAGATTTTTCCCAAATCAAAAGGAAAAACTTGATTGTGGAATTAATAAATCTCTTTTCAGTAAAGAATAATTTTCTTCGAATATATATTATTCTTTTTAAACGTATTGAAGTAGAAGCTTTAAACATACTTTGAAAATTAATAATAACTCATTAATTTAATAAAGTTTTGTATGCTTTCAGTGAACTTTTGTGGTATGAGGTTCGAAAGGTACCAATTAACTATTGGTTATAGATATACATAAGTTTAATGATAACTTTCTATATTTCCAGTAGCTTAGTCTTCTTCTCTTCTCTTCATCATATCTATTGTATACATACTAGTAGCTATAATAGTGCGTTAAGCGCAAATCTTAGACGTGTGGTGCTATTATAAGTATCAGAACTATAAATTTTGTTAACATCTTCATTTTTAGTACTGTTAAGATGTATTTAGTCATCGACACTATTGTTTATTTCGATTAGAATTAATTAACTTGCTTGAATTGCCTCTATATCTCTTCCATTGATTTTTCAATCAAATTGCTTACCTCAATACGGAACTAGAGTATCTTTTACGTACATTTTTAGGGAAACAATTTGTTATGTAGGAATTTCATTTAGTTTATCAAGTACGAATATTTTAGCCCTGTCGAGTACGTCCTTCGTGTCTACGCTAATATCCTAAGAAAACTTATTAATTTTAGATAAAATTGATATTAATAAATTCTGCTCAACTTATTCTGTAATCTCATTCTCATCTTAGTTGGCAATAACAGCTTGCTTTTCTAAAACGTTAAGCTTATAACACACATTACATGTGCGCACGTCACCAAACTGAGCCTTTTTTTCGGTTCAATTAACATGAAGCTTCGGAAGTGAATTTGTTAAATTAAATATTTCGTAGCTTACGCAATGTTTATGAAATCGAAGTTTTAATCACTAACTCCTAAAAGAAAAGCTACTCAGAATGTTGCATGATTTATCGTCTATAGAGAACAGTTTCGTTTCCATCAGCTTTCATGCATCATTCATCAAAAAGAGTTCTCCTGAACTTAGCTAGCCTTTTATTTTCCAATGGACTCCAGCTTCAATACGCGTACGGTATTTCAACAGTATCTTATTTTGTATCAGCTGACCTTACTTATTGTATTCTAACATTTCTAACAAGCCAAATGTTGGACTAGCTTCGAAATCTATACGAGTGAAATCTGAAACTAGTCAAAAATTTCGTATAAGCATTGTTGAGTCAAATGTTAAGCTATTACTTTGTTCACAAACTGCTCAATTTGTACCAACTTTGAATTCGAATGGGACATACATTTTTTGTACGATTCGTTGAACGCGCAACTTTCTGTCGATATTAAGGTCATTGCAATTTTTCATTCGTTTAAATGTCCATTTGTTTTCGTTCAAATCAATGAATATGTAATGATGTTTGTTGTTTGGGAATGTGTAATTGTGAACAATGCATTAAGGGGTTTTATAAAACGTTAAGCTTATGAAGCATTTTATTTATTTTTATTTATTGGTGTATTTTTTTTTTTATATAATAGATTTGTCGAGTGATAACTAGTTGTTTTTATTAATATCAATCCTTTCTTTACCAATTTTAGATACAAATCTTGCTCGAATATTCTAAATAATGTAGTGATATATTTTAATGGCCAAATACTGTTATGCCTTTGTACATAATTATTAGCTTTAAATTGTAAATTGTGTAATCTGCTATTGCTACACTTTCGGGTATTTTATTAAATGTGGCTTTACCATCCAATTTGAAATACAAAGGCTACTTCCTAACTTTAATAATAATTATTAAATTTTATATACGCCTACTGTTATTATTAAACGGAGTGAAAGTTCATTGGGCATAAAAAACATTAACCCTGGAACACTTACGCCTTTTAGGTCACAAGTGATCGATTAAAATAAAAACCTTTAACATTCCTCAAACATTTTAGTCGTTGTTCTAATGAGGTTACCCGAAAGTGACGTAAGAGAGCTAAGTTACGTAAGGGCTATTAAATTTAATTAAGATACAATAAAAATAACCTTCACAATTATAGCAAACAACCACATTGTACATCGATTTGAATACAAAATGCCGCTTAATAAAAGTGCTACCATGAGTTGAGCTATAAATGTAACAACTGTTTTAAAACTCGAAAGAAGTTGGCAAGGTTTCTGACTGACTAACTAATAGACTCCTTGAATTGGAAATCCATGGAATAACTAATTGAATAAATGCTATGTCTCTCTATGTCAGTTGACTAATTGCCTTTTTTTTTTTTTAAGGATGGGAAATCATACAATGACCCCTCCCGCTCTGGGTGGAGCGGAAGGGAGTGTCAGACTCTTACTGACTAAAACCCATCCGTGTTCCTTCCTTAGCCCTTTATGTTCCGGGGCAGCGGTAACCCTTTCGGACAATCCCGCTGCCCCGGCAGGCTTCGGCCCTAACGGGCCCCTCCATGTCTGCTGACATCTCTTTGAGGCGCGCGTGGAACACATACGCGCCGTCCGGCACGGGCCTGGTCCTGATCGGACGGCGAGCTACCCATTACTCGCCGTCCGCAGGCCCGCGCCTACGGTGGCCGGGAGTCGTCACGCGGCTCCCGACGCCCGGAGCGTCTACCGCGGCGGCTGGGACGGGCGGCCCTCTCGGCTCTCTCCCTCGCCCATCCCGCCACCTCCTTCGCTAGCATGACTGCTTCGCAGAAGGAGGTGACTGCCTCCCACTCCCTCTCGCCCCGGACCATGGCTTGGACCAGGGCCGGGCGCGAGAGGTCGCCGCCGCTGCCGATCGCCTCTACGAGGACACGGCGGTGCTCTGCCCAAGCGGGACAGACCTCCACCGTGTGCACCACCGTGTCCTCTGGGCGATCCTCGCAGTGGTGACACCCGGGCGTTTCCTCCCGCCTGATTATGTGCAGGAACCTCCCGAAACATGACTAATTGCCTTACTTATAAGTTCACTTAGTTTGTTTTAAATAAAATATTGGTAATCTGCTCCATTTTAAACATTTTCAATAACTTTTCACAAGAACCTCTCCAATTCTCGATCAATTCTCACATCGTTTATGTAAACGAACTCATGGTAGTATCCACCTAAATCGATACCAAAATCTATCTTTAGAAATCGAGACGTTTTGTCATTCAAACCCAAATACTGTTTAAATTAACATGTACATAGCTGATTAAGGTAAATATATATTTTATGATACTGTACCTAACCCTGTAACGACAAAATCAATTACAATACTATGTAAATATTTAAAGAACTCACAAATCAATCGTGCCTGCGATGTGTTCTCGTGTAAAGAGAAGGATTTTGTGCCATTCGATAATCAAAGGCGTAGACGTAAATGTAAGCTAAAATTTTTCTAATACATTCATTGTTATCAAAATCGTATGTATAAGGTCTTCACATTCCGTCCGAGTTTGACGTTATTTAGCCTTGTTTTTGGTTTTTAGACTTAATCCTCTCATTCTATTTGTTGATTCTTAGAAGATTTTGTTTATAAATTCCGTCTTGTCATGTATTTATCTAATTGTTTCTTCGTCTCCCTTCACTTCTCTGTCCGATTGTTTCATAACCGATTTGTGCCATTCAATTGCTAGATAATTTGATAGATCTTCAATGTTCAAACGAAGTGATCGATTTAAGTCTCCAGAGGTTATGCCGTTTTACTTGGTACGTAGCAGTGTGCAGTCTGTCTTAACTGCCAAATATATCCGACAGACTTCAATATGCTATATTGAATCTTCTGTACTGTTGTTACTCAAGAACGTTGGAAAGTCTGCATCATTCATGATCTTTCTAGAACTAAGGTGATTTCTATTGATAGTGAGATATTGAATAATCAACGTTTCACCATACTCCAGGCTTGTTTTCATAAGTGTACTCAAAAATGGATACATGAAATGAGTAGGTAAAAATGTAACGTTTGCACCTATAAACATCAAAATTTTAAGTTTTAGCAGTTTCGATCTAAAACAATACAACCTACTTAAGATATACGATCGCATTTACCTACTAAAATTCGACTAGCGTCGTAAAGAAACACCAAGTTATATACTCTTTCTCGAAAAGTTGTTAATCCACCTCAGTGGAGTATTTCTCTAAATTTAACGAAGTCTCAAGTTTCTGTCGTTGCTTGACCTGGTATACATTCTAAATTTGGAGCCATAGCAGTAGGAACTAAAATAAAAGTGACCTTTAAAATTTCTCAACTGTAACTCTGTGACCCGACAATTTTTCATTTAGTCGCAAAACAGGTCGCGTAGATTGCGTTTTGAATAATTGAAATAGATGAAAACGTCTTGAAAAGGTTAAATTATGAAAAAAATTTGCTTCTTTTACCATTTTATTTACTTCTTTAACGTCTTTTATCTCAGTTATATATTATTACTTTAAACGACGTTTATAAAAGAAATAACTACTCGTACTGTATCAATTAGTGTAAATTTAAATGTTCTTCATAATTCTAGTCACCCGCTAGAGTTTTTAGTTAAAACATTTATTTCTTTGTACAAATCAGGTTAGAATTTTTATTTCTTCTATCGTTTGCGTTCATTGCATACCTTTCGTAAAGTTACTTTTTGCAAACATGGCATTGACCGCTGAAGAATTTAAATCACGTGGAGAATTCTACTCTCTAGACTGTTAAATTATTTTGCCTACAAAAAGGTTGGTATTCTTAGCTACATCGCCTTTATTGGTTCCAAACAAAGGTTTTATAGAAAAATAAACGACGGAAAATTCAGTTTTTTTAATTATATTTTTTGATTATATTTGTTGTTTTCATTTTTTTCAGACGTTTTTGTCCCAGAATTCGAGTCATGACCTAACTGAGCCTTTAATTACTCGATTCGAAGTTTGCTGTTAACATGAAGCCTTGGAAGTAAATTTATTATATGCAATATTTCGTAGCTTACGCAATATTTATGAAATCGAAGTTTTAATCACTTACTCCTAAAAGAAAAGCTACTCAGAATGATTCATGATTTATCGTCTATAGAAAACAGTTTCGTTCCCATCGGCTTTCATGCATCATTTATCAAAAAGAGTTCTCCTGAATTTTTCCAGCTTTTCATTTTCCAATGGACTCTAGTTTCAATACGCGTACGGTATTCCAAAAGTATCTTATTTTGTATCAGCTGACCTAACTCCCCATTCATCGTATTCTAACAAGCCAAACGTCGGACTAGCTTCGGAATCTATCCCAGTGAAATCTGGAAGTAGTCTAAAACTTCGTGTATGCGACTATGCATTGTTGAGTCAAATGTTAACCTATTACTTTGTTCACAAACTGCTCAATTTGTACCAACTTTGAATTCGAATGGGACATCAATTCTTTTGTACTATTCGTTAAACACGCAACTTTCTGTCGATATGGTCATTGCAATTTTTCATTTGTTTAAATGTTCGTTTTTTTTCGTTCAAACCAATGAATATGTAATGATGTTTGTTGTTTGGGAATGTGTTTTTGTAAACAGTGAATTAAGTGATGGAGTTTTTGATAAGCGACATTTAAATAGACTTTAAGTATCAAATTCCGTATGCGTTCTTAAGCTCATGTGCTTTTAGAAAACAGTGAAGGTTTTAAATCGAAATTTTTATCAGCAAGAAACTGAAGTTTTAAATCATGCTTACAGATTCGAATCGATTGACTTTGTTTTTTTATTTATAGAACAAAAATGGTTTAGTTTTAAGAACACAATAATAGTTACGTGGACACGTTGATAACATTCATGTATGTGTGCTAAGTTTCATGTTGGATTGATTAAAGGTGCGTATTTAATAGAGCATTTTCTCGAGCATTATCAGATTATTATTCGATGCTATCGACGGCGAGTGAAAATTTACCTGTAACTTTTATTTCTACCTTGCGTTCATTGTTGATGAATGTGCGTTCTTGCGCTCGTTGGTTTTTAAAATCATCATTAACTTAGCATCGAGCGTCGTGTTCGAAGAAGTGCGGTTCGATAAAATTTAAAAACGACGAATATTCGATGGTCTGTTACAAGTGAATGCTCTAGTCTTAGATACTCACCTTTATGATACCAAGAAAGTTTAGTTATGTTTTTTGGACACATTAAAATAAATTCACCAAATCTTTAGGTAAGTTCGCGCCTTTCCAATCATTTATCATATTAATATTAAGTTCTACCTACTATTTAAGACTTGTACTAGAGTATAAAGCAGTGACACGAAATAAAAGGATTTTAATAAAAACCTCTTCAAATGCAAACTCGTTTTATTTTCAGGCAACCTTTTCAGGACCGCTGCTTTTTGTTTACAGGAATTTAATACAGTTCATTGAGAGATTACGCGACCTACGCAGGTACCAACTAGTGTTTATTATGATCTATAAGTTGTAAAAGCATAATACTAAATTGAGTCTTCTTTCCTTAAAATAAGATTTAATTTTCTTTGGCTCAATCGGCGTATGGCAAAATACATAATTTTTGAAAAAAAATACCTGTCAAAAATTACTGAAATTGATTCAGTTGTCAATTATGAACAAACTACTTTCAGTACTTGCGTTTATTATACTACACCTTGTAAATGTAAACAGTTTCAATGTTGTTCACCAGTAATGGGTGAACCAACCGAACGTACTTATTTATTTATAAGACTTTAAGCGTAGGCTCTAGGTACGTATGTAGTTCAATGAAGCCATTTAATATTTATGATGCTATTTAACTTCAGTTAACCGTTTAAACTGCAGACGTGCTTTGTTACCAGAATTCTTATTTCATTTATATCTACTACCTATAAGATTGAATCTCATCTCAGCGACAATCAATGTAAAAAAACTTGTCAAAAATGTAGGGAAATTAAAGGTATATCTTTGACAGATTGACACTGAGATCAGACTGTGAACGATCTTTAAATTACGAGAATTGCCCCTCTGATGACGTAGATAGATAGGGACATTTGTGCAATTGTTTTGTGACATGTATTGAAAAAACAAAATGGCGGCGTTATTTCCAATTTTGGCCGCGCGCCATATGAACCTTGTAGCGATATACCTATTATGTGACCGACTGATAGATAACGTGCAGCTTTAAAGACATAACACAGCTGATCTTTTCTAAAAATTCCGTAAAAATCTCATCATAAAAACTTATGTACAGTGAGCTGTCGACAGTACCTATCATCAGGTGGAATGACACTTCACCTAAGTTTTCACGGTGAGATTTTTACAGCATAGACCTGCAGATACAGATATGGGAGCATTAGTATGTGTTCCCCAGAACACCAAGAAAGGTTTTTCGAAAACCGTCCCCTGAACGGGTCAACTGGTTCAGTAATGAATGCAAACGAAATCGCAGGCCACTGTTAAGTTATTTTTATTATCATTATTTAAGGGGACATGTTCAAGCTGCTACTCTGACCACCTTAGAATCGCTAGTTCTGTAACCTTGCTGGAATGGCTCTTTTTAGTTGGAAAATTATACCAAATAAATTAAAAATAAATCTCTGAAAGTCATCTCAACGCCCAAGATTCACCATAACAATAACGGAGAAAATCTTCAAGAAACCCCATTTCCTCTTAATCCCTGTTACACGAGTATCTGGTGCAGACGTCGTATCTTCCATTTGACCTACTCCTATTAGCCGTCACGATGGACTGTGGCGTGTCAAGGGCGTACATAATGCCGAGATATCACTTCTCTATAGAGCCGGGTCTACAACGCGCAACATTGGTGGTGTGCCATAGTGCCGCAAGCTTAGAAGCCCCCCATAAAACAAAGTGGCACGATTGGTACTGACTGTTGAATTGGTAACGTTAGTGCTTGGTGCAGGATTTAATTCGACACACGGATCAAAATATTTAGGTATGCAGTTGTTTGTTCGGGAATGTCAGATTTGTGTTTGTAAACGTACGATGAAACAGGAGAAGATTCCACAGATCAGAGGCAAAAAAAAATTGCATTTACGTCTTTTGGGCACATGAATCATATCCTGATGGTTTCCTATTTGGTCCTGTAACTTCTGCCACATGCTGAATAAGTCGCATTATGTCACTCTATAGAAGGGGCCTATCTGCCTGGCCTTGGCCGGCTTCCACTCTTATTGGATGCAGCTGAATTTGATTTTACATAGACCGACTGCCTATCTGACCTCCACAACCCAATTACTGGGTAATTACGATACCCCTTGATTAGACTGGTTGTCAGACTTTCGAACTTCTGCCGGCCCGTAACGGCTGTCAAAAGATCCACGAATGACAGCCGGTACCAACGGCTTAACGTGCTTTTGTGAGCCACGGGATGTGTAAAGATTGTCAAAGACGCTATAAATATATAAGAAATAACATATAATACACGCTCTATACTATAAGTTTTCACTGTCTTGATGACTAGAAAATGGAGTTTCCATTAATTATATTGCAGATTTTTTTTATCTACATTTTAATATCGTTTACTGTTTCCGCGGGTCGGATTTATCCTGTGACAAAATAGAATACCCTTCCTTCAAATTATAATACATTTTGGCATCTCCTAATAAAACGTTTCTGCATCCAAAGAAAGCTATGAATTTGGAAGGAAGTCAGTTATTTAATTTGGGCTCAAGAAAATATAGCACAATGTTTGGGGAAGTGAACTGGAAAGGATAACGGCGCATTTCTCATCATTGCTTTATTTTCCTTCAACCAATCTCACTTTCGTGGATTTATGGGCGATTGTCTTGATTTGGAGAATAATAAACGGTATCTATTTCTTTGGGTAACGCAAAAAAAGAAAGCTGTAGTGAGGAATTCATATAATAATACGATGCGGTTTTTTAAGACAGCGGGCGGCGCGAGCGGCTGGCTGGACAGCAGTTCGGGAAGAAAAAAAATTAATAAATAAATTTTAAAACTGGCTCGCGAAAGATGAAAGGAGTGGAGAGAGGCCTTTGTCCAGGAGTGGGACAGCGTAGAATAGTAATAAAAAAAAATGTTTGTTTGCTATGAATTAATAGTTAGGTATGTATGCAACTGTTGCATAATAAGGGGTATTAAAACACGAATGTGGATTTATCATTTGAGTGTTTTAATACCTAATTATGTACAGTTGCATACAAGACTTCATCTACAAAATGATAATGAATCCTCATAAAGGTTCTGAAACTGTTTTTTGCAACACTAATATCGATACAATATAATTCGAATAACCAATAAGTTTTTTTTTTTTAATTACGGCGCTGTGGTAGTGAAACGCCTGTGCATGCCAATGTACTTTTTTTTAAAAAGAAGTTGCATAGTGAAATTTTGTACAACATTATAACACTCGTTTGGATGATATTATGGTAAACATGACACTCGTTGTTTTAATTTTGGCAATAAGCTAACTGTTTCAGAAACTTTTATAGAGGATTTATGAGTGTAGATAAAATAAATTATTTTTAGGTATTCGAAAAGATCCTTCGGTTTCTAACTAAAGTTTAACTATGTCTCTCGACCTCAGTTATTTATCTCCTTTGGTGACCGTACCACACATGGTCACAATCACAAGTAGCTACTAGGTACCTACTTAAACAGAAGGAACGTTGTAACAAATGGCGAGCCTATTGTCGTTGACGTGATTCCGGACTGCTGAGAACATCCATATATCACCAAACTCGACCCTGAAGCATTTCTCTCAAGATAAATAATACAATATATTATTTCTTCAGATGAAAGAGGAAAAAATAAAATCCTACTAATATTACCTATATATGTGAAAGTTTGTGCGTTTGGTTACTCAATCAAGCAAAAACGGCAAAACGGATTTGAATGAAATTTGGCACACAGATACTTTATAACCTGGATTAACATACAAACATTGGATTCGTGCATTTACATACGATACAATAGATAGAGGTATGAGGACTAGAGTGTAAAGTTCACTCACCCTCCGAAGAAAAGGGAGGATCTTCACGAGATATCGGGACGTTTTTTATATGTTAGTTGCGCGGTAAACTCTGCTTGCGCGATGCAGGATATTGTAGCGATGTAGCTGCCGTCCCAGCATTTTTTATCCAGGTAGTACGTTTCGGTGGGATATATTCCGACTTCCACACAAGCGAAACCATGGGCAAAAGCTAGTCGACTATAATTCTATTAGGTACCAACCTCATTCCATACATAAGTAGATCATATCTAATATCAAAGCCTTTACAGCTCTTTGAAGTCCAGTTTATCAGGAAATATTTTCTATTAATAACCCACCTTTTCCATACAAACGCAAGTTATGATAATTAACATTCACAAAAGACTAGTCTCTACTATGAATGATTCATATGAGAATGAGGTATTGCAGCTACCTTATATTGTCGGTGCTAATTTACATAAAAAAGGGGAAAAAAAAAATTGGTAGGTCTGTCTGCATGTTAGAAAACCGTCTACGACTTTCTTTTTACCCAAACTTTTTTTTCTAATTATGTACTGGGGACCCGTGGCTAAATATTAACAGCCGCACAGGTCGATCGGTCAGGTTAAGCTACGCTTGCCGCGGTTGGTCTGTGGATGGGTGACCATCTTTACATAACAAGACCCCTCCATGCCTCGGAAAGCACGTTAAGCCGTTGGTCCCGGCTGTCATTCGTGGATCTTTGACAGTCGTTACTTGTAATCAGAAGCCTGAAAGTCTGACAACCAGTCATACCAAGGGGTATCGTATTACCCAGTAACTGGGTTGTGGAGGTCAGATAGGCAGTCGCTCCATGTAAAATACTGGTATTCAGCTGCATCCGGTTAGACTGGAAGCCGACCCCAACATAGTTGGGAAAAGGCTAGGCAGATGGCAGATGGATGGTGTACTGTTGAACTTTCTGTTTGTTGTTATTTATGTAGATTTGTATTAATTTCCACATTTACAATAAGATAGTAAATCATCATCTGCCTAGCCTTTTAACAAACTATGTTGGAGTCGGCTTCCACTCTAACCAGATGCAGCTGAGTACCAGTATTTGGCATGGAGCTGACTGCCTAGGTATCTGACCTCCACAACCCAGTTATTGTGGGTAATAATAGGATTCAGTAAGACTGGTTGTCAGACTTTCGGGCTTCTGACTACACGTAACGACTGTCAAAGCTTTCCGAGGCTCTCTTTGTATGGTCTAACAGCTGGAATTGCCTCGATGTTCACATGTCGGTGGAGTCGATGTTAGAATAGAATAGATTTCTATTTTCTTTCCACAAATTACAGCTTAAAGTTAAATTAGTCTACAGGTACAATTTTGTACTTAATTTGTGGAAGACTGGTGCCTAAACTAATTTTAAACAAAATCTGTAAGTCAGGTCACCAGGCCCCTTAATAATTTATATATTTCAATTATTGTACCTACTGAAGACGTTTGTTTCAAATCACAGTAGTATTAATTCATTCATTATTATTTCATTTATTAAAAATTATTGAAAGATGTAGATGGACTTCAGCAAATTATTGGATTATGTTGGTAACGGGTTCCATTTTTAGGTCACGATGGGAGAGATGACATGACTCCTTCGCTATAAGAAGCACCATTTGTGCCGAAAACGTTTTTACCAAAACGGAAAGTATACGATAGCAATAAAAGTTTTATTTGTGCGACGTCGCTTGCTAATGTTATGTTTTATGTTACGTCTTGTATCGCAGCTGATGCCCCTGTTATGGCCACCATGCAAATGATCGCAAGTAGACATTACATTGTCTTATATTATAAAACGGATAGGTTGAAACTGAAAGCTACCGATACTTCTACATATAGATACTGACAATTGCGAGCACTGACTGGACAGGTCCGCTCAATCTGTGTGGTTCTTTCCTCAAAAGACCATCTCAGACATCGATCTACATGGTCTTCATATAACCTGACCAAGATTATGTCTGCACTTTAAAAGAGACTGTGACCTCTGAGTTTGTTTCGGCCTTTCTTCTCAGAGTAGTCAGCAAGGAAACGCCGACCTCATCTAGTTTAAAAAAATATGATTGTCGTGTAAAAGTGTTGTACAAACCTACTTACAAGAATAAAATCATTTATCATTTACCATACCATACATACCTATGAGGAACAAGGTGTAAAGTTCACTCATCTTCCATAGAAAAGGAAGGATCCTTATGGAGGTCTATATGGTCATTATTTGGTACCAATCTAGTTCATTCTAGAAAGCTTTGAGAGTTACTTTTGACACTGTGCAGAGAATTTAAGTGACCCATAATGCACTAAAACCACACTCCATAACTATATCTAAAGTAACCAGTTCATTTCAATATGTTACCTAAATACTCCCGAGTTAAGGCTCTACCAATAAGTGCCTCCATAAAGTTCTCAAAATGAGAGATTCAAATGCAACTATTATACACCCCCATCATGAAAATATGTTCGAATTTATAAGGTCCTCCATCTTTGATATTAAATTCACACTATTATTTTAATAAAATAAAGGATCTTAATTCCAGCTGAAATATGAATTTCAGTGACAGTTGAAATGGGCAGTTAGAAGCTCAGAACAGAATATCAAGTATAGGTAAGTTCTACTTATGCATATAACGGCGCTGGATAGCCTTTACTGGAAGTGGTTATCGTGTTAGTGGTTTAGCAGCTTCATTATCATCAGGATTGTGCCGTGGACGTGACACGACAGCAGCTCTGCCATCTGGCTTCTGTCCTCAGAAGACACCAGCCACACAACAAAATAAATTAACGGTAACAGTCCTACATATCAGGTGACGTCATTGAGCATTTGTCTCCTTTTAAAGATAAAAGGGGGAAGTGCGAACAGCATCTTTAACTTCCTTCCATTTCATAGTTTTGAAACACAATATTTTAATAGAATGAATACGGCTATCGGCTATGTATAGGTAGCCATGAATAAGATAACATCTACATTGTAGCTTCAGCCTTCAAACGATATAAGACGTATCCGCGGCTTAAAGCTTGGCGTACACTGAACGGATGGCATGAGATCTTCTTTTCACAGAAAAATATTCGATCGTTAAAAAAAAAAAAAAAATTTTTTTGACCACCTTGGGCAATCGGACGGTCAAGCGAGCATGTGGCTGAAGTCGTTCTGAACTCGTAATTCGCAGCCGACCAAATAGGTTAGGTTAGAACTGTGATCAACCGCGTGCGAGCCGAGAGAGCGAAGCGAGGCGTGCACTACTTCCAAAGACCAAGCGGTTAACTAAACGGCTAATTTAACCAGTGGGCTGCGACATCTACACGAGAAAAGAAAAAACCAAGCAAGTACCCACGTGATATTAAACCTCATTTCAATGTGCGTCAGTCCTTCCACTGAATCTTATTCGAGGCTCCGGCTCAAGTAAATCGTTCACTACTCACTCGGGAGCTATAACTCGCCCGCTTCCAACGCAACCGTGCTATTGTATATTTTTCACTTTATGGCGGTATAAACAGGTCAGGTTTATGTGATTCAGTTAAGTTTTTTTTTTCCATAGATATTACGTCACTTTTATGAGACTGTATTGTTCGAGAATTCTTATAAAATATACATACGTGATGGATATCGATAGCTAAAGAATAGTTATTTTTTTTGGGGTCAACAACCACAGGTAGTTTTTTTAATTGAAGTATGAGTTAAGAAAATATATTATGTTTAATCGTGTATTAGATAATATATACCCATGCCATCACGTCTGTGAAGTTTACACAAAAATGCTGGTTTTTAAACTGATATTTCAAGTTACACTAACAGAGAAAACAAAAAAAAAACATCATTTACATTTTGCTTTATCATGTTAAGATACCGAGACGCATCTGATCTGCGGAGTTTCGCTAGGTAATTTAATTTGACCCTGTACAGATTCTGCAGACTATTTCATGTTTATAATATTAATTTATTCCTTTAAGTTTTGCCTCAGATGCTTAGTTTCAATTATCGGCCTAGCATATTCCCCAAATGGTGAAAAACCAATTTAGCCATTTCCAAGGAAGTCTGACAAAGGCAGAATTATTTGTTAGACGACAATGTTTAGCAAAAAAGTTTTCATTTCCGTAGTTTTTTTTTTTCGTGATGTTTTGCGTGTAGCTACAAAAAATGCCCACTACACTGAAAAAAATGATCAACAAAACTAGTTTTGTTATGTGAAAGTTTCGTTGTAGGGAAATAAACTTTAGTTAAATTTAAACAATCTTTTTAGTAATCGATCCAAAACTAGTTTTGTAGGTTTATATTTGGTATGTAGTAACCTTAATTTTTGTTAATAGGAACTGAATTTACATAGACTAACTAGCGCAGTTGTAGCAACAAAACCAATTTCCACGCACATCTAAACCTTGTGCTTAATATCAATCAATGTGTTTGATTATTTTTTACCAAATTAATATATTTAATAGTAACTATTCCACACGTATTAACAAAGTACAAACCTTTTGTTAAGTATTTATTAACCAGATTTGATAATAACAATTCATTGATTTATCTCTAAACAACAACAGTTTTTTTACGCTTGTATTATATTATCTGTGGTTTTGTTAATAATTGACAAACAAATCAACCTCGGCCGGTCGTTGGGAGCGGCGGGGGAAGGAGGAAGACAGCGGGCGGGCAGCAAAGCAAAGAAGTTCATTCCTGAATCCTGCCATTTACATTCGTGTGAGAGCATTCAAAAAACGGTTTGTGCTGTGGGTTTGTGAGATTTCTTTGATTTTATCAAGAGTTTATGGTGTTTGTAAAAAAAATTGTACGCCAAAGTGTGCAGATTTTTCATAACATGAGTAATTTTGACCAGGCGGCGGCCAGCGGCCGAGCCGGTCGATGGCATCGAAAGTAATTCAAGAGACCTTGAGGAGTATCTAAACTCTTGGGGTCTTGGAATGTACATTGAGTAGTTTAAAGGTATATAATTAACATTCATAATTTAATATTACTCAGAATTATCAGAAACAGATGTAAACGGCGCGGGCGGCGCGGCAATCGGCATTCGTTGTCGAGCGCGTATGGACGGTAGGTTAGGTTAGGTAGGTACATACTTGTTGTTCGAGTTGTTGGTTTGGTCTAGCCGAGGTTAGGTACTTAGAAATCAATCAAGCTTGCCAATCGTTCGCAAAGTAAGAAATAACTAAAATACCTACTAAATCTACTTGTATTATCGAATTCCAGAACACAGTGTGGACTTGGACACTGCAAATTTTATCATCAGAAGACCTTAAGGAATTGGTCACAAGGACAAGCTAACCAGTCAAATTGCCATGCTAAAAGATATAGTAACAGACGCATTTTCTGACACAAATACAGTGAGTATCTGTTTTACTTACCTACACCCTACCTACCCTTTTTGTTTTTTCTACTCTTGACTGAAATACTCCCCTACCTACTTTGCTAACGATATGCGTTATTTTCAGGCTGAAGTACCAACAAATACTACAAACAAAATATATCTATTAAAGGATTCAGATACAGTACTTGTGTTAGATGATGAACGAGTGGAGGATCATCCGACTTCTCTTTCAAATGACTACTTATACAAGAGACCCCAATAAGGACTGTGTGAGTACATTTTACATGTTTTTTTTTGTGCATAAATAATATGAGGCCGAACAGTGGCAGCTATTAAAAACTAGGTCTCAGGCGAGAAGCCTCGGTGTGGTGTAGTAAGTGGAAATCTCACTTTTGCATCGTGTTTTATTTAAATAACAAAACATTTTCTTTATTTTCAGGAGCTGTATACTTTATTAAGCTCTTGCAATGAAGGTAGAGGCCTTCTTCTTCAGTACCAAGAAAATGGCCTATTGGAAAATTCAGCTAGGAAAATTAATTTTTGAGTGTGTATTATTGCAGACAGACAGTTTTGATTATCATTTACATAGCTTTGAATTGAAAATTCCTGAAACGGAAACAACAGTTTATACATTCCAGGATTCAAATACTATCCTTCGTCCCTAATCACTCTAATGTAGCTTCAAATGGGAAAACATACACCACACAAAGATTTAATTTATGACAATTTTTTTGAGTTATTTTTAAAATTAATTAGATGATAAGGGTAGATAATAATGTTAAGTACACTAAAGAGCAAAGAATTTGGGTGCGAAACTCATATTATGTGATGTGTTGCAAACTATAACAATACCTACATAATGTAATCTAAAATACCTAATATGTAAGCCCAAATAAATTATGGGCCGCATGTGTTTAAATATTGATTGGTTATTAATATTATATAATAATTGTGATATTACATTAATTAAGTTTCATACTGAGTAAAATTCAAGGTGTTCATAGAAGTATTTTAATTATGTGTTACTGAGATTTTGTTGATTTGTTTTAGTTAAAGAGATTGATACTTGTTTTGTTTTTATGTGTTTAAAAACTTGAATAAAACTTTAATTCGTTTTTCTCCATATTCTGTATTATTTAATATTTCTGTTACACCCTGTATACCTACCGAAACAATAAAAATATCAGTAAAGTAATCAGTAACAAAAATACAGGGTGTAAGAAATGGATTGGCAAAAACTTTGCAGATGTAATTAGGTCATGAAACTGTACAAATAACTCGACGGAAAATATGATTGGAAACCGCAAATTTAACTTTAATTGTAAACGTCTTTTTATATAGATGGGTCAAACGTTTTGGCTGTTTCCAGTCTTATGTTCCTTAAGGAAAGTTGTTCAGTTTCATAGCCTAATCGCGTCTGCAAAGTTTTTACCAAGCCATTTCTTACACCCTGTAGGTATTTTTGCTACTAATTACTCAACTGATAACAAAACTGTTTTGTTATATACTAACAAACCGAACCTGTAACCTGTAAGCATACTGTACAGTAAAATTTACTTAACAGTTTGGTTACAAGAAAGCAAATAGTTCAGATATCTGAAACATAACGTTTTAATTAGTTACAGCAAAACCCCTTGTCTACTTTTTAACAAATAGAATTGTTATTTTTCACACAGCTAGTAAGATTAAAAGAAGTCAAACTGTTAGGTTAAATTAAACGAAAAAAGTTAGGCTGCAGGTTACACAACACAGTTAAACGAACCTCATTTTGTTACTGATAACAAGTAGTTCGCAAGTCCCTAGATTAGGGCCTACTGGTAGCCAAATTTTGGTTACTATTAACCAATCATTTTTTTCAGTGTAATTTTACAAAAAGGCTTTTGTAAGAGCTAGCTTTATCCGGGTAAAACCCGGGACAATTTATTTAAATCATTTTTCTGGCTCGCCTAAGAATCGTAAGAACCGGGTAATCCTAAGACTACCCACTTCTTACATTACCCGTAACAGACCTCGATTTAGGAATCTTGGGATTTATAGGGTCGTTCTCACAACGATGTGTTCTATCGATACTCTATCGATATTATGCCGATGTTATATAGATATTACGTCGCTATAAACACAGATTTTATTGTCATTCGTATCATAAGCCTCTATGGCCGTCTTTTTGTTTAGTACTGGTACTTCAGTTTTTGATAAAAAAATGGGAAAAGTTAGCAGGAATCTTAACATCGAAGATTTTTAGGAGATTCTTAAAATATATACTAAAAACGAAGGAATTTATTACCTTACAGGCACGTCTTCGAAGCAAATATGGTCTCAGCAATCGCGTTTGGGCAATTTCATGCTGCTACTTTTATCCCTGACTAGCTTCTGCCCGCGCCTTTGTCCGCATGGAATTTCTTGTTTTATTTATTTACTAGCAGCACCCCGCGGTTTCACCCGCATAAGTTTCAATCCCGTGGGAATATCGGGATAAAAAGATCCTATGTGTTAATCCTGGTTATAAACTGTGTACCAAATTTCATCCAAATCCATTCAGTAGTTTTTGAGTGATTGGGTAACAAACATCCAAACATCTTCACAAACTTTCACATTTACAATATTAGTAGGATTAGTATAAATAAGGGATAAGGGATAAATTATTTCTATGAAATAAAAGACAATGAATATAGGTAATCTGAGAACTCTTTACTTGTTTCACATTAATGGTCGTAACCATTAAAAAAATACAGTTTAATAACATAACATCCAAAGGAGGATCTTATAATGTTAATCATTAAAAATGGTGGTACTTATTAGCATAAAGGTACGAGTTCATAGCCGACCGCATACAGCAGCAGCAGACGAAGTGACGTTGCGACACGTCGGAAAAACTCATTTTTTGAGAAAGAGTCAACTGTCGCTCCAGCGTCGGTGGCACTAATGATCTGCGGTCGGGCAACGTGTCGCTAGCTGCGGAAGGTATTCCATAGAAATACATACAAACCAGTAGTGCCATAGCGTCACGTCATCTGCTGCTGCTGTATGCGGTCGGCTACGAACTAAGCACTTTTTCTAAGGAAATAGGGTCACAACAACTACGTTCGGCAATTGCTATAGTTCTTTTCTCGTACATAAGTCCGGAGGGGGACTTAAGTGGGATCGTGGTTAAGGACCAACATCTCGCCCAGGACCAACGACTTATATGATCGTTAATCTGGACTGCTAGCGGAGAGTGGACGCAATTTGGGAGACGGTTAGTTTTAGCACTACACATAATCATAACATGACACCTATATTTTCTGAAAGGTTAGATAGAGGTATAGGCTTACTGAACTAGGGGTCGAAAGTGGACGAGGTATGCCTGTCCTTTGTATGAAAATTCAGTCTCGCCCCCTGTGGGTCGAGTGTGAACCATGTTTAAGGGTTGAGAGGAAACAAATAGACAAATATTTTTTAGGGGTCGAGGGGTCGAGAGTGGAACTAAACGCTTAAACCTAGTTTGACATTCTCCCATCTTTCTTCATTCACCCAAAGTCGCTCAGTCAATACGTAAGCAAACAATTTTTTTTGGGATGCATGAAGAAGCCTCCTCGTGTAGCGCAGTTTGTTCCGCCAGTTACTCAACTGAACCGAGCGCTCGGCGGATCCTGGACAGTCACACCCAACACCTTATTTGACTGGCCAATTCTTCCCTTGCGGTGGTAGGGTTAACGCCCGTCTCGTTTGCGACCACCCTCCCATCGGAGTCCGGCGTCAAGCAGCCTACTGTGTTTCGTCGATGCGTGGGAGCTCCAGGCACTAAGGCAACGTGCCCAGAAGATTCTGGGCACGCTCGTTCCATCATAGACCTCATTCATTGCTTTTCATCAGGCGTGATTGAGGTTAAGAGCGCAGCAATTAAAAATAATAAAACACAAGCTGAAAAATGTGGAACACATGGTAGGTAATCTACGGGAACCAAACGACCCATAAATAAAATTATTTCCTTTACTACCAACATGTGAACGTTCAAGGCTCATGGTGATCGCTTCGGTTCATAAAAACGGGAAAGGCGTTTAATCTGACTCCTATTCGGGAATCCCCATCATTGCAATAAACAAAATTATCCCGAACAACGCGGTAGAAATTAAAGGGACCCCGGGAATCCCGGCTTTCCGGAATTACGAAGTAAGTGATGGTCCAGTAGGTACAGAGGATCGCTTGGGATTTTTTTCCTTTTATTTGGCTCTGGTGTTGATTTCAGCGTGATGTAGCGATATCTATTGTTGAAATGGTGTCCTTTGTACCTACTAGGATATCTTTATTTATGTACTAAAGCCTTATTTAGGGTCTTTATAAAGCCATTAGAGAGCTAAGTTTTTTTATTGTAGGGAATAATGTTCAAAACTGTATTTAAAGCCAAAATAAATAATTAAAGCAATTTACTTTAATTTCTTTTAAAAGCACCACCTCTTTCTTTACTGAAATATTATAAAGTTTTTCTTTGTGCATATCCAGGATCCGGGACTCTCAAGTCCCTGGCGCCCATTTATTAATAAGTTACATTCGTAATAACTGGAAGGTTATCTTCATATTGATATTTAATTTATACTTAAAAAGAACAGTACTGGTTTTATCTCCAACTCCCCACGACCATAGCTCTATTTGCTGAAATATTAGCTGGCTGGCAATACTAGGGTTTAGTTGTAATCTCCTACCTAATTTATAAGACGGTAGACCCGCATAGGCTACCGTGGGTTGTTAATTGTGAAGACTTAATTTTATAAAATAAACTGTGTTTAAGATAATTAGTTGTTTCTTTCCGTTTAAAAACCTAACCACCCTGGCCTCTGGGCTTATGTTAGTTTGCCGCAGGAGGGAACAAAAATAATAATATAACAGTGGCTAACATAGGATAGCATAGTTAAGCAAGGCTCTTAACTAAATGCATATGAAAGTATTTGTACCTATATAATATACAAATTATATTAACATCTACATTTTCGAAATATTATTTCGAAATTGTAGTTGTTAATATAAGTCTTACTACAAGCAGTTTAGATAAAATAACAACCGACAACAAACACATACATATGAAATTGACCATATCATGAACAAAACCCAAATTGTTCAAAATAATAAAAACTCAAGAGCGAAACCCAGACGCGTATAGTGCGTAAATAAAGAAAGAAAAAAACCCATTGAGTGCAAGGGTTGGTACTATCGCGACACATTGCCCCGCTGCCCGGATTGCTTTTATAGCTCACAAAACCTAAAGGCTCCCGTGGACAGGCGTGACGCAATAGCACAACGCGACTCTAAGGCCTGGGGCCGGGAGATAAACTTCGATTGTCGTTTCTGCAGTGCGGCCACCTCGCGTCGCAGTCAAACTCAAACTCGAAGCATTTATTTCAATTAAACCATTTACTCTTGAATTGTCAAAAAGTCAGTCAGTCAGAAAATACGATGCTAGTTGCCCATTCCAAAGCGTATGTCCTATGGAGAAGAACGGGCAAGAAACTCCATGTCGCAGTCGCCTTAGTAGTGCGGTCGTGGCCTAATGCAAAAATTTCTATAAAGTCTTAACATCATGCCATGTTTCCATGAAGTTTTGGGCAGAGATGTACTTATATTACACTCACATATCGCCAGTTATGTTGAAGTTCTATCTAGCAAGGAGCGAGCCTATTGCCATTGAAGTGTTCCGGGTGCTAATTCTCGAATATAATTCCGATAGATCGACATTTGTCAAACGTCAGTTGGTTGAGTTAAACGTCAGGGATTGGCTAGACTCAGCGAGTCCAGCCAATCCCTGACATTTGACTGACAATTCCAATGTCGATCTTTCGGAATTATATTCGAGAGTAAGCATCCTGATCATCGTGTGTTCCATTTCGAGTCTCCATGCACATTCGTTCGTCGTTCGTTTTCGTACATTTACAAAGATGTGGAGTGTAAATTATTATTAGAATTGTTAATTATGACTATAAATATCATGTGTGTTGTAAATAGTAAATAAGTAATTGCTGTGAATCATTTTGTGAATATATATTTGTTAGTCATGATTACCTGTAATAGATAATGCTGATTGTATGTTGTCTATGACTTATGAGATTTATGATTTATGTGACAGTGACAGCTGACATGTCAAACAGGAAATTATGAGTATGAGGTTACGCAATGTGCTTGTGTTGTGAGTTTTCACAAATTGTATTTAATTTATTTTTATAAACGGGAACCACTACACCATCAACCGGGCAGAAATCTAGACTCACCCAATGACACTTTTCCCGACCTGGGAATCGAACCCAGGAGCTCATGCTCAGCAGTAGCGCTTGCGACCACTAGACCAACGAGGCAGTCAATGAAAACTTCACGGGAATTGTTCCACTAGTCGTGTCGCGCCTGTCTACGGGAGCCTTAAAGCACTGTGATTGGCTTCGTTTAGGTTCCTTTAATAAAAAGGGTTTTTCGCTATTCCCGCAACGGGTTTCGACAAATGAAGGGCAACTTTTGAGTGTTCATTTTCAATGTTGTGTTTATTCGGACAAAAAGGGAACAAGAGATTTGAAGTATTTTTGCTTTAGAAATTATTTTTTGTTATTATGTCTATCGGTCGAAGAAAACATCGTGAGAAAACCGGCATGTCCTAGAACCAAAAATTCGAAAACATGTGATATCTACCAACCCGCAGTGGGCCCGGGTGGAGGATAGCGGCCCACTCCCCCTCTCACAGAGAGGAGGCCTGTGTCCCTGCAGTGGGGACATTATAGGCTGATTATGTATGTCTATCGGTAAATCTGAACATGTTCACAATATTACCACAGTGCAGCAGTGCTTGCAATATCACAGAATGACAGTTCACGTAATTTTAAGAACAATCATAGTCTGATCTCAGTCACAATCTGTCAAAAATACCTCTAATTTCCCGACATTTTTTTTTACAAGTTTTTGACATTGATTGTCGCTAAGATGAGATTGCAACTAGTTTTTGAACTTTTTTAATTACGGGAATCGAGCTGCTTAAAGCAAATCTCGCTTAGAATTTCCAAAAGTAATAGAAACCTTCAATTACGTCAGCTTAGACTTAATTAGCAACCTAAGTGAACTTAATTAGGATTCCCAGTTCAAAATATTTTGCCAACCTCACCCGACGAGGATAAACGAGACTATCCAAATAGGTACACACAAGTAATAAAAACCTAACTCAATCTAAGCTTGGAGCTTATTACGACATACAACAGGAAATATTCCTAATTTTTAACAGACTTCCAAAAAGGATGAGGAAAATAACTTTAAATTCGGAAGTCGGTGTCAATAAACGAAAATGAGGAACCAACGACGCCGACTTCCGAAATTAGTTATATTTCTCTTTGTATTTTTTTTTTGGAAGTCGGTTGCTTTTTTTTTTGTAAAAAAGTTTATTCCAATGGAAATGTTTGCAAATAGGCCAGGTCTAAGTACACTACCACAAAAAAAATAGGAAAACATGAAAAAATCGGGAAAATACAGATAATTCATTAAAATGTATACTGTTGTGGTAGTTAATTGATATTTATCAATTATTTTTATCGACTTTCAACATGGTATCTCACCGTTTTATCTACCTATATGTGAGTGAATTCATAAAGAATGCGTTATTTGTAAAAATTTATAGATTTTTGTATAATTTAAGTTAGGATAAGCGCATTTACCGCATTGGCACAGATTGGGTTATATCCTGTAATGGTATGTACCATTACAGGATATAATCCAATCTGTTTACATAATTTTTCATTTATTTATCTATTTACATGTGTAAAGATAAATAAATGAAAAAATTATGTAAAACGCCAAATAACAGCTTACCGCCATGACGGGTTTTTGTCGTGTGTGGCAATTCCAAGTGTAATTTCTTGTGTTTTAAATGTGTTACCCTATTTTTAAGTATAGTCTACAAGGATCTGGCCCGGGCTCCATACATTTTGGAACATCTCCTTTTGCTAATTAAGGACCTCAATGTCCATACCTATTTAACCTAATTACCATAGCCCTAAAATGTAGATAATACAATTAGAAATCCCAAACAAATGCGTCTACCAAATTATTATTTTTTCATCTCAAAACGTTTCCCATTGCGCGAAGAGCCTTGTAATTATGAATGAAACGCCACACACAGGTACCTAATACTTACCTATGTCATGCCCCAAATTAACTGAAGTAACATGGGTGTTGAAGACAGATGTTCACAGTATGACTGGCAGTATATTTAGTGTCCTTAGTCAAAGTGGAGTAAAGAGTCATTCATGTAAAGAGTCTTCATTTTTAGGGTTCCCTACCAAAGGGAGCCAAAGGAACAAAATATACAGGAAAATAATATATACAGGATTAAATTAAATTAGCTAGCGAAACTCCGTAGACGTAATGGGTATTGATATCATAAGCATGATAAAACAAAAAAAATACTTTTTCTTAACTCATACTTTAAGTAACTAAGCTACTTGTGGTAGTCGGTAACAAAAAAAGGACATCCAATCTTTTTTTATTATTTTAAACTGTTTAAATATCGACACCCTGTATACTTAAAAACTGCTTACGACATAAGGCCCACTTGACTTACATAATATGTATACAACATTGTTACACAATTTACCATTTAAAGCAGCTATACCATCCATCAGAAGCATATCTACACTAATATTATAAAGAGGAAAGATTTGTACCTATTTTTGTATGTTTGTAATGAATAGGCTCAAAAACTACTGAACCGATTTTAAAAATTCTTTCACCATTCGAAAGCTACATTATCCACGAGTAACATACGCTATATTGTATTTTGGAAAAAAATAGGGTTCCGTAAGATATTTGGGTTTTTCGGACACAAGGTGTAAAAAATCAACCAGAAAAGTTACTTATTTTGCGTACGCTGCCTAAACAATAAAAGATAGAACCATAAAATGTACTAATTAATTGTAGATCTTATAAATATCTACAAAAAAGTCCGCGACACACTATACCTATCTATGTCGAGTGAGGCACAACAACCATTTTTTTATTTAAAAATCTTGAAATTTTTTTGGACTACATTTAAACGCGTTTATTTTACTCATGCTATTAATCCTTATCAATATAAATTATTTCATCACTAAGTACAGTTTATGTAGATAAAATTTGGTCGTTGAATTATTAAAATTGGACGTTTGGTTTTGAAGTTATGGCGAAATTAATATATTATGATCAAATTAGTAGGAATTGATTTACGAAAAGAATGTTTTACGCATGGGCAACTTTACGTTGCCCTATCACGGGTCGGGGCTCCCGACCATCAGTATATTTTGTTACCTGAAAATAATTTAACGTCAAATGTTGTTTATAGAGAAGCTCTATAATAATCGCTTTAGTTATCTATCCTAAAACAACGGGTTGCGCTCCGGGACTGCCTTCAGAAGTGAAAACTTATATAGTATTAATTACATTTAAATATTTTCATCATTAAGAACTTTAACATACACAGAAAGACAATCTGTGCAGTCTGCGGATAATGACTGCGTCGTCGATGTTACTGTCGGTGTCTGTGAATTGACCTGGGAATCATTTTGCTGACCGTGTCTTTCCTGAGTAGGCTTTTTGCAGCGGTAACCGACATCCACGCAGGCGGAGCCGCGGGCGAATGCTAGTTCATTTATATACTAATTTACTGTGTGTTCGCTGGCAAACAAATAAAGTTATGTTTGAAAAACAGGATGAAAGGCGAAGCGCTGTATTCGCTGAGAAATTTTTAGAACGCTGTTTTGTTTTGTTAACCAAAGTCAAACCATTGTCGAATAGTATTCCACAGTCAGAGAGGCTCTTTTGTGAATATAAATGAATTTCTGTAAGTACCTAGGCGTTTCCTATCTGACTGCTTTGAGAAGAAAGGCCGAAAGAAACTGAGAGGTCATAGTCTCCTTTAAAGTACATGAAGACATAATCATGGTCAGATCATGTGAAGACCACATGGTCTACACATGATCTGACCATGATGCAAAAGACCATTTTAGTCACCAATCTACATAGATTGGTGACTAAAATGGTCTTTTGCGGAAAGAACCACACAGACTGAGTGGACCTGTTCAGTCAATACACGCTTTTGTCAGTAATCATGCAGCTCAACTCAGAGGAGGACTTTTTGTTCTTACTCGTAAGTGGAGTGAATTAAAGATAATTTATTTTGAAAGTAATTTTGTTATGTAATATGAAAATTATTTGACATTTTTAATAACACTTTTGTTAATAATTTTGCTATTTCCTAACTTGCCTTTTCCTAACTAGTATGGGGTCGGATTCCAGTCTAACCTTCACAACCCAGTTACTGGGCAAAACGATACCCCCTGAAAGATTGGTTGTCTGACTTTCGGGCTCTTGAATAGACGTAACCCGTAACGACGGGATGCGGGTATTTAAAAATCCTACCTACCGCCTTATATTTGCTATAATTATGTACATTTTGATGGTTTTTTCATGAGTTGTAAATTAAGAAAGATTTTATCAACTCTTCAAAAAATACTCTGGGAAAACAGGAATGGAAGAATATCAGAGAAAAATCATTTCAAAGAAGCAGAAGCAATACAGAGCTATACGCTATATCAACCCGCATTTGTTTCGCATATGTAGCCCGACATACCTACATACGAATCAATTGCGATCCTTTCCTTTACGAAATAAAACAGTCTATTTGTTAGGTACTTATTTTTATGGAGCACAGTTTATAAATTCTGTGGTACCTACCTACCCTTTATGAAAAAAAATTGTGTAATAAAACTGTTGCTCTCCAATATACGTATTTACTGTTTTAACAATATTAACAACTCTGATAACTTATATGCAGATGGAGACGAGCAATGTGAGCGACTTCAAAACTTTTGCATAAGATTTATATTTGGTCTGCGCAAATTTGATCACATATCTGAATTTCGTACAAAGCTCAAGTGGCTTTCCATACGTCTTCGCCAGAATTCTCATATCTTGTTTCAGCTCTATAGTATTTTGTTTAATCTTAAAACCCCCACTTATCTTAAAGAACATTTCAAGTTCCTTCATGACACACATAATAGATATCTGAGGCTAGAGATGCCGATGCATTCCACCAGTTTCTATGACAAATCTTTTATTGTTCAAGCAGTACGGTTATGGAATAACTTGCCCGTGTCGGTAAGACGTGCTCAATCTTTGTCCACTTTTAAAATTATGATAAAAAAGTACTTTCTCTCTCCTTAAACTTCATTATTATATTATCTTTGCTACTGTTTCATGTTTTTTATTATATGTATATATTTATTTAGATTAGTATAATATACTTTATGTATGTATTTATTGTATTATGTAAATGGTACACCACAGACTACCTACAGTATTTGTCTGTCCTTCCCCTTTTAAATCCATCCAAAGGTTGTCTTTAAAAGATCGCGATCGAAGATTAGCGATAAGACCGCCCATTGTGTCACCCTTTGTACAGTTTCTATATTTATGTCTGTAATTTATATGATGTGCATAATAAAGAGTATTCTATCTATTTAACTATCAATGTGCGTCCGAACTGCACGCGACAACTGAATACGATTTTTTTAATGCACTCTCCCTCCATTATCTTACACTGACAGCTTTTCCAAAGAGAATTATACAAGTTGAATCGTTTCGGTGTTGCCAGCACAATTAGTGGATTACAAAAAATCGTATACAAAAATAAATTACATTAAAACTTTGATCACATCAAATAGTCCAATTATAAATCAAAACCTAACAATAGTTTATCTTATAGTTTTTTTTTTAATATTTATTTTCAATATTATATTATCTTATAGTTATTTTCATCGAGAACAGCTTATTAATTCTGTGGTATGTATAGGGACACATTTTAGTTGTAAAATATTCGGTCCTAAAAGCTTTTAAAACTACTTATTGTTTGTATAGGGCTATGGGGCCTACAAAGTTTTGAATTATTTATATATCTACATGTGAACTAAAATAAATTAAGTTTTAATCAAGTATTGTAAAAATACGATGTCGATGATTCGTCACGATAATATATTAATAAACAAATCAGCCTACGAGAATATTGTCGTAGGCCCTGCACAGCCTGCACTGTCCTGTAGTGGTATAATATGCCCCCCCCCCTTTCCTTTTTCTACTCAATTAGATCCTGCGCCAATATAGACCAACTCGTCCATCTACGTCTAGATGTGCCACGTTGCCATTGGACGTTTTCAGGGACCCATCTTGTTGTCTTAGCCCACAATGCATCTGAAATGCGTCATACGTGTCCGGCCTAAATAGTACCTACCACTTGAGCTAGGCTGATTTTTGGATGACGTCAGCGATTTGTGTTTTTGTCGAACTCCAAGAATACTGCGTTCCATTGCTCGCTAGCAAACTTCGAGCTTGGTCCTCTGCTGAACTGTCTAAAACCAGCTTTCAGTCACTTTTATCCTATGGCTTAATAAAACCCTAGTGCTTATAAAATATGACAAATTAAATAAAAATAATTTCGGGAAAAATAACCAATTGAGAAATTAAAATTCAGAACGAGAAAAAAGTATGCAGAAGAGATGAAAGGACATCCTTAATGCCTTTTACGAGTCACCGTATCGTTGAGTGAGAGGGACCACAAAATGGATAAGTACAGAAGGCTTGCTCCATACAACTTAAACGAAACCCAAAGCGATCTCCAACGAATCTAATGCGAGTGCTTCTCAGCCGGTCTTTTCTGCAAAAATCTCATCATAAAAACTTAGGCCATGTGAGCTTGAAGTGAGCTATCATTTCACCTGTAGCGTACTATTCTGTAAAAATCTCACCTTAAAAACTTTGATGAAGTGAGCTTGAAGAGAGCTGTCAACCGCTAGCATCAGGAGGAATGACAGATCACTTCAAGTTCACTTCCTACCTGATATTAGGAATTTACACTTTTGACGGCTCACTTCCAGCTCACTTTGCCTAAGTTTTTACTATGAGATTGATACAGAATATCTCGGCTGCTTTGAAGGTGAGCCGTGGCCATGTGTGAGAGCGTTTCCGGCTGTTGTATGGAGCTGGCCTTCTGAACCTATCTATGTTTTGCGTTGAGTGAGAGGTCTTAAATCGTCTTTGAAGGATTAAGGAAGCATTTTCACTTGATTTGACCTTGTTGATACTCAAAGTGACACTCACTTTGATTCGAGATTACTTAAAATGTTCGGTTTAAAAGATTAGAATCACATTTTATAGGTTTAGGTTAAGTAAAAGGGGTTGGATGTTCTAGTTTATTATTAAGGGGCTTACAGGACCTAAACGCAAAAAATTCAAGTTGTAGAAACAATAAAAGTATATGATCGACATCGACTACAGATATCAATCAGAAAAATATATGATATTCTTCAGGATATATGTTAGGTAGATAGTGTGTTGAAAACATAATACAACTAATTTGATATGATAGAAAAAAATCATGAAGATACCACTAAAACTATCTTTTTACAATAAAAACCATACTAATAATACATACAATCATTATGATTTCTTGTCAGATTATTCTACAAGCAACATACTAAAGCACTAGATAGTGTTTTAATTTTTTAGTCCAAACAATAGATTTTTTGTAAATAGATATTTGCTTCATATTTTGCAATAAATTACCAGCGTTGTGTCATCGCGCTTCTCTTACTTTTCTATGCAGTCCAACAAAGACCGTGCTTTAGGTCATGTAGTCGCCTTAAAATGGTTTAGATTAACTGGTAAAAGGCTTTGAATTTTGTTTTTCCATCAGAAATTTCTCAGTAGCCCGCAGTGTGGATTTGTGCCCGGTTGATGGCAATAGGCTCGCCCCCTATTACATGGGACTTAAACATAACTGGCAAATTAAGGGTGTACTAAAATAGGTGCACCTCTGCTAAGCCTCCGCTAACCGATAGTCGCTCGTCTGTCTGTCAGAGGGCTGTACAAATAATACAAATTAAATTTTAGAAATTAATGGGGTCTCCACAAAAAACGTGTTGAACTATGACTCAACAGTTTTCAGAGCTCCTTATTTTGGTGACGGCATCAGACAAAGCATCATCGGGTTTTAAGAATATAATATAACAGTTTCCATAAAAATAACTCTGTAGGATCTCGATCTATCTATTTATTTGTAGATCTATGAATATGATGCTATTAAAAACTTATTTACAAGCAACCTAATAAAATTATATTTGCCCTAATGTTCAAAGGCTTTCGAGAAGGCACAGCACAAGGAAAGGTGGAAGATTATGGGGGAGGCTTTTGCCCAGCAGTGGGACAATAATAGGCTAACGGAAAAAAAAAACACAGTGGCACTCCGGGAGTGCCGACAGAAGTGAAAACAAAACACAAACTGAATACTTTGCCATCACTCACTGACATATCGGATATACATTAAAACCGAGTACCTACATCCCGAATTACCGAGGATAGCCGGACACATCCGAAGCGGTGTCGGTTATGGTAACAGTAACACAACTTCAATGGTTTTTTCCCATCTCAAAAAATAGATAACGTGATTAAAGAAGCTTTCACTTCAAAAAAAATGTTAATATGAAAAATATATTCTAATACTAATTACAACGATAATACAAACTTCAGTTGAACATAACATAACATCACGCCTGTAACTCCTGAAGGATTAGTAATAGAGTTCCGTTGGCACCCTTTGTGTACAGAACCCTAAAAATAAGTGAGTAGTTTTCCCCTACGATTACACAAAGGCTTAAGCAAAATACAGCGCAGACATTTTCCTCTCAAACTCAGCTATATTTCTTCAGCCGAATCCTGATTATCAATTGTTACCCTGCTTTGTCCTAATTTTATTAACGTGTAAGCGTTATATTTCGTCCCTATTCTCCTAATTTGTTACCTCCAGGCTTTATTACCGGTTCAATTCGGGTCGGTAGTCGGACTCCGTTCGGCTTGGGCACCTGTTTCACCGCTGGCGACAAACGTTGTATAGCGTCTGTATAGTTACACAACGCTTTGTCTTCTTCTTTTGAAAGTCAAAATACTGACGACTGAAAGAGAGAAATCGGTGTGTAACTATTCATCTGATATAATAAGTGGCTAAATAATAACAGATGCACAGGTCGATCGATCAGGTTAATCTGTGGATGGGTGACTATCCTTACACACCGAGACCTCTCCGTACCTCGGAAAGCACGACCGTTGGTCCCGGCTATCATTCATGGATCTTTGACAGTCGTTACGGGTAGTTTGGAGCCCGAAAGTCTGACTACCAGTCGTGCCAAGGGTATCGTATTACCCAGTAACTGGGTTGTGGAGGTCAGATAGGCAGTCGCTTCATGTAAAATAATGGTATTCAGCTGCATCCGGATAGATTGGAAGCCGACGCCAACATAGTTGGGAAAAGGCTATGCAGATGATTATATTAGTAACCCCATAATCTGTAGGTACCATCGAGGAAACTTACATCTGTACACCATAAGGGATAGTCTTGCATGCAGCACTTGGCCCCTGTAGCAACGCTTGCTAACAGATGTGGTCATCGTCTACACGGGATTTTGTTTTCAAATTGGGCAGATGTAAGCTTCCTCGATGGTAATTACTTTATAATATTATACTACGTGTCAGGGATATCAGCAACCTGCAACCATCAATTCAGCAAATTATTCTAGACACACAAAAACCAGCTGTTTCAAAGAAAAGTGCAATACCCAATACCTACGCGGTCAAAATAAATTGGACATATACAGGGTATCCAGTAAATAGCACGACATACTGCAGGGGGTGATAGCTTGGGTCACTACCTATCAATACAACACAATAATATATATGTTCAGCAAAATCTTACGGATTTACAGTTTTACAAAATTTTCCGAAATATCGAAAAATCTCTACCTTGAAACAGATTTTTAAGCATCTCGTAATGAAAAAATCCTTTTCTAGAACTTTTTTTACATCAAGTTATTTGTGAATAGGTTACTCTACTCATTACAATTTTTTTTTTTTGATAAAAAACAAGAAAGTTTTGAAGAAATAGTTTTTATTATTAAAATTTTCACAGAACGATTTTCTTTTCGCATAACTTTAACCTACAGTGGTGAAAAAAAATCCGTAAGATTTTGCTGAACATATATTGTGTTGTATTGATAGGTAGTGACCCAAGCTATCACCTCCTGCAGTATGTCGTGCTATTTACTGGACACCCTGTACTATATGTCGCAGCCAACTGGTTAAATTAGCCGTTCAGTTAACCGCCTAGCCTTTTAACTAAACGGCGGCCGTTCAACTAACGGCCTGAATGATATTCAATTACAGTTTAAGTTGGAAGTCTGTAACCAATCACGCGCGAGCCGAATTGGTCGCAGTAACTAAGCCAGTGCACCCTGAACAAATGGGTTAGGTTAGGTTAGAACTGTAATCAACCGCGTGCGAGCTGGAGAGCGAAGCGAAGCGAGCACTACTTCTAAAGGCCAGGCAGTTAACTGAACGGCTAATTTAACCAGTTGGCTACGACATATATATTACTAGGGAAAGAGGGACCCGTGGCTAAATAATAATAGCCGCACAGATCGATCGATCACTTGCCGCGGTTGGTCTGTGGATGGGTGACCATCTTTACATACCGTGTCCCCTCCGTGCCTCGGAAAGCACGTTAACACTTTCGACTCCGCCCACTTTTCATAGAGCTCATACGCCATGCCGCCATACATTTTGCAAATGGACCCTCCAGGAGGGTCACCGGCATTACGTTTGCGCTAAAGTGAACCCTCGAGGAGGGTCGTCGGCATTAGGTTTGAAACCGTATTATAAAACACTATAAAAAGAAGTAAATTAGTGTTTTCAGTACGTATTGTTGCTTTAATTAGTATCTCTGGGGGTATTTACATGTGCTAGTGGCGTGAAGACGTCAAATATAAAAAATAAAAAAATAAAGAAAAAGTATAATCGCTCGCTTTGATCCCGTGACAGGGGTGTCCAACCTCTTCTGAAATTTTCATGCAATGTAATATTTTTTTAAACAGTAACATTATGCAATATTAATATTTTTTTAAGTAATAAAACGTTATTATTTTGTAACAGCTTATTAACTTACGACTTACGTATGTGTGCCTCGGCTTCGCCTCGGCCCACATTTACACGTTCGTCCATCACTGCCTAGTTGTGGCCAAGGCTTGTATAGATACTCTTCTCAAATAATGCGCGGAAATTAAAATACAATTACTTTCAAAATCGATGACGAACAACGCACAACAATAATTTTTCCCGCGTTAAAGTGATAATTAGTTTTTTTTTTTTACTTCCTTGGTTGCCATGTTTTGGAGTAAAAGATCGTTCCATTTTTTAATAACACGACATATATGAGTTTACCTATATTATTTGGCCGCTAAACCAGGACAGATATGGATTTTCAAACAACTTTTGCCGGCCGCTGCTCGCATGTATGCCAGTATGGCCAGGGGGCCTAAAACGGCCACTTTGGCAGAATCATACAACAATTCTTATCACGCACTTCATCTGTTTGACAGTTTCACACCTATATATCCCTGAAGGGTTAGGCAGAGGTGTACCTATAGCATTTTACGAATCTCCATACAAAACTGTCATACAGATGAAATTGCGTGATATGAACTATTTCATGATTCTGCCAAAGTAGCCTTTTAGGCCCCCTGTACAGCAATTTCGATTTATCTCAAAAAAGGTTGTCAAAATAATGCTCAAATTTCCAAGCACTTTTGAGAAAAGACATTTTTTTTAAATTATGTAATTTGCCCACTTACCAGGTATTATACAAGCTTGTTTATTAAAGGTCAGTGATTTTGCCATACTGACCGGTGATTGAGCTAAATAAAATTAAATGTTATTTCAAAACAATAAGACTATATTTTAAATGCATAAAATAGTGTTACGGTCAACACGATTTTCTTAATAATAATAGAAGTTAGCTTTAAAAAAATTTTTTTTGGTCATTGTATTATGCTTTCAACTCAATACCTACTCTAATTGGGGTGTATGAGGTCTTGCGTTAATTATGTTACACATTGTATGACCACAGATAATATAATACTCTAATGACAAAACCAAACGACTTGTATGTAGCGAAGTATGCTCCTGAAATGAGCAGCTGTACAAACGAACGGACTGACAGTCAAACGAAGTTTCACCATGGGTGTTCGTTTTTACCCTTTTGATACGGAACCCTGAAAAGCTTCTATTTATAAACTCATCCTCTTAATTTATAATCTCAAAATAAATATGTTTATTTTTAGTGAATATTTGTACCTAAACGTAAAACGGTTTACCATCCCTGAAATATGGGCATCCCAGCGCCCAATTATTTTTGAAAATAAAAATGCTGGTATTTGAAAACCAACGATTATACTAATAAATCTTGTTAAAATATACGACTAATTTTATTTTCATAGTTTATAATGCTATATTCGCTAAGAAAAACGTACATTTAAAATGAGCCCTCCGCGAGGGCTCCCGGCATCCCATATGCGATTTGAGTGAACCCTCCAGGAGGGCTCCCGGCACTGAACGTGTTAAGCCGTTGGTCCCGGCTGTCATTCGTGGATCTTTGACAGTCGTTACGGGTAGTCAGTAGCCCGAAAGTCTGACAACCAGTCTTACCAAGGGGTATCGTATTACCCAGTAACTGGGTTGTGGAGGTCAGATAGGCAGTCGCTCCATGTAAAATACTGGTATTCAGCTGCATCCGGTTAGACTGGAAGCCGACCCCAACATAGTTGGGAAAAGGCTAGGCAGATGAGGCAGATGATATATATTACTAGGGAACAGCTGATTCAGAATCATGTATCGAATCCGTAGTATTAATATATTAAGTACTAGCGGTTGCGCGTCTTTGTCCCTGTCAGCCTGTAGGTATACAAAAAAACTTTTTAACAAAAAAAACAACCGACTTCCAACAAAACACTACAAAGTGAAAAATAACTTTAATTTCAGAAGTCGGTGTCGTTGGTTCTGCATTTTCGTTTTTTGACACCGACTTCTGAAATTAAAGTTATTTTTCACTTTGTAGTGTTTTGTTGGAAGTCGGTTGTTTTTTTTGTTAAAAAGTTTTTATTTTTCACTTTTGAGTTGTGGTACCTACCCCACACCAATTCGTATACCACTACTTGCTAAATATATAACAGTGACAGGACGTTGTACAGAATGAGCTGTGATCGACCTTGGTAAAAAAAACTTTGCAAAAGGGCAAATATACGTCGCGCTAAGTCGTGTCAGAAGTTTGGAAGGTATCGTTTTGTCAGATTTGGATGCCAACAAATTATTAAAGCGACCACACGACGACAGATCATTGACGGAAATAATGAGGCTACGAAATCTGCCTTCTGACAATCAAAGCCACACTTAATGTACCTACGACTCAAGGGCGAAGATCTCTTTGGCGTCTTATAAAACAGTCTTCAGCGGTTTCATTTTCGAGCAGTAGCCTTCGAAATAGCTTCTCGTATCACATCTCCTGTATCCTGTGGTTCGCATTTACTCGATAAGCCCAAACACGGCTAGAATACATTGTTTTATTACGATGCTCCGGTACCTACCTTCCAGCTTCATAAGATCGGTTTGATGGTACCAGTTTCGTCAGAACTATTTATTTAAATTTGCTTCATCATAGTCGCTTAACTATCTTAATCGAGATATCTTATCTCCACCCATGAAATACTTATAATCATTGAAGAGTTCCTGTGGCTATCTGTAGTCTCCTTCATCAGTTCCACTTCACCAAATTATACTTTCTGAATGCAAATGCTTGAGTTGTCGATGAAAATACCAGAATTGCTATATGTATGCCTATAATATTTGAGGAGTTCCCTTAATTCCTTATGGATCCCATCCTCAGAACTGGATTTTGACAAAAATGGGACCAATCTGGAAGTATATCCTTTTAAATAAAAAAAAATTTTCTAAATCGGTTTTGTAACATCATCTGAAATTGTCGTCTTGTTGTTTTTTCGCGGCCATCAACCAAACCTTGTTTTTCTAGTACAGAGTAGTGTAACAGATAAAACTTATTTGACATGCATATCTCTAAATGCAGTCCGAAATGAGTTATTAAGTAGTGTTATTTTACTGCAGCTAATTAAAAGTCGGAGTATAGGTAAGTGATGACTCTCGGACTCAAACACTTGAATCATCAATAGGTTTCATTTGATTTGAGAGAGTTCAACTAACACACTGTACATGCCTACCAAAGAGGATTTTCCTCGACTTTCATGGGATCCCTTCATCAGACTCTGACTTGGTGACAATGGGACCACCTCAAGAGCATACCGTTTCAAACCCTAATGTCAACTGCTCATCACCTGTTACAAAATATTGCTTTTCCCGATGCTGGGACGTTAATTGTTGAGGAGTTCTCTTGGTAAGAACCAGGAGAACTTGAGCTGAGGGTGAAGTCACCATCAGCTCCACTTTACCATACGCATTGTGACGATCATAAATTGCTTAGCAACCATATTAAAGCAATCGAATCGCTACCCGTGAAATATTTTTCATTGAGTAGTTTCGATGGCCATCTGTGGTCTTCATCATCAGTTCCACTTCCCCAAATTATACTTTTTGAATGCAAATGCTTGAGTTGTTAATGAAAATACCAAAATTGCTATATGTATGCCTATAATATTTGAGGAGTTCCCTCAATTCCTCATAGATCCCACCATCAGAACTGGAGTTTGACAAAAATGGGACCAATCTGGACGTATGTCCTTTCAAATAAAAAAATAATTTTTTAAATCGGTTCATAAATGACGGCGTACTGAGGTAACAAACATAAAAAATAAAAAAAAAATAAAAAAAAAAAAAAAAAACATACAACCGAATTGAGAACCTCCTCCTTTTTTTGAAGTCGGTTAAAAAGAAGTTAAATGAAATACTATCTTGAATTTATGCAAGCCTAGTACTTTTTGTAAGGTTACTACTCAGAACGTGTGCACAACGTGTCGTGAACATGTAACACACGTGTGAACACACACAGACACGCATGTGTTTCACGCCTCCGAAGCCGGGCCGGGTCGCTAGTAATTAATAACAAAATAGAATTCGATTAAAGACGTAAATACGAGCCGTTGGACTCGATTCACGATAACGAGGGAAAAGCTCAATATTTTCAGTTAAACAAAATTAATGTTTACAGAAACGGAATTCAAAACAAATTAAGTGCTTTCATTTGTTTTTATCAGTTCTGCTTCTTGTTTCAAGGACCTTTTATTTAACAAATTCATCCCCTTTGGCCCACGTTTGCATGGTCGTATTAATATCGCGGCGGATTTTATCGCGCATTGGATTTTCAACTTTCGGTGTTGAGTCGAGCGTTGAGAATCGAACAGAGTGCATCTCAGCGCGTCAAAAATACACACTGTTGGATGTTTAGCTCTTGGCGGCGTTTCAAATAAAGTACGCGAAAAGAAATCGCTACGGGTAAATCGCGCCCGTGCGGTTTTAGATCGAGAAACAGCTAGAACCAGTTCGAACAAATCCGTCTGAGACTTCGAGATCAAATATTAATAGAATGTTTTTGGGTAGGTACTTAATATATATTTATTTATTTTAAATGAAATCAGAACTCATACTTGGAAATATTGTTGTGTTGTTCCCCTTATCGTGTGTTGTAGTGTGTGTACTGACGCCAGTACATCAAGTCAAGCTACTATAATCTGTCACACTCCTTTAATAGATTTTTAACATAATTGCTAAAGCGTAAGGTTCAAAGTTGATTGGGAAAATTTGAAAGTCACGGGAAGCTTCATGTGCTGGCGTAGGTACCTCTGTCTGACTTACCTTTTCAAGCCTTCAATAACCCAGAAAAAAAAACAAGTTTTACCCGCGCCTCCTTGCCTACCCCTCTCATCAAACACGACGAAAACAAAACACAATCCCTTCCCGCCAGCAGAAACTTTTCGCCCAGCGTATATCAAGTGGTATTCGGCTGAACGGATTTGGATGAAATTTGGTACACGGATAGACCTGGGAAGACATATATTTTTATCCCTGTAGTACGTTCCTGTGAGATAATTTGCGCCCTCCAGGTGTGCGAAGCCGCGGACAAACGCTAATAGAAAATCAATCACAAACTAAATCGATGACCTTAGTACGCCGACATGCCTATTTCCTAAGTTATTTTCTCTTACTAGCCTCACAAAAAAAACCGGTTAAGTGCGAGTCGGACTCGCGCAACGAGCGCTCCGTACTTTGTAGGTATGTAAATAGTTTTAAAATTATTTTTCTGTAATGAACTACAAATTTACGGTTTTCGGATTTTATCCTTTACGTGTGCTACATGACATTGCTTCTTGCCGAATTTCATGATTCTAGGTTAAGGGGAAGAACCCTATAGGTTTTGATTTCGGAACATAAACGCCCGTATCTTCTGATTGCGTTGTCTTAGAAGTTTGATTTTTTCACTGCTTCAAGGGATTGCAGCCCTGAGTATTTTATATTAATTTCAACATGATAACTCCACGTGTTCCTGAGGAAAAGGAACTTTACTGACGGGCAGACAGACTTTGAGTTTTTGCTTTTGAGGTACGGAACCCTAAAAATGTAGCGTGTCTAACCTTCTAACTCGACCTTTAATACACTTGGTCCTAAGTACTTCCCACAATTTACATTCATAATTTGTAAGACCTATGACGCGGCAAAAATATCTACCTACTACAGTCAAAACTTACAGTCAAAAATAGCTCTGTATACGTTTATAATGCTAAAGTTCATAGAGTAGCGATTGTGACATTTGAGTAAGTTGTTATCCGATTAATTATGTATTATTTCTGGTTAAAGTAAAGAAGTTATTTTGGTCTGTATGGGTGTATTTTATGACGAAAGATCTGGGGGTACAATTTAGTATTTATAATCGCTTCGGCCTTCACGAGGTCATCGGTGCACCTTGTGGGAGGCCTACCGACGGTACGCGGTTGCCTTTTAAGAACCTCAGCCCCATCAGCTATCTGTCCCGCTAGGCCGTAGGAATCCACTGGGATAGGTAGGAAAACCAGTGAACCGGTCGAGGTTGTTGTGCTTGGGGGAGCAGTGGATGTCATTTGACTGAAATGATGATATTTCTTTTTCATAGATATATACCTACAATTAGCCGTATGTTTTTTCAGGTTCTTAAAGGTATGTACTGTATGTAAGCACCTAAATAACTCCACACGGTATGTTTTGTTTATACTATTGTGATTACAGATTAATTGAAATGTGCATACCTGCTTGCTCTACACGATTTGTTACCCTTAAATTCAGATCCTATGTGCTCCAAAATGGTATAATGAATCAAAATTTTAAATATGACATAATATTTTTAATGTAAACTCTGGCTAAGACCCAACAATTCATCTTAAAGCACATTCATAAATACTCTATGAAGTCAAGTAAGATTTATTGCAACAATTGTGAAACAAAAATGTCGACAAAATTGCTAAAATATAGACAATAAATAAAAATTTCATCTTATTCTATGATTCCGCATTGCTCAAGACAGAAATAATTGTGTGAATTAGGTTGTTAATACTCTGCTCTTGAGTTGAAAAGGGTTAATAGGATAATAACACGTACAGACGCCACCACATCAAGCTTCCCGTAACTGTAAAAATTTTCCAATCAAAGTTGAAAATCTATTAAAGAAATTTGACAGATTGTAGTAGCTTGATGTGATGGCGTCTGTACATAATAACTTGATGATAAATTCAAAGAGCAAATGAAAGTGTCGCTACTTCCTCTACTGAAAGTCTGAAGAACAACGAATTTCAGATGTTGTATAATTTAAAAAAATTCACGTATTGTAACCAATGACGCGCAAGCCGAGTGAGCGAAGCGAGCGGTGCCACGACAGCGGCCGGCGTTCGGTCGCAGTTACTAACTAGGCTAGGGCACATCACAAAAACGATCTAGATATCTATTAGCGTATCGATTAAGTGTTTTTATGAAACCAGGGAAATATTCGTTCGTCCTACTGATATTGTTTCACGAATTATTTGGGGCTCACAAAAAGAAGCTTATAAATTATATCAGCGTTTCCATAAATATCTATAGGAAATCAAAATGGGAATTGCCAAACTTTCTTACACTTTCGTATTTTGCATATGTGTGTACTTAATTTTTTTAATATTCTATGTTGTCCCACTGCAGGAAAAAGGCCTCCCTTTCTCCTTTCCACTCCTCTCTGTCTTGAGCTAGTGCGCCCAATCCTATCTGTAGGCGACAAGCTCGTACCGCCATCTTCTCCTGGGTCTACCTCGATACCGCCGGACTTTTTCTGGGTCCCACACAGTGGTAGATTTGGCCCATGACTCGTTCGACATTCGGTAAACGCGCCAGTCCCAGCTGCTTTTTGGGCGACGCCGGCGACATAAAACTTTGAAACAATTGAATAAATGTGTTAAGATTACACATTTAGCTGACATAGTTACATAATAATACCACTTTTACAGTAAGTCTGTATAATAGATTTAAAACCACGTTTCCAATGTACCAAGTAGATACCTACGTTTGCGTACCAAATGAGTGAACATTACACATTCATACTGCGTGCTTGGTGTTACTTCCGATTCGTGGCTATATCTGATTTAACGCCACCACTGGGACATTTCCAAGATATACTTCTATTGTTCGACTACATATCTTAAAATTTAACGCCTTTTTCTTGACTTAAACTTTAAGGGTGAGCATTAAATGGATTCTTTATGTGAGTATTTTTTTTAGCAGGCAATTTTCCGAATGATCTACAAAAAAATCAACAGTGATCTACACATACATACAAAAAATAAAATTGAATTGAAACCGATTTTAACGGGACTTTTAATAACAGACAGCTGATGTTTTAACGCATAAGTGCTTTTATTTTATATTTTAGAAAACGAATTAGGGTTCCACGCAAAAAAATAAAAACCAATATAATCCAATTTGTTTTCTATATACACGCGAAGGAAGTAGCGGGCACAGCTAATTTATAGGTAATAAACTTATAGCCGGAGAAACACTACCAACATACTTTATCATTTATCAACCTATTTAGACTGGATTATAGACTGGATGCGGAAGGCGGAGAACAGGGTGCTGTGGCGCAGCTTGGGAGAGGCTTTTGTCCAGCAGTGGACTGCGATAGGCTGAATTGATACTGATTTTGACATAATACGATAGCGAAATATTATTTCTACAAGTTTGGTTACGTTTGTTAGTCCGAAACAAAAATAACCTACCCATACCGCCACATATCAAATCTTCAACCACTCTCGACCTTATCTCCGAGCTTCAAATGACATTCCACTTTTTTCCCGAACATTTTTTCTTGAAACCCGACACGGCACAAGCAGTGAGCCAGCGAGTTTTAACACCACAGATAATAAGCTGTCATCAAGATCGATGGTGTAAACTTAGATCACATGGATACGCTTTTAAGGTAGTAATGGGGCCGCCGACGGGGATTGTTCCGGGGTCGCGGGATTGTTCGAGAGAGTTACCGTGGCTCCGGAACGCAAAGGGCAAAGAAGGAATTGCTGTGCCCGACAGGGTCCATAATTGTTTCTATTATTTTTTATTTACCACCTGTAATTGTACATTATGGATTGCAATAAACGATTTGATTTGATTTGATTTGAAGGAACATGGATGGGTTTTAGTCAGTAGGTAAAAGTGTGACAACCACGTCCTTTAAAAAAAAATTTGGTAATGGGGAGAATGTATGTTTAGAGATGAGATTCAAGATTTAGCATCAAGATAGTAGCGTCTGTCTATTGGTTTGGAATTTGGATACAAAAAACAATTTTGATAACGTCGAATTTTATTCTACGTACACACACGTAAGTACGTACGTACGTTTAAACCTAGAATAAAATTCATGTAGGCAGGTAAACTTTAAAACTCTTTAGTGGCGCTATGGCGGCGGAACGAAGCCCATTATTAAATTACTCATGTTATTCTTACAAATGAACCACGCAAAGGGGTGATTAGCTACATGTTTATCGAAAATTGAAACCGTAAAACTGTACCAGCACAGTGTTGTATAATCATAGATTGTTGTTAGAATTATTATGGTTGGAAGTATTTATTTACATGCACACATTAGGTACAGAAAATTAATAGAACAAACTTTGAAATGAAAAATTTATTAAAGTATTCTTTTTTATTTTTATCGCCTACTTAGTAGGTAGATAGGTAGTAGGTAAACACCAGGGTGAAATACAGTTTTCAGTTACAATTTTTTTTTTGTTTTAATAACCTACGAAAGTTTTCAACGCAGGAGGGTTCAGAATCATGTGTGTTAATTGGAATTCATGAATTCCAATTTACAGTTACTGTTTGCGCGTCAATGTCCCACCCATAGACTTATAAAAAAAGATGGAATCCGCGCCACGTATATCGAAAGTGAAGCACCGTATCGATCTATGTGTGCGTGATTGACGATTGACGCTGTCGTGTCACGTAATGGCGGCCGGTCGGCATACTATGATGTAGATGTGAGCGTGAGGCGCGTTTGTACAAACAGGTCCAGCATACTTACTGTGCTTCACTTTCGATATGCGTGGCGCGGAGTCCATCTTTTTTTATAAGTCTATGGTCCCACCCACCTTTTTTATAAAGACTTACAAACGTAAACGTCATAAATACCTACATGGTTAAACAAACGCAACGTTTATAAATACGGTGGTTACATTGCATTCACTTACTAAAAGCTTTACGTAGCAAAAAAATATCGTGAATGCGCTCCACAAAACTCTTGGCTCTTTCTTGCTATGAGCAAAGAACCCAAAAGGTACTCAGATATATCCAGCGCAGAAACCAATCGCTTGGCTGTTGCACAAATCGGATAGTCTGCCAACTGGGAATAGTAAATAAAAATGGATTCCTTTTTCTACATGACATTGCCACAGAAAAAATAACTTCGTAGAGAAAAATAATAATAGTTGTTATAGAAATAAAACTGCAGGAGTTTAATTTTGTTCCAACACATTCAAAGTTACCCAGTTACTGAAGGCTTGAGGCAATAAGGCACGAACGCGCGACGTAAACGTAAATTCGAATGAGTCGTCTGAAACTACTACGTCATTGTTAACGACACAAATGATTTTATCGTTGGCTATCATTTTAACTTTTAACAAAAGGGTATCCATTTAGACAACTTGACTATTAAAGTCATCGTGGAACGTAGTACCAACTGTCACATATTTTAACAATCGCCTAAAACAGGAAATGTGTTTCGTTTTGTTTAGACTTTGAAATGAAATTGTTTTGTAAATATGATATCGGAATCACTTGTACGTAGCTAAATAGGGTCGCCATTTCCAATCTGACTACCTCTGAGAAGAAATGGCGACTGGCGAGACTAACTCAGTGGTCAAAGTTTCTTTTAAAGTCCAGACTTAATCTTGGTCATGTGACTTTAGATATAGGCTATAAAGCTATAATATATAGCAAGCTAAAAAGCTAAAATAAATTGTAAATAAGGCTGTTGTAGGTACCTATGTAGCTGTATCTGCATATTCTGCATCGCCACATGCGAACAACGCGCGCAGATAACGCACCCACGCGCGCGATTTTTTTTACATGCAAATTCAATAAGAACGCACTCACGCGCGTGGAATTTGGCTCCGTTTCCCGCATGCCGCTGCGTGAAACGCAGCAGTGTGCCAATCGCCTTACTTCAACACGCAACACGGACAAAATGGAAGTCTTTGAAATGAAAGGAAAGCGTCTCTTTGTAGACTTAAAGGGGTTAGCTTCCTGTGGATGTTTTATTGTGAAACTCAATTTAAAATTTTTTTTTGGACAATAGAGAATTGGGGCTGCAATTATATTTCAATAAGGTTTTGTTTTTGTGGTTCTAACAATTGGTTGAAATACGTATGGTGGGCATTTTTTACTCCGCCGTAGTTACAGCTATTTTTAATCGGGTCTGTGTTTCATACGTATAACATGTTTTTTTTTTTGTTAAGAAGTTGTCAAGAGAGGAATATTACTCATAAACAATGGTTTTGCCCCTTTAACATTCATGGACGTTATTACCCGCTTAGGTATCATCAGGAAGTTTGTTGGCTTTATTGTTACGAACGTTTCATTAATTTGACTTCAATTTTCCAACTTCCATTATAAAAGTTTCCCGAACCAACACTGCTACATTGCACAATATATTCTTATGACTGCGACAAAAGTTCTGTTTTATGGCGACAAAGAGGCTTTTAATTATACATATTCCAGTACATTGAGCGAGTTTCAAATGTGCTACAATACAGTTTTAACTATTTAACTTGTGGCTTCGAGCCAACTCTTTTTGTTAAACATTGTGTCTCTGACAAAGGCAGGTTTTAAATTACTTTCCTCCCTGCGAGATTATTCATGTTTCACAACCAGTCTTTTGTCTGTTAGTTACTGATAAAAAATATCTCTGGCAAAGATTGGGACCACCTTGGGATGTGTCATAATTTTAGTTCGATTTGAAAAACCAAAACGGTTTTTTTAATGTTTTTTTTTTATATTGAATCATTGAAAGTGTGTACCATTTTGTTATCTATGCACTTTCGCCATTTTATAGGTAGTTAATTGATTCCTTTACCGAAAGAATTGTGGGAACTAGAGTCAATAAATTCTTCGAAGGCGGTTTTGTCTGCCTCAACGAAATTGATTTTTTTCCCTTTCAAGAAATTGTCCAAATTCCGAAAAAAGTGGTAATCTGTTGAAGCAGGGGCCGGGGGGTACGGTGGGAGTCGGAGACATTTCAATCGCAGCTCCTCTTATTTAGCGACCGTCTTTTGTGCAGTGTGTGGTCTAGCGTTGTCCTGAAGAAACAGTCAGCGAGAGGAATTGACCAGCCTCGGTTCTTTATTTATTTATTTATTAAAACTTTATGCACAAGTAAAAAAACTGTACAAAGGCGGATTTAATGCCTTGGGCAATTCTACCAGTCTACCTTAGGGTGATGCAGAGACAATACACAGTGGGTGCCGGTGGTGGTGGTCTTTAATGGCTAGCTTTTCCATCATGGCTTGGAATTGTTGACAATACAGATCTGCCATAATCGTCTGGCCAGTTATTAGGAAGCTGCAGTGGATGACACCAGCGCTGGTCTAACAGACAGTCACCAGTACCTTTTTCTATGCCATTGTGATGAGCGTTTTCAATGATCATATAGTATGCATTATTTTTTATCACAAGTAACGATACGATTCAAAATCCCCTTGTTATTGTGGCGGTTGAGTAATGTAACGCAGCACTCAACGCGTGTTTGTTGGTGTCAATCATTCAACTCAGCCTATTGCCGTCCACTGCTGGACATAGACCTGTCCCAGGCTGCGCTGCGCCACAATACCCTGTTCTCCGCCTTCCACATCCAGTCCCTCCCAGCCACCTTCTTTGGGTCGTCCGTCGTTTTTTAGTGCTGTACTTTAGTCAATTCTATGGTACAAATTTTTCAAACTTTTTTACTTTTCAATTTGTTTCAAGTGAATTAAAATTATTTTATCACTCACACTGAAGCTTGCCGCAGAGTTACTCTGACGTAGTTTTGCGTTGCATTCGTTTCCACGATCACTTTTATCTCCGGCCGTCCACGGGGTTTGTTCTGCAGGTCAAAATTTCCAGAACAAAAACGTTAGAATCAAAAACGTACCGTGTTTTCTTTTACAGTAGCTTCCCCATGCATACCATTGATCGTTCGAGCTTTCTGCAGCGCTGATGCCACGGTGGAACTCGTATTCGTAAATAATGCAATATTGTAAGTTTTCCATATTTAGAACGGAACGATGTAAAAGAAAAATCAAAACCTGCAAAAACAAATGAATCACTAAATTACAAACACAATATTAAATACACACACAAGCCTACATTTGAAATAAATTTGAATTTGGAATTCCTAAACGAATGCCAGATATTTGAGATCGCCAGTTCGATAAAAAAACCTATTTCATAAGGACCATTTCCACGGTGACTATTTCTGTTTTTGCCAGCTATGGGTTACGAACGTGTGCTGTAATGCTGTTAACGTAGTAGCATATCTTGAACGTGGCCGTCTGCGGCACAATACGCACACGGTGGGTGTCTTACATATTGTGTTATAACCGAAAGGACGAGGATAACTTCAAAACTAAGTCAGACGAACTAAATGAAACTAATTGTATGACCATTCTGCCTACCAAATAAGGATTCTGAGATATCCACGTTTTCAGTAGGTATTGATATGTTCACATAATAAACCTTTGCAAAACACGCTATAAGCGACCTCTAATCTGAGTCATCCCTAATCACGCCTGTATTTCAACCGAAACATGTTGTTTTTAAAAACGTAACTAGACCCAACACTGGCATCCTCCATTAAAATGATAAAAGCTAAAGCGTCTTCAATCTCCTGACAGCTAATTAAGCCATTATCTTTTTTCAGCTTACTCAGCTTCCTGACAAACAACTTTGGATTTTAACACGACAGCACAAATACAAAAGGACATCAGCAAAAATGTAGGACGGGTAAAATTTCCACTTAATTTAATTAGGAACAACGTGATTCTGTGAAAATCACATTTTCATTCGTACGCTTGTTTCGGCTGACACTAAATGAATTTGACTAAGCAAAATGATGAATGAGCCATATTTCACAGAGATACAAGGCTTAATATATCGCACGGAAGTAGATAAACACTTCAACCTGATGGCCCAGAGGGTTTTTGAGCAAGTGGTGTACTCCGACGATGTTTTAATTTTGCTACTTAACTTTGAATCATTACTTTCAAGCGTTTGACTGAATAAAGAAAAATCTCCACAAAAGAGTCAGTTTCAAATTCAAAGTGATTTAGAGATAAATGCACCATTTTTGGGTACTTAAGTGATCAATGAAATTTTGTCATATTAAATATTTTCAAAAGTGTTCTTCAGCTATCCGTCAGATATTTATATATTCACTATCAAGAGATGTAACACTATTCTACAGAATTACTTTTTTTCACCCTGAATATTCTTTTCCACATCTGAGTTTTCAGAAAATCGTTACAGTTAGGGAAAGCCCATTGATATCTTTAACAGATTTGCCTATTATGTGATTAGGGGTTAGGCCGCCCACGATCATACTAAAATCAACAGCTCTGAAGACCACTTTATTTTTGATACATTTTTTAAATCTGAAAGTGGAGTCCTGACCACGTTGCTCCTAGCTGAAACTTTTTAAATATATTTTCGGTGTTTTTCATCATGCACCATCAGCACTAACTCAGTTACAAACTTTTCGCCCCGCACATGCTTGCTCAAAAACCATTTGAAAAACCTATTTTGTTATTTATGAGTTTTCCTAGAGCAACATAAAAAAGCAAGAGATTTCATATTACTATGTACATAATGTACGGTTTTCTAAAATAATGGTGGTCGCCACATAGCGTCCCCAATTTACCGGCGAATGACGTCACTGAAACGTTATTTATGAAAGTAAGTTGGTGTGTTTTTGTAAAGGCAAACCCTAGTGCCATCATTACCATGACAGCTGTCACAGCGGCCGTTGTGTGGCAACCATCGTTCTTCTAGGAAAAAGTAGCTGAACGCACCAAACAAACGTTTACATATCTCTCTATTTATTAGCGCGCCGTAAGGTTCATTTTCCTATTCGTTTTCCAAATCTTTATTTTCTTTACAAAACTTATTTTCTTCGGCATACAACCTAATTAAGTAGGGTCTCCGTATCTTATAACTTAACAGAGAATACATCAGCCAACAACTAACTTAATTAGCGGACTAACTTCAGACTACTGTTTACAAAAACTTGGTGTACAAACATTGTAGAAGTTTCGATACCAGTTTAAGTTGCTACATGAAGCTTTCAGCCAATTGAAGTGGAAACGTGAGAAACACTGGCACTTGTGAAACTTTTTTTTAAGGCGTAAGAAGTATTTGAAAATTGATATACGAGATAATTAATCCAGGATCTAATATTACCTAGAATATATTCTAGGCACAGAGATATTCTGAATAAATAAAAAAACCGGCCAAGTGCGAGTTGGACTGCACACGAAGAGTTCCGTACTACCATACAATATTTAACACTACATTAAAGTAACGACAAAATAATCACGTTTGTTGTATAGGAGCCCCCCTTAAATATTTATTTTATTCTATTTTTAGTATAGCGGCAACAGAAATACACATTCTGTGAAAATTTCAACTGTCTAGCTATCACGGTTCATGAGATACAGCCTGGTGACAGACGGACGGACGGACGGTGGAGTCTTAGTAATAGTGTCCCGTTTTTACCCTTTAGGTACGAAACACTAAAAACTGAGTCATTGCAAGTTTTTTTTTGTAAAATGAAATAAAATTAAATTGGTTAAAATATGTACTCAGGACAAAATGCTGCTGCCAGATTAAAATAATTCTTTCCTGAGGTTTTCATGCTAATTTTAACCTGAAAGAAAAATACAGTGCTCTAGCAGCTGCGGGGTAATTGTGTAACACACTAACAGTAAGAATGGCTTTAATTTTGACAGCTCAACAACATTCATTGCTTTATGGGTGTTATCTACCTGAAATAAATGAATTTATTATTATTATTATTTATTTACGTTGTTGAACAGACATATGAAGCAATATCCTTCAAAATGATTAAGATTTTGATTGACAATGATTGCGAGTAGCGCTTGATAATTGTTTTTTTTTATCTAGTGGAAAAATGAACCTTAAAACTATTAAGTTAATACTTAAGATATGTGACTCCATTTCGCGGTAAAGGCTGACTGCCGGCTGGCTGTTTATGTAGATAATTTTATTGTGTTTTGTTTTGGTTTGTCACATAATGATTGATTATGATCATCCTTCAAGAAGATTATTTTTTTAACCATAATATGCAAGAATCTAACGTAAAAGGTAATAAATTGAATGCCTGACGCGTTCTATCTCCACATTATTCTATCTTTTTACATGCCCATTCAAAATTAATTACAACTTTTTCCAGCTCAATAGCAAAAAAATGCACTGGAGAGAATATGCACGGAATCCTAATTAAAATGGGGTAACAAGAGTTGTTTCCACATGCTACCTCAAAGCTTTGTTCTTTTTCTTTGTATTTCTTTGTGACTTTCAAATTAAAATGCAGGTGGACTTACTTATTTCAGTAACTTACATTTACTATGTAGTTTCTGAGTAAAATATTATTTGGTGTAACGTGGTCTGTGCACTGGATTGCATATTATAAATTATCTACCTCCATAATTACATCATACATTTTTATACAACGCAATCTCTCTGTCTGTTTTTGAGGTATATACCTATAGTTCTCCAGACCGAATTTTGGCTGCCAACCTCAGCGGAGACTGGCCATTTACGCGGGTGATATTATAGTGTACAAGTGTGTGCGCAGACACAGGTGCACGCAATCTTCCCTCACTCTCATAGTCCGATGGGACGACAATCCTACACGACCGGAGAGAAATCAGGCGCAGGACCAAGGGCTTAACGTGCTTTCGTACGAGGGTATAGCAAAGCCAACTTGCAAGCTCCGGGATGTTACTGAAAAATTCGTAATGGTAAAACTCAATGACACTTTGCCCTACCTGGGAATCGAACCCCAAGCTCAGCAGACCACGAGACCAACGGGGCAGTCAAGTATAAAGCTCTCGACAACTACACATCCGATTTATGTTTTACTGTCTTGATTTGCTTTACGAATTTGTCTTGTAACATTCGTAATTTACTAAAGAAACATTCGTTCGCGAGCACAGCTATTAGAATAGTTTTATTTCGTGTTTGGATTCACATAATCACCAAACAGTTCGTTTCATGATCGTTACGCAACAAAAGTTCGCAAAACGAATATTTGCAAAACAAAGAATCCCCACGAATTTGTTTTGCTAATATTGGTGAGTACGTTCCTATCAGATGACTGGAGTATTCACTTGTATCATCGAACCGTGTTAGGTGTCACCCTTTCAGGAATAGAACAATAAGCACAACCCTCGACGCTTTGTTTTAAACAAACGACCGAACTTGTGTACCATTTCATTGAGCAAAGACACGAGTGCGGGCGACCGACCGAATTGAAGATCCGATAAATCTGTCGCAGCCAACTGGTTAAATTAGCCGTTCAGTTAACTGCCTAGCCTCTAGAAGTAGTGCTCGCCTCGCTTCGCTCTCTCGGCTCGTACGCGGTTGATCACAGTTCAAACCGAACCTAACCCATTTGGTCGGGGTGCTCTGGCTTAGTTACTGCGACCAATTCGGGTCGCGCTTGATTGGTTACACCCTACCAACCTAAACTGTAATTGAACATCATTCAGGCCGTTAGTTGAATGGCCGCCGTTTAGTTAAAAGGCTAGGCGGTTCACTGAACGGCTAATTTAACCAGTTGGCTTGCGACATATCAACGAAGAGTAACGTATAATAGAAAGGACTATAGGTAAATAATTAATCTTTATGAGCATTACTTCGATCACGGTGGCGAGCATTCTAAGGAACGTTACTTTAATTACGCATTTTTAAATTGAGTCTTGGCTTGTATTGTACCTTTCGTAAGAACGTTACATTACATAGACATGCTCTAGTGCCATCGTCATCTACCTAGCCTTTTCCCAACTGTGTTGGGGTCGGCTTCCAGTTTAATCGGATGCAGCTGAATACCAGTATTTTACATGGAGCGCTTGCTTATCTGACCTCCACAACCCAATCACTGGGTACCCCTTGGTAAGACTGGTTGTCAGACTTTCGGGCTGACTTTCTGACGATCTGTAATGATTATAAAAGATCCACGAATGAAGGACCAACGGCTTAACGTGCTTTGGCTAGCGTGCGTAAAGATGGTCACACATCCACAGACCAGCCGTGGCAAGCGTAGCTTAACCTGATCGATCGACCCGTGGGGCTGTTATTACTAAGCCACAAGCCCCTCAGATTTGCTCTAGTGATAGTGTATACTCACCTCTGGACAAATATCAAAAGCATTCCCCACTTTTGTTCAACCAAAACAATAGAGATATTGCAAGTTCTATATGACACAGCAATACACTACCATGTCATATTGCGATATAGGAAAGGAAATATATCTCTCGAACGCTATTACTAGGAAACACAATAACATACTGGTAACAAGGAAGGTATGTATATAGGTACATGAGAGATTGATTTTGTATATTATATTAGGTCCTTACATTTGAAATTAGCGTTTTGTCGTACTGACCACTTTGATCTGAAATAATATCCTCTTTGGTTAAGAATTCCAAATTCAAATTTATAAATTCATTTAGCTGGTACATTTGAGTTTTGAAAACAGTCATTCGTTTGTTTTTTCCTCATATTTTTTTTCTTTGGCGTCGCTTAATACCGCACAATGGAAAACATGAAATATCGGTATATATTAACGAGTACGAGTTCTACCGTGGCACCAGTGCTGCAGAAACAGCTCGAAGGATTAATGATGTGTACGGCGCTGGTGTCGCAAAAGAAAGCATGGTACGTTTTTGGTTTCAACGTTTTCGTTCTGGAAATTTCGACCTTCAGAATTGGTTCTGAAGGTCGAAATTTCCAGAACGAAAACGGGGTTGGCCCCGTGGACTGCCGGAGACCAAAGTGGAAAATGAAGAATTAAAGGCTATTGTGGAAGCGGATCCATTACAAAGCACTTCAGAGATAGCTGCAGGCTTCAGGGTAAGTCATAAAACTGTATTAATCCACTTGAAGCAAATCGGGAAAGCAAAAAAACTTGAACGATGGGTACCTCATGAATTGAATGAATCGAACTTGCAAACACGCGTCGATTGCTGTGTTACTTTGCTCAACCGACACAATAATGAAGGGATTTTAAATCGAATCATTACTGGTGATGAAAAGTGGATACTGTACGATAATCGGAAACGCTCTTCGCAATGGCTGAACCCTGGAGAACCAGCCAAATCCTGCCCTAAACGAAAATTGACTACTCAGAAAAAGTTACTTGTGAGTGTTTGGTGGACTAGAGCCGGTTTCGTTCACTACAGCTTTCTAAAATCTGGCGAAATGATTACGGTAGATATCTATTGTCAGCAACTGCAAACCATGAAGGAAGAACTAGCTGCTAAACAACCGAGATTGGTCAATCGCTCTAGGCCACTGCTGCTTCACGACAACGCAAGACCACACAATGCACAACAAACAACCACTAAGTTAGATGAGCTACAATTGGAATGCCTGCAACATCCACCGTACTCCCCGGACCTTGCTCCAACAGATTACCATTTTTTCCGGAATTTGGACAACTTCTTACAAGGAAAAAATTGAACTCCGATGCGGCAGTCCACACCGCTTTCAAAGAGTTTATTGATTCTCGCCCCCATGGTTTTTTTAGTAAAGGGATCAATGAACTACCTATGAGATGGCAAAAGTGCATAGATAACAACGGTGCATACTTTGTATAATTAAATATATTTTACAAAAAAAAAAATGACTTTATATTCCTCCCGTACAAAACGCTAATTTCATATGTAAGGACCTAATATTTATGTATTTATTTTCCATATAGATTTTTTTCAAAATCTTCATGATCTGTAGAAAATCACGATAATCCATTAGATCCTTTTCGGAGTATTACTACACTTTCTTATTCAATACTTACATCTCACCAAGATTTGAAGTTTTCTTGACGATTTTAATATGCTTTTAGAGATTTCAACCAGATTGTCGCCGAAGAAGCAAAACTAACAATAAACATCGTCTGTACTCAACATCTGAGATTGTATTTATTTTTATTAAAATCCTAGTATTGTCGGTCGCAGGAGGCCGGTAGATAAATTTATTTTTATCTACCAGACAAAGTAAATGCACCTGTGCAATACTAAAGGCAATATAAACCAAGCTTTGACAGAGGAACTATGGAAAGAGCAATTTTTTATTAAAAAACGGTAAATAATACACTGACGTAGTTGTTGAGCGATTGGTACTTTCCAATTCAACCAGGTAAAGAAAGAACATTACAATATCCTTCTTACACATAGAAACGATTGTGTGACAAATGAACTTTTTTTTTAAACTATTGAATTTTTTCAATAGTTATAGCTTCTCTCTAACTATCATTATAACCGTGGGTGGGTGCGCAATGTGGAACACTATGAGTGCTATTCACATTGGTGTTCAAAATGGAATACCTTGTTTCGGATCTAAGGTTTTGTAAAAGTGTCTCTAAACACAACAAGACAAACGTTTTGGCATTTTTTTTATTAAGAAAAGTAAAATAACAATAGCTACAAACAGAAAATTGCGTAGTTAGATCAACAGATAAGTACTTATTTAGGTACAACATAAATACAGAATTATACTCACATTTATGTTCCCACTGTTGGGACTCGGACCTCCTCTTGATGAGAGGGAACGATCTGTAATGTATGATCTGTATGTCTATTATGTAGTCGTAAGATAGGATCTATACTTCTCTCTGGGTCTTACTGCCCCCCTGGAAGTCACAAACGCCCACGAGAACCTATGCTCTAAACAGATCATAAAAAATCCACTCAGGTTTTCTTATTCAATATTAAACCTCACAAGTAATTACAGGTAACCTAATAAACACACTGTAGTTAAGATATTTAACAGATTCTAACCGTATTAAATAATAATGCGAGTTAATTAACCACGTGTAACCGCATAGGCTCATCTTGATTCAATCACAATATAATTAGAACGGAATTTCATTACTGGCGGGCTGCCAAAAGAGTCTAATGCTATATCAGAAGTGGTAAGTAATGACACGTAGCCTATATCATAAATCTTCAAAAAAGGCTAAGAAAAACTAAACTGTTACGTTTCATAAAAAAATATTAAAGTTAGTGAGCTTGAAGCAAGCATCTTAAGAGTGTTTACGCCGTACGCATTTCATACAAACTGTCAAGCCCTTGTTTTTCGATATGAATGAACCGATTTTAATGAAACTGCATACCCATAAACAGGATACAAAGGTCTAAAAACGTACTTAAGAACATTTTCGAAAAATAGTGTTACAGCCAAACTATACTGATTTTAAAGTTTCCATAGAAACAGAGATTTCCAGTTATCCTTTTTTAAATAAGACATTTCGAAAATGTTCTTTTAGTCCTTTGTATCCTGCTTATGCGTATGAATTTTGATTAAAATCGGTTCATTCATTTCGAAAAACAAGGGCTTGAAAGTTTGTATGAAATGCCTATAAAACGTCGTAAATGCTCTTAAAAGTGTTAAGAGATCGCAGTAAGTTCATCCTAAGAATTCGTTATCCATTCAAACTCACTGTTCACTTGCAGAAAAACTCGCTTCAAATTTTCTCAACAGACCGAACCGTAACCCAATTTTCTCCCTCAATCAATCTTTAAAGTGGGTGCCAAAGCCAACAATACAGCATTTCATCTAGGGAAGTGACTGAAATATATGGCGATTATACAACGCATTTCCTATTGCTTTCCAAACTTTTAGAAAGACCTTTTTGCATAATAGATTTTATTAGAATTTTCCGGTTTGCAAGGTTTGCTTTGAACATTTAAGCATTTTTTTTCCACTCATTATCAAAAGGGCACAATGGTATCGAATAATCGCATCGCGCTTGAGACACACAATGAACGGACCTGCCAACCCGAGGCCGTGTTTTTTTTTTAATAATTGTCACGCTGTGGACCATCTCTCCTACCTGGACGAATCTCCCGGTTTTACCCTACTTAAAACCAGTTCCTAAACCCCAATCGAGTCCTATGAGGCAGATCATTACTGGTAATTTATTTATTAAAACTATGCACAAATAAAACATGGCAGGTGCAACATACGGGATGAATATCTTGGAAATTACTATAAAATACAAGAACTAATACATACATACTGTATACCTACATGTAAACAAAGTGAACTGTCAAGAAAAAAACGATCGGTACAGAGGAGAAAACGAATCCAACAAATCAGCACTGGGATATTTCGGCCAACATCTGACGGATATGTTCACGTGTGCCTTCACTTTAAAGGATAACCGACTGGTTACAAACAAAATGTAAGCTTCCAAACGATGAAATTTACAGTAGGTAGGTACATAAAATAGGTGGACATTCTAAATCTTTAGTTTTAGCAAGAAAAACCAAAACCATGAACAGAACGGTACTATCTATTACAAAGGAGCAAGGCTTTTCGATCCTAAATAATTTATCTATTGGCGAGTTCTTAGAATTTTTGCCAAGTATGTCGGGGTCAGGTTGCAACATAACCTAAAAATTCAATTGAATATTATATGAGTAGGGTAATTTACAAGACGACTCTAATATTTTGACTTCAGAAGAGTCAGAGTAGCCCGTTCAATTCAAATTTTCTTACGTTTTTTGCAATTTACAGATCAGTATCTGGTTGTATGTTGAACAAATTTTTGATTCGCGACCGTAACAGGTATGCATTAACTAAATAATTCCTCATTTAAATCTGACATCACTCAATTTTTGAAATATTATTTTGTATATAATTGATATAATTTATTTTGAAATTTTAATTATGCAAGATTTTCAAACATATCTTTATCTTATTTTGAAATTTAAATTCGTAACATTGAGCTAAATGCACACCATATTTGTACGCCTCCTGGCATAACATAATGTTCTGTTTACCAAACTCAAGATCCGTATTTCTTTATCTGGATTTGATTTGATTGATGTGATTTGAAACCATCAATGTAACCTTCTAAGTTCTATTGAATGATTTTTTCATGAAATATCAATAAATAGGGTATTATGACCTCGGATTGATGATTTTAATCACAGAACAGGTATAAGAGATTTTAATGACAGCGCTTCAAATAAATTACGTATCGAAGTATAAAAGCAGCCAATAAAAAGAATGCAGTTTGACTCGAAGGTGCTAAGTAGGTACCTACTTATGAAGGCATTTCAAATACAAGCACGTTCAATTTAGTTGCAAATATTTAGTAATTACTAATTAGCATGCATTGCAATAACATTAGAATTTTGTTATTAAAGTTTTGTAATAAGAATTCCTATAAAGCAGTGTTTTTCGTAGCTGAAAATTACAGCAAAGTACCTTCTCAAAGCAAGGAATTTTAGGAACTAAGAACAGTTATTTTTTTTTATTACCAAAATCTGAACTAAAACTAAATGGGCCGGCTTTTAGATTTCGATCACGCCTGATGGAAAGTGATGGATTTGATTTTCTGGAAATCTAGTTCAACCGAAATTTTTAATTTCTCGTCAGAACGAAGTCACAAACAAAAGCTCATAAATCATTCAGTCGTTTACAATCTATGAAAAATTCCAAAAACACGGCGATGAAACTTCATTTTTTGGACTTTTGTCCAATATTGGGCGTGAACCTGCTCCATAAATAAATGAGCCACAATGGCCACAATAAAGTAGGCGTAGCTAAGCTCACACATCAAATACCTACCTTTGAAAACCAGCACTGGGGCTCTGTCTTGTATAGGGTCGCAGCATAATGCTGAGCGATAGCCGTTTTGCGTGAATGTGACGCATGTTCCCCCTACCTGTTTCATTTTATTTTTTATGTTTAAGTTCTTTTTTTGCGACATGTTCACCGCAAATAAACTTTATTTTCTTTCTTTGAGAAGAATGCTAGCTACCGACTTCGACCACATCCCTTAGGTAGGTATGGTCGATATCGGTAGCTAGCACATAATTAACATTAATTCGTTGTAAAAATATTGAACACATCCCTTTGTACATGGCACAATTTCATTACGGTACGGCGTATAAACCGCGCTATAGCAATAACTTATGAGCCTGTATAAGACACGGTAAACAACGGGACGAGACAACGGCTCAGGTGTGTTTTTATAAGAAATAAATCATCATTGCTTATTACGTGTATAGAAAACTCAAAATATAATAATAAAGGAAAAGAAGGTTTTGAATACATCCGATTATCTTATCCAATATTACAGGCCTTTCATGAATCACTATTAATGTAATAATTCTTGATTCATCTCCATTTTTAAACAAAATCAGCGTACGTTAGTCGTCAGGAAAATAACTGCTGTTGTGAAAACAGCTGGTGCCGTCGACAGACTGCAGACTGCCACACTCTGAAGTGAACCACGCCGTGCCAGACACGGCGCATATACGCCGTAATGCCACCGTGTCCGTCAACAAGCTTCCACAGTGATATCTATACAGCACTGACGACCGTTCCTACACACGGCGAATAAACTGTAGTATTACACGGCAAGAAAAACGTGTGTGTCGCTTGTAATATATGTCAATGGTGTATGTTTAAAGGGCCTCACGGATTCCAATCCAAGCATACTCGTAGCTAGCAAGTCGCTAAACCAAAGCAGACGAAATCCGACAATATAACTCCAAAACACATTTTGGGGTTTATCTATAAACGATGGTTATGATTGACGTTTAAATGTCAAAAAATTATGGTTACCTGGATACAGTCTCTAATCACTACTTAACTTTAAGCAACGTTCATGAATTAAGGCGCAGATATACGACTTCTAATGATTTTAAATTCAACATCACGTCTAATCGACCGGACTGATTTCTTTGAAAAAAATAAATGTTATACTAGACCATTTGCTTCGTAATTTGATATGTGAATATTTGCAATTTTTTTTTTTTAACATAGTGTAATTAATTTGTAAAGTAATGTCTACCGCGGACATATAAACGATAATCACGCAAACACTATCGGGTGTATTTTCATAAAACTTTCACCCTAAAAAAGACAATTTGATTCCCCGAATTTTAGTATACGGTTTTTATTTGTTTGGTGTTTGATAAATCAACAATAGATGATTGTTTCATAATTTGCAATAAATTACCAGCGTTGTGTCATCGCGCATCTCTTTCTTTTCTATGCAGTCCGATAGTGACCGCGCTTTAGGTCATGTAGTCGCCTTAACGGATTTTACTCCCCGTCTACCCCAACGGTCATCGGTTCTACGGGTAATATGGCACACTAGATACCACTTCAGGGTTCACTGCCGGATCACCTCGTTACCATATTTCATATTAGAGAATGCCATTTACAAGCTTCTTAAAATACAGACAAAAATAAACTTGAATCTTCTTAAACAAATAAAACAAATTATAATTTCTGAAAACAAAAACAAAACAAATTCTACTATAATATGACAAAACTTAGATCTAGAATAAAATAAAATGCAATTACATGTGCTTTAATTAGGAGTAATTGTATTGCGGTCTTTACCAAAGTATTCTTTATTTATAGTTTGTCGCTTATTTGTAGATGTTGTACTCGTAGGTATATCTATAAATATTCATCCTAATAAAATTGAAGTAATTTTAAAAACGTTCACAGTCTGATCTCAGTTTCAACTTTCAATCTGTCAAAAATACCTCTAATTTCACTACATTATTATCAATTTTTTGACATTGACTGTCGATGAGATGAGATTGCGAATAGATTTTGAACGTTTTTTCTTACGAGAATTGGCCTTCTGAACAAACCAGTTTGAAACGAATTAATTTGGCAGCAGCAAAAAGCTTTGCATCTTGGTCGTAAGGCTGCTTACCTCACTATATCCTATATCCCTTTTTCCTTTGAAGTAATTTTCATCCCGAAAAATTAAACACTTTAAACGCATCTTCTTGGTCATAACTAATTCATTTAGCTATCCCAGTCATAAATAACGTTAATAGAACAAAATACTTGAAAACAAAACACTCATCGCAGTCATAATGAAATTCCTCAGAGCCTGGCATATCTGGACCGCCTACGGCGTCCAAGTCTTTTGTTAGCTGTAGAATGTTTGTCCAAGCAATGTCGGGAGATCTCATAATACAAATACATCTGTCTCTTGTGGCTTGGCAATGAGATGGTTCGAGAAAAGAATTGCATGATATGTGTAAGAAACCGAGGGATGTTTTCGAATAAAATTTAATTTTATTAATAGAAAACAAACAAAGCTCAATTATCAAATTAAACATTCGACAACATCCACCGGTTTCTTACTAAACTAAAAGAGATAAATATGCAGGACCGTAGTCCTGCATAGTTATCTCTTTTGTTGACTGTACATAGTTATACCGGAATTTTTATTTTCTATGTGATTCAACTAGCATATACTTATCATGTCATTTTGACGTCTAAATGATTTTTGACTTTGTGCTGTTATGATAAGATTAGCCTGTCAGTTGGTTTGTAGCCATTGTAGGCGAGGCTTTTGCCAAAAGATCATCGTGCATTCGGCTGATGTGACTCGCCCAATCCCATTTGAGCTTGGCAGCGTTCTTGCCGTCCATTATACCCGGTCTTTAATCGCCAAAAAAAAAGGTTTCATGAAAGCCTTTTCCGAAATACGAATCTCATCTTATCAAGATTAGGGGGACGTTTTTGTCTTGTGAGCGCTTCAAAATAAATAAATGACTCAGTAAGATCCGCCAAATCTTTGAAATACACTTATACTTAATGTTTATCAATCAAGATTAAGTAATTGGCTTTTACGAGTACATTTCAAATATTTTAAACCTTATCCGTCTTATTACAAAATGAGTTCTAACTTTGGTGAAAGCCCAAATCTTCGTTATTGTATTATGAACTTTATTCAGAGCACGGTAAAGTTCTTAATGCAACACACAATAGACAACTTAGTATCGTGTTTGACGTTCGTTTTTGTAATTAGAACTTTAACTTAGTTCAAAATAAAAAAAAATAATCGTTGGATTAAACCTGAAAGCTCAATTCCCTTAATTAAAAACGTCCAAAATCTAGTCGCAATCTCATCTCAGTGACAATCAATGTCAATGACTTGTAAAAATTTAGGAATTTTTGAGGTATTTTTGACAGATTGAGACTGAGATCAGACTGAGCGTTTTTAACATTACGAGAATTGCCCCTCTGGTTCTAATAAGTAATGCGGGATGGTATCCTATATTTTGCGTAAGGAAAATACGGCATTGACGTGGTTCTAAAAATAATCCTTGTTTTTTAATAAGGCCGGGTGAGTACTTGACATACAGGGCGAACAATTTATTCTTAGAAAAGTTTCCTAAAGAGTCGTGAACCCGATGTTAGAGAGAAGAAATATTTCCTTTCGTTTTCAGTGCCGGGTTTAGGAATCGATACCGAACATATTAGCGAAAATAAACCCCTTTTATTGCTAAACCGAGTAACGCTGCTATCTTGCAAAGAAATGTTCCATAGCCAGTCAAAGCAAATGGTTGTTCTTTTTGAACCAAAAGCATTTCCTCGTTCTTGATTCCAGGAATAACCGGGGTCCAAAGTCGTTTCAGTGACCCAAATCACTGGAAATCTTATGACACTACAACATAAGGGTATTTTAGCGATCACTTCGGTCACGCACAGGAAGCTACATTGCGTCACTTCCGGGTTAACTACAGATTTATCATCACGCCACCATGAAAGGGAAGTGGCCAATAAAGTGGCCTTTTTATATGTGCGCTCGTAAAAGTGTGAGCCATGAAAAATGTAAGAGATTTATTTCTTAAATTTTATGTTCTATGAAAATGGATTGAAACTTCGATTTTGATAAAATATAGAGAAGGAATAAACTGCAGGAAAAGGATTTTTTAAAGGTCGCGTAGCTGAATTTTTCAAACTTTTTTACCCTTTGGAATGGCTGCTTTCCGATAAGTATACATCACAGACCTGCATTATTGTAAAAAAAATGTATAAAAAATAATAATGAAAAATAATAATAATAATGTAATATATTATGATAAATAAATTGTGTAAAATCGTAAGGTGGGACGCCCTCAGGCTAGGTGGAGCGACGATCTTCGCAGGATGGCTGGTAGCAGCTGGATGAGAGTTGCCGAAAATCTAGTTGAATGGCGTGCAATAGGACAGGCCTATGTCCAGCAGTGGACTGCTATAGGCTGCTGATAATGATGATGATGAAATAAATTACTCTCTTTTTTCTCTAAATCCATCCTTGTTGTCTTGAAAAGGTCGATTTTAGCGATAAGACCACCCATTGTGTCACCCCTTGTAAGATTGCTACATTGGTGTACATAATAAAGAGCAGTATATTCTTTCCCATCTTCATCACATCAAAATCATGAACTCAGCCTATAACTACACTATCTCCCCGTTGCAGAATGCATGAGCATTTCTCCACGTTAAAATAAAAATAAAAAGCCTACCGCTAGGGTGTCTGCCACTGGACATACATTCCACCTGATTTTACTGCCTCTAAGCTAAAGCTTTCCTCATCTTCACCTGATTCTATCACCAATTCTGTGAATTACCTTGTCATCAACTAACCCTATTACCAACTAGGTAAGTTGCAGCTGACTTCCTGGAACTTCATATATAAATCCTTCACCCCACGTTAAAGAGCGTTTACGACGTACGGCATTTCATACTAACTTCCAAGCCCTTGTTTTTCGAAATTAATGTACCGATTTTAATGAAACTTCGTACGCATAAGCAGGATACAAAGGTCTAAAAACATTAAAGTTAGTTATGAACGTTTTCGAAAAATAGTGTTACAGCCAAATTAGACCGATTTTTTCGAATTTTCCATAGAAACAGAGATATCCAGTTATCTTTTTTTAAATACGACATTTCGAAAGCATTGAAAAAAAAAGAAGATGAAAATGATGATGAGAAGATTGTTAAAAAATTAGTAAATTCGTTATGGCACATACGTCGTTTTATTCCGAGCGCACGCACATAATACGAGTAGCCATCACTCTTCTTTTGCGTTTCAAAAGTAATTGCATCACTTTCGCTCGCTTAGTAGGTTTTCGAGGATTTTAGATTTTCAAGGTCAAAATGTATAGAAGAGCAAATTTTTTGTCCGCGTAGGTGCACTCAACGCAGGGTTTAGAATAATCTATGATAACACATTGCGTGTAGATGACCCAGCCACCCTCTAAAAGCAACGAAAGAAAAATAAATGAGTTATTTCGATTCTAACATTAAAATTGCAATAAAATAAGTCGATCAGACAACCTGAGTGCTCTGAAGACTTTGTTATTTTTGTGAAAAGAGTATTCATACCTCAATTTTGTCATTTTGACAATATAATTAATTTTACAAATCTTTTCTTTTGCATATTTTTGGGGCCTCTTTTTAGCCTTTTTTAAGTATAAAACGTGCTTCACACTGCTAAATAAATATCTGATCTAATCCTTCAAAGAATACCTTTAGGATTAGGTACTTGGTGCTGTAAGTAAATTCAATTAAATTGCAATCAGACTGAGATTTGTATATAAGTATGTCTTATGCCAAGGGATTAACTAGGTTAGAGTAGTACTTAATATTTGGGTAAGCTGTAAAGGTCAGTGGTGAGGCGTGCAAATAGCCTGCACCTTTGTGAAGGTTGTTATAAATATTTGAATTAAGAACTTATGTTAAAAGTGTAAAAATAACCTCAAAAATAAAACCAATTTCCCTATTGATGAATCCTCGAGTAACCAATACCAAAGAATTATTAACAGCAAAACATGCCCACGTACCTTGGCAATCCAGAGATCCCATTCAGACCCAGGGAGTTGGCTCGTAGGTTTTGGCTGCCGGCCGGCGAGCAAAATCTTCTTAAATCCACCGGTGGAATGGTTAAAACTCCAAAAATCAACACTGCACTATAAGTTCTCAATGAAGCACAGATGCAGGTCCATTTATTTTAAGAGTATCACCAAGATTTCACCAAAAAGGAATTTTTAAAATACGGAGTGCTGAGCGCCTGCACTGTCTCCGAGCGGCCGCGGGAAAAGAAGTGCCGCTAATGCCATCTATCGGCCATAGCGAGAAAACTCAAGAAAGTTTCGATATGGGCGCTCGCGCTGCGGCGACTAATATTGGTGCGAGGATTCAACAATTGAAAAGTTAAAAAATTTAATTTGACATACTTACATATTATATTAAAGGAAAAAGTCCTAAAATTTTATTATTTAATTTTTTATATAGAGAAAGGCATTAACGCTTCACCAGTCAGGTTACGAGTATGTAACTAGTTTAATACTTTTGATTGTCATTTACTGTGACACCTATGACATATAACGTAGATATGCCTGGGCCACATCAACGGGAAACGCTGTTGATTATCGCGATTTTGTACGGTTAATGCCCAACATCGCGATAATCAACGGCGTTTCCCGTTGGTGTGGCCCCGGCAATAGAGCTTCTTGCTTCGTGGGAACTTGGGTCAAAGAAAATTTATAGTTGAAGTATGTGCGACAACGACGCGACGACGTATTCCTCTATTCCTGCAACAAATTCGGTCTGTGAAGTGATTCACTATGTGTTGTTTATGTAGTCTTTTATATATAAGTATACTAATAAATATAATTTAAGTATCTGTTTGTAATTTCAAAATAACAACTTATTACTAATTGCTTATGAAAGTATATACGTACGATACTTTTTAAATGTTGGACTGTTTGTCTGTCTGTTTGTTCCGCCTAATCTCCGAATCGGCTGGACCGACTTTGACGAGACTGTCACTGGCAGATTGCTGATGTTATAAGGAGTAACTTAGTTACTTTTATTTTAGGAAAAGAATTAGGGTACAGCACAAAAAAAAATGGCGCAACATACTTTTTTTTTCTGTTAACCTATGTTGTCCATAGGCTACATTTCGACCTGAACCAACCTGGCGGCAAGGTCGTTAAAAGATGCCCATCCATAGATAATAATTACCCATCTCTCCAATAGTCCAAGGCTTGCTCTAGGATGCATATCCGGTAGGCTCTTAAATCCTTACCTATCCTACGGGCACGTCTTCCCTACCATTACCGCGCCCCCCGGTCTATTCCTTGATATGCAATGGTTGCTGTAGCACCATGAACATGAGGCTACAGGAGCTAGTGCGAATCTTGGGGTTCATTCGATTAATCGAGTCTGGTTTAACCACGCTGGGATCTGTGCAATTCATTCATTCATTCATTCAACCTATGTTGTCCATAGGCTAAAAAAAAATATTTTACTTCCCAGTCACGGGATTAGATATAATTATTATCATAATTATGTCATCCTAAAACGTAAATATTTATTATTACTGAATTCACTTGCAATGTATTTATAATTATGTTGGTACCGTGTTCAGCAATAAAAGTTTGATTTGATTTAATTTCATTAAAGAGAGAATCAAGTATCTACCGCACCACAAAAATCGCTCCATCTGGCCTACCTTTTACTCAAATAATCTGAACAGGTGAACAACCTTCTAATCTAAATCATTTATTTAGATCATAAATCAAAAACCAACAGCAATATGATCAAGAAAAATATCATCCCCAAAAGGGGTCGAGACGGGGAACATTTATAACTTAGACAGTTCTAGTAAGTGACGATGCAACGATTGATAGTCCGAGTCGTTTCAGATCGAGAGTGCCCCCTCGATCTTATCTGTCAGCCGGGAAAAGAAACGCGGTGTCCTGGTTGGGTGATGCGAAGCCATGTACAGACGCCAGCACATCAAGCTACCCGAAACTGTCAAATTTTCCCAATCAACTTTGAACCTTAAATATTAGCGATAAAGTCGAAAATCTATTAAAGAAATTTGACAGATTGTAGTAGATTGATGTCCTGGCGTCTGTACGTGACCAGCGTACCTATTCTGTAAAAATCTCACCGCAAAAACTTAAGTGAGCTTGAAGTTAACTGTCATTCCAGTTGACAAGCTGTCAATAGTGACAATCTGTAGCGATTGACACTATTAAATTAAATTAATTTAAAATTATTAAGTTCTGCGATTTCATTACTCTCTTCGCAATATTTAAAATTAAATTATATTTATTTCTTAGACAACAATGATCCATTTATGTTAGTGACTTAGGTACAAAAAACTTAAAAGCTATGTAAGTGTGTTACAATTATACCTAAGTACTAAGCTACCAGAAAAAAATCACACTAATAATGTTATAAAGGCGAAAGTTTGTGAGTTTGTTTGTGAGTGTGTGTTCGTGTTTATATGGTTAACATAATATGTTAATCCAGGGTGTCAGCTAGCCTATATTTTAAGCTACTTTTTACCCCAATATTCAAACGGGATCGACACTTATGTGGGTGAAAGCGCGGGGCGCAGCTAGTGTTTACATAAATTCAACACGTAAACCTGCGAACCAGCGTATTGCTTCTAACAGCAAGAGACAGACTCCCATACATTGCAACTGCAAATTTAAGTTGGTCGACTTTTACTCGTAAACTTGTGAAGCCTACTTAGCTGTGATAGATTTCCTTTTAATTTCGTTAGATATACTACTGCCTTGATTTTTTTCACCTATCCAAAAGCAACCATTTAGCACCGGCAGGGAGGGGGGGACACGACTAACAAAAATTAGCACATTAAAGCTTAATATTTCACAAACGGATCCCTGAAATGAAAAATGTTTCCTATAAACCCGAAATATTTTTGGAAGACCTATTCAACTATATCCCACAAGGTGGGGTAGACGAGAGAAAAAAAACATCCCCATTTTAGTGTAGAGGAAGTACCCTAAATTTTTTTTGTCAAGATTTTCTTATACCACTTTGTCGCAGTGATTAATATGTATATCCATGCAAAATTATAGGTTTCTAGTACTAAGAGTCTCTGAGCTAAGCTGCAGACGGACAGACGGACATAGCGACACTATAAGGGTTCCTTGTTGACTACGGAAGCCTAAAAATGACAATAAAAGGAATTTCGTCAATAGCACCATAGTTATGCAATAACTTCGTTTACCGTGACTATAATAAATAATTATATATATACTATATATTTATTTGAGGGGCCCGTGGCTAAATAATAACAGCCGCAGAGGTCGATCGATCAGATTAAGCTACCCTTGCCGCGGTTGGTCTGTGGATGGGTGACCATCTTTACATATCGAGACCCCTCCGTGCCTCGGAAATCACGTTAAGCCGTTGGTCCCGGCTGCCATTCGTGGATCTTTGACAGTCGTTACGGGTAGTCAGAAGCCCGAAAGCCTGACAACCAGTCTTACCAAAGGGTATCGTATTACCCAGTAACTGGGTTGTGGAGGTCAGATAGGCAGTCGCTCCATGTAAAATACTGGTATTCAGCTGCATCTGGTTAGACTGGAAGCCGACCCCAACATAGTTGGGAAAAGGCTAGGCAGATGATGATACTATATATTTATTTCTAGCAAGTTACTAGGAATATTGATGCGGAGTCAATATATCTACAGTTCCGTAGTTTCGTAAGAGCAGCAACTTGTCAAAATTTATTTTTTAACGCATAGCATTAAACTTTGCTGGGAAAGAGGGAAAACTGTCAACGTCATTTCAGAAAATGATTTCCATCGGCACTTAAAGAGGGAGGAAGGGATTTTGGGAAATCTCAAGATTTCATCCTTGAAATACTCTTCCGGGTTCGTTTATGTTTTATTTATTGGTTTCAGGACTTTTGTACGCTGACATTTTCTTGAAACTAAGTGATTTCTTTATTTGTACATAATTGTTTCGTCCACATTTGCCCACAGATGAGTAATACACAGATCAGAACAAATTACACAACAGCTATCAATCACATTCACAATCCGAGCGTTTCGAAGGATATTCCTAATTTGCTTCATAGGTTTTAAAAATTCGCCTGCTCAACAACTTAAATAACGCAATGAACGTGGCTAAACTGTCAAAATTAAATCCATTGCGATCAATTCTCATTTTATGTGTATTACGCAACAACCCCACAGGAGAAGGCCTCAGCAGTGGGTGGAACAAGATTTATGATAATGATGAGTAATGATATCCATGTGTCATGCTCAGACCAAATAAAAAACCAAGACAGAGCGCTGAGGACGATACAGTGAAGCATGCCAAAACTACACCTCCGCTCTGTGCATACACGCTCACACGCACACATTTACAACCATTTACAATCAAACTACACCTCACTAAGTGTACACATGTTTACGAAACTGGCCTCCCTTTACTATTGACAGCCCTGTCTTGGTATTTTATTTGGTCTTAGATGGCATGTAACATTTTTGTGTCTGACTTTATTCGCGGCTATATCAACATTATCAACCACCATTTCTGCCGTACAAAAGGATTTTTTCAGGAATTTTATCGTTAATACCCTTTATGTCCATAGCTAAAAAATAATAAATGGATTCCTAAAAAATTACAAAAAAAAATCTTTAAAAAACAATTTAAACATTTTCAACTATGTTATGACCCCTTTTCGGGTACAGGCCTCCTCCAATTTATTTCATTTTTACTTTGCTTTGCCCATAGCATAATCAACCTATAATATTCCCATTGCCAGCTGGGACACAGACCTCCTCTCTGTGAGAGGGAGTGGGCCGTAATCCACCACGCGGGCCCAGTGCGGGTTGGTCTGTGCCCATGCTTTTATTGATTTCATCTACCCAGCCGGATAAAATTCGGTTCCGGTGTACCGAATTTTATCATTCACGATTTGTAAATCAATTACACATAAGATTCCAAATGCCATAAAACTATGTATGATAAAAACCTGCTAATAATGCCTTCTTTTTCTTGTCATCTGCCAGATACACGATCCCTTTTCAAACTTATGCACTCCCCAAGCTTTTGATTTAAGCCTCAAGCCTTCTAATGTAAAGTGAAAGACCTTCCCACATAGGGGTAGACACGAGAACTCTGATACTAACAGTTAATTATCTCTTAATTAATTAACTCAGCTCGTGTTATCTTAGAACGTGTATGGCGTGTGTGGTTGTCTAAGATCTGAAAGCAAATGGTTCTAGGTGTTATATCTGATACTGCCACATGTATACTACGCGTCATACTGACGGTCACCCAAAATCCTGCATCGCACAAGCTGAGTTTACTGTCTGTATCTACAACACAGTAACCCACTTATAATACTCATAATCCTAAACAAACTGAGAGAGGCTTTGTCAGTCACTGTGACAGTTTATGAAGCGACATTATCTAAACATTACGTGGTATAGTCTGTTCGAGAAGTATCTGGTGAAAGCGTACACACACAATACCCTGGTAACATTCCTACGCAATTACTTTATAAAGGGAATTAGTAGCACATTCATCTATTTGGTGCTGACACTGCTGCGGAAAACCTCAAATGGCGAAAGTATAATAACTATAACGGTAATTATATTTTCAAACCGTTTAGGGTTGAAACCCTCGGGCCATGTGGTCCGAGTGCTCATGGTTAGTTCAACGAAATTACCTAACGGTTGGTTGCCACTTCCCGTGACCGTGACCGTGAAGCTGGCTTTTAACTTGGCCAGATGCTAAACATTGCTATACAAATTGGGTGCATAACCAGCCAGTCCATAGCTATGCGGAGGACTATTTCGACGCCAATTTTTTTTTTTTTTTACGAAGTTTATCCAGTGTATATATTTTATCCTCTTTAATACTTAAATAAACCCTATTAAGATTTCAACTTTATTACTTTTTCCAACAATCGTTATTTGAATAACAATATTAAATTGTAACTGAAAAATATCATCGAGAAAAAAATAAAGTTATAAAATTAACCTCAATTGTCAAATAAAAACAAGTAAGGTTCAAAAGAAGAAGAATTTAATCAAATCAAAGCACTCAATTTGTAAGTGACACTCACACAAATCGGCATCCACAGGTACGTTTTCTGTTCAATTTGTTTACTTTTTCATCTGATACTTTTGGAGCAAGCCATAGGCACTCGGATTATAACGCTATTGTATTTTATTATATTGTCGGTGACATTTAGATGAAAACCTTTTAAGGAGTAATGAGGTGGTGAATATTTGGCAGGAATTTGTTCTTTTCTGAAAGTAATAATATTAAGAGTATTTTTGGGATTTTATTCATCGTAATAGGAGTTCAGTCTACTAAGGCTTACGAGTACCTTATCTATAATTTATAAAAATCGATGTCCTGACTGACTGATATATCAACGCACAGCCTAAACCGCTGGTTTAGGCTGACATGAAATTCGGAGGGTGTGTTTTTTGTGAAGTGTAGGTCCACTAAGAAAGGATTTTTAGAAATTCCATCCCATGATTCGTAACGAATTTTCACGAAATTACCTACGTACTTACATGGCTTTTTAAACGCCGCGTGCGCGTTGCTTATTTCCTCAATCTTTTTAATCGTTATTCTCTCCAAAACGCACGCAGATTATCCAAAATAACAACCTCAGTAGAATTATCCCCAGACATGCACACAGAGCTGTGGTGGCCCAGTGGTAACGGCCGCAACTTACGAGTTGTAGGTCGTAGGTTCAAACCCAGACAAGCGCTTTACTTTGTGTAAATAATTTCACAAAACGGTGAAGGAAAACATCGTGAGGAAACCATGTCCTAGACTCAGACCAAATAAAAAACCAAGACAGAGGGCTGTCAACAGTAAAGTGAAGCCGGTTTCGTAAATATGTGTGCACTTAGTGAGGCGTAGTTTGATTGTAAATAGTTGTAAATGTGTGCGTGTGGGCGTGTATGCACAGAGCGGAGACGTAATTTTGGCATGCCTCACTGCATCGTTCTTAGCGCTCTGTCTTGGTTTTTTGTTTGGTCTGAGGTCCTAGAACCAAAAAATCGAAGACATTTGACATTTGTCAACCCGCTCTGGGCCTGCTGGTAAATTACAGCCCACTTCCTCTTACAAAGAGGAGGGCTATTTCCCAGCAGTGTGAACGTTATAGGCTGTATATGCTATGCACACATGAGACATCCAACATCCGAGCGCCATTCTTCATAAATTCCCGCTTGTAAGAGCGTGGCTCCACAGCCGCAGTATTGTCGCCTGGCCACTTGGTCACGTATCGCCTCCAGTGGGATTACGTGTAGCTCTTAATGACTACCCACTTACTTAGCTTGATTTCAGTTCCGAGGTCGGTAGGAGTTTTTTCGCTTTTTCTGTATGGAAATTACATGATTTTGGTAACGAAAGATGTGGATTTTTTCTTCATGACTGCCATAAAGTGCTTTATTTCATTTAAAGCCTCTTTCGCTCTCCAGAAAGTCGATATAGGCACTATCTATTTGACAATTAAAACACATAACTTGCTAGAAATTATCTGCTACATAAGTAAATGTGCTCCCTCTAAACATTAGGACGGCAACCAGTCGGTTATCTTGTAAACTGAAGGCACGTGAACATATCCGTCAGATGTTGGCCGAAACATTCCAGGGCTAATTTGCTGGATTCGTTTTCTCCTCTACCGTTCGTTATTTCTCCTGGCAGTTCATTTTGTTTATATGTATGTATTATCTATTATGTATTTACTCTTGTATGTTATAGTCATTTCCTAGCTATTTATCGGGTATGTTGCATCTGCCATGTTTTGTCTCTGCATCACCCTAAGGTTGACTGGTAGAAAATGTCTCAGGTATTAAGTCCGCCTTTGTAAATTATTTTTTATTTGTGCATAAAGTTTTAATAAATGGAAACTTATTACGAGCTGGTAAAACAAGCGATGTAGTGATGTCAAAATGTGATTCATTCCGGTTGTCTACATGCCTTGAAATTAAATATAGAAAAGTGTAAGTAGTAAAGAAAATGAATGAAAACTTGTTTTATTAAAGTGATAACCTGAAAGCAGTCGCATAAAGACAATATTATGTCTCCTAGAAATGCAATTCTCTCTTCATATTTACGAGCATCTCGGCAATGGATTGTGAAGTTTTAATATTCTAACTTCACATACAGGCTTCCAACATACTATTATATCCTTAATAACGTTGGAAGTTAAAAAGAGATACTCACTTTAGGGTATTGGGTTTTATTTACCTAAGTCGCAAATAAAAACGCGACAAGAACAGAGGGGTAATTCTCGTAATTTTAAGAACGTTCACTGTTTATCTCAGTCTCAATCTGTCAAAAATACTTCTAATTTCCCAAATTTTTGACATTTATTTGTTACCGAGATGAGACTGTGACTAAATTTTCAACGTTTTAAATTATGAGAATTGGCTTTCAAATAGACAATGTGGTACTTATAGACAGGATGAAATTGAATAGGTGCGCCAGATTAAAACATCTAATTCAACGTGATATAAAAAAAATAGAGCATGTCATTAAGCAGTACCTTTAAGGTACTCAAATTATAATTATGTCATATCCCTTTGTATTTTACTGTATGTACATTAATAATAAAATAAGTAAATAAAGAAAGGGTCGTGCGCGTACGCAAGCGATTTCGCAACGTCGTCGCGCGCCTTTTTTTCGTAGGAACGGTCAAAATTATATGTAAATGACCGCTAGTTCAACGCGTTGCAACTTGCTTCTTCATGTTTGCGATGTTGTGAATTCGGGCGCCCGCTAAAATTAAACTCATTTGTTTTGATAGATTATGATATTTTTGAAACGCCGATAATTCGTATTCGAAATTTTCCGTCTTAGTGCAAACTATAGACTGCACTAAAACGAAAAACACTCGTTATTTTTTCCACGAATTTAGGTTGAGGAAATTACTATTTATAATGATTATGTAACAGTTACAGCACCTCCTATTTCGTGTTGGAGCAAGTTTTCAATTTCATCCTGTATATAAAGCATCATCTACCCAGCCTTTTCTCAACTTCAGCTATTAATTTATCTTATAATTAATTATTATTTGTCGATCCGGAAAGCGGACTAACATACCGGGAATTGTAGGGATTTGCATGAAAAGGACCCTTTTAAATATTTAACTATTTGAAGCCCAAACTACTCGTATGTATATGCGCCTACCATGTCTATCCTGACCTAATTTTATTTATAACATACAAATTCAAATACTATTTCGTAATCCGATTACGATCAATCCATCTGCCTAGCCTTTTCCCAACTATGTTGGGGTCGGCTTCCAGTCTAACCGGAAATACTGGTATTTCACATGGAGCGACTGCCTATCTGACCTCCACAACCCAGGTACTGGATAATACAATAGCCCTTGGTAAGACTGGATTTCAGATTTTCGGGCTCCTGACAACCCGTAACCTGTCAAAGATCCAAGAATGACGGCCGGGACCAACTGTTTCCGAGGCACGGAGGGGTCTTGGTGTGTAAAGGAGGTCACCCATCCACGGATCAACCGCGGTAAACGTAGCTTAATCGATGGACCCGTGCGGCTGTAATTACTTAGCCACAAGCCACTCATTTATATCTATATAAATACTATACAACAAAGTCGTCTGTCTGAGCGACCGCGTGGTTCTTCTAAAGTAAACGATGGATTTTAATGTGGTATTTAACCATAAATTTAAAGAATTTATTCCGGAATGTCTATGTGACTTAATACATTAATTAAATTTAAATAAAATAAAGAAATGTCTATGTTGTGTTAAATTGTAAAATCCGAGCGAAGCCGCTAGAATATAACCACACTTTCGTACTTAAGGAGGCGTTTACGAATCTAACAAAAATAAGCAGTTTTTCGGTACATTTTGCGGGAAAATGATACGAAACCAAATCTAACTAATAATTACCACAGATAGATTGCTCCTTCATCTTCAAATATGGCTAAATTTTTATTCGAAAAGTTTGGTTTATAATATTGTAAAAAATTATTTCCGTCGCCTCTTCACACAAAATTGACGATATCGTAATGACTTTAGGTACATTTTTCTTCTATTTATTAACATAAATTTATGTATTTAAAAATATTTTATGTAAGCAGACATGTTCAACTCAAAATGATTGTATAAAGAACTATCAAAATGTTACCAAATGGCTCAGAAAAAAAATAAAAATCGAGTCTATTTTTTCACATATTTAGCTGTAACATGTGAATCTTAATGCACTGTATTAAGGGTTATTTTACTGGTCACTGTCTTGCTTTATTACACAAAAATTTGTAATGAAATATTAGTCTGCGCTCAGCCGCCGTCGTGGGTGGACTCTGTGTCGGTTGTAAGCAGCAGCTTGTGCTGAAAAAGATCGCTGTACGGATAGAAAATATTTGACATACCAAACTTGATACTTCACGCATTCTGTATGACTATCGTATGAAAGATTTTATTCACAGTCTTATATTATTTTTTTAGAAGTAAGTAGGGATTATTCATATTTCGTTTCGGTCATGATGGAGTCACCTGAAGGTGTACTTCGAAGACTGCTACTGGAACTAAAAGACGAGCTGAGCTAGGTGTGCCGAGTTTGGGCTCGTCTTGTTAGTTATGTTGAGACCTTACCTACGGAATTGATGAAGTGACCTGCAGGTGTACTTCGAAGACTGCTACTGGAACTAATAGACGAGAAGAGCTAGGTGTGCCGAGTTTGGGCTCGTTTTGTTAGTTATGTTGAGACCTTACCTCCGGACTAGATGGGGTGACCTGCAGGTGTACTTCGAAGACTGCTACTGGAACTAATAGACGAGCTGAGCTAGGTGTGCGGAGTTTGGGCTCGTTTTGTTAGTTATGTTGAGACCTTACCTCCGGACTAGATGGAGTGACCTGCAGGTGTACTTAGAAGACTGCTACTGGAACTAATAGACGAGAAGAGCTAGGTGTGCCGAGTTTGGGCTCGTTTTGTTAGTTATGTTGAGACCTTACCTCCGGACTAGATGGAGTGACCTGCAGGTGTACTTGGAATACTGCTACTGGAACTAATAGACGAGCTGAGCTAGGTGTGCCGAGTTTGGGCTCGTTTTGTTAGTTATGTTGAGACCTTACCTCCGGACTAGATGGAGTGACCTGCAGGTGTACTTCGAAGACTGCTACTGGAACTAATAGACGAGAAGAGCTAGGTGTGTCGAGTTTGGGCTCGTTTTGTTAGTTATGTTGAGACCTTACCTCCGGACTAGATGAAGTGACCTGCAGGTGTACTTGGAAGACTGCTACTGGAACTAATAGACGAGAAGAGCTAGGTGTGCCGAGTTTTGGCTCGTTTTGTTAGTTATGTTGAGACCTTACCTCCGGACTAGATGGAGTGACCTGCAGGTGTACTTCGAAGACTGCTACTGGAACTAATAGACGAGCTGAGCTAGGTGTGCCGAGTTTGGGCTCGTTTTGTTAGTTATGTTGAGACCTTACCTCCGGACTTGATGAAGTGACCTGCAGGTGTACTTCGAAGACTGATACTGGAACTAATAGACGAGCTGAGCTAGGTGTGCCGAGTTTGGGCTCGTTTTGTTAGTTATGTTGAGACCTTACCTCCGGATTTGATGGAGTGACCTGAAGGTGCACCTTCCAAAAAGTTATTTTTTACTTTGTAGTGTTTTTTTTTTGAAAGTCCGATATTTTTTTTTTTTTATTGGAAAACAATTTTTATTTTTCATTTTTTATTTGTACCTGCCCAACACAAATTTAAATTACTTTAAGCAAAATTCATAAAGCTATACCTCATAAAGGTATACCTTATCCTGAGGCATACCTAATATTTATTCCTCATTTTTCATTATTGCACCTACCATTGTTTGTCTCTGCATCACCCAAAGGTTGACTGGTAGAAAATGCCTATGGCATTAAGTCCGCCTCTGTACATTTTTGTGTTTGAAGTATTAAATAAATAAATAAATACCTTATCCATTAAAAAATGAGTGAATTTGCAAATCCGTCTATAGATATATGACGGAGCTATGCCCGAACATACATAAAAAATAATTACTGATTCTTTTTTGAAGTCGGTTAATTATTACATCAATTCATAAACTTTTGTTTGAGAGAATTTGCTAATCCGTCTATAGAGATATGACGGAGCTATGCCCGAACATACATAAAAAAAAATACTCCTTATTTGAAGTCGGTTAATTATTAAATCAATTCATAAACAAAAAGGCCGTCTATATATTATTATGACGGAGTTATCTAACCTAACACCCTTACATAAAAAAAATATATGTATAAGCATCCGAATTGAGAACCTCCTCCTTTTTTGAAGTCGGTTAAAAATACTAAATAAAACGAATATAAATAAGCTTTTTTAAATTATACGTTTTCAAAAAGCTTGTCGCGCAAATTGTTAATACATAGGTACTTTGGCATGTACTTGCTTACCAATCAAGTAAGTAAATGGTATCTACTTTTATGAACATTTCACGGTACAAACTTTTTGACAACAACGCATAGTACCTAAGCTTAAAAAAATACATGCCTAAAAATTAAATAAAAGTAGGCTCAAGTATCAAGTCGTGTCAGTTTACTCATAATTTCGCCGCTTCGCGCATGTCGCTGTGTGTGTGAGCCGTGCACGTGTAGTAGTAAGACTCAATACCTAAAATTGAAGCGCGTCAATTCGTAAACGCGTCCTTAAGAACGACTCTGAAGTAGCCATCTTTATTTTTGACAATCTTGAAAATATCTAAGACAGTCCTTACGAACATTTTAAATAATGAAATGCCATTACTTATTCGTATCTAACACCCTTCCACCTCAAAGCCTTACAACATAAAACATCACCTCGTGCTAACCCGGAGTCTGTTGTGGCTCGTCTAAATTTCGCCCCGTGCTCAAAGTGGCTCTTTGTTTGTCGTGGAGAGTGCTCAGCTGTGAGGCTGTCGTGTCGTCTGGCTCTATGTCGACAAACAATGGGGATGTATGCAGAGGGAGTTTGGGCAACCAGGGGTAAGCGGGTTAGTTCTAGTAGAAATAGAAATACCAGTTAAACCTTCGTTAAGGTTTTAAGGCACTAGAGAATAAGGATAGCCAACAGTTATATTTTTTTATTTTTCAGCATATGTTTGGAATTAAACAAATTCTGCAAGCAGTTTCTGAAGACAGATATAGGTACCTACCTATATAAATTATTATTGGTATAATTCATACGTTTAAGGTCAATGTCGACCCAAAGGGCCAGTGTGATGAAAACTCGCCTTTCAAGCCACGAAGAACACAGAAAGAACAAATTTTCCCAATCAACCTTGAATCTAATGCTTTAGCGATAAAGTTGAAAATCAATTTAAGGAATTTGACAGATTGTAGTAGCTTGATGTGCTGGCGTCTGTACAAATCCCATTCATTCGGTTTATAAACTTAAAACTTCTGGGTAAATAATAAATATCGTAATCATTTATTAAAGAGGGTTAAGGGTCGTTGAAGTTCCAAGAGGAAAAATCCGAAATCCACGCGGACAAATAAATAAAACAAACGAAACAACGCGGAAGAGCCTATCTTATATAAAAAATGAATCGCTAAATGTGTTGCTAAGCGCAAATCTGGAGAACGGCTGGACCGATTTCCATCATTATTTTTTTATAATATTCCTTGAAGTACGAGGCTGGTTCTAAAGGAGAGAAAAAAAATTGTTAAAAAAAAAAATTGCACCCGTGTGAAGCTGGGGCGGGCCGCTAGTGTATAATAGAAATGTATGCAGTAATCCTGGATTCGCATGTTCAGTCTTGACTAACCAAGTAGATATTGGATATCTCGCTCAACATCTTACAAGTCAGTATGTCACGATATCCGACAAGCACCTAGCCGGCCGCTACAACAAAGCTACATCAGCTAAGACTTGGAAGTGCATTCCTCTAATAACAGTGACGTCATGTCACCACGTCACGTCATAGCTGGCAATACAATGGAAGGTTACGATCGATAATGTACTTTATTGGTTACAGTTTTTCGGGATGAGCGAATAATCTTCATGGAACTGACTTCTGGTGAAAACATAATATGAATTAAAAAATATTCAACTGAATAATAATATAATAATAATAATGTTTTATTAATATAATAATAATAATGTTTTATTCACAACCCTTAGTACAATTGGTCTTATTCTAAGTTGTACATCGTAGTGACTTAAAATAGGATATTGGACATTGGATTACAATTTCATTGGTACTGTACCCCATGCAGGGCTTATCTTTGGCAAATAAAGTATAAGTTTCCCTGACTCCGAAACTAGGCATAGCCTGTATCCTTCGAGCCAGTGATTCCTTCTTGGAGTCTTGTCAGCCGTTACAATGCTAAGCAGTCAGGTAAACAAAAAAAATAAAATAATTGATAACCTCCTCATTTTTTGAAGTGGTTAAAAGTTACACTTAAACTTAAACATGGTTGCTTTTTTTGACAACCTTTGCGGGGCTGTTGGTAGCAACTGGATCAGAGAGCAGAGGTTACATAGCGGACTATATTCTTAGGTCTAAGACCCGCAGTGGCTGATGATGATAACTTTCTGAGCGGTGTCTTAATTTGCAAATTCATATTGATAGTAGTGCTGCCTAACCTAAGGGCTGCTATTTCAATAGTCAGATAACTTGATCCGAGGCATAGGTAAGATACACGGTGGAGCACACCGTGGAGGTCTGTCCCGCTTGGGCAGAGCACCGCCGTGTCCTCGTAGAGGCGATCGGCAGCGGCGACGACCTCTCGCGCCCGGCCCTGGTCCAAGCCATGGTCCGGGGCGAGAGGGAGTGGGAGGCAGTCACCTCCTTCTGCGAAGCAGTCATGCTAGCGAAGGAGGTGGCGGGATGGGCGAGGGAGAGAGCGGAAAGAGCCGCCCGTCCCAGCCGCCGCGGTAGACGCCCCGGGCGTCGGGAGCCGTGTGACGACTCCCGGCCACCGTAGGCGCGGGCCTGCGGACGGCGAGTAATGGGTAGCTCGCCGTCCGATCAGGACCAGGCCCGTGCCGGACGGCGCGTATGTGTTCCACGCGCGCCTCAAAGAGATGTCAGCAGATAAGGAGGGGCCCGTCAGGGCCGAAGCCTGCCGGGGCAGCGGGATTGTCCGAAAGGGTTACCGCTGCCCCTGAATATAAAGGGCTAAGGAAGGAACACGGATGGGTTTTAGTCAGTAAGAGTCTGACACTCCCTTCCGCTCCACCCAGAGCGGGAGGGGTCATTTGATGATTTCCCATCCTTAAAAAAAAAAAAAAAGGCATAGGTGAGATACAGTCCTTTCGCACTTAATTACCTCTCATTTTGCATCACTGTCCAAACAGTGATCCTTACATAACATAATCAGCCTATACTTCCCACTGCTGGGACACAGGCCTCCTCTCTGTGAGAGGGAGTGGGCCGTAATCCACCCCACGTGCGGGTAGGTAGCTGTCAGTGATCCTTATTCTCATTCAAATAAGGTTGCGGTTAGATTGCTTCCATAGAGAAATTTGTCAAAATCATTGTGATTTTTATTCTCGTCTCAATAAGGTTGCTGTTAAGTTGCTGCTGACAGAGGTAGAATAACTGTGTACGGACTGTAAGACATAGAAGAGCTTTTGTATAGAAAATATGTCAAACTGTCATATTTAATATTCAGATAAAATTAATCGAACTTTTGAAAAATCAGCCCTCATTCTACTAAACAACATAAGGGTTTAACAGCTTACCATACCATAATAATTACTGAATCCATAGAAATGTCGTCTGAACCACTTCAAAGCAACAGTTTCGGAGAAACTAAACTTGTTTCCAGCAACTACAACAGAACGATTAAGTACTTCAAACAGGGTACCTACCACGAGCTCTTAACGCGATCCACTTTAGGACCTAAACTGAACTGTTCTGCTAATTCGTACCATGACGTCAGTTAAACGATTCAATTTAGGCCGTGCCATCTGGATACCTACCACGAGCTCTTATCGCTCATTCACTTTCAACGATCCAAATGCCGCTCAGTATGTTGGACGTCATGGTACGACTGTGAACGATGCAGTTTAAGAACCTAAACTGAAATGTCTTGCTTTTGAATCGTTTTTAAATAGATCATGGTAGGCCTCCTGGTCAGTTAAACTACGTCGTTGATAGTGTAATAAATATTGTAGACAACGAACCGACCAGCTGTAAAACGCAGACTTCTGCAACATTGTTACACGCTTCGTTACTGTGTAAAATGTTTAAGAGGTTATGGGAATTAGGAGAAACATATGTTGACGTTTTCTAGGATAAAAGAGTTTTATAAAATGTCTGTTGCCATTTATGCGTGAGTATTGAAATAATTATACCTATGTGAGAACGATGTAATAAAATAAAAAAAGACGTACCTACGTGTTAAAAGCGTCCAGAGTACAGCAAATAGTACTTAACAAAACAACAATCCAAAATTAAAATAATTAAAAATAAGCCGAGGCAGCTAAATGATCACCAGCCCCAACTGACGGCGCCCGTTCACGAACATGACGCATAGATCAGCATTATTCAGCTAAAGCAAAGCAAAGCAAGCAAGCATTTTGAAGGAAGCTAAATGATCCAACACACACGCCACCTTCAGCGAGACATTTTAGTGAGCATGACATACTATCAGCCGCCAGGGCACATTCAAGTCAATGAAAGACATATTATTACCCGGTAAATGGTAGCTTTATAGTACATAGAACTCACATCAGTGCTATGCAATTATACAATACAAAGGAAATTGAGTTTATACAATGCAAAGATAGTCCTACAATCTTCAGCAGCTCCAACAGTATGTTCAAGTGTTAATCAATTAGTTGTGGTTGTGGAGCAGGACCAGCATTGATCCAGGCATTTTTATCAACGATGTAATCCCCTAACTTATAATATGCCTGCCTGCATAGTGTGCGTTTTATACAAGACTTGAATTTTGTCTCATTCACTTGAAGAATGTTTCAAGTTCATAATCTAACTTCCTAAATAACTATTTAGGTACACTAGATACTAAATTAAATGTCTAACTATACAAGTAAAAAACAAATAAAAAAAAATGTCTATTATACAAATAAATACAAAAACAAAGGACACGAAATACTCGTCCGCATCGCTGTCATCCGGAAACGTGCCCAGAAGACTGGCATGACTTCCTAAATTACAATTTCGAAATAAAAATCCAAAGCATTGACACTCGAAAAGGCTCGTTCCAATGAAAATGTATCAATAGTATTCACAAACAATCGAAAGTTCACTAAAACTTTCATAGAAAGACGAAACTGCAAGATACTTTTGCTATTATAACTTCTACCCTTAGCTAACTTTCCATTGATAAGTTTCTAAGCAATTCACCACAAAGTTTTGTTGACTTTAGATCCAAATACTTGTATTATACGGTCGAAACGTAAACAGAGTGTTACTTAACACACATAAGCACGGACATAAGCCTCTATTTATTGATAGAATCCGAAACACAATAAATGAGGACCAAAAAGTCTTGATCCTTCCTTGATACAAGTACTACTTTCTATGATCAGCACGCGCAGCATGACGACGTTTTGTCGACGGAAGAATAGACAGAATGACACATTGCCATACTTATACGCGTAGAATGCGTACAAATATATCTACAATCTGTCATTTTGTCTATTCTTCCGTCGACAAAACCAGTTTCTACGACGGTCATGCTATGCGTGCAGAAAGTAGTTTTGTGACTGAGAGAGAGCTGCCGAGGACTAATCTTTACTAAAGGAGTCTCGCTCATCCCGCCATCTCCGTCTGGGCCTGCCGCGATGTCATAATTTAGGCCCATTGTTCGTCTGGCATGCGGCATACCCAAACATTAAAAACTTTATTTTCTAACTCCCTTCATTACAAAAACCATTAGTAATATAACCCAGTTCAGTACCTACTTTTGTTTCAGTTCCCTGTTTCGTCAAGTATCAAGACAAGTCAGTCGGTGTACTCAATTCAGCCTTTCGTGTTATCGTGTTATGCCGAACATATTTTTGCCCATGACATGAAAACCTTTCCCGTGTCATTACTTAACTTCTACAAATAAACATTCCGTTGCCATGGTAACTGAGTATTGATGTTACTGACAAACACTTGTTATAACCCTTTGTTTTCTGTTGGAAGGACCATGAAAAAAAAATTAAATTGCTCACATTATGAAAACCAAGTTCAATCGAGACCACACAATAAAAGTTTGTCTGATCATTGACACAGACTTGTGGTAGTTTTTCCATATTATTATAACGCACAGCAATCAAACCTCAACCAAAACGCATTAATTACCATGCTACACCTATTTTCAAGAATTTTAAAGTTATATTTACGTAACCCTAACTATAATCTTAATATATATAAATTACGTGTCACGATGTTTGTCCGTGATGGACCTAAACTACTTAACCGATTTTAATCGTACACCGTGTGCAGTTTGATCCAACTTGAATGATAGGATAGAAAAAGAAAATGACAAAAACGTTAGCCACAGCAACGCGTGGCCGGGTCAGCTAGTCTTAATATATATAAATTACGTGTCACGATGTTTGTCCGCGATGGACTCCTAAACTACTTAACCGATTTTAATCAAATTTGTACACCGTGTGCAGTTTGATCCAACTTGAATGATAGGATAGAAAAAAAAAATTACAAGAACGTTAGCCACAGCAACGCGTGGCCGAGTCAGCTAGTAATATTATAAATGCGAAAGTGAGTTTGTTTGTTACGCTTTCACGCTAAAACTGCAGAACGGATTTGGATGAAATTTGGCACATAGGGTAAACCATGACCTGAGTTAGTATATAGAATACTTTTAATCCCGGTAGTACGCCTTTCCGACCTCTACGCGGGCGAAACTGCGGACAAAAGCTAGTTTATTTGTTTATTTATTTAATACTTCAAGCACAAAAATGTACAGAAGCGGACTTAATGCCATAGGAATTTTCTACCAGTCAACCTTTGGGTGATGTAGAGACAAACAATGGTAGGTCACAAATAAAAAAATAAAAATAAAAAACAATGGTCAATTAAGCAATCAATCAAACAAACAATCAATCAAATCAATCAAACAAACAACAACAACAACAAGCAATCATGTAAACTGAGGAATAATATGAAGTTCTATTCGAGCTTTCGTCGCAATACTTTGATAGGATTAGATTTCACTTTATGTAAGTCTAAAGTGTTCAAGACTCCCCAGTGTTAAAACTCTTAACTTAGAACTTAGGAAGGAACCAACGAACAACATCAACTTTTCGAATTAAATTAGGTACACGCAAGAAACCTCATTTCCGTCAACTTATAAATCTCCACGGACACATAACAAAGGAAAACCCGGCCCTTTCCTAACAAGTAAGTGATAATCTAGTCTGACAAACAAGATTCCGTGCAAGAATTTCGGGAAGTAACTAAATTGGGACTAAAGTTACTAAATTGGGACTAAAGTTACTAAATTGGGCATAAAGTTACTAAATTGGGACTAAAGTTACTAAATTGGTACTGAAGTTACTGTTACCCTGCATCATCCCACTGCTGGCCAAAGGCCTCTCTCTCTTTCAATCCATGCAATTACTTTTGAAACGCAAAAGAAGAGTGATGGCTACTCGTATTACGAGTACGAGTATGTGCGTGCTCTCGGAATAAAACGACGTATGTGCCAAAACGAATTTACTGCTTTTTTTAACAAAATAAATTAATGAAATGTAAAACTACTTTGATTAAACTTTGATATGATAATTCTCTATTTTTTAAAGTAAATTTCATTGAATACATAACTCATAAGCGTTACGCCGTGATGTCGAAAAAGTAAAAAAATATCCAATTTTTTTGTTTCGAGAAAAATTCATTGAATCGTGTATTCCTTTTACAAGATACTAGACCAAAGAGTCAAAAAACATATACCAAAATGTTAAATCCCTATTCCACATACTTAACAAGTTACACATTTTTTTCAACATATCACCTTAAGACCTTTACTTAATTAACCTTAAGACCATATTACGTGGAATAATGTCGTGAGGCACTTAATTGCTACCTAGTAGTCCTCCAGCAAATCAGAGGGTTCAGTCAACTAATACCTAAGCTTCTCAGATTTACGGGAATTACTTTAGGAATACCTAGTGGAACTGTGGATTGGTGAAAATTAAGATAATTGTTAGACTGTTATTATTCTGAGCCCATTCGAAACGAGTTTAATCGTCAATTAAAACAGCGCAAAACTACCGTTGTTTTTAGAAAGAAAGTATATACATCTGTACAGGGGCCAGCACATCAAGCTAACCCTAATCTGTCAAAATTTCTTTGATAGATTTTCAACTTTACCACAAAGGAATAAGGTTCATATTCAATTGGGAAAATTTGACAGATTGGGGTAGCTTGATGTGATGTACATTTATTTGCAGTAATCATGACGCAAAGAAAAAAAAAACACAAAAAGAACAAGTTAGGGGAAAATATACAATAAATAAATAAAATATAACATTCATCAGTCATTGCACAGTAGCCTTTTTTAGGGTTCCGTATCCAAAGGGTAAAAACGTCCATCCACTGTCCGTCTGTCACCAGGCTGTATCTCAAGAACCGCGATAGCTAGACAGTTGAAATTTTCACAGAATGTGTATTTCTGTTGCCGCTATAAAAACAACCCTATACGTGTTAAATATTGTATGGTGGTACGGAACCCTTCGTGGCCGGTTTTTTTATGTAGTCTATGCTGTCCTACTCCAGGGCAAAGGCCTCCCTCCACTTCCTCCTTCTTTCTCGAGCCCGCGCGTCCTTCTTCCAGCGCAGAACTGGTGCCCTGAGACAATGAGTCGGGGTCGCGGCAGACCACGTTGTCTCAAGATGGCGGCACGAGCTGGATAGGTTCCATCTAAACTGCAAGTAGAAATTAAATTAAATAATCCATTGTGTACGCTGGCCAAGGTTCCGTTTATTGATGGAATTAGAAATACATCAATTAAACGCCTTAGGCAGTCCACGCTATCGTAATTCAACGGCCCCATACATAAACTTTGTGCATTTCACGTGGAAAAATACGAAAGGGTATCCTCAACTCTGAACCGAAACCAAAAACTCCAGGCAGTACCACGTAATTATGCAAAGTAAGATAAACAATACATTACCATACAAAAGGCTTACGCAGTCACCAATACATTTTAATAGTAACACTTAATTAAAGCTTGGTTTCGACACGAAATAGATATGTGCAGAAGGTCAACTCTATTCAACGAACGAAAAAGCACGCACACTAAAACCCTTTATATACGGCACTGTTTCTTTACGGTACAAGCTGTCAACAAGCTTCCATAGTGATCCATACAAACTGACTGACTGACGTTCGTGCCTACACAAGGCGAATAAACCCCAGTATTTCACGGCAAAAAAAAAATTGCTGCTGAGACATTGTCAAATTGAACTTGCAAGCGAAACAGGGGCTATCCATACTTCCATACTAATATTATAAATTTGAAAGTAACTCTGTCTGTCTGTCTGTATGTTACCTTTTCACGCCTAAACCACTGAACGGATTTCGATAAAATTTGGCAGAGAGATAGATTGCATCCCGGAGAAGGACATAGGATAGTTTTTATCGACTTACCTCGCGGGTGAAGCCGCGGGCGGAAGCTAGTCGATATCTAAACGTGATAAAACAAAAAAAAATATATTTTCCAAACTCATTTCAAGTAATTACCAGCTAGTACAACTACAATTTTTTTTTTTTTTTTTTAATTAGAGTTTACTCAAGCTCAGTACAATAACCGTTTCACATGAATATGAAATTTTATGTATGGCATATCGCAGATCAACCAGCTGAAGTAAAGTCTAATGAACACGGATTAGATCTCAAGTACAGCAAATTTTATACATTCATTTAAGATAGTTTGATCACCGTATGAGGTCTACGGGTTTGTGTATGGAGCCGGCCTTCTGTTACCATCTACTTTGTGGTTGATAGCCAGGCTTTGGCACCATGACAGTGTTGGCTCAGGTTAGCTTTGATGTCACTATAGCCTAATCTAGCTTAATCTAAAAATAAATATCTATACCCATCACGTCTGCGGAGTTTCACTAGCAAATTTAATTTGACTCTGTTTAATTCGGTATTTCTCTCACTGTGACAAGAAAATGCTTGTGGTTGTGTGGTAGCAACATTTCGTTTGCGAGCGTTACTTTTGACAAACGAAATGGCTGAATATGTGAGGGAAAATATGTACGTGCCTAATTTAACGCTTCATCTCTGCTGAATTATGTAAAGATACAATTAGAGCTTTTAGAGTGTTCTTTTGGCGTAAATAATAATTATGTAGAATACAAGATGACTATGTCTCAAATGATATGACGAAACTAGATAATATATCAACCGGGTTAATTACAGTCAGTATTATAAAAAAAAACGAGATTCGATTCTAACTTAAAATTAATTATTGTTATTTAAAAAGAAATCGTATTTCCAGTTTGTCAAACGACAATATTTATGTTCCAGTTCCATTAAATTAATAGCTTTTGCACGCGGCTTTGCTCCTATGAAGGTCGGAAATTATCCCACAGGAACGTACCACTGGGATAAAAGGTATCCTATGTCCTAAGCCAGGTCTATCTGTGTGCAAAATGTTGTCTAAATCCGTTCAGCCATCTTTGCGTGGTTGAGTAACAAACATACAAACTTTCACATTTCTAATACTACTAGTAGGTGTATAAAGCTTACTCTATTACCAACTCATGCAGTATACCAGCTATGATTTATCATCAATACATACATTTAGGGATTTGCCAGTATGAAACAATATTGTGTAACTGTTGGCTTTGGTTCGCGGTTGTAAAATATTTACTATCTCGAATGCTTTATTGCGGTTTGCAGTATGCAAATGAATAGCTTTGCTTGTTGAAGGTCAAATGCAGTATTGTTACGGCAAAATGCAATCATTTGTATTTTATTGAACTTCTAATAATTCCCGTTTTGATTTCTTATAAAAGAGAGTTTGTTGCGCCACGTCTTCTCCCCAGCGAAAGCACTAGGAAGTGGTGAATCGCGGCCGTTTTGGGGGACTGTTTTGTGTAATTTTGACGTTCAAAAAGTGCTGATTCTCAGCCTGATTTTAATAAATGACTTTTGATTTTGATTCTTCAGCCTATCATAACGAAAAGAAGATGTAGTGACAAAATTTTTAAAGAGTATGCTAAAATGGTTTGGTCATGTTGTGAGGACAACGAAAGGCGACTAACAAAAGGTATTTGCAAGGCAGATGTTTGAGTGGAAACACCAGGAGGAGGGACGCCCTAGAAGGATATACAGTGACCTTATCGGTGATGTTCTTCAGAGAGGCGTGCGTGTGACCGTAAACGAGGCAAAATAATTCTGGAGGTGGCGTTCTGGATATCTACCACGAGCTCTAAACGCGATCCACTTTAGGACCTAAACTGAAATGTTCTTCTAATTCGTAAAATGACGTCAGTTTAAGGATTCAATGTAGGCCGTCCCATCTGTATACCTACCACGAGCTCTTAACGGTTATTCACTTTCAACGATCCAAATGCCGCTGAGCGTATTGGACGTCATGGTACGACTGTGAGCGATGCAGTTTAAGAACCTAAACTGAAATGTCTTGCTTTTGAATCGTTTTTAAATAGATCATGGTAGGCCTCCAGTAGTTTCTACCTACCTCCATGGGAACAAAACGTGAATTTATGTATGTGTATTTATCAAATAAATAAAATGTCATTTCAATTATTATAATAATATGGTGTAGGTACAATTTTATACATGTTGAAATTTATTTAAATGTTGTCGGCTACACGCTGAAATAAATAAACAAACCCTACCTACGAGTAATTTAACTTAACTAAACAATTTCTGGAGTTGATTAAAATACGTATAGGTACACGAGTGTGTTTACATTACAAACACTTTAAAACTCCAATATTTTGTCACATTTCCAAAACTTTATCTACCATAAAGCTCTGCTTTACGAAATACATTGTTTCTTGATAAGGCACAGGCCTCACAGAGGGCGGAGTCGAAGTAGGCGAACTCTAAACTTTTATTTAACTTTACCACCAGATACTTAACAAAATAGAAAATGGTTGACAAATACAAATCTACAGTCTAGAAGGCCTACAACGTTCTCACATTTACAAAATTTATAAAATAATGTATGTAAAGATAAATAAAATAGTTAAAATAAAACCTATTTAAACCAAATGGCATGATTGCTATTACAACTTAAACAAAATTTAATTAATATCCTGTCCAAAAATGCCACTAATAAGGAGTTGAAATAAGTACATTAACTCAGTAGTAACTGGGCAAGGCAGGTGGTAAATTCGCGGTACACGAACAAACCTCTCTTTTCTTTTTGGTATGATCACCGTGGAACTAGCAGGGGATCGAGGAGGGGAGGGGGAGGGGTGTAGGTAGGCTCAGGGATCAGACCGGAATAAATCTGAGTCAGTCACATTAAAACTTCTCTGAAATCGCTCCCGCTCCGCTTACAATGCGGCTTGCGACTCATTGTCTCATAAACAAGAGCGCACACAGAAAGTTGAGCGATTTAATTCGACATGGTTCCACAATAGCTTTGTATGGAACATACCTACCCAGTCTACCTACCAGTTTTGTAGCACAAAGTTTAATAAGAGAGAGGAAAAGTTAATTGCATTCGTTTATATGTATGCTGTGTATGTACCCGTGTGTGTGTGTGTGTTGTGAAAAGAATAAGTGTAAAAAATTAAAAAATCTGTTTCTATGTATTTCTGTGATGTACAAATGATAACGACAGATTTTTAATTTTTTTATTGCTGAATATGCCCGCTCTTAACCTCGATCACGCCTGATGAAAAGCAATGGATGAGGTCTATGATGGAACGAGCGTTGCCTTAGTGCCTTAGGCATCTGGAACTCCCACGCGTCGACGAAACACAGTAGGCTGCTTGACGCCGGACTGCGATGGGAGGCAAGGCAAGAGGCACCGCAAGGGAAGAATTGGCCAATCAAATAAGGTGTAGGGTGTTACTGTCCAGGATGTGTCGAGCTCTCGGTTCAGTTGAGTAACTGGCGGAATAAACTACGCTACACGAGGAGGCTTTTTAGATTAGTGTTTTGTGAGGATACCATTTGGAAAATATAACCTGATAGCATAATACCACGTAGTTCCCGCAGGGATAGGCAGACGTGTACCTATAGTACACCAACATTTCCCTTAAGTTTCAAGTCCCGTAAGGGGCGGCGAGCCTATTGCCATCAACCGGTTACAAATCCAGACACCGGGCTGCTACCAAAAAAATCCAGATGAAAAATCCCAATAAAACTATACCCAACCCGGCAATCGAACCCAGGACCTGATGATAGCGTTGTAGGTATTATTTTAATATAGGTAGACAGTAGAATATGCCCCTCATTAATAAACGTATTATATCAGATAAATAGTTACACACCGATTTCTCTCTTTCAGTCGTTAGTAATTTGACTTTCGAAAGAAGAAGACAAAGCGTTGTGTAACTATACAGATGATATACAACGTTTATTAGTAAGGGGGTTAGAGTCTAAAGTCTGTTTTGTGCTTTTTAGTTTAGATCTTCAGTTTTATTTCTAAGTTAGTACAACATTTATGTTCGCATAACACGTCAAAATGTAGGGAACAGCTGTTTTTTTTTTTCGCGATTTCAGGTTTGGTCCCATAGTAAAAGTTGTTCATAATGATGAGTACAATCTCCCATTTCGATTTGTCGCATGTATTCAATTTCAACCTGTATAGACACCTAACTTACATAAACTCACGCCTTCTTCGCATAGGAATAGCGTGAAATTACAGAACGCCACCTGCTATGATCGATACGAGGAACCCGTGGCTAAACAATAACAGCCGCACAGGTCGATCTTGCCGCGGTTTGTATGTAGATGGGTGACCATCTTTACATACCGAGACCCCTCCGTGCCTCGGAAAGCACGTTAAGCCGTTGGTCCCGGCTGTCATTCGTGGATATTTGACATTCGTTAGTCAGAAGCCCGAAAGTCTGACAACCAGTCTTACCAAGTGGTATCGTATTACCCATTATCTGGGTTGTGGAGGTCAGATAGGCAGTCGCTCCATGTAAAATACTGGTATTCAGCAGCATCCGGTTAGACTGGAAGCCGACCTCAACATAGTTGGGAAAAGGCTAGGCAGATGATGACCTGCTGCGATCCTTTTATCCTCTTTTTTGCTCCGTTATGTTCAAGGCAAAAGTATTGGCGTAGCTCCTATGGCTATAGATTTCACGCCAATATAATGCCTAGGTATAAAACTAGCCATTATGTAACCACATTCTAGCACTCTACATCCACAAAACACTAGAGCTTTAGATATCCATTGCACAAAGTGCTCCCCACAGAGGCATCAGCACTCAGTAGTCGATAATACACATTGTTTCATTTCGCGACGTATTCATGCAGAAAACTGTACTTTTGCCAAACATTTTATTTGGAACATACTGCAGTGAATTGCGCACAGTGCGCACTGTCACGTGATCCAGTAAATAACGCTGTGGGAAAATATTATGGAGATAAAATTGTTTTCGTCGCATTTGTAGATAGGATTATTGCACTTTAGTAAATAGAAGTATATGTAGGTATAATGTAATGTATCCAACCTTATTTAATTTAGGTATGGTAGGATACATTGAGCTAAGGGTTAGGAGGGATCTTGCACTCATCTGTTACTGAGAGGGAAGATGCATAATGCACTTATTTTAGGGCTGGTGAGCCTGTGCGTTCCGGGCAGGTACTTGTGGCGACGACGACGCAGCCACTTTTAAGCTAATCGCACATTTGTCAGCAACGTACGCGTCGCACGCGCCGTACGAGCCGCATTTTAGATTTCGTTGTATGACCTCATGTGAAACCTCGCACATTTCACCCGCACCGTACGCACCGCATTTCATAAAATGCTGTAGGCATTCGAATATTGAAAAAATTTACGCGCGTGTGGCGCGTACGATGCTGATAAATGTGCGACCACCTTTATGGGAGGCGCCCATGGACAGACTTATTCTGTTGTTCTCTGAGTGAATTCACAAGGAATCCATTATTCATAATAAGCTATAGATTTTAGTATAATTTAAGTTAGGATAAACGCATTTAACGCATTGGGTTATATCCTGTAATGGTACATGTAGTAGATAAATAAATAAATATATTATGGTGGTATGTTTATAGTTTAGGTGACAACTCAATATTTGTGTAGATGTAGACGGTGTGAGCTGAATTTGGCCTTTATTGTACTTTACTTATTTTATTGTACTTTTAATTTTTATTTTATATAGATAAGTATATGTTTTAGGTATGTATGTATTTATTGCATATATGTAAATGGTACCCCACAGACTACCTACATATATTGTCTCTCCTTTCTCTCTAAACCCATTCAAAGGTTGTCTTTAAAAGATCGCTTTTAGCGATAAGACCGCCCATTGTGTCACCTTTTGTAAAATTTCTACATTTTATATCTGTATTATTTATGGTATACATAATAAAGAGTATTCTATTCTATCCTCTGAAACACTATAAAGAGCATCACATAGTTCAGACGGCCCTCAACCTATGGCCAAATGATCAGTATTCAAAAATCTTGGATTATAAATCTGGTAAAGATTAAAAGTGTGCGTGTCCGGAATTTAAACAAAGTGATCGGAAATTATATCGTAAAGAATAGTCGAGTTTAGAAGCTCCTTCTTACAGTCTATAGAGGGACGTTAACAATTTTAATACGTAATGAGAAACTTGACGAACTCAAGTTCTGAGTTGAGCTACACGATTACTGATAAATGCTTGCACTGCAGCATTCATTTTAAAAGACCATTTCAGACATCAGACTGCATGATCTTTACATAATCTGACAAAGATTATGTCGAGACTGTCTGTGAGTTCTTTACGACCTTTTATCTCAAAGTAGTCAGACAAGAAAAGCCGACCTCATCTAGCTTATTTTTTTTTTGTAACATTACGTGTAAAAGTGATTCCGATTTCCTATGTAAAGAATAAACAATTTCATTTACCACGTGAAAATAACCCCGAATGTTTTCACAGTTTTATGAAAACAGGTATTCAGAGGTCAATTAACTACATTTAAATATAACCTTTCCGCTCGATAGCAGAATTCAATGTTAATTGGTTTCAATTCAATTGGATAGTATCGAAACGAACGTTGGTTTCAATTGGTCTCGTTGCTAGGAAAGCAAATAATTGATAATTGCTTTTACTGTGTGATGATTAAATTTACCATTTTATTTTCAGAACTATGCAATTAAATTATATCACCGTCCGTTTTCAAAGCAATGAAATATTCGTAATGCCATTACAATAGCAGTTTAAGTATGTAGCTTCTAATCAGTATTTTGAAGGCGTTCAAAGTTTATTTTAAGTTTAAGGAATTAGTAGGCAGACTGTCGTAAATCCTATGAGAGAATTCTTATTTAAAACTTACTTTACTAAAATAAAAATGTTCAAAATTGTCACTGCCTCCACAAAGATAATTACCTGCCTAGGCTCTTTTTTGATTATGTTGATGTATTTCCGACTCTTTTAAACTTTTAATTTCACAACCTGCCTAGAAATCGCACAACTCACTATTTAAACATTCTACACAGGTTTGAACCCTTAAATTCGCAAATCTCTAAAATACAGAGTATCTAGTTGCCTCAAGATACCACGAAGCCCAGAAACCACAGACGTTTGTGTAAGCAATAGGAAGCCTAACACTTCACTCCGTAACGACTTCAGGGACCAACTAAATAGGATTTGAGGGGTGAAGTAGGGTTGTAGAGATTGTTGGGGGTTAAAATTAACGCCTTTCGCGATGAGAGAGGGTTTATCTCAACCGCTTTATTTCGTGGCCTTGGAAATAAGAAGCGGCACGTTTCGTTTAATCGTTTTAGTAGCCAATTTTTTTCGAAAGAAAAATGTGAGTTGTTTAATAAGTGACAGAACGGGAAGGGTTTTTTAAAAGGAAAAGCGGGTTAAAGAATTTATAATGAAATGTACAGATTCTTATAACGGTACGAATGAATAAAGTCACAATAGTGAAGGAAAGGTTAAAATTTTGTTGAGTTTATAGAGGTATGAGGAACAGAGTGTAAAGTTCATTCATGCTCTATAGAAAAGGGAGGATCAGACCTCCGACCAGACGGGTGTTATGTCTGGCGGGCAACTGCCCGATGATTCATGTCGCGCCGTTGTCTATCTATGCTAGTTGCTCGATAAACTCTGCTTGCGTGATGCAGGATTTTGCGTGAGGTCAGTATGACGCGTTGTTCGCATGTGGCGATGTAGATACCGCTACAAGATCAAGATTCTACACAATACACAAAGTTGGCCACGCGGTGTTCTGTAGCTTCTGCCTATTCTCACGGGAAGAAGACTTGAGAGTACACAACCTTAAAGTTTATTCAAACTTATGTTTCAAATTAATATTATTTCAAGATAAACAAATATCAACTTTATTTTAATGGCAATTACGTTGATTTCAAAGTGACTAGAACTATTGAAAAAGTTATAAAAATGTTTGAAGTTGTAGCGTAAACTGAACTTTATTGTGTAGGATTTAAAGTAATTTTTCCATAAATTCATATTTTTTTACATTTTTGGCAAATAAATAGCGGCTGCAGATTATATTATTTGGCTTTACGCTTACTTCCATTTTTTCATACCGAAAATCATAATTATACATAATTATATCATATCAAATTAAAGTAGTACTCAACAACACAAGTCTTTCGGCAGATTTTCACAGCTTAAAACACCCAGTAAAACTCGTCGAAACATTTTAATTAATAGTAACAACTTTATACGTATTTCAGTGTGTTTGAACCCCAAATTAAATTAGTATGGGTGAACAACTCTGGGCAGTTTTAACCGCTGATGTAAATTAGGCCGGAAAGGGATTAGTTTGTCACAGAGGATAACTTGTTATAAATCGGTTTCAATTTCGAGTTGTTTAGCATTTAGGAAACGTGTCCGGTTATCATGTTATCATTGCGACTGTGTTACCCAAACGGATAGGCAGAGGTGTACTGTGTGTGGGTATTTATTATATTTATATCTCCGACGTCATCACGTCAACGCTGCGCTGTTGCTAAAAACCAGCGCTGGGGCATGCGTCACACACTATGCAAAAGGGCCGTCGCTCAGCGTAATGCTACGAACGTATCGTAAGATTACGCTGTGCGACGGCCCTTTTGCGTGGATGTGACGCATATTTTCCCCTAACTTGTCCTTTTTTTTTCTTTTTGTTCTTTCTCTGCGTCATATTTAACGCAAATAAAGTATTTTCTTCTTTTTACATTTTGCCAATCATGTTCATAAATCCATGAAAACTGAGATGTTTTTAGTGGAGTCAACTGACCGTTCCACCATTTCTAATCAATTTCGTGAATATTATTTTTAGTTTACAGGTTTGGGTTAATTTAAGCCAAACCAGATTAAGTGCTTATTAAGTAGTTTTGGGTATCAGCTTCAGAATAAATTAGAAAAGGGTTTGTAAATTAAACCTTTTAACGGAAACTTGTTCAGTATGTGGCATAAATAGTTTTACCTCACTCGACCTCCTGCCTCACTAAGTAACAAGAGTTTTAGTTTTCATCCTTAAATTAAGTTAAAATACAGGGAAAGGTGACCAGAGAAGACAGCGTAGAGAAAAATGTGGAAGACGAGGAAAGATAGATGCCATTAAAAACATAACTTGTAAATAAAAACAAGTCTCGCAACTCAGTTCTTCCACCGTAAAAAGTTGTGAGATCCATGTAATACCAAGTCGGTTAATTTATTCAGTCCCTACTTAAGGGACCTTCTGTCTTACGTTATTACGTAATTATCTAACCTAACAACATCTTATAGTGACCATATCAATATTAAAAATCTTTTATGGTTTAAATAAATAGATTGACTTGGCAATCGCACTAAACCCTAAACCGTAAGAATATTTGAATTTTGCGGGCTACCCATAGCGCAACCCTCTTAACATTAACTTTTCCTTTCATAACAGTAGTGCATACACCTGTGCTACACCTGCTACAGTAGTACATACATTTGGCGTGCCTCAGGGAAGTGTCCTTGGGCCGACACTTTTCCTTATATATATTAATAATCTATGTAAGCTAAACCTAAAAAATTGCAGTATCTTCTCATTCGCCGACGACACTGCACTAATTTTCTATGGAAAGACATGGGAAGAGGCAAAAAAACATGCCGAATCAGGGTTACAAACGATGGCAAAATTTCTTTCTCAAAACCTGTTAACCCTAAACATCTCAAAAACAAAGTTCATAACCTTTGCCAATACTTACACTACTCTAAAAACTACCCAAAACCTTAAAATACAGATGCATTCTTGCCAAGATAAAACATCTAACCCCTGTAATTGTTACCCTCTGGAAAGACTTAAAACAGTAAAGTACCTTGGTATTCTGCTTGACGAAAGGTTGACTTGGTCCCCCTACATAGATCTGTTGTCAGGTAGAATACGTAAACTTATTTATATTTTTAAAAATTTAAGACATGTAGCGGATAAACAATTACTCAAGACCGTTTATTTCGCGCTGGCTCAATCAATAATATCTTATTGTATTACGTCATGGGGGGGAGCGCGTAAAACGCATATTATGAAACTGGAGCGAGCACAGCGAGCGTTGCTTAAGGTTATGATGTTCAAGCCTTATAAATATCCCACTATTAACTTGTACTCAGAATGTGATGTTTTGACAGTTCGGCAGCTATTCATTAAAGAAATTATAATGGCCCAACATAGTAAACTTAATTATAATAAAGAAATGATGAATAAATAGACGTTTAGGGAGAGTATGTTTTACAATTCCGTATAACACATCCTTTATAAACAAATTCCAGTGTTATTTGGGGCCAATGCTATACAACAAATTGAATAAAATTATCAAATTCTACCAGCTAAATAAACACGCTTGCAAAAAACTTTTAATAACCTGGCTAAAATCGAAAAAATATCTAGAAATTGAAAATTTACTTATTAACCCAAAATAGGAACCTTTCAATAAATAAATAAAATAATAATAATAATTAAAACAGTAATGTCCCTAAAACAATGAATTCAATTTAAGTAAAATAACTTGGAATAGAAAAACAAAAAATGTAAAAAGTCGCAAGTTCATACATTCAGTGGTCTAACTATTTGTTTTTTTTTTTTAAGTTGACGGTATTTGGAAAAAATTTACAATGACAAAGTCAACAAATTACTTATAATATTTCTATTACATTATACCCGCAGTAAGAGTAGCCGCAGTTTAATCAGTATTTTATTATATTAGTTGCATTATTTACTGTATTTGCTTAATGTGCAAAAGTTGTTTACAATATAAAATTGGATCTTAATGTACACGTCTGTAGATAGTTACCCGGGAAAGATCTAACGCCTAAGGTACAGGCTCGGCCTAGTTTAGGTGTTAGTAGTCATTTGAATTGTGTTCAATTGCAGAATTGTACCTACTGTTTACCAAAATCTTTTTGAAAAATATTTTTGTGTCAATAAAGCTTTTTTATTTTTTTATTATTATTATAAACATCTCACATTCTATCTACATCTCAACTAAATATCTGTATGCAAGTTTCATTTCACTACTAATCAACACTAACAGAAAATTCAAATTCAATCATTCTTACACTCTCTTACAAACTCGTACTTCATTAACGAACAAGCTCTTATAATTAACAGGAGTATCCCTTAATTTGATTATTAAAGTTGGCTTATTAGTCGATTCGCATGAATTTACTCGCCCGGATCTTGCGAATCGTCAGCTTTCTTTGTATTGTTATTTCTATAGGCGACTCGCATGAAGTAAATTTATTTGTGGGTGAGTCGTCAACTCCAGAAAAATGGATTAGGCAATTGGCACATTTTGAATTTTATGCAATGAAGTTAAGAAAAAACTCCTTACAAGTTTTAATGTTTAACTCTTATAAATTCTGTGCTTTTTTCTATACTTTATTGCATAAAATTCAAAAGTGACAAACTTCGTGCGAGTCGCCTATAGAAAAAGATAATATTACTTAAAAGTGACGATTCGTCAGTTTGTGCGAATCGACTAATGAGCCATAAAGTTAAGTCGTTTGTAATTCGTGGTTCTTGATTAAAACTGATTAAGATGCTACTTCAAGTTTGTTGCAGTAATATTAAATTAATTAGGTACTGGTTATCTTTAACTTCGGTTATTACAGAAAAGGGGAGCCGACACGGTGCATTAATTTATTGTGTCTGTTAGAGAGCCTGACTTTTTAACTTTAGCGACATAAATTGGAGTTGCTGAATATTTATAGTACTTTAAAATTAATGTGTAAATAATGATTTTTAAAGAATGCTACTATTCATATTGTATTGCGGTAAACGTGACGCAGAGAAAGTACACAAACACAAAAGAGAACAAATTGGGGGGAAAATATATGCGTCGCATCCACGCAAAACGGACATCGCTCAGCATAATGCTACCACCGATGCGAGACCAAGCAAGCCCGGTTTCCAGTTACAGAAATTGTTGAGCACGACAGGCCCCATTTTAACTTTGAAAGTATTATTATGATCTTATAAAACACATGTGATATTGAAATAATAGACTTTTACTATTTAGTACCTAGTAGGTACCTACTCATGAATATCATCAACCACTCGTTTTTAGAGAACAGCTGACATTGGCTGAGGGTTGGTCTGATAATGAAAATTGCTAATATTTATGAATAATATGACCTATAAAAGCTCGTCCGGGTATTTTGATTGGACCTTATCTAACTACGTAACCTATTGAAACTATTTATTAAATAAGTCAATCTGTCTAGCCTTTTCCTAACTATGTTGCGGTCAGCTTCCAGTCTAACCGGGCGCAGATGAATACCAGTATTTGTTAAAAACAAAACTAAATTATATTGGACGAATATTATTAACGCATAATATTTTTACATTGTTAATTATAAACCGACACTGTTCCGTAAATACTCATTGAAACCATTATCATTTAACCAGTAACATCTCTATTATCAGCAATATCAAGCAATATATTTAATTAACACTGCAGCGGAAGTACAAAGGCGTGTATCAAACACAATTGAACATTATAATTACTGAACTACCCGCATTCATCGCAGAACAATAGTCGTGTTCAAAGCCAATGTCATATTGTTAGACTTGTACTGAATGTGTGCTTGTGGTAGGTCTGGTTAAAATGAGGTTAAATTGAAACGGGAATTGAAATTATGATGACTAAATGGAATACTTAGAATTGGGTATGGCTATTGGGCAAAATTTAACTCTTTTTGTTAATCGAACTTTCACTTGTTTTATTATTTTGTTACATACATCTTACATACATATATAGAGGTATGAGGAACAGGGTGTAAAGTTCACTCCTCCTCCATAGAAAAGGGAGGATCCTCCGACCAGACGGGTATTGTTTCATTTCGGGCCGTTGTATCTATGCTAGTTGCACGGTAAACTCTGCTTGCGAGATGCAGGATTTTGCGTGACGTCAGTGTGACGCGTTATTCGCATGTGGCGTTGTAGATACCGCTACACATAAATTACCACTTTTACCCATAGAGGTAGGTAGTTGTTTCGATTATGTTCATACATCAGCGGGGTAACATAACATACTAACAGTAGGAATGGCTTTCATTTTGACAGTTCAACAATATTCATTGCGTTATTTACATCATTGAGCAGACAAATGTTTAGTACATATACGGCAATGGATTAGCAATATTATTCAAAATGATTCAGATTGTGATGATAGTGTGCTACGCAATTGCGTAAGACGATAGCATTAGTGAAAAATATGTCTAACAAGATCAGCTATTTTTTTTTTTTTTTTAATTTGCTGGGTAGAAAGGCCAGTTAAGGCTATTTTTGTTAACAACAACCAAAAAACATCTAAGACAAGTGACATCTACCAACCCACACTGGGCCCGCGTTCGTAATCTGCCGATTACGGCCCACTCCCTCTCACAGAGAGAAGGCCTGTGTGTCAGCAGTGGTGACATTATAGGCTGATTATACTTTGTGCACCGCTAAAATAACGGGCTGTTTAGCATATAAACCAAGTGCCTACTGTACAATCTTTGACAATAGTACGGCAATATTATATTATCTGTGGTACGGGTTTGGTAGTGGCTTATCTGTGGTAGTGGCGACAAAGTGAACGCATTGAACAGTCCTCACGTTCTGTATTTATGGACAGTGTACTGTGATGTACATGCTGTGATTTGTGGCATGTAGTATTGTGCCAAATGCAGTTCTCTAGGAATTTTGTAGTTACAATTCAACAGAATTAAATACTTTTGATTATTTGAATATACATTGTATAGATAGGAGTTAAGAAGCTATTGCAATTATTTTTTTATGAATTACTTAATTTAAAATACATTATTATATGGTACGTCACGGGTTTTCTCGACAAAGTCGGAAGTGACGTAAAAGGCCATATGACTAAACATCTATTCCTGCTACATTTATCACTAAGGTAAGTAAGTTGGTGCAATTTCTGCTTGAATAAAGCATAAACTATTTTGGTTTATATGATTTGGACATAAAAAAAGGATGAACAATGCAGAATCGTAGATAATGACGTCACATCATGGCCGCGACAGAAACGGCCAATTGAACAGTAGTAGAAAATTTTTGGAGTTTAATCTAATTTTTAAGCAACACATACTTTTCTTAGGTTTATATTACTGTCTCGTATTAATTAAGTAAATAAAAAATACCTGCGTATTTCCCTATTGTGTTTCTATGGAAACAAAAAGCTAAAATAAAAATAATAAAATTTTAAAAGAGGCAAGGAATCAATATAAACTTTTTTACAACTAGGTCTGCTAAAATCACTATTATTTACTGAAAAATCTCAAATTGAAAGAAAAATATTCACCTCTTTATCAATTACTAAGTAATTCACAAAGACCAAAAAGTTTTTCAAAGAATTCTGCACCTACTTGAAATTCTGCCATATACACGTGAAATACCCTAAACAATTCTTATTTAAAATTCCCCGCATACTTGAGGCACATAAAGGAAAACTGTTGTATTTTCTCAGAAATTTTCAGCACCTCACTGTAAAATATGCAAATGTAATGCACTACGGTGTGTTCGTCTAATAATTCTAGTATTTCAAACGGAAAACCTCGTATTTAAATGAAAAGACTACAAACGCTTTGCAGAGGAATGAATTTCCGGACGACAAAATTACGGAATGACAAAGGATCCTGTTAGGAGCTATAGGTTGGCACGTAACTATGTATATTTAGGGATACATAAAGGAACATTACTGGTTTCGAAGCTATATAACAAATCGCTGGTAACTTGTAAAAGTAGGTGACCACTCTAGTGAATTACTGCCAATCAACTTTGGAATACCTCAAGGTAGTACTCTCGGTCCGACTCTTTTCGCCTTCTGTATGAAGAGAGATAAAGTGATGCTTAGAAAGCCCTTAAGTTCCCGACAGATTTGCTATACAATGAATTTCCGGTACTTCGAGTACGTCAACTATATATTACTTACTCGCACACTCATGTGACCTACTATAAAATAAGCAAGCGCTGTGATGTTAAAGGTCTTAACACCCACTTATTTAAAAGAATGATCAAAAGAGTTTGCTTCTCTCCCTGTCATATAACAACGTGTCACTGTGAATCCTAGAAAACGGTAGCCATAACTTTTCCGGCCGATTTTACAGTTTTCGCCTTCTTTGGAGCACGTTCCCCGGTCTGGATCCATTGTTTTGATTGCTCCTTGGTCTCTGGTGTGTACCAGTGGATCCAGGTTTCATCGACGGTCACAAAACGACGCAAAAACTCCGCTGGATTCCGCTTAAACAGCGCCAAACACGTCTCCGATGTGGTCTCACGGTTGCGCTTGTTTTCTGGTGTGAGTAAACGCGGCACCCATCGCGCCGACAGCTTTCTCATGCCGAGTTCCTCGTGAAGAATATGATGCACTGTTCCTTCTGAAATGCCTACAGTCTCAGCTAGCTCGCGAACCTTCAATCGGCGATCTGCCAATACGAGATCATGGATTTTTTTAATGTTTTCCTCCGTAGCAGCTGTTTTCGGTGCACCTGGACGTGGTTCATCAAAAACCGACGTACGGCCACGTGCAAACTCGTTGAACCAATTCTTGACGGTGGCCATCGATGGAGAAGAGTCACCGTACACAGCATCCAAGCGCTCTTTTATTTCGATGCGCGTTTTCCCTTCCAAAAATAGGAATCGAATCACTGAACGATATTGCTCTTTTTCCATTTTTGTAAAACCGATCGACACGTTCGCTTCCATAAGTTGTCAAATTAAAACAAATGAAGGGATTGGAATGAAAATTTGAAAAAAGAATTAAAACAGAATGGGCTACACTGTGGTAAAACTCTTTTGAAACTACAGCGCCCTCTGGCGATGAGGCTAGGTACTTATTGAATGCACCTCGTATATACCCTTATTTTGAAGTATTCTGAAATAATAAAAACAACGTTTACTTGGCAAATGTAAGTAAATTGGATTGAGAACAAAACACGTGGGACTTATACATATCTGGTGAAATGTGTTGTTCAACCATTCGGGGAAAACTCGCGTGATGTTATGATTTGTTAGAACAAAACATACTCAACACACTTAGTAATACAATAGATGTACACCATAAATATTACTGATATAAATATAGAAATTTTACAAGGGCTTACACAATGGGCGGTCTCAGACCGGAATAAATCCTTTTAATGACAACCTTTAAACTTAACTTTATTTAACCATATAAAATATATATTTTCTAATATGTACAAACTTCTAATACTAAATAAACAATAAATTATTAAAATAAAAATATAATATCCTAATCTAACAAAAACTATTAAAATATAAAAATATTGCGTCGAAATATTCTTCCGGATCGCTGTCGTCTGATAATGTACCCAAGAGACTGGCGGCATTGCCACGTTGTATGGCAATGCTTAGCCTCTGGCCAAGGTAAAAGCCAGCCCTTGAGTCACGGGAAATGTCAACCAGCCTTTTAGAAATTTCAATAAGTTAAAGTTACCTTGTTATTAAGTATTGATACCTTTTTTTTTTTTTTAAGGATCGGAAATCATCAAATGACCCCTCCCGCTCTGGGTGGAGCGGAAGGGAGTGTCAGACTCTTACTGACTAAAACCCATCCGTGTTCCTTCCTTAGCCCTTTATGTTCCGGGGCAGCGGTAACCCTTTCGGACAATCCCGCTGCCCCGGCAGGCTTCGGCCCTGACGGGCCCCTCCATTGATGGTGACATCTCTTTGAGGCGCGCGTGGAACACATACGCGCCGTCCAGCACGGGCCTGGTCCTGATCGGACGGCGAGCTACCCATTACTCGCCGTCCGCAGGCCCGTGCCTACGGTGGCCGGGAGTCGTCACGCGGCTCCCGACGCCCGGGGCGTCTACCGCGGCGGCTGGGACGGGCGGCTCTCTCCGCTCTCTCCCTCGCCCATCCCGCCACCTCCTTCGCTAGCATGACTGCTTCGCAGAAGGAGGTAACTGCCTCCCACTCCCTCTCGCCCCGGACCATGGCTTGAACCAGGGCCGGGCGCGAGAGGTCGCCTCTACGAGGACACGGCGGTGCTCTGCCCAAGCGGGACAGACCTCCACCGTATTCTCCACCGTGTCCTCTGGGCGATCTTCGCAATGGTGACACCCGGGCGTTTCCTCCCGCCTGATTATGTGCAGGAACCTCCCGAAACATCCGTGTCCGGTGAGGACCTGCGTCAGGCGGTAGGTGAGCATTGATACCTTACATTTTCTACAGCAAAGGCAATGATAAACAATACTTCCAAAGAGATTGTGGTTACTTTATGTGGAAATAAGGAGCTTTTTCCGTGCAAAGGATTGCATTCAACCAAAAAGCATGAAAAGATCACACAAAATGGAATAGGAGATCCGAGCCTGGCACATCGCCAAACAAACGTACGTACGTATCTAGCCAAGAGAAAATATTTTAACATTTAAATAACGGAAAGCCTCTAAAAACTATTATGAAATACGTCTTACGACAAACGTAGACAAAATAGGGCCAACTGTAAAATATTGAAGCATTTTCAACAAAAAAATATATATGTTTTATATTTTTATGATATATTTTATTTCTTATTCAGTAAAAGAACATGGTTAAGTACTGTGAGAGCTTTACGAGCTCTCAGTACCGGGACGAGGAAATGAAAACACAGTTTGTCATATTACTGCAATATTAATTATTCCTAGAAGACAGTTCTATGTTTTTACATTTAACACAATCACCCGCTTACCGCCGACCGTTGTTTCTATAGTCTTTTTGTATAAATAAGTATCAATGTTTTTCTTGTATTTCTACCATCTACTTTTCAAAGTATTTATTAAGGCTTCATTTAAGCACCAAATAGGCTATAATCTCCACAGTAGATACTGTCAAGACATTACCTACTTATTAAAAAAAAAAGTTGTGTTGATAAATATTTATATTTGTAGAAAAAATTTAATGAAACAACTCTCGCAACTTACATTAAAAGAACCTGAGACGCCACAATTTGGTTCTCTAGTTCTCAAAGAGCAAAATCATAATTAAATTTACCTACAGTACAGGACTACTTAACACGAATAACCAAAATGACACTACACCACATAATGTGACATAATGTTACCAAATGTTCGCATGGTGAACAAAAGTTACCAAAATTTAAATTCAACTGCAAACGCTATATTGACTGTGATCATTGAAGCCATATAATACCACTGTTATTGAACGACACTTAATGCCTGGATGTATCAACAATTTACTATCAACATTCTATTCGTATCAAAATCTCCGATTATCAATCAATACTTCAATACTTACTATACTTACTAATGTTATAAATTCGAAAGTAACTCTGTCTGTCTGTCTGTCTGTATGTTACCTTTTCACGCTTAAACCACTGAACGGATTTCGATAAAATTTGGTAGAAAGATAGATTACATCCCGCGGAAGGACATAGAATAGTTTTTATCGACATATCTCACGAGCGAAGCCGCGGTCGGAAGCTAGTATAGTTATAAATGAACTTAGATCTTGGTTGTATTGATAATTTTAATGATTATAATTCTGTAAATACATACTTGGTACGGTCACAAATCATATTTTGTTCAACATACAACCTGATTGAAAAAAAAACGTAAGAAAATAACTAGACTATCGAGGCAGTAATTTCATACTACATTACCATAGGACAGTATAAACTACAGTATGAGTAATGCTGATCCACCTCTGTTCGGCAGAGTTCGGTAAAATTCGGAAAACCCCGGAAGGCACTGCGAAACGACACCTGCATCGTATATTTCACGGGAAAATCTTTCCGACAAGTTTGTTCACCTTTTTAACTAACAGGGTGACCATGACCATATTAAATGGTCCCTTTTCCTTTTTATTAGCACTTGCAAAGTCTTCATCAATCATTTAAAGTATCCTGAAAATGTTTTAGGGTTCAATTTGATGTTCGCTGGGACAAACGACATACTCCTTTGAATTTGCGTACATTATAGCCATGAATAAAAGTAAGTAACACTTTTGGTCCTTACTTAAGTTCTTGGTTACCAAATCCTACTAATATCCTACTAATATTATAAACGCGAAAGTTTATGAGGATAGATGGATGGATGTTTGTTACTCTTTTACGCAAAAACTACTGAACGGATTGTGATGAAACATTACAGTAATATAGCTTATACATCAGAATAACACATATTTAAGGTACTTTTATCTCGATATTCCCACGGGATCGACATTTATGCGGGTGAAACAGCGGGGCGCTGCTAGTTATATCTAAATTATTAGATAAAAAGAAAGCGAATAATAAAAAAACACTGATAAAAAAAATAGGAGTATGTTTTTCATTACCCTGTAATAATAAAATTATACTGATCACAGTAATCGGCCCAATTTTTTGAAACACGCCACATGACATACTCCGCCGAAATCTGCCATACATAATGTGGCGGCATTTATATCGCCACATGCGGACTACCCATAAAACTGACGTTACGCAAAATCCTACACAAGCAAAACAATATATCCAACATCAATCGTCTTGCAGACAAAACAGACCAGAGAAGTCGGAGAATCCTCCCTTTTCTATGCAAGATGAAGAACCTTGTTCTAACCTAACCCTGTTCCTCATGGGCAGCGGGATTGTCCGAAAGGGTTACCGCTGCCCCGGAACATAAAGGGCTAAGGAAGGAACACGGATGGGTTTTAGTCAGTAAGAGTCTGACACTCCCTTCCGCTCCACCCAGAGCGGGAGGGGTCATTGGATGATTTCCCATCCTTAAAAAAAAAAAAAAAAAACCCTGTTCCTCATACATATAGAGGACTAGCTTCCGCCCGCGGCTGCGCCCGCAAGGTATGTCAATAAAAACTATCCTATGTCCTTCCCCGGGATGCAATCTATCTCTCTGCCAAATTTTATCGAAATCCGTTCAGTGGTTTAGGCGTGAAAAGGTAACATACAGACAGACAAACAGACAGACAGACATAGTTACTTTCGAATTTATAATATTAGTATAGTATGGACGGATACGTATTTTGCAACTCTATTAGACTTCAAACATTGTTTCCTTTTTCATTTTAATTATTCCTTAGCTTAAAACAAAACTCATTTTGCTCTCGATTTCATTAAGTACCTAATTATAAAACATTCAAGGCGACCTTCATCCCAATGAGAAATCATATTATTTATTCACCAAGAAGTTTGCAAACAAAACTTTTAAAACGACAAAAACAAATCTTATCTATGGTCCAAACTTTTTAAGTCCATTGTGAAAAGTAGATACATATTTTCGTTCCTTATTTCCTTTTTAGGGTTCCGTACCCAAAGGGTGCCAACGGGAAGGGTCATCCGGCGGAGCTTCAATAATGGGGATTACTAAGGCTCCACTGGCCGAACGTCCGTCCGTTTGTCACAGGACTGTATCTTATGAACCGCTAGACGCTTGAAATTTTCACAGAGTGTGTACCTACAATTTTTTTTTTTTTGCCATAAAAAAATGTAAAGCTCTAGCTTTAAATATTGTAGGGCGGTACGGGACCCTTTTTTATTCACGAAGGGTCCCGTACCATTTAAAAAACTTCCGTGTCCGACTCGCACTTGGCCGCTTTTTTTAAACTCGATTATTCTGTGGGAAGTTCATTGTTGTGCTCTGAATATAAATCAGTTTTCTTTGGAATTAAACATGTTATTGTGCTGTCGTTAAGAGAGAGGAAAAACGTAAATCTTAACTGCTCAAAACAGCTATAAGAATATTAAAGTCGTGTTTTTGAGTTCCTTTTGAAACGCAATTTGTGTCAGCCAACGAAAATATAATTACGAAGCGAGCAACTTTACTGTAATTTTATATTTGTAGTTTTTTCTTATTTTTGTCTGGCTTGCAGTTGTCCCACTGCAAGACGAAGGCCTTTTTCATGCAGAAAAGAAACAAACATTGAACTATACACTCACTTCTTGCGATTTTATTACACACTAGCTGTGCCCGCGACTTCGTTCGCGTGGATGTCGGAAAACAATAGGTAATATGTCGCTTAGGAAAGGTGTAATTGCCACTCCTTCATTGAAAAGGAAGAATCATCAGATCTTGCCTGGTAACGCTTTCCTTACCTAGGGTTCGCTACCACGGCCCTTTCGACTGCAATCACTGCGTCTTCATGGTTCATAATGACAATGTGACGAAGTGTCACTTTCATTTTTGAGAATAAATTAAAATAAAAGCGCCTGCTCGAGGCTGATTATCTAACCAAACAGCCATAATTATGTCCATTTTATTTTGCGTCTGTCTTAGAATACCAACTTGTAACATCATATCACCATTTTATCTAAAGTATATCTGAGATTAGTAGGTGAAGTTTGAAGTTAGTTTTTCTAAGTCTTGTGTTCTTCTCTGTGGTAAATTTAGAATTTCTTAACTTGGTATTGAAGATATCATATATACCTACCAATATTATGCCTTATAAAGCATCGAGATATATATATGATAAAAGGAAGAATACATTAATGGAAAGAGCTTCTACATAAAGTTGCCCGTGTAAAAAGCAACCCATTAAACTTTGGTTATATTTGACACCGGCCACCATTTAAACTACGAAGATGAAACCCATGAAAACTTTAGACATGATTTTGATTTAGACCTTATACTGCCGAAAACCAGAAAAAGAATTGTAAAGCTAATTACAAAAAAATATAACCGACTTCCATAAAAAACCCTACAAAGTGCAAAATAACCTTAGTTTGGGAAGACGTTGCGCGTTGGCAAGAAATTACAGACTTCTGAAAGCAAAGGTCTATTGCACTTTGAAGTGTGTTTTTAAGTCAGTTGTATTTTATTTTATTTCACACAAAGTCGTGTAAGTTTATATTGAAAACCATGAAAACGACACACATGATAAAAAAAGAAAAAGAAAATTGCAGCCGCCATCTTCGATTTTCATTTTGACGTCACAATCGGCTTCAGCACTCTCGAAAACCATGAAAACGACACACACTACGAATTTTTCGATTTGCAGCCGCCATCTTGGATTTCATTTTAACCAGTACTGAAACGGTTTACCAACAGTCGATCGGTCCATGAACCGTTGGTCAACACCATTAACTTTTCATCCAAAGGACTTGTGACCCACGAACGTTTCCCCAACAGAACTCTACGTCAGTGAATGCTTAACCAACAGAATGTTTTGACCAATAACTTTTCACCCAAAGAACATTTGACCCATGTCAAATAGAACTAAGGATGCAAGGGCGAGCGAAGCGAGCTCGGGACTTGGGGCACCCCGACTCGGACAGGTAGGGTTCGAGGGGATGATGGCGGCTCAAGTGAGCGAGCAAAGCGAGCGAAGGGCACCCCGAGGTTAGGCTTGGTTAGGTTAATTTATACCCTTTTCACAGAAATAAAGGACTACGTCTTATTATTATTTTACTTTCACCTTTCCCGGCGTCTGTTGGCCTTGTTCTTTGGGTGAAAAGTTATTGGTCAAAACATTCTGTTGGTAAAGCATTCACTGACCTAGAGTTATGTTGGCAAAACGATCGTGGGTGAAAAGTCTTTTGGAAAAAAGTTAATGGTTTAAAGATAATGTTCACCAACGGTTCATGGGCCAATCGACGGTGGGGAAGCCGTTACAGTTTCATTTTAACCTCACTATTGGCTTCAGCACTCTCAAAAACCAATAAAACGAAACCCATAAAAAAAAATTCAACCTCCATCTTGGATTTTCGTTTTGACCTGCCTATCGGCTTCAGCACCTTTGAAATCTATGAAAACGACATCCATGACAAAAAATCAAAACAAAATTGCAGCCGCCATCTTGGATTTTCATTTTGACCTGACTATCGGCTTCAGCACCCTCGAAAACTATCAAAACGACACCCATGTCAAAACATTTAAAAAAAATGGAGCCGCCATCTTGGGTTTTCATTTTGACCTGACTATCGACTTCAGCACCCTCAAAAACCATGAAAACGACAAACATGACAAAAAAAAATTGCAGCCACCATCTTGGATTTTCATTTTGACCTGACTATCGACTTCAGCACCCTCGAAAACCATGAAAACGACACCCATGACGAAAAAGTTAAAAATTTAGGCAACCGCCATCTTTGATTTTCTTTTTGACCTCACTTACCGGGGTCAGGATCCATGAAAAATAGCTCTCTTTCTCTCTGTGTGTGTGTGTCTATCTATCTATTACTATGAAAAATGAGGAATAACGCTTTTTCGTAATTTGACGATTTCTCCCTTAGAACTCCTACCGCAAGCTCCATATAAGAACTTCGTTAAAAAACGAAACAAAGCGATTTTTTAATATCATTAATATCATTATCATTACTTTTTAAAATAACATAGACATAAGTAGGTATCTGTGTTATTTCGTCATTTAAGTAAGCATAAACTAATAGGACGTGATTACTCACATCACAACAACAATATGTTTTCGTTAGTAGGTACTATATCGCGCCAATAGATGTCGTTACGTGTTACTAAAAAACGTAAAAAGTTGTTCCTAGAATACTTTAAATTGATTATATCTTTTGATAGAGTGAACCGATTGCGATGAAACAAAAACTAATCACTGCTCCGAGTTCTACACCATATTTGAGTATAAAAAGTAACCGTATTGGTTTGGTACTTTTTACGTTTACCCTGTTCAAATCAATAATCTGTCACATCCAAACAGACAAACAGACAAACCGACAAACAGACAAACAGACAAAAATTCCAAAAATTGATGAAATGGCATCTGTTGGTTATCCTTTAACACCCCAACTATTTTTTTTGGAAATATTTTCAATGTACAGAAACGTCTCGTCTACAGATTTATTATATGTATAGATATAGATAGATAGAAGATTGTATCAAAACAGTTTTTTTTAGTCTCCGTCTGTCAGTGGTAAAACCTATAATTAAAAATACAAGAGCCACATTGGTCTTTGATCACTTACCAGGTTTAGAACCTGCAACCCAATAACAGAACATTCAAAACGGTCAACCTCTATCGGGTTTTAGTTAGCATAGGGTCAGGTTTAGTGAGGTGGGACCCGCTGAGGAACAGCAGATCGAGGCCTGTCGGGGGAGCGGTGAATGCTTATGCGAATCCCGCACCCCCGACTATAGGCAGAGGTGGAACACCACGGTGGTTTTAGCCACAGCTCTGTTACCCCCACGATGGTGGAAGTCCATGAGTATTTCCAAAGCGCAACAAAAAAAAAAAAAACATTTCAGGTTAATAGGTAATGTCGCCTATTACATACAAACATAAACTCACGTTATCTTCTCATGGTGCTAGGCAGAAACTACAGAACGCCAGCTGTTACGATCCCAACATACTTAATGTCGCCCATTAAAAGCAAAACATTATGAAAGTGTAAGAAGTGTGGTTGCTAAAAGACGGTGAACCTATCGTTCCATCCGCGTTAGAGTATTTAGGAAGAAAATAGCTAAGTACATCGTCAGCAGTAAGTTTCGACACAAATCCTCGCCGTGACGAGGGATTTGCGGTGACAACGCGTTTGGTAAGTATCGTGAATTTTGGTGAGCCATCACTGTATATTTAGTCGTGAAAAGGAAAAAGCTATTGACCTAAGAATTTGGTATTTTGTTGCTAGATTTCGAGGTTCGATATTTGGCTACAGGGACAACACTATATCCGACTTTCTCGTAATTTATCACTTCTGTGTACATTGTTTTGAAAACTATGCTAGACTTTCCCGGAGTCAGGATTTTGTTATAGATACCATAGGTACACCTCTGCAAAACCCTTCTGGTTTACAGGCTTGCTGTTATGTTAAATATGTAATATATAATGATAGTATTAATATAATATATAATGTAATATCTGATGTTTATGTGCTCGATGTGCGTGGGTGCTTTCCCATAGTTTTTGACTGCCCCGTTGGTTTCGTGGTCTCCAGCGCGACTTCTGAGCGTGCGGTTCGATTTCCGGGTCGGCCAAAGTGTTATTGGGTTTGCCGTTGGCCCTGCGCCTGATCTTTCTCCGGTAATGTCTGATTGCCGTCCCATCGGATAATGAGAGTGAGGGAAGAGAGAGTGCCCCTGTGTCTGCGCACACTGCACTTATGCACTATACAAAACAAATGAACAGCAAAGACAAATTCCCAACTATTCGGAATGCTCGCAGCAGCATCAGCGTCGATTGGTCTCAATACAACCCACGCAATAATAAGCGTGACATTTATAAAGAACAATAGTCCCAACTCCTCAATTGTTTTATACAAAGAATAACGTTCCAAGTCTAATAATAAATATGCCATTTTGACTCGTAAAAACAACTTTTTTCATAATGGGGAAAATGGAGAACACTTTTGCTTGCAGAATAGGCATGACGAAAGATTTTGAAATCCTCTTCCGTAATTTAGGTACACATTTACTATTTACGATAAAACCTTTATCGTTATAAACTAAAGTTTAACGAAGTCTAAAGCAATTTTTCAAATATTGTTTCAATAGTGCGCGAAAACAGCTCGCAGTGTCATGGCGTCGGGTTTGACGTCACGCCTAGGTGAACGTCAAATGTGTCTACGCGCAGTCAGAGGAAAGAACACACCACTGCAGTTTACAATGTTTACATAGGCGTGACGTCATGCGCTGTGATTGTTGTTTCAGTCAAAATGGCCGATTGCAGTATTTTAATCTTTTATTTTAATGAAAATCCGATTAATCTCAAATTTTTAAATAAAACTAAATCAGTGTTTTAAATCCTTTTAACATGTATTTTCCCCTAAAATCATTACATCCTTGATTATTTGATACTGTCGTCACGCCTATTGTTTCGGTGGCCACTGCTGACTGTTTAGGTAGGTACTTAGGTTGTAAAAAATAAAATAAATATATCCATTTTCGTTGTCATTATGGGCGAGTAGCTGTTGCCCGTGACTTAGTCGGCGTGAATTTAGATATTACTAGCTGCGCCCCGCGGTTTCACCCGCATAAGTTTCGATCATGTAGGAATATCGAGATAAAAAGTATCCTATATTCAATCCGGGTTATAAACTATCGGTGTACCAAATTTCATCCAAATCCGTTCAGTAGTTTTTGCGTGAAAGAGTAACAAACATCCATCCATCCATCCATCCTCACAAACTTTCGCATTTATAATATTAGTAGGATAGTAGGATAGTTTCTTAATACAAATATCCTGGATGAAATGTAGGTACCATATGTCCTTCTCAAGGTCCGAAAACAGACAGAAAAAGTTATCTTTCACATTTATAATATTGGTATGGATAGTGCGATGGGGCCGAAAGATTCTGGAGTGGCGACCGTGTACCGGAAGACGTAGCGTTGGAAAGCCTCCCACAAGGTGGACTGAAAACATGTGAAGGCCGCAGGAATCCGCTGGATGCACAGAACCGGTCGAAGTGGCGGTGCTTGGGGGAGGCCTATGTCCCAACAGTGGACGTCTTTCGGCTGAAATGATGATTGATATTGCAATGCACAACGTAAAAAGTGTTGACCCAGCAGCATTTGTAGAAATGTTCATAAATAATCAATACGCAGTAAGTAAGCAAAGAGAACCTTGAGCTTTACAGTATTATATTATCTGTGACCTTCATATCGCAAAAATAGAACAACTAGCAAACTGAAAATATTGAAGCTTACGACCTACGTTAGTAAATATTTTCTGTTTTACCACCAAGGTCTGACCAACCAATGTAACAGGAAAACAATTGTACGAAACTTTAGCTTGCCAACTGTTGTGTTCAAACAAGTACAATTCGCTTCTAAGAAATGGAAGTAAAATTTCAGCGAGCTAACTCAATGTGGCGGCACTGAAAAAATTAAGGATCAACGTGTCGTGTCGTTCTTTCCAATGTAATTGGTTGTAGTTTTGAAAATAGAATTAAAGATGACTGCAAAAACGAAAGACGATGTTACTGTCAACCAAAAATGGAGATTTGGTACGAATTTGCAATCAGCGCTACAGCCCTTTCACAGCTATTTTAGCCTCTGACAGCAGTAATCCAAAAGCAACCTTCTTATAACAAGAATAAAGCTCACTGTAATTTGATAGTTATGCAAAATCAAAGGTAAAATAACTGTGGAACAACTATAAGTAACGACGTTGCGTCTATAATAAATGTCTGAGTAGTTTTTTTTTTTTTTGTTTAGCCTATACTGACCCTCTGCTGGGCAAAGGCCTCCCCCCAAGTCCTTCCAAGAACTCATTTCCCGTGCCACCTCGAATCAGCCCTGGCGGTACGCGTCTATGACACCTCGCCACCGCTTTCTAGGCTGACGTCAGAGGCGCCGTCCAATTCAGGCACCCATTACATAGAGACTTTGTTTTTTTTTTTTTTTTTTTTTTTTTTTTATTTTTTTTTTATTTTTTTTTTAGGATGGGAAATCATCAAATGACCCCTCCCGCTCTGGGTGGAGCGGAAGGGAGTGTCAGACTCTTACTGACTAAAACCCATCCGTGTTCCTTCCTTAGCCCTTTATGTTCCGGGGCAGCGGTAACCCTTTCGGACAATCCCGCTGCCCAGAGACTTTGTCCTGCGGTCACCTTGCATTCGGCTAATGTGAAGTATCGTTTAAATAGAATAAATTGTTTCGAGTCAAAAGCACTGATACTCTAGATGCACTTATTAGATTATCCTAATTATAGGTATGGTTATTGTTATTATTTTACTGTTAAAACTTGATAAAATAGTCTATAAAAGTAGTTAAAATATTAAGCAAAACATAGAAAATATTCCAAACGGATGTCCACCTTTTATGTCGCTGATATTTTGTATGACGGTAGATAGAAACTTCAAGTGCACAGATGTTCAGCTGATTAGTACTAGTGACGTTATTATGTGAAATTGACCGACCAGATGTCACGTAAGTTAATTGATATTATTATCTTAATTATTGCTGATAACTATGGTGTTCTGTATATGTTATAATATGGCCAATATTACTAATGTCTTAAAGTGGATAATGGAATATTCCTAGCTGTTGTTATTATGTTGCTATTATTCTGAGTTGTCCTGGACCATTGTCCAAAAGATTATAATTGATTATTTTTAAAATGACGATAATTTATGGCAATATAAGAAATTTGTTGATAGAATACTTTAATACTGTTTCCATGGAGTTTCTTGTCCTTCTTCTCCATGATGACCTAGATTTGTAACGGACGACTAGCTTTTAATGAATTACTTACAAGCCTAAATTGAAATAAATGACTAGCTTGTCTTTCTGGGCTTTATTTCATAAAATCCTTCCTCTACACACATATTAAATAACTAGTAACCATTCTGATATTCAAAATTTTTATATTTGGGTAATATACATATATACTTATACATAGATTATACATTATTTTGCTAACACACTCTTCATGATGTGTTCTCAAGTAGTCATTAATAAAAAATATCGACAAATCATGAAACATAAGAAAAGATATAGGTACAGCATCGTATAAAACTGACAATATTTTAGTAGCAAAAGTAATTCTGTGGTTCCTAGTAACGAGTTTATATAGGTAGCCAGTTTCAGTAACAGAAGCTGTGTTCCCATCCGAAACACAGCGCACCGTTCAACAAAAATGTTGTATAACATTTTTATACGACTTCTGCCAATTTCGTTCTAGTAAAACCAACCGTATGTTGAACACACTGTCAACCAGTGAACGAAAATCGTTCACTGCCGTCAGCTAATTCACGTAACGTCATGAGTTCATGACGTACCGATCAAATTGCGGCATAGTTCCAGATTCAAATTCAAACAGATTTACGCCGGCAGTCTTTTGTTTTCGTCGTGTTTGATGAGAGAGGTAGGCAAGCAAAATCAACCTATAACGTTCCCACTGCTGGGACACTAGCCCTCCTCTCTATGAGAGGGCTTGGGCCGTAATCCACCACGAGGGCCCCGTGTAGGTCGGTAATTATCACATGTCTTATTTTTTTTAGTCCTAGAACATGCTGGTTTCCTTACGATGTTTTACTTTACCATTTTGAGAGCTGTGGCGATGAAATAATTTACACAAAGTAAAGCGCCTGTCTGGGTTCGAACCTACGACCTACAACTCGTATGTCGCGGTGGTTTCCACTTGGCCAAAACTGATCATGTTCTCAAGTTCGAGTGCTTAGCCGTATTCTTGAAATCTTTGAACTGTGCGTAGCATGAGAATGCGCTCATGTGACGCGAAGAACTTTACACCAGCATATTATCTGGAATACGAAAAGCGTTACTTTGATAGAAACTTTACTGTGAGTAAACTTAAGTTACGTGAATTACCCTACTGGGTTAAACACAAATCGTCGCTCGCATGAATAACAGTCCTATCTCATTTTTCAATTTTTTTTGCTGATTTGTGTTAGGACAACTACATTTTTCTATTCGTTTTTTTTTATCTTTCAGTATCCGTCGTAACTCTATGTTATTTGGATCTCAAAATATAACCATTTTGAAAGGCAACACAATGTAAAGAATCACGAGTAGAAAAATGTAGTCTTCCTAACTCAAATCAGCTAAAAAATGAGATAGGACTTTTAGTCATGCGAGCGATGAAATGACCTTTATACTATATCACCCTGTTCTGTCAGAAGTTCTACATTTACAAATACCTAAATAAACAATATGCAGTAATCCGGAAACTCGTGAGTAAATATTGGTTTCCTTTCTATCCTCTAACAGGAACTGTTTGGGGTCAAATATTTGTACTTAAGTCATGGCAAATATTTGTAAGTCATAGCAAATATTTGACCTGCTCCCTGGAAGACGAGAATGGTGACAATTGAAACTGAAGGCGACGGCATTTGGGTCACTAAAATAAAATTATGAACGCCTGCTAGAATAGGTCTATTAATCTCCTAAATATATGACTGTATCCCGCACCTGAAAAGTGTACCAGAGCCCATATACTTTGTGTTCAAATAGACACTGAGAACAGAAATCTGCAATACAGACCTAAACTAAATACTTTTTTCCTACTCCAAAACACGAAAAATATTCTTTACATAAGAGTCTTAAATATAAGCCACACTTTAGCCATGTACCTTTGTAAAATTATTTTAGAGCCTTTCAAGTAAATTACTTAAATCTTCCAAAACAAAATCCTGAACGGCTGCTAGAATAGGCTTATTTATTTATTTATTTATTTATCCATTTATTTCAGGCATCAAGGCCCATATAAACACATACAATACAATATTAATATAAGTAACTTAAAAAATACTATAAATACATACAACATTATACTAAAAAAACTAACACTAACATACACGAAGTGTCTGCGTCGTGTTTCGCTGACTGGTGTCATGTAGCCGGCCACGAAACCGGCGGTACACAACACCCTTCGGCCAGAACTCTTCCTTGAGGAACTTCTGGAGATGATGTGTCGGAACACGCACCACGAACGACTTGAAGTTCGTGTTGTGACGCGACTCCAACTTCTCGACCCTCAAAGTCCAGTTGGTCTTAACACGCATCCACGACCTCCTCAACCTTCGTGGAGTGGTGCAGTCTGGACACGTACAGCTGCGTCGTCGGGATTGCTGGACGCAGCAGCATGTTGGGTCCTGACAGCGCGGTGCCGCACTGGTTCCGACAAGGAGGCTTCTTCTTCTTCTTCTTCACCACCTTGATGAAACCATCCTTGTCGCACGTGTCCTTCTCTGAACCCTGCCTTTCCAAAACCTTATTGGGTTTCGATCGGCTACGTTTACCCCCTATTGGTTTTTCCGCTAGTTTTACCTGCAAGTTTTGCGACTCAGCAAAACTGCCGAATATACCTGCTGAATATAGGGTTACATCCTCTACCTTAAAAGACGCCCCGAAACACTCGATTGTCAATTATTAACAGACCTTGAAAAATTAAGGTAAACCAAAAATACATAAAACCTTTAATAAAACTGCCAAAAGGCTCATAAGATGTACGTCGTAAATAAAGCCCTCATTTTAGCCGTGTATGAACTATAGCCTCAATAAATACAAGCCAAAACCCTTTTTCTCTCCGTCGTTAATTTAAAACATTTCTGCTCACCCATGCTCAAAGGGTATAAGATAAGAAAGTACGCTTCATAAACTTTATGCCGTGAAAAATGATGGTTCTATCATATGGGTCAATTCTCGTGAAATTCTTTTTACTAGCAAATCTTATCAGAACCTTTATCTGTTGTAAAGGATACGTGGGTACAAAGAATCGATGGGTTCAGAAGTCCCACATTATTTATTTACAATATTATAGCTACACCAAACCGCACTGGGCTCACGTATTGGATTACGGCTCACTTCCTCTCACCGAGAGGAGGCCTGTGTCCCAGCAGTGGGAACATTATAGGCTGCTTATGCTGTTATAGCTACTAAGCAAAAAGCATTAATTTCACGTCAATGACTATAGCAGCCCACCTTGTGTACTAACCAAAACATGGTCTGCACTCTAACCGTCTCCGGACACCAGTGGGAAGATGTAACTCCAACCTGATAAAGTCGGGCTGCGAAGATGTAAATCCAAGCTGCCTCGACGGTACGGCAGCAGGGCGTGGATGTGGAGTTTTCTCGCAAACCATGCTCCACCTCCTATCCTGCCTCTGTGTCCCAAAACTTGCAGTCAACGTGACCTTTGAACTGCCACTAACGACGCCGTGGAAGTGGCGAAGTTTTGGGCCAAAAATATCTGAGAATTCGTGCCAGCGACACGAAGAAAAAGAAGACAGTTCGTTTAAGCATAGTTACATAGGTTAAGACAAACGACCCCATTTTATAATACATATATATATATACAATTACTTAAATATCCGCAGAGCAGTGTAAACCAGTCAGTTTACACAGACTTAATCTGCGGTGCATCCAGCCGTTCATAGATAAGCCTCTGTTGATCTAAGGACAAGATAAATGGCCACACAATGGATAAGCAGTTGGGTCAATTGTAAGCGAAGATTGCCGCTGTAGTTGCCAATATTATGGTAATATGGGTTACGGAGTGAGTAAATATATTATGTTATTAGCTTCTGCCCGCAACTTCGTCTGTGTGAAATTTGTTGGTCCTACACACCTCATCGCATCGCATCGCCTGCCCGCGCTTGTACTTCATTTTTGCTTAGCGTTCTTTCCGATTTTTTTTCTTTTTGCTCGTCTTCTTAGGGTCCTAGCGTGATTTTAATAATATTAGTATAGACTTATATTAGTATATAATAATATTAGTATAGACCTACGTAGTGCGGTGACACGTTTGTTATGATTTGAATTTAAGAAACTAAAGAAACCGAAAATTTGGTATCAATTCTTCGAGTATTTTATTTTGAGTTGAAACTTTGTATAGTGATTCTATACCAGCTTTCATCTTTAGTGCTTCAGGATAGATATAGGGTTTCTGTTACACGCTGTATACAGGGTGAAATTTAAAACATGCGACAAATCGAAATGGGAGATGGTACTCATCATTATTAACAACTTTTACAATGGGACAAAACGTACAATCGCGAAAAAAAAAATCTGTTGTTCCCTACATTTTGATGAGTTATGCGAAAATAAATGTGGGGCACAGCTGATTTTTTTTGCGCGATTTCAGTTTGATCGACGAAATTTTCCACATATTCTAAAAACTAGTTCTAAAACTAATACGATGTGCGCTGAGATAGGTGCAATACAATTACATAATGTGTTAATCATAAAAACCTTATTTCATGAGAGGCAGGAAAGTTTCACAGCCTTTTGAAGACTCACCCTTATCTGCGCTGATATTGAAGGTTTAAAGTAGGTTTTCTACTTTACCTATTCTATGGCTAAAGTAAAGTCGTGTTGGTTAGGTGCGGACGTTCGAGCACTGGCGATAAAATCGGTCAGTAAAATCGACCAATTTGCTGGCTTTGACCAATATACCGTATGTCGTTTGACGTAGATTCTGAACTCGTTTTTGCCTCTGTTTGACTATTTCGATTCTGTTGGAATTGCTCTAGGTAACGTTAACCAGATCAGATAGGAGGACCAGAATATTTTGTTAACTTGGCTTGTTTCATTAAAATTGTTAAGAGTACTTTTAACCGACTTAAAAAAAGGACGAGGTTATATGTTCGACTTTATGTTTTTTTTTTAAGTATGTTCACAGATTTTTCTGTCAATTGTGGAACGATTTGAAAATTTAAAAAAAAAAACAACCAACTTCCAAAAAAAACGCTACAAAGTGAAAAATAACTTTAATTTCGGAAGTCTGTGTCAATAAACGAAAATGCAGAACCAACGACACTGACTTCCGAAATTAAAGTTATTTTTCACTTTGTAGCGCTTTTTTTGGAAGTCGGTTGTTATTTTTTTATATATTTTTTTTTTATATCGTGGCTTGTTTGAACAACCAGTGAACTAGGTACGTTAATATACAGTACTGGCAATATTCACAGAAGATAACTCTATGCGTATTATTGTATGGAGCAGAAAGAATAAACTAGCAAGGTGCTTGCTAGGTGATGAAAGCGAGAAAACATAATAAGAAATCTGATAACATCGCTAACGACATAACGAGCATTTCCATCATGGCGGAATGAATCCCGCCAAATGTATCGGAAAAGCGCATTCTATTGGTTTATGAGAAATTATCCTCACACAATTTATGAGGTCGTATGTAAAAGCAAGGCAAGTTTTTTGCGAAGGTTAGACGCGAATAAGTAATCTATGAACAAATTCTGTTGCTGTTTTAATTATGAGGGATTATAGGTACCTAATTTCAGTCTGTAATCAGATGCGTCTGTGATCAGTGTGTGTATTTTCTTGTAAAATTTTACGTTCGAAAGTGCCTTTTACTGGCCAATTTTAAATAAATGATTTGACTTTGAGCTTGACTTTGACTTTTTTGTTGTTGTTTTTGAAGGTAACATACAGACAGACAGACTGACAGAGTTACTTTCGAATTTATAATATTAGTATGGATTCTTCTTAGCATGTCGATGGCAATAATACAGTTTTTTTTTTCTTTTTGTTTTGCCCAAAATTCAGCAACGCGGATAGCGTTCGCTGACGCTGCCATTAGGTCCTCACGTGTGCAGGTGACAGGGCGGTGCATGATGCATGCGGTGCAAGATGGGAGCTGAGCCATTGTGGAGAGACACCGCATACACACCGGAGGTTTGAGCCTTCCATGAACTTGTGGAGGTTGTCCTTGCTGCGGCCTACTTGGGTACGAAGTCTATCTAAGGTTTTCCAAGTAGGCCACGGTAATTTATGCCCGGATTAGAGACCAGAAGACAAGACTAGACATTACAAAAGACCATCTCAGACATCGATCTACATGGTCTTCATATAACCTGACCAAGATTATGTCTGGACTTTAAAAGAGACTGTGCAGATCTCTGAGTTTGTTTCGGCCTTTCTTAGAGTAGTCAGCTAGGAAACCCCGACCTCATCTAGATTAAAAAAAATATTATTGACTTATAAAAGTGTTTGTACAAACCTACTTGCAAAAAAAAAAAACATTTATCATTTACAGACAAACTAGACTAGACGACCAGACAAGGGGCTCGTGGCAAAGCAATAACAGCCACATAGGTCGATCTGCAAGGTTAAGCAACGCTTGCCAAGGTCGGCCCGTGGATTGGTGACCATCCACTACATACTGAGTCCCTCCGTTGGTCCCGGTTGTAATTTGTGGATCTTTGACAGTCGTTACGGGTCGTCAGAAGCCCGAAAGTCTGACATTCAGTCGCGCAGTACGCGGCTGTAAATATATCCATGTTACACTACAAATATATCCAAGGGGTATCATATTACCTAGTAACTGGGTTGTGGAGGTCGGATAGGCAGTCGCTCTATGTAAAATACTGGTATTCAGCTGCATCCGGTAAGACTGGAAGCCGACCCCAACATTGTTGGGAAAAAGCTATGCAGATGATAATGTTGACCGTTAATAACAAGACCATCAATAAGGGGTACTCACTAGCAGCACCCCGCGGTTTCACCCGTGTTAATTTCGATCCCGTGGGAATATCGCGATAAAAAATCCTATGTGTTAATCCTGGTTATAAACTATCTGTGTCAAACTTCATCCAAATCCGTTCAGTAGTTTTTGCGTGATTGAGTAACAAACATCCAAACATCTTCACAAACTTTCACATTTTTAATACGAGTATTATAGTAGGATTATAATTTCCTATTTGTCATCCTAATCCATCTATTGGTCTATTCAATTCTATTCTATTCTATTACAGGTTTGGTTTCCGCACTTACTCCTTCAAATGGACCATTGTGCCTGGTCACCTATTGGTCAATTCAGCAAACAAACGGGAACAATTACTCAACAACAGGCATACAAAATGCAGCATCCATTGCTCTCAACCACAATATCGGCGGCATTAAACATGCAAAAACCAATAAATCTATTACTGGCACATGAATTCGTGTTCACGCTTCAATTATTGGTATAGAATGCAAACCTCCGAATCCCACTGGCCTAGCCACTCGCCGAATAAATTTGCATGCCAACAGTATTCAGCACAATATAGACATGTTCTAGCTGTTTTTTTTTTTTTTCGAATAACCAATTTGTTTACAATAAAAATTAAAATTATCCATTTCAAGCGAGATGATCTGGACGCGTACCGCGAGGGCTGGTTTGAGGTGGCGCGGGAATGGAGTTCCTGGAAGGACTTGGGGGAGGCCTTTGCCCAGGAGTGGAACAGAATAGGCTAATAAAAAAAAAACCATTTCAACTGCTTTCGTCCAACAGTAGCCAGAAATGCAACAAAATACCTTTTGATTTAGATTTCAATAAAACATCTGCTTGAATCAAGATTCAATACTAATTTTTTTTTCGATCTATTTGCTCCACCATTACCCAGAATGCGTTGCGGGAAATGTAAACATCGTTGCTATGAAGGGAAACACGTTTTTTGTGAAAGAAAAACAAGCATGAGTGATGGGGAATCAAAACATATGGCAATAATATTATTATGTGTTTGAAAAGTTGGGATAGTGTGATTTATTATTTGAGTTGCATTAGTTCTGATCGTCATTATCATCACCTGCCTAGCCTTTTCCCAACTATGTTGGGGTCGGCTTTCAGTCTAACCAGATGCAGCTAAATACCAGTATTTTACTTGGACCGACTGAATATCGGACCTCCACAACCCAGTTACTGGGTAATACGATATCCCAAGGGGTATCGTGTCAGTGGGACTTTACATATACAAATATATACATATATACCTAGTACCAACACCCACATCCTTTATTAAACAGAATACGGAACCAATCTGATTGGAAAGGACTATATTACACAAGGATAGTTCCAATTGATCACCCATTCTACAGATAGCCCATCAGATAGCACGGTCCCTGCCATTGTCCGCTAATTAATAGCTCCCATGTGACGGTTTGAATCCAAAATGTACTACCGATATCTTAATGTCATTGGAATTTTAGTTACAACTTCAGTGGTCGTTCATTTAAATTAGAATTGTACCTAAATAACTTCATCATCATCTGCCTAGCCCTTTCCCAACTATGTTGGGGTCGGCTTCCAGTCTAACCGGATGGAGCTGAATACCAGTATTTTAAATGGAGCGACTGCCTATCTGACCTCCACAACCCAGTTACTACCCAATTACCTAAATAACTTATGGAAACGAAGAGAAAAAAAATCTGGTGTTTAATAAAAGAGTTCAATACCTATTTGACCAAAATGTATGATTTTTTTTTTTTCGTGATTTCAGTGTTGGTCCAATAGTGAAAGTTGTTCATATTCATAGGTAGAACACCCTGTACAAAGTTGGAACTGGTAAAAAAAACATTCTGTATTTAAAATTCAAAGTCCTGACTGACTGATATATCAACGCACATCGTAAACGGCTGGTCCTAGAGACATGAAATTTGGAGGATGTGTTCTTTGTAAACAGTATACACACACAGTACAGGTATCCAAAAAGAAATGGTTTTCAAAATTCCACCACTAAGCGGGTGAATGGGGGGGGAGGGTGAAATTTCACGCGGACGAAGTTGCGGGCATAAGCTAGTTATGCTATATATAGTATTATATATTATTACAGAAAAAATTAGGTCAACAAAATATGTTCTACAGATAATAATGGTAAAAAACTGTTCAAAAACTTTACGATAAATTAAATCTATATTTCAGAATTTATGGCTCGAAAAAGTTTAAGAAAAAAACTCCATTACTCAGGCGAGGATCAAATGGCTAGTTGAATTATCATTCCCATTTCTTATCTCAAGCTTAAGCAAGGCCAGTGAAGGAATTTCAATTTGGACCAAAGGAATTTCGAGGACTGGGCTTAGCAGCTGTGTGCTACGGCGTAGCACTGCTACGTGACCGTAGCTGCGTAGCTTTAATTTGACGTGATGTATGCTACGCTGGGCTGCCCAGAATGACTGGGTCAAGAATAATTTATTCTTATTACATCAGCACAAGCAGTATTTAACGTAAGAAGGAATAGGACCAATGGTTAAAAGGTTTGCCTGCTTTTGGAAAGCGGTTCATTGCTATTCGATTTATTTTTGTAGGACAAGAAAATTGTAGATAAATAGAAAACGTAGAAACATCATCATCTGCCTAGCCTTTTCCCAACTATGATGGGGTCGACTTCCAGTCTAAACGGATGCAGCTGAATACCAGTATTTTACATAGAGCGACTGCCTATCTGACCACCACTACCCAGTTTCTTGGTAATTCGATACCCCTTGGTAAGACTGGTTGTCACACTTTCGGGCTTCTGACGACCTGTAACGACTGTCAAGCTTCCACGAATGACAGCCGGGACCAACGGCTTAACGTGCTTTCCGAGGCGCGGAGGGGTCTTGGTAAGTAAAGATGGTCACCCATGCATGGACCAACAGCAGCAAGCGTACCTTAACTTAATCGATCGAACTGTGTGGCTGTTATTACTTAGCCGCAAGCGCATCTTAATTAAGATCGGCCACACTGAGGCGAATCTCGCGCGGGAAGCCTGACACGTTAATTATTAAGATATCACGTTACTATTCGCGCCAGTTTGAACACCTCCTATACAAGAAGATTTATTCCTGCTGTGTTTTTCTGTAAGTCACAAGGCGCTTAGACTTAGTTTGCAATGTACAAATTGTAAAGTAACAGTGAATAATAAAAATATTCAAAAATGTAAGAGAATGTGCGAGATGAATGTAATGTGATGTGTGTGTATGTGTGTGTATAATTAAGAAAATAATTAAATGAAAAAAAATATACATAGAATAACTATTGAAAGTAAAAACTGTGAAAATTTCGCCGTGAAAATGTAGGTGAATTCTACTTAATGCTAAAAGGATTGACACTATAGACTTCAAACTCCATTCACCCAGGTTTGACACGATCGGCGCGAGTGGAGTCGCTTTAGTTTGTCAGAGCCTTTAAGCCATTTCATTTGTCACGATTCCGTTCCTTCGCCTCAAGCCTTCATTTCTATTGTTTATCAGTTTGAGACGCTTTCCACTTCGTTTCGGGTTTAATTTTCAATTTTATTTATTTCTTATTTTAAACCTTTCGTCTATGAGGGGTGATTGATTTCAGTATTGTATAGTATTGCCGTGTATGTTGTAGGTGGTCGTGTGATATAATTATGAATAAAACACTGAATTATTATTAATATTCAGTTCAAAAAAAAAAACAGCAAAATATCATCAATGAGATTCCAATGAAAACTCAGTCAGTTACTGTAAATCTCAAAGATCAGTCAATTAGCAAAATGGCTAGCGTGTATCCAGGCATAGTTAATTGGTCAATTAGTTATTGAACTGTACCAATTAATAAGAAATATTGAGGCAATTTGCGTGTTGGATGGTTTCATTGGTGTCAGGCAAGCACTATTTAGTATTCTATTGTAATCTAGATAAATTGGAATCGTTATTCACACCTGCTCATCTGTTCATTCAGTTCTCTTCGAGTTCCCTTCACCTAAGTTTTCACGATGTGATTTTTAAAACATGGAATAGATCGACTGGTTGTGACACTAAACTAATAATCGCTTTAACCCTTCAGGTGCTGCTAACAAAAAATATTTGTTTCTAAAACTGTCAATTTGAGAGAACTGAAAACGGTGAAATTACAAAGATTGCCAACAACAACTATAGGACAGCAATCATAACTAGTTTTCAATCAGTTTATTGCAAGCTATAATGCTAATAGTCCTTCATGAGGAATTTTATAAAATTCAAGACAATTTTGCTGGAGCTTTATCCATAGGTATATATTATGTACCTGATTACATCCGAAGAACTAAGCATGATATTAAATAAATACGAGGGAGCTACGAGGGCTTTGCTTGAAATTTCCCTACGTGATCGAATCAGAAATGAAGAGATCCGCAGGAGAACCAAGGTAACCGACATAGCCCGAATAATTGCCAAACTTAAGTGGCAGTGGGCACATTGCTCGCAGAACAGATGGCCGATGAGGCCGAAAGGTTCTGGAGTGGCGACCGCTTACCGGAAGACGTAGCGTTGGAAGGCCTCCCACAAGGTGGACCTTGTGAAGGCCGCAGGAATCTGCTGGATGCGGGAAGCACAGAACCGGTCGAAGTTTAGGTGCTTGGGGTAGACATTTGTCCAGCATTGGACGTCTTTCGGCTGAAATTATGAATGATGATAATGACATAACATACTACTAATAATAATTATTAGGCTACAACGTATTAACGTTAATTATTAACGTAACCAACAACAACTAATCGCATTTAGTGTTAATAGTGTGAAGGCGGAAATTATAATCTCCGCTAATGCTTCTGAGCGCCTTAAGATACAAATTACCCTGTATAATCAATTAACCCTACTCAAATTAGACCATTAGGATACCTCTCTTAAGTTGCCTCTCGACACCCAATTTCCGGCATCCTTGATCCTACAATATTGTTTAAGTAGTGGTTCACCCGACGCCCAGTCATCTGACACTTTACTTTCGGAATAGGGAAGTTCACAAGAAGTTTTGCCAAAGCTGCTTATTAGCATCTAGTAACAAATAGAAAAGACATTGTGATGTGGTGGCTAGGCTTGATATTGCTTCAAGACACCCTTTGGGACTCTGGCAAAAACACTTTTTACACGACGGCAAAAAGGAGTGTAATGTATTCAGGGTTGATGTATATGTCTGTATGTGAGTTTCTTTATTCCACCATAACTTTTAAATGTCTCTCGTAAAAAGAAAAAAAAAGTTGTATTCCGTGATTAAACAGATAAATAAAATTGTCATTGCAGTCGGGGGACCTCTTAGATTAAAAAGTGTTCCACAGAATGGTCCCCCGACTGCAATGACAAGTTTATTTATCTGTTTAGTCAGGGAATACAACTTGTTTTTTACTTTTTAGTTCGTTTTTTTGGCAGTGCAGTCGTGTTTTTTTTTTTTTAATCTCTCTTTCATCAGACAAAAACAATAGTTGATAGTAACAGCGTCATAAGGGACCAAAATAATGTATTGAGTGCGAGAGCTATTGCTCGAATAAAGAGTGAAACGAAGCGAATCAAAGTACGTCGCTCGAGGTTAAATAATTTTGGTACCGTGTAGCACACTGCTTTTCATACCCTTCTATGAAAACAATAAATAAGGGATGCTTTTAATAGTGACGAATATTTATATTTTGGTATTAATCGTGGTATTCAACATCTAATATATGTTCCATAGAATAAAAGGTTGTTTGGTTTTTGCTAAATGTTGAAAATATGATAAAAATACAGTTTCTGAAAATGACTTTGCTTCTCTTTCGTTTTTCCGTGAAATAAAATTTACATAGGCTTTTAGATATTTTTCTCTCGATTTGTTTGGTAGTAAATTGTTTTTGACAGTTTGTACGTTTAATTTTACACTTTCTGGTGTTAATATTTCACTTTCACTGCTAGAACTCACCTTTTGTTAAATTTGTGTGAATCAAATTAAAATTGTCTGTTAGATTTTGATAAAAAGTAATAAAAAACAAATAAGAAATTCCCGCGTATTTTTTTTTTTATTTGGTTACGCAATGCCGCGACGGCGGCAGGTGCGATTTTTTATTACCGGCCAGGACTTTATCGATGCGAATTGCGTTCAAACTTTTTAATTAAATAGTGTTCCAAATTCAAAAGTCATTTCGTCACTGTTATTAAGTGCGCCAGAATGACACATTTCGCACTTATCGAGGAACCCTTCGGCTCTTTTCGAACAGATGGGATGAAAAAGTACAAACACGATTAATTATCATCATTCTCCTACCCTTATCCCAATATATTTTGGGTCGGTGCAACATGTATTTTTATTTCATACTTCTCTATTAGTCGCCATGTCGGTAGCCACTCCCTTTCTAGCCATCTTTCACACAGTCCATCCATCGTTTCTTTGGTCTTCCCATACTCGCATAGCCATCCAAATTCATACTTAAAACTTTCCTGACGACGTTTTCCTCATTCCTCTCCATCACCATGCGGATACTTACCATTATAGAGGTATGAGAAACAGGGTGTAAAGTTCACTCATACTCTATAGAAAAGGGATCCTCCGACCAAACGGGTGTCGTGTCTGGCGGGCAACTGCCCGATGATTCATGTCGGGCCGTTCTATATATGCTAGTTGCGCGGTAAACTCTGCTTGCGCGATGCATGATTTTGCGTGACGTCAACTACAGTATGCGTTGTAGATACCGCTACGCCATGACAACCTATTTACACCCAACTTTACAATCACCACCACCAGACTTTCTCTTATATACTTATTTCTTATTATATTCATTCGCGTAACCAGCGCGTAACACCCAACGAAGTTGAAACACGATTATTTTGTTATATAAAAATGATTGCAAACTGAATATTAAAACATCTAAACATCATTTACCTTAGTCGCACTTGTAAATAACAAAGCTTACCTTGTCAGCGATTATACATAATGACCCGAAATTCTCACCTTAACGCTACATAACAGGGCACTCGTTATAAAATGTTTTTGAAATAAATTCTTGCCGTAACCCTGGGGCCACAGGGCATTCTACGAAACGACCCATTACGTCCCTGTATAGACCATTTACCGTAAAACTGAACTGTTTCGCTCCAAAAGTTTCATTTACCAGCTTTTTGTGAAACTGTTTTTAGTTTTGCCGGCTAAACTGCTGTTTGAGTTGACTTCAGTTTTGTTATAAAAATGAAAACAGATTTTACTTGAGGGACTTGGCCAGTAATTGAATTGGAGCTGAATTTTTTTAGTAAAATATCTTCGTTACACTTAATATAAAATACCCAAATAGGTGGTAGATGCCTTTAGGCAATTTAGAAACAGTTAGATATTTTGTAGAAAGCTTTTGTGGTTTCTTTTCAATCAAGATATGTATTTTACATCAAAATTATATTCGTAGAACGTAGGTTGATCCAAAAAATAAGAATCCGAAGCGGTAACGGCTTCCTATTTCAATTTTAAACACACATCAAACTTACACTTATAAAACAATTTTCAATTTCATTCCGTTTAACTTAAATTATTCAAGTGTCAAAACACATTATAACTCGTTGCTTCATTTTTCAGATATGATTATAACAATGTAGTTTCCCTACTTACTTGGTAACTTCGCACATATTTTAAAGATTTTTAAAACTAATTGACGTAATTCCGGTCTGACTGTACCTCGGTTGACACTGTGACGGTTAGCTCATTCCTTTTTCGTGCGCGGTAACTATCGCACGCGCCCTCTCAGCAAACATGCCAAAAAGAAGCGCGCAATCAAAAATTGATCACTACGCCAAGAAAATTAGAAAAATTGAAGAGAAAGAAAGACGAAGACGAATAATAAGACCGTTACAATCGTCATCGGATGATGAAGGTAAGCAAAGGTATATTTAATTCGTTGGTGATCTAGAAGTGAATAGTGAAAATATCAGTTTTGTTAATGCTCTGGGATTGACTGCGAGTCAATAACTTTGACATTGTTCAAAACTAAATTATAAAACTTAAACTTCAATATTGCATCGGGATTGACTGCGAGTCTTTAACGATGACAAACAAGCACAAAATACGTACAATCTAAAACAGATGTAACGTTAACGTGCAAAATCAATTAATTATATTTTTATATCTAAATTATAAAACTTAAACTTCAATATTGCATCGGGATTGACTGCGAGTCTTTAACGATGACAAACAAGCACAAAATACGTACAATCTAAAACAGATGTAACGTTAACGTGCAAAATCAATTAATTATATTTTTATATCTAAATTATAAAACTTAAACTTTAATATTGCATCGGGATTGACTGCGAGTCTTTAACGATGACAAACAAGCACAAAATACGTACAATCTAAAACAGATGTAACGTTAACGTGCAAAATCAATTAATAGTACATTATGGTACAAGTGTGTAATGTTGGTGATTACCGCTGAGGCGCCATTGAGACCCGAGCCGTCAGGTGAGGGTCTTAAGAGAGCCGAGGACGGTAATCATCAATACACACGTGTATCATACGACGTTTTTCAACACACTTGCGAGGAAAAAACAAATATGTATTGCATAAATCGTTTAATTATTAAAACAATTGGTGAATAATTATTTACCACACAGCAACAAATGCGATACAAACAAAATATGAAAATTAGGGGAAAATTGGGAAATGGCGCGCAATTTTTTTTTTTGCACGCGCCAAATGTAAGTTGATTGATTACAGCCATACAGCCTACTTCAAAATGATAATTTTTGTGATAAAATGCAAATATTTTATAAGAAATTATTGTGAATTATAAATAATTTGATAATAATAAATGTTTTTTCGTCTTAATTAGGGACACATTTATTTATTTCAAAAATGTAAATAGATTTTCGGTGGCATAAAACCTCTTTGTTGTTACAAAAAAAAAAAAAACTGTATTACCCGGTTAAATTGAAAATGCTCTGTTTACTCGCATATAATTTGCAGTTAGGTACTAACTTAACTTTGTAGGGATCATTCTATTATGCACTAGTGTGTAATATTATTATGCACGTGTATGTTATAGTTCGGTTTATGGCCCTAAGAACGATATAATAAGGCTCACTTTACGAGCAAGTGTGTTGAAATTATATTTTTACACTACCCTCAAAATTGTTATCTTCACAACCTTGATTACAAATTGTAATTTTAGGTAGCGAAGATCCTGATGTGGTCCCAGGCAATGATAATGAAGCCATTATGGAGCCAGTACAGCAACAACAACAGTTAGGTACGGGAATCACTGCCATCAACAGAGGCATGTGTGCTAAAAAGTGAAAACAAGGTTCAAGCTATGAAACACTTGAGCAATGGTTGCCGTTTACTTTGCGACTCGCACTACTTGGCAACGCAGGCTCGAGTGAAATTAATCACTCCTAGCTTGGACAAGGCATTCATAAACATCATCAACGAGTCGGAACGGGATGAATCACTGTTTGGCTCGTCCTTATCAGAAAAAATTAAAGCCGCCAAGGCCATTGAAAAGCAAGGTCTTTCCATAACAAAGACGGCAAAGGCTTCGAAACCGCCTCAACTCCCTAGTACCCGTCAGTCCTACCAGGGAAACTGGAACCCGCCTCCTCGATACCCGGCGAACAGGGGGGGGGCGGGGTGCATACAGAAGGCCAACGACGACGGGGAATCGCCGTCCATACACGACGTCAGCACAGCCGTCACAACGCCCGGCCTCGCAGGACAAACCTCGGGCTCCCGCTCAGTCACCGTTAACGCAGGTACATGCGGGTAGACTTACCCACTTTTATGACCGATGGCTAAAAATAACAAATAACAATGTTGTTCTTGATTGGTTAAAAAATGGTTATCCAATACACATGTAAAACAATCAATACTAGGTACCTAAAAACAACCTATCATATACTGAGAAATCAGATATGATGAAAACCATTATGAAACTCATATCTTTAGGGGCTATCTCAGAGTGCAATGTGACTAAAGATCAATTTATTTCTAAAATATTCCTCACACTAAAACCTAATGGCGAAAGCCGCTTTATATTAAACCTAAAAACCTTAAACAAGCTAATCAAGAGCGAACATTTTAAAATAGAGGACTACCGAACAGCACGCAAAAACTCACACATATGGCTTTAATTGCATGCCGTTTGGATTATGCGTTGCCCCACGGGTATTCATTAAGGTTATGAAGGAAGTCATAGCTTACCTCAGACATCGCGGTTATCAGTCAGTTTGTTATTTAGATGATATTTTATGTATTGGAAATACTTACGAAAATTGTCTTAATAATGTAAATGAAACTTTGAAACTATATACTCGAGTTTCTAGGGTTTGTTGTCAATTACGATAAAAGTATGTTAAAACCGTGACAATTCTGCAAGTATTTAGGATTTTGTTACGATACCAGGAGTCTCAGTATAGAATTGCCAGCCGATAAGCGACGTAACATTATCGAATTAGTTATAAAATTTACTAAACTACAGTCATGTTCCATCCGTGAATTAGCTCGCTTTATCGGTATTCTAGTCGCCGCTAGCCCAGCCGTTAAGTACGCTTGGGTATACACTAAGATTTTAGACCGTCAGAAGTTTCTAGCGTTACTTAAGCATAACAATAATTACGAAGCTAAAATTAAACTACCTAATATTATATTAGAGGATCTAAACTGGTGGCTAGCAACCGTTAATACAGCTCGCAACTTTATGCGGCAGCCAAATTTTGATATTGAAATCTAAACCGATGCGTCGAGGTCAGGCTGGGGTTCTGTTTGCAACAACGCTCAAGTACATGGCAAATGGAAGTCTTCAGAAAATGATCGTCATATCAATTACTTAGAGCTGATGGCAGCTTTCTTGGGTTTGAAGTCCTTCGCCAGTAATGCAACCAACTGCACAATATTACTGCGCATGGACAACACCACTGCGATCAGTTATGTAAATCGTATGGGGAGTATTCAATACCCCCACTTAAACGACTTGGCTAGGTCCCTTTGGAAATGGTGTGAACAGCGCAACCTTTGGGTTTATGCATCATACGTAAATACCAAAGAAAACCGAGCAGACGCCGCGTCTAGAGTAGTCAATCCGGATACTGAATGGTCACTTTCCGATGAAGCATTCCAAGACATTATAAAATATTTTGGTCAACCTGAAGTAGACTTATTCGCGTCTCGCGATAATGCGAAGTAAGCCACATTCATCTCATGGAAACAAGACCCTGACGCAGTATCCGTAGACGCATTTACGGTAGACTTTCAAAGATATTTCTTCTACGCTTTTCCTCCATTTTCTTTGGTATTAAAATGTCTTAGAAAAATTATCGATGACAATGCACACGGCATATTAGTTTATCCCAACTGGCCATCACAACCATGGTTTCCACTATTGCAAGATCTTATAGTTTCCGACGTCGTTTACTTAAACCCCAATAAAAACCTCTTGCAATCTCATTTCAGGGAGTACCACCCTTTGCACAATACCTCACTTAAGCTGTGGTGGCAATATTGTACAATCAACAGCATGAATGTATTTGACCCTTCGAAATCTGCTTTAATGTCATTCTTAGCGTCACAATTTAATAACGGGTGTGCATATGGCAGTCTAAATTCTCATCGTTCTGCCCTGTCAACCTTTGTAGGCAATAATATTGGTTCAAATGAATCTATATAACGGCTCCTTAAAGGGGCGTATAAATCGAGACCCATAAAACCCAAGTATTCTACCACCTGGAATCCCCAATTGGTTTTAAACCATGTTTCAACATGGTTCCCTAATAGCGAACTATCATTCGAAAAAATTACAAAAAAATAAAAATTGGTGATCCTACTTGCAATTTGCACAGCTCACAGGGTACAGACGCTGTCTTTAATTAAACTCGAGAACATACTTTTCTCTGATAGTGGCATCAAAATCGTCATAACAGACATCATAAAGACATCCGCACCTGGCAGAGACCAGCCAATATTGTTCCTGCCATACTTCAGGGAAAATACGCGTATATGTCCAGCTACGGTGCTCTCAGATTATATTTCTATAACTAAAAACATAAGACCTGAGAATACAAATAATCTGTTGTTGACGTATAAACGGCCACACAAACCTGCCACCACGCAAACCATCAGTAGATGGATCAAACAAGTCTTTTCAGAAAGCGGCATTGACACCAGTGTATTCGCCGCACACAGTACACGGCACGCGTCAACCTCGGCCGCAAACTTAGCAGGAGTTAATATAGAAACCATTCGCAAAACCGTAGGGTGGACTAGTTCATCTAACTCATTTGCTCGTTTTAAGGCGAATTTGCCAGATCTGTTTGCCTACCTACGCTCAGACATCCAGACTGATTATTAATTCCTATTAATTAATTATAAGATTATACAATTACACTACAGAAATGTTTATTTATGTGTTCATGTTATCGATAAGATCTTTACGTTTAATTCGTTGAAGTTAATTCGAAATAAGTAAATGTAACGTACCGTTACGGAAACATAAGTATTACTATAAAGCTGATTTGTCTTTAAATAAAACCATAATGTTTAAAACCTTATTGTTTATTTTCCATTTCAAAACTTTCTGACTCTTAACATCTACATTGTTATAATCATATCTGAAAAATGAAGCAACGAGTTATAATATATGATCAAACGAACTTCCAAGTGAAGTTCGATCATTATTATGATGAGTTGCTTCATTTGAAGATATAATCACCCTCCCTCCCCGACGCTTGAAGATTCCCAGATATAGAGAAAGTTTTATATCATACTCATAAAGTTACAGGACTCTAAAAAATGAGCTAACCGTCACAGTGTCAACCGAGGTACAGTCAGACCGGAATTACGTCAATTAGTTTTAAAAATCTTTAAAATATGTGCGAAGTTACCAAGTAAGTAGGGAAACTACATTGTTATAATCATATCTTCAAATGAAGCAACTCATCATAATAATGATCGAACTTCACTTGGAAGTTCGTTTGATCATATATTATAATCTAAGGCGGTTCTTACACCTAAAACGATATTGTACTCGTATGTGTGTACTGCGCAATGTTTTCGACCGTTCCGCTGTGGTTCCGCTTATGCGTACGAAGTTTCATTAAAATAGGCTCATTCATTTCGAAAAACAAGGGCTTGAAAGTTTGTATAAAATGCCGTACGTCGTAAACGCTCCTAATTGATATCAAAACATTAATGTAATAAAACAAAACAAAGCCATCGTCTGTTCCGTTCGAAATTCAACTTTAATTTTCAAAACAATTCCATATTCAAATGCCATCTCATAAAATTAAATGTCACGGAACGGAACGTTATTCGAAAAGAACAAAAATATACAAGATCTTCCAGAGTTTCAGACATCATAATTTGCGAACTGAATAATACATGATCGTGAAAAATGACTAACATACGTCGCTCTATCAAGTACTAATTGTGTATGCATAAGGAGTCCCAACTACCTATTACTGGGGCCAGGGATCGCGCTGCCTTATTTTCTAGCTGAAGTGACAGCCTGATGGATCTTATTAGACTTTATTTTGTATTTTCTTACTTTATTACATAATGTGGACGAAGCTCACTGAATTCTTATAAGGATGCTTAGAATTAAATATTTTCGTAAGGCGTCGTATTTGCCGTTGGAATTATAAATGATTTTTTTTTTCCTAGAAAAATATTTCACGAAAAAATTTTGTCTTCCTTTTTTTACTTAAGTAAGCAAAATTAAAGTCTTCATAAAATGTTACGTTTCTTATCTTCTGTCTTCTGGTAATAAATAAACAATAAAATCATTTGTTTTAAAAACTTATATTACAGAGGCATTGAACAACACATATACAGACAAAGCATTTTTTTTTTATTCAAACAAATGCTCTGTTATTTAAAATTAGATCTATCTAAATGTAAATACGTAGTATAGATTGTGAAATAAAATTGTATTTCCCGCCGCTCAATTTAGTTAGATTCAGAAATACTGTAGAAACTGAAACAAGATTGGATTCACTGTAATTTTAGAATCTAGAACAATATTACCTTGTAATAAAAAATCTGGGTTAGATTTTCTTATAAAATCTCGGTCAACAAATCTGGCTTTGGATATCCAAAGCAAACACGTAAAGTCATGGAATCTTTCGATAAAACTAAACGGAATATTATAATAAATTGGATCAATGTTCAGCCAGGCGTTGATTATTGGATTATTCGCTGTGATTTTTCTGCGTTTAATTCTAGCAAAATACGTTGAATACACGGATATTTATAGCTCAATAGTTCGCTTCTTTTATTTAAAAGCCGGGAGGCATAACATACCATCACACCTTGTTACCCTAAAGAGTTGGGCAGAGGTACCCCTATAGTACACCCACATTTCGCCAGCAATGTTTAAGTCCCATTTAATAGGGGCGAGCCTATTGCCATCATCCGGGCACAAATCCAATCTCCGGGTTGCTACTGAGAAATTTCAGATAGAAAAACCCAATAACACTTTGCCCGACCTGGGAATCAAACCCAGGACCTCATGCTCAGCAGTAGCGCTTGTGCCCACTGGACCAATGAGGCAGTCGAAGGACGCATCTTCCGAAAAAAAATGCCATTAGTCAAATTCGAATCGTAAAGAACGCATTAGGGCGGGCCCACACATCATATCTCGTCTTACAACCTTAAATGCGCTCTTATTTATATGAGTTATACCGCAATAACGCAGTTTTCCCCCTATTTGTCAAAGTAAACTGCATTCTAATGGCTTGAAAAAATAATATGAACATAACTCGCAGGTAAAGTAGAATTTAATGCGTTTAAGTACCTTTTCCGTTACTTCATTTTAATAATATTGTACCTAGATAGATATCTTCAAAATAATTTTCAAAGGGCCATGTGGCTAAGTAATAACAGCCGCACGGGTCGATCGCTCAGGCTAAGCTACGCTTGCCGCGGTTGGTCCGTGGATCGGTGACCGTATTAACATATCAAGGTCTCCTCCGTGTCTCGGATAGCACGTTAAGCCGTTGATCCTGGCTGTCATTCGTGGATCTTTAGCAATCGTTACGGGTCGTCAAAAGCCCTGTAAAGTTCTGACCACTAGTATTACCAAGGGGTATCGTATTACCCAGTAACTGGGTTGTGGAGGTCAGAAGGCAGTCAATAAATTAAAAATACTAGTACTTAGCTGCATCCGGTCAGATTGGAAGCCGACTCTAACATAGTTGGGAAAAGGCTAGACAGATGATGATGAGTCAGTTAGTGATTTTCAAAAGAATTTAGTCTTACCTACTTGAATACTTTAACGCCTCATTTTCACAGACACAAAAGACAAGCATCTACTCACAGCGAACAAAACAGATGCACTCCATTTCATGAAAACAAACAGATAATAAAAGCAACTGTGTTTATATCCAAAATATAATTATAAGGGTTCTCCGCCTGACTAAGTTAGCTGTTTGGTAAAGTTGTTACAAGTTTGTGTGCTTAGATACCGTAGATTGTAACCGCAGCCTTGAAAGGATGAGGCGACACTTGCTAACTAAGACGAACTACCATCTATCAATGACATAACGTTACGCTTTACAAGAGGTTTACCGTATGTGTACCCCGCTTAAGGACTGAAAAGTTTTAGCATGTAGAGCAGTGATGCGACCCTAGACTTAACGGCAAAAAGTTTTGCGTTCAAACTTTTTGCTGAGCTAAATGTCTGTAATTTTTATTCACACTTCCCGCCAAAAGTTTGACAGCTGTCATAATAGAATGGTGCTATAATGTTCCGAAGTCGAAATCACAAAAATGTAGCATAAGACTTATCATTTCAATATTTTAAACAATATTTTAGAAATCGATTCGGCATGAAAGTCTAGCATTTCTACGCAGATATTGACTCTGTGCCAAAAGATTGTGGCCACTAAACTAATATACGGCAGGTGTACCAAATTGAGAGCGCACTTTTTCACATCTGTGTCTATTCCAGCACTTTTGCACAGACTAAGTTATTGCAGTTTTGCTAGCCAATGTTACCAGCCTCGCCTCTTGTTTTATAAAATTTATTGACTTTAAAACTGGTTTCGACACTGATAAATTCTGTGGAATGTAGGGAAAAGTAAGCCGAGGAAAATAGTTCTAACGGCACACATAACTTTGTAGATGCTTACTGCTAAAAATGGGTAAACCTTAACTTGGTACTTTACGACTTCCATGGAAACAGAGAAATGGTATATTCATCGGCAAAAGTCGATTAACATTTCAGTTTGCTTTACTGAATATTTAATTAAAATCGGAACAGAAGTAAAATTAAAAGAATATTAAAATATTGAATTATAAAATGCTGAAAAACAATTAAGAATCGACATAGTTTGTGTCAAAGTATTGTTAATTGGCTTGTCTCTCACCGTACTTATTAGCATTGTTAATGTACAGAGGCCAGCACATCAACCTACCCCAATCTGTCAATTTTTTTTGATAGATTTTCAACTTTATCACAAAGGAATAAGGTTCATATTCAATTGGGACAATTTGACAGATTGGAGTAGGTTGATGTGCTGGCATCTGTACACATGTTTTAAATACAAAATCATTATTCACTTTTCGGCTGAATCCGAACTTATTAACACTAAGAACATGTTGACCTTTGAACGGCACTGCGTATATTGAAAACCCTACAAAAACTTGATACAATACAAGCATGTGACAGATGGTGCGACAAGGTAAAATTATAGTGCCAGATTCTGAAAGAAGAGGAAAAAAAGATAAACATTTTAGTACAAATTATGACTAGGTACTTTTTGAAATTCACTACAAACTAAAAGTGCATTTCTCAATAGTAATTTAATTCTCGCTACATCATCTTCACTTACTATGATTACATAACTAAATATAAATGTAAACAAAATACTATTTATAAACAATTTTTAAGAGTATGTAACAGTTCTATTGTGATTCTTTCTCATTCAAAATTTAAAACTTCGTCTTTTTCAATACAAGTGGCGCCATCTATTATCATAATAACGTAATTGTTGTTTTCCTTGGGAACAGCACTTTTTTTGGGGATGAAAGGTACCCTATGTTCGTTTCTGTACACCTGACAACTTATATGCAAAATTTCAAGATTTCAAGATGATCGGTTCAATGGTTTAGGCGTGAAAAGGGAACAAATAAACAAACTTACTTTCGGTGGTTTGAATGTTGCTGAACAAAGACGTTGATGTGGTATCTACGTCTATGGGTAGTCTCTAGTGAAACATGTCGTTTAAGTATAGACCTACATAGATTCTATTCAGCATGAAAAATAATCAACAAAAGAAAAAGAAAAAATAAAAAAAAATAAGAGAAGTTATATCGGTCAGCTCGGCGAGCAATTGTAGAAAAAATCCATAGTTATATATTATTATGAATTAAAATAATAATTACACAGCAACCATTACGCAAGCCCACAGAAACCTAAAAAACACTTCGTATTTGTATAAACGAATGAAATAATAACTATTACAGTGATAATTAAATTAATAGCACAGTTAACTACATGAGAAATAATATGCTAGTAATTTTAACCAGTTTTCGGCGCAATGTCTATTATCGTTATCGAAAAACAATCGAGTGATTACACAGATTAAACAGTTTTGAGTTAATATTCACAGCGGTCGTGCCAATTTCAGATCAAATCAGAGGTAATTGCTGAATTATTTAACGAATTGAGTTACTTTGTGGTTTAAGAGAAAGCTGAATACAAAATGAGGTTCGAGTAGAAATGCAAGTTGAGTGTAGTCAGGAGTTCTAGATAAATAAGGAGCGTTAGATTTAGATGATAAAGAGCTTAAAGTTTTATTTCTCAAAGTCTTGTAGTTGATTCTAAAATAATTGCTGCAGACTGAAAGTTACAGGCAATAAATAATATCTACGAAAAGATACTACTTAATTTGCAACAGTTGTATTGTTATGAAAGTAATGTTCCCGTTTTCACTAACGCTATAGGTGACACGAGGTATGAGGAACAGGTTCTATAGTTCAACTCATCCTCCATAGAAAAGTGTTATGTCTGGTGGACAACTGCCCGACGATTGATATCGGGATGTTGTATAATATATCCTGGATGCGCGGTAAACTTTGCTTGCGCGATGCAGGATTAGTGTGACATCTGAAGGCCAATTCTCGTAATTTAAAACGTTCAAAATCTAGTCGCAGTCTCATCTCAGCGACAAACAAATGTCAAAAACTTGTCAAAATGTAGGGCAATTAGAGGTATTTTTGACAGATTGAGACTGAGATCAGACTGTGAACGTTCTTAAAATTACGAGAATTGCCCCTCTGGTATTTGATGCGTAATTCACATGTGGCTTTGTAGATGTCACGACCACCTAAATTATTGCCGAAATAAAATCACACTGTTGGATTTCCAACGCTCGGTTCAACACCTAGAGTTGAAAATTCTATAATAATAGTTAGGTGTTTCTAGCCGCATAAGCTTGGTTAACTGCAATCGACTATGAGACACCTGATATTTAATTTTCAAAGGATGTGTTGTCTCCTTCAACAATAATGTTAATAAAAATAAATCTCAATGCAACTTCTCGTTTTCATTACTTAAAGTTCCATTGACATAATATGATGTCTGGTATAAAATCCCCGATAGTGTACCACAGATAACACTCCGCCCACACGCTGCAATCTCGTTTTTTCCTCATCCTACTTTTACAACGTTCCCGGGAATTTCATAAAATATTCTCGTTAATAATGGATCGACTGAGTTCCTGGAAATAGTATACAAGTGTTATTAAGAAGACATTTTTGTTTCTCGTAAGAAACATCTCTTTTCCCCGGAAGTTAACAGAAGTTATCCCTTCTAAGGCATCTGCCCCAACGCATCAACTATTTTCTCGCCCAAGAATAGAGAGAGTTCTCGCTGGCCGATCAACTATTAATACACATGAAACTACCCGAAACTCCAAATTTTCCCAGTCAACCTTAAACCTTATTGTTTAGCGATAGAGTTGAAAATCTATTAAAGAAATTTGACAGATTCTAGTAGCTTAATAATAATATTTTATTTATATTTTTAAATGTTTTTATACTTATTTTTTATATTTTAAGAAATATTTAAAAATGTAATGAAATAAGTTAACTAAATAAATAAACGAAATAATAATAAAAATAATTTATTATCAGATTAATTACATTCATATTTCTTAGTACAATTACGAGCGATTGCGATTTGTTTAATGTGCTGTCGTCTGTACCTATCTCTTTAACTCACACGGGACCTACATATACGATAAAATAGCCCATAGTTTGTCACTTTCTCTTCAGCGGTGGGACAGATGCCTCATAAAAAAGAAATTGCTATGAGAGGAACAAAAAACGATCAATTTTTTCTTTCCGTCCATTTTACACTATAGGCCGACCGTGACGTGGTGACGTGATGCGAGAGCTCAGTGATTCGTCAACTTGTGACAACTATCACCCCTCCCGCACCGCGTAGCTACCTCAGGCAACGTCTCGATTAAACGGTCGGCCTCTAGTGGATATTGGATGACTACGCCACACCATCGCGTCGCCGTAGGGTAGCATACGCTTCGCACCGTGCTACGGCGTAGTTCGCCATTTGCTACGGCGTAGTTCGCCATTTGCTACGGCGTAGTTTGCAATTTGCTACGGCGTAGTTCGCCATTTGCTACGGCGTACCTTGCAACTAGCTACGATTAGTTGATTTCAGTTCATTTATTAATAATTATCAAAATTACATGTCAATAAAAATTTTAATAAAACATTTATCGCGAACACTTTTGTGCAAAAATTAAACCCCATTGACTGTCGAACAATTTTTAAAGCATTTGTAATGCTCAATATCTACCAAAAACACCTTGAAAAATTATAGGAACATTTTGCTTGCAACAAAATAGTTATGCTCTCGAGATGATGCCATATACTCGCCCTTTATAAAATAATATGCAAATACAAGAAAAGAAAAGAACATTCTTATCTTAAACAATTCGCTGGTTTGAAGGTAACTTTCTTTATGAAGAGTTCTGTGATAATTATATTGCAACCTTGGAAGTTTCTTTAACTTTCACGCTATTTCAGGAGTAAAATACTCTGAACAAGAATACTTTGTTGTTTATTTTCCTCTATCCAAGTCAAGTTTGAACCCAAAGGCAATGCTTCTAAAACTATTAAGTAACTATAAAACGTTATCCCCCTTACTAATAAACGTTTTTTTTTTCCTTTAGCCTGTACTGTCCCACTGCTGGGCAAAGGCCTCCCCCATTATCTTCCACATTTCCTTAAGCTTTCTCCGTCCAGTCGGTCAGGAACGAATCTAAATCGTCACGCCAGCGTTTCTGAGGCCTGCCTCGGTGACGACGCCCGCCTTCAGGCACATATTAGATAAATAGTTACACAGCGATTTCTTTCTTTCAGTCGTCAGTAATTGTAGTCCCTATGTTTTTTTTTTTTTTTCATTAATAGTTGTCAAATTTGTACACTAGGCCTCTGTTGACAGCGGTTTATATCGGCATTTTTTGACGGTTGCAGTGCTTATAAAATAATGTATCATCAGAAAGGAGAACATAGGGACATACCTACAAGTAGTTAATATTTATTATTCTATAAAAACATCATTGCTTTATGGTCATTAACCAGAAAGAAAACAGGCGAGTGCTTTTCTATGGAGAAATGACTACCCGCCTTTCCTCTCAAAGAAAATGCAGACTATCTTCTTTTATAAACCCTTTAATGCCTTTTACAACATCCGAAAAGGGGAAATAGAATTGCCTTATTTTCCTGAATCCATTTTAAAACAATTACTTTACCACATTTCCTTCCATAACCCATTATGAATATCCAACGAAACCCTACTTTGATTAAAATTAAAGTCCAACGAAAGCTTTTATTACTACATCAAAGACAGTTCTTTTCCATTTTCCTGACATCTCAGACCAAATAAAAAACCAAGACAGAGCGCTGAGAACGATACAGTGAAGCATGCCAAAACTACACCTCCGCTCTGTGCATACACGCTCACACGCACACATTTACAACCATTTACAATCAAACTACACCTCACTAAATGCACACATGTTTACGAAACCGGCTTCACTTTACTGTTGACAGCCCTCTGTCTTGGTTTTTTATTTGGTCTGAGCCTGACACAAACTTAGCTCAAAAAATCCCTATACAAAAAACAAGATTTCAAATTACCCATAACTCAACTCTCCAACGCGCGAGCTTACCCGACCGGAACAAGTAAGGTGCTGCCATTGACACATCTATTATAGTACACAACGTGCACCGTTCACGTGGACTCGTTACGTGATTTATTTTAAGGGTTAACCTTGACATGTTCCGATGGACTGGCGAATTTTGTGGAGTAAATGGACCGGAATTACGAGTTATACTCGGAATGATGGGGACAGGGTATTGAGGAAAAATATTTAGGCGTGTTTTTATTATTAATAACTTTGATGAAAAAGCGTTCATAGGAGGAAGCTGTGAAAAATGTTTGGGATATTGCTAAATTACCATAGAATTGATGATTTTATTTATTTAAGATTTTTTTTTATCTATGTTTATTGTGGCGGGCAGTGTTTTGGATACCATAAAAGGAATATATATGTTTATTAGCGCTTTCAGATTCCACCCACCTCTGTGTGGAACTATTACTTTATTACTTATCTCCATTTATGCAATACATTGATAAATCTTAACGATTGATAGATTAGGTCGAAAAAAATGGTCCTTTGATACATTGCATTAAAAAAAAACAAAAGTAGATAGGTACATTACCTACCTACCTATTAAACTTTTGCTAAGCTTGTAGCAACTATGGTTAAAACTTACCTTACGGTTAACAGACATCAAGATGCTCTTGATGTCTGTTAACGGCAAGTTCGCAAGTTTCCGCAAGTTTGACGATTAGATACGATCTTGACAAGATCGTATCTAATTGTCAAACTTGTAGATGACCGGTAACCGTTTTCTCTATCAGCGTGAACATAGTATCTGAATAGTCATATCGTATTTCAACTCCCGTAACAGCGTCAACTACAAGCGTTCATGTCGTGCTGTAAATACTGCCCGCTCAGCAAGGTCTACTACCTTGCTGAGCGGGCAGAGAGCTGAAATCCCACAGCACTGCAGAGGCTATCTATGGATCCTTACTTTTAATAGTACAGGCTGGTCATAATTGACGTGTTCCATTCGAACGTTTAAGCAGACGTCAAATATTATTATTGGGTATTTTGTAGTAGAGGAAAAGTGCTAGAAATAACATGATAATGTAAAGTCCCTCCTCTCAATATATTCAAGTGAAATCATATCGTTGTTTAAATTATATTGTGGGGTACCTCTGAGCTACGGATCCTTACAGTACCTATGTCAGATGTACATGTTGTATGTGTATATTTTGTCTTTTTTTTTGTAATGTGCGTTTTGTTTGTGCAGAATAAACAATTTGACTTTCTTCTTTTTTTCTTTACAGTACGACGTAAGTGAATGGCAAGCAAAACTATAGCATAGTACGTAGTTTCTTTAGAATATAATAATAATTATCCTACAGAGCCCTGCGCACTCGTACAATAATGCGTTCAGAATGTTGTTGGGGCTGTCGTGACGGTGCAGCGCGTCTGGGATGCGGTTTCCAGGCTATCATGCACAAAAAAGCAGCTTTCCTGCTGGCCCGTATACGGGGTAGCAACACCGGCATTTTGAACGCAATAGCTGTACGTTTTGACTGTCCCTTTCAGAATCAGTGGGTCAAGTCTTGTGTAGGTGTGGCGAGTCATGGCAAATTATAACATTTTATGTAATATGTACTAGATTAAGGTTTCTATGGGTATATGCCAACCGAAATAAAGTTATTATTATTATAAGGTCAGGTAAGCCAGCTTATACTGATTTTGTCAGCACTGACGTTCGGCCTACTGTACATGACAAGTATCGCCATTCAAGGAAGCTATTTTAATATAAACATCATCGAAAACCGACGTCCCGAAACAAACCGCCCCAAATCTCCCTGCATTACTTCGAAAATAAACTGCTAGTATTTTACAAAAATAAATGTGTGTTTTACAACTAGGTCAAAACATAAACAGTTTATCGCATAGTCCTGCGGCTTCGTCTGACGACGCGGCTTACTTCCTAGCTCACACCACAACAGGGACATTTGTCTCCACAAAAATATACAAAGGAACAAAATGCGGTTACATTATCAGTTGTTTTAGCAAATTTTATAGCTGTTTTATGGGTGAAGTTCAGTTTTTAGGGTTCCGTACCCAAAGGGTAAAAACGGGACGATATTTCTAAGACAGATGGAACGGCTGTTGCCGCTATAACAACAAATACTAAAAACAGAATAAAATAAATATTTAAGGGGGGCTCCCATACAACAAACGTGATTTTTTTTCCGTTATTGTATATGTAGTGTTAAATATTGTACGGTTTTTAAGTAATGAAATATCGAACTTAAGAAATAAGTTAACGATTCACAGTTTTCAAGAGCGCTAGTGGCCAAGTGATACGTAACCGCCACGACTTACGAGTTTTAGGTCGTGGGTTCGAACCCAAGCAGGCAGTTTACTTTGTGTAAATTGTTTCAACCCTTGGTATAAAAATAGCCATATTTAAACAAAAGAAAGTTCTTGAGGATAGCCCCTTTTACATAAAAGAAGACTATCCGGAGTATGTCCTAAAAAAAGAAGGAGCTACAAGAGCAAGTGCGAATTAAAAAATAGAAAGGAAAGTCAGTTAGAATTAAATATGATAAAATAGTAATTATGAATAAAAACTAAAATACAGTCATCATAAAATAATGCTTTCTAACTCCCCTGAAAATAATACCACATGCATAAACCCTAGCGATGAACACACACTGCTCTCAAAACGGTGAACTCCTCTACGTACGTCCAATGTTCTACTACTTTATATTTTTGCATGAATTTATTATTGACTTGCTTAGGTTGCTGAAAAAGTGGTATTTAAATAACTTCATAAACTCAATACTTTACTGACCCTATGAAAATCAGAACAATATGCAAAGAACCGTTTGGATGCCACAAACTTACTGACAACTTTACATACTTGCCATATTTTTTCAGAACATTACAATAAATTGGCCAAATGCCAGACATCCCAAACTATTCAAACAATTGTTTTGTAACATCCAAGAATTCCCATTACATGCATGATTTTCCATTTCAGCAGAACATTAATAAGATATACGCCCAAATGAATGTAAGCCTACCCTTTAAACCCCAAGCCGTTTTTACTGAAAGAGTAATCCTTTGATCCTGAATCTTCAAACTTTAACAAAGACCGTAGGACCAAGTTTACCGTCGACTTATCAAGATATCCTTGTCTTCCTAATTACTCCCAGGGCGGTGTTCATTTTCGTCAACCGTTTAATCACTCGTTAATCCGGACCTTAGGACCAGGATCTCATAAACTTAGAGACGAAACTAATAAGTCAGTCGTGTTTCTATGGGGATATAATGAGAAGGTTTAGGAAGGACCAAAGTGGATGAGAATATCGAGGCTTAGATTAAAGTCAAAGTTGGGGAATGTTACTCTTCTTATGTCACGTAGATTTTCACGCCCTCTTCGTAATCGACGAGATTATCAGTAGGTACTTTTTTATAACGTGACACTTCCCGCCCCCAACAACACATTTCCATTTCAAAGGACATGATGGAAATGATACTTAGCGCAGCCTACTCCATCACTTAACATTTTAACCGCTTAGCCGGATTAATCCGACAAATATTTTCGTGTGTGTGATTTGTATATTTACGACCAAATACCACAGCTCGTTTAATCTGCTTTTTTATTTAGGTAATTACACTGTATTCTATCTTGTTACTTTTTTTTTTTTTTTTTTGCTGGCGCTAGGGTCACTACAACTGGTATGAAGCCGGACAGTTAAAAGGTTAAACGCTACAAGTTTATTATCAAGTTACAGTGTTTTATTCAAAGCACCGATTATGGATTATCGTTATGCCAGTAATTTAGAATCAGTTGTAGAGTAAGCAAGGACAGACTGGATGCGGAAGGCGAAGACCAGGGTGTTGTGGCGCAGCCTAGGAAAGGCCAATGTCCAGCATTGAACTGCGATCGGCCGAGTTGATTGATCGATATGCGAGTACAGCAGATTTATTCCATGAAACATGACGAACATGTTTGGTGATGATCACTAATTTGATCGAAAAGTCTCAAGCCACGAAAATTCATGGACATATATTTAGTATCTATGTTTTCTAAACACTTAATAGAGGAAAAAGAAAATTATTGGTGTTTTGTTTTTCACGTGGTCCTTAAAACATTATTTGGTACCTACAACAAAAAATGTTAGCCGAGCCACATAATATCAAGTAACGACAGCAGATAACTGGTACATAGTTAGAAGGTTCCCTAGTTACCTTATTACATGTATTACGTACTGAAAATAAGTTTCGTATAAGTAGAAAATTCAAATTCACAAAATTAAATTGGAATCTCTTAAGTATATCGTAAGAGAAGTTTGTAGGAATCTTTTGGTTGTTAGCCGTATTATAGATTAAATACTGCTTCAGACGCTTGTGATACTTCAAGAGCGCTCCGGATTTGAGTTCCGTTTACGAATAATGTATTACGAGTGTAGGAAAATGTTTGCTTTTTCTTTGAAAAGAAAGATTTAAATGGTATTGTTGTGAAGGTTTATATTTGCTTTAGTAGATATTCTTTTTTAGATTTTTTGTATTGGTTCTTCTTTGGGTAAATGCCGATCGAAAAGAAAACAACCGTGATTCGGATCTTAGGATCTTACTATTGATTTACTTTTTGTTAGTCTATAGTGACCTTTACTGCTGTGAACTTCACGGTACTCACATGATGACATGATAGATTTTTCTTCTTTAGGTACAGACGCCAGCACATCAAGCTACCCGAAACTGTCAAATTTTCACAATCAACTTTGAAACTTATGCTTTAGCGATAAATTGAAAATCTATTAAATTTTGACAGATTGTAGTAGCTGATGTGCGGGCATCTGTACTACTGAACCTGAAATATGGTGTAGGTAGATATCGTTAACTGTCTTCATTATAAAACAAAAACTGAGTCTGAAACTCGATCTATAAACAAAATTGCTGTAGGGGAAAAACGTCTAATTTGCTCTAGAATATACCGCCATTTAATTAAAAGAACATTTTCCAAGTATTTGATTTCCTTTGAACAAACTTAATTTATAAGGTACCGCGACTTCGTCCGCGTGAAATATCTTGTTCCCCTGATCCATCCCGTCGCATCGCATCGCCTGCCCGCGCTATTACTTCATGTTCGCTTAGAGTTCTTTCTGACATTTTAGGGTTCCGTACCCAAAGGGTAAAACGGGACCCTATTACTAAGACTCCGCTGTCCGTCCGTCTGTCACCATGCTGTATCTTATGAACCGTGATAACTAGCTAGACAGTTGAAATTTTTACAGAATGTGTATTTTCTGTTACTATAACAACAAATACTAAAAACAGAATAAAATAAATATTTAAGGGGGCTCCCATACAACAAACATGATTTTTTTGCCGTTATTTTATATGTAGTGTATATGTCGCAGCTAACTGGTTAAATTAGCCGTTCAGTTAACTGTCTAGCCTTTCAACTAAACGGCGGCCGTTCAACTAACGGCCTGAATGATATTCAATTACAGTTTAGATTGGAAGTCTGTAACCAATCACGCGCGAGCCGAATTGGTTGCAGTAATTAAGGCATTGCACCCCGACCAAGTGGGTTAGGTTAGGTTAGAACTGTGATCAACCGCGTTCGAGCCGAGGGAGGAAGCGAGGCGAACACTACTTCTAAAGGCCAGGCAGTTAACTGAACGGCTAATTTAACCAGTTGGCTGCGACATATATACTCGTATGTGTTTATATGGTGGTACGAGAACTAACTTTCATTTGGCCGGTTTTTTGTTCTTTTTGCTCGGCTCCTAAGGGTTCTAGCGTAATGTTAAATAGCTTCCTGTCTTCTACAAGAATTGGGCTATCAAATGTAAAAATAATTTTTCACATGCGACTGGTATTTCCAGAGATAAGTGTGTTTAAACAAACCAACTCTTCAGCTTTATTATTAGTATTAGTATAGATTTAGTAAGTAAGGTACAGAGGCCAGTACCTCAAGCTACCCCAATCTGTCAAATTTTCCCAATTGAATAGGTACCTGTGAACCTTATTTATTCCTTTGTAATAAAGTTGAAAATCTATCAAAGAAATTTGACAGATTGGGGTAGCTTGATGTGCTGGCCACTGTACATCATTCTTATTTCTCAAATGTGAAAATAATTAAGAAAAATAAATTAGCCTACAGCATCTTTACAAACCTTCACAGTGGCAAAGAAACATACTCCGATTATTCCTCAGCTCTAAAAGTAGAAAAACCGCATTGAAAACCCGACGAAAATAATAAACCTTGACATACAAAATACGCAACGAGGAAAATAAATGCACAGTGAACAAAAGAAATGAGATTTCCAGCCATTTCTCAGCATATCAATTGCAGAATCCGAACGATTTCCAGGATATTTTTGGCTACAAGCTTGAACAGTGTGAATTTGATACCTACCTAGTAGATAATTACTTTCAACTGTAGGAAAAGTGCAAACGAATTTCAAATAGATTGTTTATTTTTTATATTCTCCCAAAGAAATTGCCTGAAAAATAAACATAGGATTTTCATTTCAATGTTTCAGCATTCCGTTATTTAATAAATCCGTTTTAACTGAAGTAGCATTTCTAAATACCTACAAAATAACTAGGTACTGATAATATATTGGTGAAGACATCTGTAGAATGTTTCAGATAATATGTCTAAGATTTAATAATGAAATAGTAACTTTTGACGTCACAAATACTTCTGTAACAATCGGTATTTCAATAAAATCTGCGACAAAATGTCCTTCAATTACTGGCTTTTAATTTCAGGACACGAAAAGGACAAGTTATTTGAACTGATAAAAGGTATTATTAGGTATTTATATACAACAGTCTCTGGGTCTATCTGTCTGTAGGTAAGTCATAGGGTAACAGTTACCTGGTTAGTTGATTTGTTTCGGAATACGTGTTACTATACCCTCTATCATGGTAGGTAATAATAAAAAGAAGTAGGTATATCTACTATAATCAAAATCAAGAGTCAATTAATTAAATTCAGCTGAACATCAGTCATTTTTAAACGTCAAAAAATACATAAGTCTGTCCCATAATAAGTATGTCATAATCATTAGGATCATTAAAACATCTTTCTAACGAAATTCTTTCAATCTTAAGGAAAAGTGCCTTTGGAACAAATCTAACTTAAAGAGATATATTAATGATTCTAATGACTATAATTCTGTAAATACATATCTGCTATAGTCGCGAATCATATTTTGATCAACTTACAACCTGACACTGAACTGCAAATTGCAAAAAAACGTAAGAAATTCTGAATTTCGCGGTCTACCACTGCGCATTCACCTGAATAGCTTTGTGAAATAAATAAAAACAAGTCACATTTTTTAATTGCAACGTTATCTCTGTTTGAGCGATCGAATTGTTTTCCAATTACCACCACGAAATGGTCATCTGTCACTGACAAGCGACAATCGAATCGTATTCCGCTTTTATGTTTGTGTTTAAGTCCGATTCGTAGTAATTATCACGGAGCCAATAAATTGAAGGCAATTTACATTGGAGTCAGTTTTATTTGAGAGAGAAAATCATGTTTTTCTTTGTGAGTAAATGTTACTATTTTGGACACGCAATGAAAGAAAGAAAAATAGGTTTATTTGTCACAGAAACACGTGCATTCAAAAAGATAATATTATTTCTATTAATAAGGAAAAATAAATAAAAACAAAATATAAATAGTCGACGGCTGCACGTCATGACTCACGTCAATGCTCTCTTGGCGGATTATGTACCTTCTTACAATCTGTCACTGAACAGTTTTATGTATTTTTCTTCACTTGTTTTGTTCAGAAAAAAGATAATTAAGTATCTTAGTATTCAATAACAGCTTAGGGCTTAAGCTCATTCGAAACAGTTGTTATGTAGGTACATAATTCAGACTGTAGGTGTTGCCGCGATTGGTCCGTGGATGGGTGACCATCCTTACATATAAAACCCCTCCGTGCCTCAGAAAGCACGTTAAGCAGTTGGTCCCGGTTGACATCCGTGGATCTTTGGCAGTCGTTACGGATTGTCAGAAGCCCGAAAGTCTGACAAGTCTTACCAAGGGTATCGTATATACCCAGTAACTGGGTTGTCGAGGTTAGATAGGCAGTCGTTTGAAGTAAAATACTGGTATTCAGCTGCATCTGGTTAGACTGGAAGCCGACCCCAGCATAGTTGGGAAAAGGCTAGGCAGTTGATGATGATGCATGTAGATGACCTAACTTTTTATCAGCGATTGACGTGAAGCCCGTGATTTTTTTTAGCAAATATTTCAAGTAAAGTAATATACAATGTTGATTAAGGTTACCGAGATATAGGATCGTTTCCCAGTTATCAATTACTTAGTTTGTGTTCTGCTGTCCTTTATTGGTATACACTATAGCAAATGGGCTGTACTTTACCCGTATAGATCCCGATATGTGTTCACTTAGGTAGAGTGTATCGGAGGACAGCTAATCTCTTAACGCCAGGTACCAACCAGCTCGACTATATATTAAATACTCACATATTTGGAAAAGTCAGCCTAAGTATGTGCTGAGGAACCGTATACAATTTTAATCCACGCCAACTACCTTGCAGAAAGTTAATAAAAACAGACAAGAACTGGTAACTTCTTTAAAAACGTACCCTAAACCAAAAATAAATTAATAAAAGTATTGCGGTATTCAAAAACTAACTGAGATTTACAGAGTAAAAAGTTTTCCCATACCATGTAGAGATACCTACATATTATACCAAAATACGAAGAGACTAAAAGATGGAACCTTATATTGTTGCCCGTCAATCAAATAAGCTGAAGGTACCCACAAAACTATGCCTTTAAAGCACTATTGACTGGTCCTTACCTTTGATAATTACTGGAAAATCAGTATCAAAATTAATATTAAAACCATCGCTGTTCAAGTTATTTTCACAACAGCATCCGGTCCGGTCCGGTTCGTTCAAGAGTCCACTTATAACGTAAACGTTGACATACGGGCTGCGGGGCTGCTAAGTAAACACGCATATTGTGGACAGACCTCTTAATGACGTGCATTAAAATCTCACTGTAAACAGCCCTAGGCACCCAGTACCGAAAATTTATCAGAGCATTGTAAGCAATACCTACGGTTTAAAAAAATCCTGGAATAACTGAGATTGGTGTAAGATTGATGATTTTATTGTACCTACATACTTTCAACAAATGTAACTATGTGTTGGGTACTGAAATACCAATGAGGCGGCTGATAACAAGCTCGAGATTTTTTTTTAAAACAACAGTCAAAAATTCTTTATAAATGTGCCTGTAACATTTTATCAAAATAAAACGTTAATAAATACAAAATACAAGTAAACAAACCGTTTAATGACATTTCAACATAATACCTAAAAGTTAATATCTAACGTTCTTAAAAAAATACAACGTCAAACCTAAATAGTCTATGAAAAAAATAATTAAAATCGCATTAGGTCTCGTAGTAAGCTCGGACGACAAAAGATATTAGCATTTCCATTGTCCCAACTGAGTTAATTAAAAATAAAAAACTTAGTAAAGCTTATAAGCGCGACTCAGACTTGCACACGAAGAGTTCCGTACCACTGTACAATATTTTCCATTATTAAGATGGAGCAAAAAACATTAAAAAAACACTTTTCACGTATTATTTGTTGTTATAGCGGCTATAGTACCTAGGTACATATTTTTCTGCGTACTAATTGTCGTGTGATATAGTCCTGTGACAGACGGACGGACAGCAGAACGTTAGCAGCAGGGTCCCATTGGCATCCTTTGGGTATGGAATTCTAAAAATACGGAACCCTAAAAATACTTTGAAGATTATGAACTAATTGTTATTACAAACAAATCTTGTACGGCCTATGTCCCTGAATTAATACGGTTAGGTACCTACTTTAATGAAAACCGTAATTAAACTTTATTGTTTTGAATTTGTACAGATGTTTGATGCAAAGATTAACGCCCTTACTAATAAACGTAGTATAGCTTCTATATAGTTACACAACGCTTTGTCTTCTTCTTTCGAAAGTCAAATTACTGACGATTGAAAGAGAGATATCGGTGTGTAACTATTCATCTGATATAATACGTTTATTAGTAAGGGGGATAGTATTTATACTAGCGCATTTTATGACCAATGTTTTTATTTCTACACAAAAAAAAATTGGAAATGTAAAAACATTTATTATTGCCATTATTTTGTGTATTCGGAAGTTTTGCTAGCAGTTTGTTGATTACCGAAATAATTTGACTTTCAATTATATATTAAATATATTTTTTTTATATCCCTCAATTATTTTAACGCAGCTATGATAGGTACGGAATTCTGTATACTTTTTTTGAAGATTGGTAAAACCACGGAGTAAATAACATTCTGAGACTATTGGTGATTAACGGGGCGTATCAACCCAGAAAAAAATCAAGTTTCACCCGCGCCTCCTTGCCTACCCCTCTCATCAAACACGACGAAAACAAAACACAATCCCTTCCCGCCAGCAGAAACTTTTCGCCCGGCCTTTCATGAAAAATCATATTGAAGTTAGGGTATTTTGGTTAATTCCGCCTCTAAATGCCCGAAAGGAATCTTAGTGAAAAAACAATAGTGTAGATGTACCTAATAATTACCGTTATTTATTCGTTTCCATAAAGCAAATTAAAGGTTTGAAGACTAACTTGTAATTGTACCTAACTACCTACTTTAAAAATCTCTATCATAAGCGAACAAAGGCTCTTTCTTTTAATTAGGTATGTTCTGCGAAAGTATTTTTATGATAAAACTGAATAAGTACTTAAATCAATAAAATTATACCAAATAAAAAATCTATGTAAGTAGGTACCTACGGTAGTAGCTACTAAGACTTTTGTGTCAAACATTTTTATAGAACATAAAAAAATAATCACGCAGTCCAAATACACTCCGTTTTAAATAAGGTTTTTAAAATTCTGGAGCACAGACAGACAAATTGAAAAGGTTTATTAGATTCTAAATGTGTTTTTTTATCGCGAATGTCATGTTTTCTTTGTAAATAAATGTTTCTCCAAAAGAAAAAGATTTGGGATTTGTAAGCATTATCAGCGTATAATGTAGACACTGCTGCTGGGACACAAGCTTCCTCTCTTCAAGAGCTGTAATTCATCACGCGGGCCCAGTGCGGATTGGTAGATGACACATGTCTTCGAACTTTTGGTTCAAGGACAATGACATGCCGATTTTATTCCCATGTTTTTCATCACTATATCATTTTGTTCTGGCGTTTTTGTGATTGGTAAATTACTCGTAGTTCTTATCTGCAGTGGAATAATGGCCAAAATACTAGGTAGGTCTATGTCTCTGTCCGATTTAACACCCGTAAAATTGTGAACCGTACCTGATTTGTCGGTCTTGGTAGCCGAATTGATCGCACTAACTAAGCCAGGGCACCCCGACCATTAGCTATTTAGTATTAGCGAAAGGTGCGATCCGTCGCATGCATGTCTGACACCAGGGGGCCCAAAAAGGCCACTTTAGCAGAATCAACAAACGATAACATTACGAAACATAATAAAAGTTGTAAAATGGTTACAAATTGACAATTCATAATATTATTTTAGTACAATTCATATCACGCAATTCATTTGTTTGACAGTTTCACACCTATCCCTGAAGGGTTAGGCAGAGGTGTACCTATAGCATTCTACGAATCTCCATGCCAAACTGTCATAGCTACAGATGAATTGCGTGATATGAATTGTACGCAAATAATATTATGAATTGTCAGTTTGTGACCATTTTACGACTTATAATATATTCATAACCTTTTATGATTCTGCCAAAGTGGCCTTTCTAGGCCCCTTGTTCATAATTTGTCGGTTTGCCAGCCATGGACATTGGACAGTACCTATATAATCGAAAAATAATGCGTTAAATTGTAAATGGTTTGTTGCAGTTCACAATCTTTTGATATAAGAATATATATGAATAAAAAATTATGATACCATTAAAATCTTAGCTCACAGAGATTTATCACCCCACAAATCATGATATCACCCGTTATAAAGTTATATTATGAATCTTGATACACAGCAAATATTTTTATGTTTTTGAACATAAAATGTTAAGTGGTTACAGGCCGATGAAGAAAAATTCAGGACGCTTTTACAATCATATGTAAACTACCTAAATAAATAAAGAACGGCCAAGTGCGAGTCCGACTCCCACACGAAGGGTTCCGTACCATAAGGCAAAAATCGCCGAAAAAAAACACGTTTCTTGTATGGCCCCTTTAATTTTTATTTTTATTTGTTGTTATAGCTGCAAATAAAAAAGCTAAAAGAAATAAACACTCTGTGAAAATTACAACTGTCACCTATTACGGTTCATGAGATACAGCCCTCTGGCAGACAGACGGATGGACGGATGGACGGATGGACGGACAGCGGAGGCTTAATAATAATGGGTCCCGTTGGCACCCTTTGGAACCGGAACCCTAAAAAGTATATTTTTCAGGCTTGTTTACTTTAGTTATATACCTAGGTACTACACATTGGCCTCACTTTGATGTCTTCCTCCCCGTTGAAACATCAAAATAGTCATGACCAACACAATACTGTGCCAAAGCCCTTATGAAAAGATTTTTTATCTATATACTTAGGTACAAGCAAAGAAACGCGAATCTTGCTTTTACGAACCTATATTGTTATATTAGTAATAAAGTTAAGAGTTAAGAACAGACACCCGAACGAGGGAAAAGAGTAGACGAAAATAGAGTTCAGACACATTTAACGCTTTATTAGGCCATAAAAGGTAAGTAAAAGCCCTTATGCCTAACAAGCGGCCTTCTAACGACCAACGAATAAGAGGGTCATTAACAGTATGCCTATTAGAATTAAGCATAGAATTATCTAAAACGGTCTACTTACATAGGCCGCTGGACTTAATTGGAATGATAAATTAAGCGCTATAGCCTGCCATCACATAGCTTCATTCTAAGTAATTTCTTGTTTACCACAATGAGAGGCCCAGGAAGAAGCATTAAATATTGGAGATAGCAGCTCTTAAATAGATCTGATAATTGAAGTGCATCCCAAGACGCCAAAGAATCTTTTTTACGAGTTATTTTTAAACTTAGTCTGTTCCACATGCATGACTTAATATAATATCTATTTGAATATTTATATAAATAGGTAATAACTTTTTAGTAAAAAAACAATAATGGCTTTATCAGTTATTATTCTGGTGAGAAAGAAAACGTGAAACGAAACGTTTCGGACTGTTGCCGTGACACTGACAGTGACAATAATGACGGCAGCGTCAGCTGTTTGTTTTGCACACGTCAAAACAACCTCCGAAAACGACGTTTATTTTTGTTTGTCCTACTTTCGCTTTTAACGTTTTGGAAGTAGATTATAGTATATTAAAGTATAAAATATAGGTTAATTACACTTTACCTACGATATAGTATCAGTTCTCAGTCATGAGTGAAGGCAACAAAGCTTCTCTTCGCATAGACTGGTTCGACGGCACGTTGATAGAAGATGCAAGACCAAATACTTCAGCTACCTCAGTATTCGCTGACGAAGACCAACCAGAACCGAAGCCAGAGACCAAACCACAATTCACAGAGAAAAGACCAATCGGTTTCAAACGACTTCTCGACATTTCTACATTACAACCTCCAATTTTAAATTTAGAAGTATCCCATAGACCTGGGTTCTGGAATCTTCTGGATGAAGACGAGCTCAAAGGTGATTTTATAGTTTTAATTGTGAGAATACTGGCCAATGTTTACAAGACCTTGGAGCCAGGAGAGAATTCAAAAATAGTAAAGTTGCTGAGAACTCGGTTTCAGAATTCAAGCTTTTTGGTGAATTTAAAGAACTTTTTGGATGAGTTACCAAGTGTTCGGATTGTTGAAAAGAGGTTGAATTCTCTATTATGGGATGATGCTGAAGGTTTCTATGTCAGTATCCTGAATCTCTGTGAAGGTATCATAAACTTAGAAAGAGATAATTTGGAGTTTATGAAAGAAATATTAGACTTGTTAGAAATAACAGAAGTCAGTGCCTTTGGTGTGAGAGAAGAACACACTGAAAGATTTAGTAATGAATTGTTTGTGAGGATTGAACAATTGAAGACCAAGGCAATGAAAATGCTTAAAGATGAAGTTAGTAGCAGCTTCTTTGATAGTATTACACATAAAAAAATAATTGCAGTCAGAAGCCTGAATATTAAGACATAACATGAGCAAAACATTACTGTTCATATCACTCTATTGCTGGAGTGTCTGTTTTGTGATTTTGGCGGTCTCTCCAGTCCTGTGCCCATATCTCTCGCCGGAACGCACTTATCGATCTGCTCCAACTTTCTGTACCTCAGGTCGCTTGTCCAAGGAGATGGCGAAGTAGACCGAGACGTAACGCACCGGATCAATTCAGGATGGATGAAATGGCGACAGGTCACAGGAACAACTTGCGACCCACGGATGCCCCTCAAGTTAAAGGGGAAAATTTATAAGTCCGTGATAAGGCCTGTCGTACTTTATAGGTCTGAATGCTGGGCCGTGAAGAAGATGGATGAAAAATGATTGCATGCAGCAGTGATGAGAATGTTGAGATGGATGTGTGGAGTGACGAGAATGGATAAAGTAAGAAATGAGTATATAAGAGGAAGTTTGAAAGTGGCGCCAGTGACAGAAAAGTTGAAAGGAAATCATTTGGCTTGGTATGGGCATGTGATGAGAAGGGACGAAATGCATGTGACTAAAATAGTAATGAATATACATGTTGATGGATGGAGAGGGAGAGGAAGGCCAAAGAAAAGTTGGATGGATTGTGTGAGGAATGAAATAGAAGGGAGTGAATGATAGCGTGACGTTTGACAGGAGAGAATGGAAGAAGAAAACGTGTTGCGCCGACCCCAAGTAACATGGGATAAGGGCAGGAAGACGATGATCACCCTATCGCTGATAATGTATGCCAGAAAGTTCCCTTTTAAGTTCCAATTACTGCAACTCTTGCCCCTTCCAGCTCATACACTATACCAAGGATAAAAACGATTGATTTCCCTGCCACTCTGTGTATATATAATAAAAAAAAAACATTATCTAATATTTAAAAATCTTGTGTCACAGTGTTTTTTATCGAACTCAACCGAAACGGCTTGACCGATTTTTATTAAATTTTTTGTGTATATTTGGTAGGTCTTAGAATAGGTAGTAGGCAATTTTTTTTTTTGCAAAAAATTTTTTGCGGTATCAGCTTGTAAAATATATATTTTAATAAACAACTCACTGTAATTTTCAGGACCCAGCTGAGCTCGAAGATGAAATCACCCCACCACCAGAAACTACAAACCAGGATAAAAATTATTTCAAAAACCTTAACATTTTTCCTACTAAAGATGACTTACTGAGCGCTAACATGATTCCCATACAACCGAACATAATCAATGGAGCATACCCAAGTGTTGAAGACTATTTAGACATACAATTCAAATTATTACGAGAAGATTGCTTTGGTCCATTACGGGAAGGAATATGTTGGTAAACCTTATGTAAAAGTTCTTTGAATGTTTTTTTAAGGGTTTGCATAAAATACTAACTTACTTTTAATAAATATTACAGGTAAATATATGCAGAATCCCAGTAAGAGACTGCATGAGAATATTAGGTAAGTGTTTCAATTATAAAAAATATATATAAACTATGATAGTAAGGTAGGGAGAGATTGGTCGTAGAAAGCACCACACAAAGAACAATGTAAAGCTATAGGGGAAACCTTTGCCCAGCAGTGAGACAACACAGGTAGAAAAAACAAAAAATATAGTAAAATCATTGATATATTAAATAACGGTAGATACGTTACTCAGTCACAGCGCCTATTCCTACGAAAGTGAGTGATTGTACTCACTAAGCACTCAGTCGCGAACGGAACATCGTTGATCACACAGCTCAATAATTTCAGTTTTTTTTTGCAATAATTACGCTTTAAAATTACTTTTTGTACAGCTAAACAGTGTTTTAAAAATACAAGTAAGAAAAATTTATAATAATATTTAATGTTTGCTTCGCCATGTTTGTGAGAGCGAGATAGATATGCGTGAAAGACACGATACGCACAGCGACTAACGCGATTTCGCTCGCATGACAGCGTTGGCTCCTATCTCTGTCCTTGTCTATCGGAACTTTAGGTTTGCGACTGTTATCGCTGATGTGTGAGTTTCGGTGCATGTAGCCCAGGTTTAGTGGTTGCGATGCTCAGATGAAATAAAAAAAGGTAAATAGATCGCGGCCTTACTTATTGGTGAAGCCACAAAACTCGGCTCCTTTAAATAAACACACGCGCTCACGCACACAGATGCATCAAACTACGCTCATTTTCTTCAGTACCTCCCGGAGCGTCGTGCAGTAACTTTGCCTACAAAATGCCGTCCTGTGTGGTTAAATGGTGCAAAAACAACACTAAAGTGAACAAAAAGTGTCAAAGAATATCGTTGCACACGTAAGTACATACAAAACTATACTTTTTAATGTTATCACAATTTAATTTGAGGTTATTCGGAAGACACAAATGTCAATGTCCCGAGGTGACATAACGGGAGAATGTTGCCAGTAGTTCCCTTGTTTCGAATTGCCCAAAATGTGGGTAAGTAAATTGTATGTAGGATGATGACCTTGTGAACTTCATCGTAACATCGTAAAAATCGGCTGTAAGATTTGAATGGAAAAGATTGCATGAAAGAGTTGAACAAGAGGCGCCAAATTCTACATCTTATTCAAATTAATGGTTTTATAGAAATGTTAACCAAAATAAATGAAAGATTAATAAAACTAAATATTAAAATGTTAGTTATGATGTTTTTTACAAGCTTTTATGACCATTATATCATTAAAAAGAATATAGTCCAATTCAATCTAATGTAATTAAATTTAATCTATGTTATTTATTCCATTTTAATCAATTTTATTTTCAGTATATATTTTTTTTTTTTTTCAATCAACTTATTACGTATTAATTGTTTTATTTAATTTATTGTGTTATTATCTGCGCATAATGTAGTGCATGCTGTGCTTTTCTGTAAGTGATGAGGCGCTTAGACTTAAGTTTGCAATGTACAAATTATAAAGTAACAGTGTACTCATTGTTGAAAAGCCAAATAAATAAATAAATAAATAAATTATGGGTAAGTAGGTAGTGTAAGTACCCATAAAGGTATAAAAGCAAATTAATGGTTTTATAACCATTAATTTCATATTTATAATCATTCAATCATTCTTTTCCATTCACATCTTTGTATGCTAACCGTAGTCCGTACAGTCGATTTTTGACGTTGTTGCGAATTAAGTTCGCAATCTTAATAGCAAAAAAATTGAGTTATTAAATTATATTATTAATAACCACCGCTTCCACCCGCGTAAGTTTCGAACCCATTTGAATATCGGGATAAAAAGTCCTATGTGTTAATCCAGGTTATAAACTATCTGTGTGCCAAATTTCATCAAAATCCGTTCAGTAGTTTTTGCGTGAAAGAGTAACAAACATAAAAACACACTCACAAACTTTTGCCTTTATAATATTAGTGTGATTTATACTTTTTTAACAGACTTCAAAAAAGGAGGTTCTTTTAAAATATTCTGTTACATGTCAATGTTTTATTTTGTACTCACTTAAATATATTTATACAGTTCGTACAGAAAATTATTTACACATTCATTCCTATAGTATTGATTTTTTTGTATTACGTTATTTTTTTCTAATAAATATGCTACATAGATAATATGCCTTGTTGTATTTTTTCTCGCTGCCCCCACACGCCCACTGGATGATCTATCAAGAAGACAAATCGTCGAAATCGTCTTCTTTAAAAGACGCCACTTACGTTCATTATCTATTTTTAACCGACTTCCAAAAAGGAGGAAGTTATATCTCTTCTAGTTTGTGCCAAATAAATGTATTTTCTTCCTTTCTTTCTTTCTATATGTTCGACTATAAGTATGTTTTTTTTTTGTATGTTCATCTATTTCTCCGTCAATTGTGGATCGATTTTAAAATTATTTTTTTTGAATTTATTATCGACGTTGAAAAATGTTGAGTAAATTAAATTTAATAAAACAGACATATTTATTTTCGCATATTACCTATTTAATACAAGTAGGTAGTATTTACCCCACTTTAGTAATTATCAGGGACTTTTTTTTAAAACGAGGCAACACTTCGTTGACAAACACATACATAAAAAGATGGTTACAGTTTCTCATTAGAAGTGCGTCATCTACCTTTTTTTATTTCATCTGAGTTGCGATGTTAGCGCGTCACGTATCTATGAAAATAATATATGAATGAGTAAAAAAAAGTGTATTTGTATCCTTGTCCTTAGACCAGGCCAGTATAGCAAAGAACTTAAACCCTACATAATAAAACTTCAAACAAAATCTAGACTTTTGATGCAAACTTTATTTAACCCCATCTAACTTAATCCCTTAAATTCTCTTTTTCTTTTGTAAAGGCTTTATTTTGAGATAAGATATGAAAATACTCTTTATTGTGCACACAATACTCCTTGTATATTCATATTTTATTTATATTATAAACTGAATGATTAAATCTCAAGGTCCAAAAATTCTTCATTACCCATAAAACTTTCAGAGTATACCCAAAAGTACGTATTCTCCGCAACTACGTCAGTAACAACAGGGTGGGCCATCTCATAGACATTGCTTGGAAGGAACGAGCCACCCAGGGCGTGGTTGACAGCAAGAGATACGCGCACAACAAGCATCTCATGTTTGGATCTCTTTTACTCTTCACCTGTGATAATTTTGAAACAATTTTGTGCGCTACTGTACTGGATTCTAGTTTGAATCTGCTTAGTGAAGGATATGTGAGTATTTTCTTTTATAACTTCTTATTAATAATGCCAGTTTTTGACCAAAATAATAATATTTTTGTTATTAAAAAATGCACCATATTGTCTACAGCAATTTAGTATATTTTAGGCCAAAAAATCATGAATCGTCAGTAACAGAAACCACCCAGGCCCAAAAGCCCAGGTGCCAACCCTAACATAAAACTGCAAACAAAACGGTTTCCCTTCTCCCAGGAGTTAACCCTACTTATTTTCACAATTTTTTATGATTCCAGGTAGCTGTATCGTTTCAAAACCCGACATCAAAGACCATTTTCTCTGAAGCGTACCTGATGGTGGAAAGTGAAGTATTCTTTGAGCCTTACCACAGAGTTCTAAAAGTTCTACAAGATTCTAGACTGGATGATTTACCTATGAGAAGATATATTGTGGATGTTCAGGTCTGTATGTAACGGTTAACTAAAATTAGAACCTTAATGTTTTAAAATTAAGGCTTAAATTCGTAATAGCAAGCAAACCTCAATCCTTTATTGCATTACATAATGTTGGTAAAACAGTTATGGACCCTGTCGAGCACAGTATAGTAGTTAGGAGAGAGGAGGAAGAGCGCAACCTTACTAATTTGTCCCCACGCCGTAGTTATGTCGCGGCGGCAACAACGCTAACAAGTTTTTTTTTTTTTTTCTTTTTGGCGAATAATTGAGCATATTTCTCAACAAAGTAGTGTTGCCTAATAATTTTCAATTCTAACCAAGCCTTACCATTTCATTATCCTAACTAATATTATAAATGCGAAACTAGGTTTGTTTGTTACCTTTTCACGCTTAAACCACTGAACCGATCATTCTGAAATTTTGCATATACTTTGACGGATGTACAGAAACGGACATAGGGTAGATTTCATCCCGAAAAAAGTGCCGTTCCCGAGGAAAACAACAATAACGTTATTATGATAATAGATGGCGCCATGTGTCTTTTGTCTTGATCGCAGACGAAGTCGCGGGCAACAGCTAGTGACATTATATTCCTGACAAATCAATTTGCATTACAGAAAGAATCGAACCCACCAGCTTACTTATCATCAGAAACAATATATACAGTGCCTTTCGAAACTGAAGACTTACCATTCCCAGTATTAGACACAAAACAATGGCCTGACCCAGTATTTGCACTCGACAGCTCCCAACTTCAAGCCTTCAAATTCGCCTTAACACGAGAATTCGCTGTAATCCAAGGCCCTCCAGGAACAGGAAAAACCTACATAGGGATCAAAATCGCAGCTACGATACTAAGAAATTTGTCCCTAGAAGGAACACCAATGCTTGTCATCTGCTACACGAATCACGCCCTTGATCAATTTCTTGAAGGCATCCTTGGTATTACTAACAGTATTGTTAGATTAGGCAGCCAAAGCAAAAGTCCTTTATTAGAATATTACACATTACACAATCTAAGAACGAAAATCAAGTCGAAATACTCTTATCTCTATGCATCGAAGAGAAATGAGTTGGAGAAAATCTTCAAAGAGATGACAAACCTACAGAGTGAGATAGAGAAATGTGAGAAAGAGATCGTTTCGTACAACTGTTTAAAGCCGTATCTCAAAATTGGTGAGAAGAGTTACGATCTAAGAAGCTCTACAGAAGATAGTATTCTTAATTGGCTATTTGGCTGCTTCGAAGGAGAAATACAGATCTCTAGAATATCAGAAAGTGAAAAAAACTCAGATATAGAAGATTGGGAGAAGCTAGAAGAATTGGATGTCACCGAAGAAGTACACACGTGTTTTTCTGAAAAATGGGCGCTAAGAGAAATAGACTCTATGCTGAATAGTATTAGATACGTAAATGACGTGACTGACAATCATTTAGAGGCTAACCAGATGACTGATAAATTCAAAACAGAGATCAGTAGAGTTAGCAAGAGATTGGAATTTTTTAAGGTAAGATTTTTTAAATACTATTAAGTTATTATTGGAAAATCCATCTCTCAGTCTGGTCCTTTTAGTGAAGAAGGACCAGAATCCAAAAACTTTTGACAAACTAATTAGGAGTGCCATAGTAGACGACTGCGGTGCCCTCTTTCTATTCCGTGATTTAAAACCGGCTGCAAGAAATAAAAGGAGGTTTCTAATCTAATAAAACCTTTGGTTCCCAGTGAGCTAGACTCCAAAACTATTTTTTTTTTTTCTAAAATAAAGAGTAGTACCTATTAACTAGTCAATATTTGTAAAGCGACCGCTTCAAATTAAATTTAGAAATGGGTTACAACATGATTTAAGGACATTTAAAATTTTAAACATTGTGCACACGTAAATACTGTACAACGGTGGACTTATCCCTTAAGCATTTCCTGGCAGTCTACCATAGGATGATGTACAGACATCCATACTATAATATTATAAATTCGAAAGTAACTCTGTCTGTCTGTCTGTCTGTATGTTACTTTTCACGCCTAAACCACTGAACGGATTTCGATAAAATTTGGCAGAGTGATAGATTGCATCCCGGGGAAGGACATAGGATAGTTTTTATCGACATACCTCGCGGGCGGAAGCTAGTAGTTGAATAAATTAATATTACAAGCAGCAAAACTCGAAGAAAGGTTGACACTGAATTTATGTAGGACAAGCCCTGCGCCTGCGGAGGAATTTCCTATCGGCAATAATGACGAACTTTCATCCCTTATTTAACCCCTTTAGGCAGTTGTCCCACCACCGGCGAGGAAGCGTCTAACTATCGGCTATTTTCTCGCTCAAGAAACATACAATAGATATACATTCCGTGTAAACAAAAGAGATGCATATATTAATAATTGATCGCTGACTGTTCACACTGCCGGGGAGGACACGCTCTACTGGTTTGTCGCTGGACGACAAGAGCTATCAAAGATAAAACTCGCTCAGCGATGCTCACTTAGCGGTCAGAGCTTACGCCGAGAGACCAACCGACCGACTGAAACCCTTGTGGGACTAACCGCCCTGAGCGAGTGGTGCGAGTAATCGCCCGTCGCACTCGTACACTCGCTGATAGCCCAGCGACAAAAATGTCGGAACTACACACTCGCTGCTCGCCAACTCGTTTTCAGTTGCTAGTTCTGCTCGCTACTCGTTCATCGCCGGCGGTGGGACAACTGCCTAAGGGGATGAATTAAAAAAAAAATGCCTTAATGTTCACTTTCGTTTTTTTATGGAATTCTTGTGCAAAATTGAATGTTTTTAGACCCAACAGTTTAGGCTATCCGTTGTCTGTAGAAGTAGATGTTTCTTACAGAAATACAGAACACTACAAAGCAATAATAAAGAAGAATATAAACTGGATGAAGTTGAAGATCTGTACAGTTTGAAGCCAGAACAAAGATGGCGGCTATACTATTCCGCCGTTGGGGTGCTGAAGAACGAATTGTTAGCCAAAATGAACCGATTACTAGTAAGTTATTAAGGCGCAGATATACGACTTCTAATGATTTTAAATTCAACATCACGATTCACTCACTGATTCCTCACTAATTCGATCACTGATTTCTTTGAAAAAAATAAATGGTATACCATTGCCATTTGCTTCGTAATTTGATATGTGAATATTTGCAATTATATTTTTTTAACATAGTGTAATTAATTTGTAAAGTAATGTCTACCGCGGACATAAAAACGATAATCACGCAAACACTATCGGGTGTATTTTCATAAAACTTTCACCATATAAAAGACAATTTAATTCCCCAAATTTTAGTATACGGTTTTTATTTGTTTGGTGTTTGATAAATCAACAATAGATGATTGTTTCATATTTTGCAATAAATTACCAGCGTTGTGTCATCGCGCTTCTCTTTCTTTTCTATGCAGTCCGATAGTGACCGCGTTTTAGGTCATGTAGTCGCCTTAAATAAAGGAGACAGTAACATAAAACCACTGTGCGGTGCGCCAAGCGCAAAGGAAACGGTTTTTTACCCTCACTTGATTATGGAATCGTGCCTTTAACACTTCGTATGCCGAACGTGGATCCGCGCGAGACGCAATGGCTTTTTAATTGTCTCTGTAAATTTTACGGCATTCAACTTGTTAAATATCGAATTGTAGATTACCAACCTTCGGAATTATCTATGATTTTAATTTGTATCATCAAAGTCACCTTATTAATGGGATGGGAATTTAATCAAATTAATTTATTTCAGATAATTGTTTTTTTGTTTTTACCCGGTGTTCACCTGGTCAGAGCGTTGCCTCTGTACAACTTTATAACGAATCTAATTTGAAACATTGCGGTATCAGGAGTAGCCAACTGGTTAAATTAGCCGTTTAGTTAACCGCCTGGCCTTTGGAAGTAGTGCTCGCTTCGCTTTGCTTTCCGGCTCGCACGCAGTTGATCACAGTTCTAGCCTAACCTAACCCATTTGGTCGGGGTGCCCTGGATTAGTTACTGCGCCCAATTCGGCTCGCGCGTGTTTGGTTACAGTTCCAACCTAAACCATAATTGAATATCATTCAGGCCGTTAGTTGAACGACCGCCGCTTAGTTAAAAGGCTAGGCGGCAATTGGCTGCGACATCTACATAACATAACATCAGGCTTATAATACTGAAGTGTTCGGTAGATGTGCACCTATCTGATCTCTCCATATTTAAAGCAAAACCGCGTTTCGCCTGCCTTTACAAATTAAAAGAATATTATGTAAAACTAGTTTTGATTCAAAAGAGATTGTTTTTAAATTCGAAGGTCCAACACAACACGGCCAGCCAGGAGCTGACAGAAGTAGCAACATTGATTGATGGTGAAGTGATAAAGACTGTCAGGGTCGTAGGCGTCACTACCACCACGGCAGCCAGGAGACACGACCTCATGAGGAAACTAAACTCACCTATAGGTATAGTAGATATTTATGATTATGAGCAATGTAGGTATGGGAGAAAGGACCAATCCAGAAGGACCAAAATACCGAAATTACAGCAACATCTTACCTTTGTAAGATGCATAAAGCACTTTTGCTTTATGCATTTTAGTGACGAAACTGCTGTAGTAAACTTGTCTTTGTATCAGGTACGTCTACCGACCTAAGACAAACGTAAAAAAGCCTATTGTGCTTAAAATTTTACTAGCACGCTTCTAAATGAAGGTCAGTCCGCCAGTTGGTTACGCCATTTCTTCTCAGCGGCCATTTCGATATTTCCTATCTGACTAAGATATGAAATGTCGACTCCATGCAGCTTATTTTTCATTTTATTTTTTAAGACGTGTGAAAGTGTTCCGATATCCTATCAGAATCAACAGTTTAATTTCAATTAAATTAACGGGCAATATTTAAATTTTGTTATCGATACCCGGCTATCAGTGAGACGGGTATCAAAATTGTTAGTAACTAGAGCTTTTCGAGGTCAACCACTGTGAGACCCACGAACAATGGGAAATAATGAGTTTAGATTTTTTTCTGTGAAGTTTCGCCAATTAATTTAATTTAACCCAGTTATAGTTTGACGACTAGTAATTTAACATGTGCTTTCAGTAATTGTCGAAGAAGCAGCCGAGGTATTGGAGGCACATATCGTAGCATCCTTAACTCATCAGTGTCAACATCTCATACTCATAGGTAAGATACATTTTGAGTATATTTTAAGTTATTTAACAAAGCTATTATTGTGCTGCCGAGAGCAATGATTGCTAAGGAAAATACTACAGTACAGTTACAGTACCTACAGTACGTTCTGTTAGGAATAAGCAATTTGCTTAATTTCTATCGTCATCAAAAGGACTGCTGATTTTATTGGTTCCCATCCCAACACTGACTTTTTTTTTAAACTGTTAAATGAGACCATTTATTTGATATTGAGAGCAAATAAATACAATCATATCGGGCCGTTGTATTTATAAGCTAGTTGCGCAGTAAACTCTTGCTTGTGCGATGCAGGATTTTGCGTGACGTTAGTATGACGCGTTGTTCGCATGTGGCATTGTAGATACCGCTATAACCTTATTAAATCATTTACGGCCTTTTTAACAAAACAAGATTTACCTTTAGAGTAGGTTTAAACCATCGAGCCATTTTTAAATTTCGAACTATATTCCGACAAAGATAAGAGTTCGTATTATAAAAACAGATGGTAAACCCGAGTCTAATGAAGAACTTTACGTTCGTTGGAATAAACTTTAAAATACAGTAACTGCCTCGCAGGTTTAGGTTAGGTTTAATGTTAGAAGTCTTTTTGCAATAAGACGGCTCATGTTAACAAATGGGCATGGCAGACAAACTATACGGTAGGTGTATTCCGAAGCAGAATGAAAATAACAAATGAAAATTGCTTTTGAAATTTTTCCACAGGTGACCACAAACAGCTTCGACCAACAGCAGCTCACTACGAGCTAGCCAAAAACTATAACCTCGAAATATCTCTCTTCGAACGAATGATACGCAACGGGATCCACGCGCGTACTCTCACTACGCAACGCAGAATGAGTCCTAACTTCGTAGAGTTGATAGTTCCTGTGATATACGATAAGTTGGACTCTCATTCTAGTGTGAGATCGTATCCAGATGTGAGAGGAATGAAAGATAATTTGTTCTTCATTTCTCATGACGTGTTTGAGGATTCTGAGGTAAGCAATAAAAGTCGATAAACAGTTATGTTTTTGAAATCTTTTTTTACTGAGCGAAATATTTAATTATAATCGAAGCAGGAATAAAATGAAAGAATATTAACCTTTTATTGTATGAAGTGCTGAAATACAATGTATCGAACTTTATGTCAACTTAGATAATGTGTAAAAGTTGCAGTTTTATCCGACTTTTGTCGCGGACCGAACTCTACTATGCACGATAGAATAAGAGATATTAAACCTTATTTCAAAGAAGTCACACATGATTAGCGACAGTGATTTGCAACGATTAATATAGGCAACAGCACGTCGGTACAATAGTAACATTTGACTAAGAAACCCGCCCTTAACTGCTACGAAATAAAGGCGCTGTCAAAGTTCATCACTTTCCATGGACGTGCAGTTGTGACATACCTAAATGATTTATTCAGAGTTTTGTTTTATTTTACGTTTTTTTTTTTACTTTCAGGGCATGGAAGACAGTTGGAGCCACAGAAACACATTCGAAGCTAGATGGAGCGTCGCTCTAGCTGACTACCTTTTAAAAATGAAGTACAGCGCTGATGAGATTACTATACTTAGTACATATAATGGACAAGTGAATCTTCTTAGAGATGTGAGTAATACTTTTTTTTTTTATTTTAGTAAACAGTCTTAAAAGCCAATCCACTCACTCAGCGCCACTGCACTCAAAGAGCTTAAATTAAGGGTTTAAAAAATATTCGCGAGTGGAACGCGGTAGGTCATTGGTCAGAGCAATATCAATGATTGCCCGAGGCTCGGTTGTTTTTCAAAAATTATTTACTAAAATAATAGGTACTACTTTTTTTTAAATCCATTACAAATTGTTTCATTCCTGTTTCAATTCGACGTAATGCTTCTTCAAGACAATTCTTGCAACATCGCTAGTTATCTGCATACCTAGGCCTTGCAGGATAACATGAGATTTTGGTCCTTCGAGCCTGTTACTTAAGCTCGAATCGGGTTTACGACCTGCACAAAATTTTGGATACTCGGTTTTGAATGGGTCCATTAGAAATAATTCCGACGTGTTTTACTACTAATAAAACTGCTGCTTATTGTTATTATACTTGAATCTGAATCCATTTACAGATGACGAAAAAGCACGACACACTTCGGGACGTCAGAGTTACAGCCGTTGACAACTACCAAGGCGAAGAGAACAGGATAGTCATATTGTCACTTGTAAGGAGTAACAGAGACAACAGGATCGGGTTCTTGACTGCCACCAATAGGATATGTGTTGCTTTGTCGCGAGCTAAAGAAGGTAAGCTGAGCTATATATGTACTTTGCTAGAATTTAGAAAAACATGCCTATTTTTTTGTCAGCCAATCGATTCCGACTTTACTCTAAAGTCAGGTTTTGTATTAAGAACTTTATGTTAGTCGGTTGGTCCAAAAGTCCAAAGCGATACCCTTTGGAGCCTTTTCCCAACTATGTGGGGATCGACTTCTAGTCTAACTGGATGCAGCTGAATACCAATATTTTACATGGAGCGACTGCCTATCTGACCTCCACAACCCAGTTACTGGGTAATACGATACCCCTTGGTAAGAATGGTTGTCAGACTTTCGGGCTACTGATGACCCGTAACTACTGTCAAAGATCCACGAGTGACAGCCAGGACCAACGGCTTAACGTGCTTTACGAGGCACGTAGGGGTCTTGGTATGTGAAGATGATCACCCATCTACGGACCAACCGCGGCAAGCGTAGCTTACCCTGGCCGATAGACCCGTGCGGCTGTTATTACTTAGCCAGAAGCCCCTCCTTGTAGGTAATCAATGTGTATAAAAATTTGTCCTTTTTTCTTTTTTTATCCTAAATTCTTACAGGTTTATACATATTTGGGAACATGAATGTTCTCAAATCAGCCAGCAATATTTGGCGACAAATAAACAACAAACTAGTAGAACAAAAAGCAATCGGACGCAGACTAACGTTGATATGTGAAGAACATAACGACAATACTCTTGATGTAAGTAACTACTAGATCTAGAGCTGATTTTAATAGTAAGATATTATCTTTTACTTTATCTGTGGAATAAATTTGACGTCTGGAAAATTCAAAAGGCCAACATTCAGGTTTCGAACATGTAGTACTTAAAAAAAAAATTCAAGGTATTTTTTTTCGGTTCTTTAATTTTTGGGTACTAAATTATTCGCGGGATAAGACATACTATGGTCGGACTTAGAGAAATGACAGCTTATGTGTTACAACTTTTTAACGTGATGTGACAAAAGAATCGATTCATTCAAGAAACATTCAGTTCTCAAAATCGATCCAAATTTAATTTATTTTATAAAAGAGGATATTATTAGAGGATGATATTTTGATGTTTTGCAAATAACCCTGAATAGTAAACGTTATTCCGAATGAAAACTTTTACATTATAAAAAAAAAAAAAAACTTAAATCGATATAGTAGGAGTTTTAGAGTAAAAATTTAATCAACGTGCACTGGTCCCGCGTGGCAAATAACCCTGTATGGTAAATGTTATTCCTAATGAAAACTTTAATTTATTTTTAAAAAAAATCTTAGATCGATATAGTAGAAGTTTTACCCCCATACTAATAAACGTATTATATCAGATGAATAGTTACACACCGATTTCTTTCTTTCAATCGTCAGTAATTTGACTTTCGAAAGAAGAAGACAAAGCGTTTGTGTAACTATACAGACGCTATCTACGTTTATTAGTAAGGGGGTTACAGTAAAAATTTAATCAACGTGTACTGGTCCCGCGTGGTGAATAACGGGCCAGTCCGTCTCTCAGAGAGGAGACTTGTGTGCCGGCAGCGGGAACGTTGATGCTTACTATGATTTCTAAGCCATATCTATTGATTTTTCTTGTTCACAGATTGAAAATGTGGAAGAATTTGACAACTGTCTATCAGGAACGTGTTTGAGGATTTGTGATATTAAATGAAGAACAATAACGTAAACATTATTTTTTATTTAACTTTGTGAATTTTAATACTTACTACAGTTGCTGTTGTTATAAATAAATAGTTTTATGAATCGATAAGGTGCTAATCGAAGCTTTTATTGACATTTCTGTTTTATTTTTCATTAAGCCACTGGTACCTAGCAAGCACTGCCTTAAAACTTTACAAAAATATTTTATTTATAATTTAAAATTTAGGTCATGAATGTCTGAACTAGCATAATACATACTTATCAGAAAGTAAGGGAGGCAACTTTGAGTAATGATACATTGTTGATCTCATGAAGCGACGCGTGCTTTACTTGTGGTAACCAAGTGTACAAACACGCTGTTAATGTGTGCGTGAAGACGAGTAGCGTCATTACATAACACACACACTCACTTCCGACTTTGCCATTGTCTCAGACGGTACTGAGAGCTCCTGCGCTTACGCACATATTCACAGCATGTTTGTACACTTACCCCTTATAAATAAACTTTGTATAGCGCCTGTATAGTTACACGCTTTGTCTTCTACTTTCGAACGTCAAATTACTGACGACTGAAAGAGAAAAATCGGTGTGTAACTATTCATCTGATATAATACGTTTATTAGTAAGGGATTAGTAACCAAAAAGTAAAGTGCACGTCGCTTTGTTAGAAAAACTATACTACTTATAAGATATACTTTACGCCAGCACCGCAGTCGTAGTTACAAAACGTGCGAGTAGGACGGCAAATATTTAGTACAGGATTTCCACAAACTCTGTGCTGGGTCTCGTATTATCTCGCTCTCGCGTTTAATGACCGCGACTGCCACGAACGTTGGCGTTAAGTATCCATGCAATGGAATATCTATTCTATATTCTTGTCGTCATCTCTGAAGATATAATCTAGAAACAGCTACAGTTTACATATTATATGACGTCACAATCATGGAATGATATACCTACACTATTAATATTACATATTCAGAAGCAAAGCTCTTTTGTTTCTGCACTAATTCTGGATACATAATCTAGCGAAATATTGTTAAGTTTATAGAATATTGCACTATGTGCAGTGTTACATTTTCTAAAAATTATCATTTGCGGAGAAAGGACCAAGCGATCTCTTCTAACCATAACATTCTCGTCCTAAGAACAGGTCAATATTGGTAAAAGTAAAATATATTAGCAAGTGATAGGAGTGAAACTTCTTAACCGGTATAGACCGGTATAGAAAATCAATTGTCTCATTAGCGGAGCTTGAGAGGTCATAAAAAAAATAAGATTAGTGTGAGAGACAGAGAGAGTTATATCTTTCTTCTCTCTCATGTAACGAAATGTGCCTAAACGTGACGCATCCTTGAATTTTCACACAATTCTCGTCCAATTACCGAATCGCCGCCTAAGAAATTTCACTTTAAAAAACATGTCGCGAGTCAAACTCAAATGAATACACTTAACCGCTTAGAAATAAATTTTAATTTAATTAGAATAAAATTACACTGTTTCGTCAACTTGTCCTGATCATGTTATTGCATTGTGATCGGCAGACAATAGAATCAAAAGTATGTTACGTCGTCATTCAAGTCAATGTTTAACTCGTTTCTGAACTCGCCACTCACAAATTAAAGTCCATTTTAATCTCTATACCGCTAAAAGGGTAAAGTGACCTTTACCCATGACATTTGCCTTCACAAATAGATTCTATTCTATTCTATTTTTCTTTATGGCAATGGTGCCGATGTCGACAATTCTGCCAATGTCAGATGTTCACAAATAGATATTTAGTTTACAATTTCACCCGTCAATACTTTACAAGTGAAAGCTGCATTATTATATTATGTTGATCTTTAAAGGTGAACGGCAGATTTCGTACAGGATACTTTTTTTGTTGTTCTGTTATAGAATTTGTACCATTTATTAAGGCAACTAAGCCATTTATTTTCATGTAAGTGTACTATTTTTAGAACTTCGGATTAATTAATAATATGAATAAAAAGATTTTAATAAATAAACGTAATAGAATCGTAAACTAAACGCAGTTATCTTTTTAGAAGTTGCCATATGTAAAATAACACAAATATCGAAATGATAACTAATTATTTAGAAATGGAAATAACATTAAATATAAATAAACACTTATATAATAAACGTATGAATGCATAATTGTTGCTTATACCTAATCATATTATTTAACGATTTTATGATAGGAATGATTTTCGTCAAAAATATTTTTTTGTTCATATGGCAATTATTTTATTGACAGGAAAAGAAAATCATTCTGTCTTTCAGTTCAGTTCCGATATATTACTTTACTCTATGGTTCAGTTCTTTGCTGTTGTTTTGGATTGTGGTTTGCGACTGCATCTGAGCAATTTATTATTATGCCGCCATTACGTGACACGACAGCGTCAATCGTCAATCACGCACACAAGTCCTCACACATGACCTCTAAGTATCAATTTACATTGGTACACTAGTACATAACCTTAAAAAACAAAACTGGTTATAACTTTTACGTCCCAAGTTCTAAAAATCTAAGAATTTAAAAAGGGCTTGTTTATCATATTATCTACCAATTAAAACAAAAAGTGTTCCAAAACACGAACTTTTATTAGCTGTACGAAATTCCCATACAAGCCTGCCGTTCTCCTTTATATGATTCGCGGCCGTAAGAAATATTTCTTTATAGAATTATAATCATAAAACTCACCAATGACTATAATTTCATGAAATCATGGCATTTGAGGCCAATTCTAACTTAAGGAGTTGTAGTACTGATTCTTAAGATTATGATTCTGTAAAGCCACATTTGTTACGGTCGCGAATTATATTTCCAACATACAACCTGACACTGACCTGGGTGCTTACTCTGGAATATAATTCCGATAGATCGACATTGGAATTGTCAGTCAAACGTCTGGGATTGGCTAGACTCACTGAGTCCAGCCAATCCCAGACGTTTAACTCGACCAACTGACGTTTGACCAATGTCGATCTATCTGAATTATATTCGAGAGTGAGCACCCTGCAGATTGCAAAAATCGTAAGTAAATTTGAATTTCGCTACCTCAGCGCATCCCCCTTAACACATTGACTGCCAGACATCAGACACAATAGAAAATCTATTGTTCGCGGTCACCGTTTACCGCGGTGGCAGTCATTGCCTTAAATACATCAACTAATCTTTCAATATCTTATGACAGCATTCTTTTACTATCGAATTTCGGACACAACTCTCTTCGTACAAAAATACCGTCCATTTTTAACTTACCTACCATAGAAATTCTCTTTCCAACGCCACACAACCTTATGACCTTACTGACTTACAAATGAAATATATAAATATATTAAACAAATCTTTTGGTACGGAGATTAGCATCGAATTAATATCTAAAACAGACAGTAAAAACCCTTTCAAGGTTAAGATTTTAATTAGGGTTCTGTACCCAAAGGTTGCCAACCGGACCTAATACACAGAGCACTAAATTGTGACAGAGTGTGTACTACTATGGCCACTATAACAAAAAATAATACAAATATAATAAAGTTAGAAATTAAAGGAGGATGGTACGGAACCCTTTGAGTGCGAGTCTGACTCGCACTTGGCCGCTTTTTGTTTGATCGTGTGACTATTTTTAAAATAATATTCATAGGATCTAATCCTAAGTGATCAACGAGAACCAAACTTGTTGTAATATTTGTGACATAAACAGCATTTTCACTAGGATGTGGTTTAACATTATTTTGTTCACATTTATCGGAATAAAAAACGTAGCATACATAATTATTAGTCAACATTTAGACTGGTACATAATTAGCCTATAATGTTCCCACTGCTGGGACACAGGCCTCCTCTCTGTGAGAGGAAGTGGGCAGTAATCCACCACGCGGGCCCAGTGCGGGTTGGTAGATGTCACATGTCTTCGAATTTTTGGTTCTAGGACATGCCGGTTTCCTCACGATGTTTTCCTTCACCGTTTTGAGAGCAATGGTGATGAAATAATTTACACAAAGTAAAGCGCCTGTCTGGGTTCGAACCGACGACCTTCAACTCGTAAGTCGCGGCCGTTACCACTGGGCCACCACTGCTCTGTATAGACTGGTACATTCAGCCTTAAAAGAGGTACCTATACATCGAGAAGAATTATTTTAATTGTCTGCAATTTGTGGTCCATACTGTATCAATTAAGTAAGTACCCGATATTTGTAATATGTTTTGTGGCTACACATTGATACAACATTATAGAACAAAGCGTGTAGTCAATACAAAAAAATCTTGTAGATTTATACATCTTTTGAAGCTTGCTGTAAAAGTAACATTTTTTTTTATCATCACTTATTATAAACCACAACGCATATGCAGATATACTGACTACAGTATGTATTTCACTCATTTCACAGAATACTAAACCTATACAAATAAATAAAACCCAAAGTGCGTACAGACGCCAGCACATCAAGCTACTACAATCTGTAGATTTTCAACTTTATCGCTAAAGCATAAGGTTCAAAGTTGATTGGGAAATTTTAACAGTTTCGGTTAGCTTGATGTGCTGGCGTTTGTATACACGGCTACACATCAAGCTATACATTTCCAGTTTTAGCTGAACTCGCATTGTATAGATTTTTCGTACAATCAGAAAGTCAGCTTATACTGGTTATGTATAGCTTGATGTGTAGCCGTGTGTATGTCGCAGCCAACTGGTTAAATTAGCCGTTCAGTTAACTGCCTAGCCTTTCAACTAAACGGCGGCCGTTCAACTAACGGCCTGAATGATATTCAATTACAGTTTAGGTTGGAAGTCTGTAACCAATCACGCGCGAGCCGAATTGGTTGCAGTAATTAAGGCATTGCACCCCGACCAAGTGGGTTAGGTTAGGTTAGAACTGTGATCAACCGCGTTCGAGCCGAGGGAGGAAGCGAGGCGAGCACTACTTCTAAAGGCCAGGCAGTTACCTGAACGGCTAATTTAACCAGTTGGCTGCGACATATACACGGCTACACATCAAGCTATACATTTCCAGTTTTGGCTGACCTCGCATTGTATAGATTTTTGTGTACAATACAAATAAATTAGGTAACCCATAACCTTTTTTATTTTACAACTCCCGTTGTACGTTGATGAAAGCAACAACCTAACTTAAAGTTATTTTCTTAACTTCAGTAGCCTTAATTGTAATATTTTTGATAAGGAAAAATGCCTCGCATTATTTTGATTTGGTATTTAATCTTATATTTTTATGGGATGGAATTTCAATACGTCTGCAATGCAAGCATTTAAGAGAAGTCAAAGAAATTACAATTCCTCATACTGAAGTTAAAAGTACGGTTTTACATCAACAACAAGCCTTCCGAAATACTTTAATACTACAGTTCAACAACTGTACCTAACTACAGTGCATTTACGCATCACATAAAATATCACATTAGCAATACAGCTACACTAAACTAATATTCCATAATGAATTCTTCGACAATATTCGCTATTTTGTCAGCAGACTCGAGATGGATATGATGCGTTCCTTCAATCTCCACTAATTGCACATCCGCCGTAGCCCTCATTTTTTCTACCACGTCCAAATAATAATCTAATTTCTCCCATCTTTGACCAGGTAAAGCGCGAATATTTAGGACTTTACACTTTACCTTAGCAGCGTATTCCAAAGCTGTTTCTATAGACATCATCGCAAGGCCAGATACTTTCAATCTGGGATCCCTCCTGAAGAGATAACCCTTCCTTTTCAAATGTGCAGGAACTGGCATAATTCCTCTCTTCATCAAAATCTTACAGTTCTCCCTTGAAAGCGAGCCTTTGTAGGCGTCACAAACAATATCAATCATTTCTTTGTACTCGTAACAAGGAGTTTTCTCCAGTGGCAAGTTCTCGTACTGCAGGAGTTTGTCGATACTCTGTCCTGTCGTTTTGACCATAGTAGCTGGTTCTCTAACTGCTGGGCTGGCGATATCCACACAAATGATTTTCTCGACATCATTTGGGAAGGAAGCCGCGTACATAAAGCTGAGTGCACCTCCGAGGGAGTGACCCATTAGAGTGATTTTGCTCCATTCGAAGTGTTGAACGATTCTTCTGAGGAGAACAATACCGTCCCAGAAGATATAGTAAAGCATACCGGTTGGATAGTGTGTTGATAGTCCGTGTCCTGGCAAGTCTATACAAAGAACTGAAGTCGTGACTGGTAGGAGTGGGATCAGATTGTCCCATGTGCCTGCGTTATCCTGCCAGCCGTGGATAGCGATGATTGGCTGCTTGTCCCGAGGGCCCCACCATCGGCCCGCGACGTGGCCCCATGGAACTGGTATTTCGATTTCTTCTACCTGGTAGCCTGGCGGCAGTACTGGAAACAAAAAGAAAGAACTACATATTAATTCTGCATTTAACAACAGTTTATAGATTACTAGCTGCGCCCCGCGGTTTCTCCCGCATTAGTGTCGAACCCGTGGGAATATCGGGATAAAAAGTTTTTTTTTAATCAAAATTGGTCCAGCCGTTTGAGCGTGAAGAAGTAACAAACATTTAAAAACACACACTCACAAACTTTAGCCTATAAATCATTTGTGTGATGTGATGACTCACGCATGTGCCCTTGAACGTAATAATAGGACGTCAAACCTACGATAATTTATCGGTCAATACGGTCTAAACGTTATTGATTTAGTGTCTGGGTAAAGGGCGTACATAAGGGTCAAAGTTCACAACGTCGCTACAAGTTTAATTTTATACTGTTGCGCGCCACAATTGATATTCGTTACCACTAGCGCCATCTAGTATCGAGTAGAAGAACTAGTGTCAAGAACCTTCTAGAAGTTTCGATGATAGAACTTTCTAGAACTATCGACATCTGGTCAGTTGGGGCCGGAATGTACTCGAACATTCTAGATGTTTCTACAATAGAAGGTTCTAGAACAATGTGAGGCCTATATAAGGCGGGAATGCTCCGCGAGCCGACACAGTCTTGGATAAGCGATACATGCGAACAACGAAAGCGATCTTCAAGTGCGACTTAGAAGTGATCAGTAGTGCAATTGTGTTTTGTAATAGTGCGTTAAAGTTGTAATTAGTGTTCTTAATTAAAGTGTCTATTTTTGGTTAATAAATCGGCGTTTTTAATTGTAACGAACCCCAAGCTCGTAACAATTGGTGTCAGAAGCAGGGATTAAAATCATGCCGATTTTACCCAAGGACGACACTGAGGGTATCCGTACCCGGAGTCAACGCCAACAGGAGACGGACCAGAGACGTTTTGGTGGAGCTCCGCCACAGAGGTCGGAGGGCCAGATACCGACCACGGAGGCCGGCCCGCCCACAGCTGCTCCAGCATCATCAGCACCAGATTTTGCTGCTCTGATGATGATGCTGCAGGAGCAGGCTCGCCGACAGGAGGAACAGGCTCGCCGGCTGGAAGAACAGCTCCAGCGTGATAAGGAGGAACAGGCTCGCCGACAGGAAGAGCAGATGCTCCTTATGAAGGACCTTCATGCTACCTTCGGGAAAGACATGAAGGAGGTGAAGGATAAGGTTGCTCAACATGACAACCGCCTGTCGGAAGCTGAAACCCGAATCGACCAAGTGAATAATCGGGTTGACAACGTGATGGCTGACGTGAAGAAAACCGTGATGGCTGACGTGAAGAAAACATTGGATTACATTAAACTTGGGGATGGAATCGCAGCTCCCGTAGCTACAACACCTTCGCTACGTGGATTCAAAGTGCCACCATTCGACGGAACTTCTTCTTGGTCGGCCTACAAAATCCAGTTCGAAGCTGTCATGAAGGCGAACGGGTGGGATAAAAATCAGGCCATGACTGCCCTCACCCTAGGCCTGCGCGACCAGGCCTTAACTGTTCTGGAAGCTATCGGTAAGGAAGTGACTTACGAGCAGCTCCTTGAGGCATTGGAGGCTCGGTATGGTGACGCTCACCTGGAACACGTGTTTCGTGCGCAGCTCAAGGATCGCGTGCAACGCAGCAGCGAAAACCTGCAGCAGTGGGCCCTTGAAGTGGAGAAGCTGGTTCGCAAAGCTTACCAGTCCGTACCTGCGCTTATTGATGGGAACCTGGTGCAAGCATTCATCGACGGCATCCGCGACCTTGAGGTTAGAGCTGCTGTGAGGCTCGGTCACCACGGGACGCTTAAGGACGCCTTGGCCCATGCACTGGAGGTGGAAGCTGTGCGGCAGGACCATCGTTCCCATCGCGTCAGGGAGGTTCAAGCGGCTACAGTTCGCGATCGTAATAAAGGATACAGCCCTAGGTGCTACGGCTGTGGGGAAAGGGGCCACCTTCGATCCAGTTGCCCTAAGCGAACTGCAGAAAGAGAAGATGGCCGGTCTCCAGAGGGTAGTGCGGCTAACAGCACCACCCAGCAGCAGCAGGGAAACGAGTAATAGCCAGGACTGCGGGGCGGGTGCTGGCTGATGTTCAAAGAGCCCCAAGGATTTCGATCACACAAACCCATGACGGGAACAGCTTAATCATCAAGGGCGAGATCAACGGAACGCCGTGTAAGCTGACCATAGATACTGGAGCTTCTCGTACGGTCGTCAGTTCCCAACTTATAAGTCGGTTCCTTGGGGACTCCGCATACACCCGAGAACGCATTAATTTGGTAACAGCCACCGGTCAGCGCATACCCGTCCATGGAGAGAAGAAGATGAAGTTGAAGCTAGGCAACAGAATCTACCTGCATAATGTCATCGTTGCTGATATAATGGACGATTGCATCCTGGGCCTTGACTTTATGAGGAAGAATCGTTGCGAGATTGACGTCAAGCAAGGTGTTTTGAAATGTGGACAAGAGGAACTTTTCGTGGAAGGAGCGTTACCAGGGAATGTGTACAGCCTTAAGAAAATTGTTCTTCCGCCGAGATCGGAAAGTATTGTGCCGGTTAGTCTTCCTCGGAATCCTGGGCAAACCCATCGTTGTGTGCTCGTGGAAAGGGTAGACAATGACCTTCCATGGAAAGTAGCACGAACTTTGGTCAGAGCCACCGACAGCTCAGGGGTACGTTTGCTGAACCTTTGTGATCAGGAACAGATTATAGAAAAAGGCACACTAGTTGGTACTTGCGAGGAAGTGGATTGGTTGCGTCGATGCCAATATCTATCGACTGGGACCCTCAGCAAGGATGCACAAACGAGAGTGTCAACGCTTTTAGAGGACTGCCGCAGCGCTCTGTCTCAAAATGAAATGTTCAAGGCGAAGAAGATGTTACTCAAGTACGCCGATGTTTTCTCATCAAACGATGCTGACATTGGGAAGACTGGCTTAGTTCAACACAAAATACACACAGGAGAAGAATTGCCTATCCGTCAGCGGCCAAGGAGATTGCCGGTAGCACGTGAAAAGGAAGTGGAAACCATGATTGAGGGAATGGTGAAGGATGGTGTTATTGAACCTTCATCTAGTCCATGGTGTTCACCTGTCGTGCTGGTAAGAAAGAAAGACGGCAGCATGCGGTTTTGTGTTGACTATCGTCGTCTGAACGACGTTACGAAGAAGGACAGCTATCCTTTGCCAAGAATTGATGACACGCTGGACATGCTTACTGGAGTAAAGTGGTTTAGCACGCTGGACCTGAAAAGTGGCTACTGGCAAGTTGAAATAGATCCTAAGGACAAGGAGAAAACCGCATTCTCGACAGGAAAAGGTCTGTGGCAATTTAAAGTTATGCCGTTTGGATTGTGCAATGCTCCGGCAACGTTTGAAAGGTTGATGGAACTTGTACTTACCGGGCTAATTGGCGAGGCTTGCCTGGTCTATTTGGATGACATCATCATCGTAGGCCGTACATTTGAAGAACATCTTCAAAACCTGGAACGCGTGCTCATGAAGATCCAGGGTGCCAACCTCAAGTTAAGCCCGAAGAAGTGTTCACTATTCAAACGACAAGTTAGCTTTTTGGGGTATGTAGTGTCGGAGGAAGGTATCCGCACGGATCCGGAGAAAATCGCCGCTGTCAAAGATTGGCCAGTTCCAAAAGACAAGACGCAGGTCAGAGCATTTTTGGGTTTGTGCTCTTATTATCGGCGATTTGTTAAGAACTTTGCGGATATAGCCAAACCCCTGCATAAGCTAACCGAGGAGAAGCGATACTTCTGCTGGGATGAAAGTTGCGACATCGCATTCCAGGAGTTAAAGGACCGACTGTGCAGAACACCTATTTTAGGGTACCCTGATGCAGGCAAGGAATTTATAGTTGACACAGACGCAAGTGACATCGGACTTGGCGGTGTGTTGTCTCAACGGAATGGTGATCAAGAGGTTGTGATAGCGTACTTCAGCAAGTCGTTGTCAAAGCCGGAAAGGAACTATTGCGTCACGAGACGGGAATTGCTTGCTGTGGTAAAGTCGTTGCAGCATTTTAGCAAATATCTTCTGGGGCGGAAATTCCACTTACGAACTGATCATGCTGCACTGAAATGGCTATTGCAGTTCAAAAATCCAGAAGGACAAGTTGCGAGATGGATTGAACTACTGCAGGAATACGACTTCGTGGTCGAACATCGCAGCGGAAAATCTCATGGCAACGCCGATGCATTGTCAAGAAGACCTTGTCCTGAAGATTGCAAGCATTGTACAAGGCAAGAGGGTAAGGAGGTGGTACCTGTGAGGATGCTCAGGACCGACCTCAGCAACGAGTGGAAGGAAAGCCTACAACGTGCACAGCAGGAAGATTCGGACATTAAGCCGATTCTGGAGTGGATGAAAACCAGAGCTCCTAAGCCCAAGTGGAGTGACGTCTCAGCGATGAGTTCGATCACAAAAAGCTATTGGGCCCAATGGGACAGCTTGGTGATTCAGAATGAAGTCTTGTGCCGTAAATGGGAAAATGCTCGGGGAGACAGCTGTCATCTGCAAATGGTTGTCCCTAAAACTCGAGTGCCGGATGTTCTACAGCTGTACCATAATGGTTGTTCAGGAGGTCATCTGGGAGTAAAACGGACTCTACTGAAGATACGAGAACGGTTTTACTGGGTCCACTGTCGGGACGATGTCGAGGACTGGTGTCGTAAATGTACAAGTTGTGCAGCTGTAAAGGGACCTCAGACACGTAGTAGAGGTGCATTGAAATTGTACAATGTTGGTGCACCATGGGAGAGAATAGCCTTAGATGTTGCTGGACCTTTTCCGGAAAGTGAAAGTGGTAACAAGTATTTCATGGTTGTGATGGATTACTTCACTAAGTGGCCGGAAGTCTTCGCCATTCCAAACCAAGAAGCGTCAACAGTTGCAGATAAACTGGTGCATGAAGTCTTCTGCCGTTTTGGAGTACCCTTGGAGATTCACAGTGATCAAGGAAGGAATTTTGAGTCCCATATATTCCAGGAAACTTGTCGAGTTATGGGTACTCATAAAACTAGAACAACTTCTTACCACCCGCAATCGGATGGAATGGTGGAAAGATTTAATCAGACATTGGAGAGATACCTGGCAAAAGTTGTGGAAAATCGGCAACGAGATTGGGACAAGCACATACAACCGTTTTTGTTGTCATATCGAAGCGCTGTTCACGAAAGTACATCGGTGACACCAGCTTTCGCAAACTTTGGAAGAGAATTACGGCTGCCTGCAGACCTGATCACCGGAATACCACCTGATGCCCCACGCAGTATAACCGATTATGCGAATGACTTGCGGAACAAAATGAATGACATTTATGAGCATGTCAGACAATCGGGCCAGCAAATGTCTGAAAAGATGAAAACCCGTTATGACCGCAAAATGAACAATAAAGGGTTCGACGAAGGCTCACTAGTGTGGTTGCACAATCCAGTCCGCAGCAAAGGGAAATCTCCTAAGCTTCAAGCTAAATGGGACGGACCGTACCGGATTGTGACAAAAATCAATGACGTAACCTACCGGATACAGAAAGGTGCAAGAGGTACTCCTAAGATCGTCCATGTGGATCGACTGGCGCGTTATTATGGGGCCGATAATGCTCGGGACGAGCATGTCTTAGGAGGGGGCAGTGTTGCGCGCCACAATTGATATTCGTTACCACTAGCGCCATCTAGTATCGAGTAGAAGAACTAGTGTCAAGAACCTTCTAGAAGTTTCGATGATAGAACTTTCTAGAACTATCGACATCTGGTCAGTTGGGGCCGGAATGTACTCGAACATTCTAGATGTTTCTACAATAGAAGGTTCTAGAACAATGTGAGGCCTATATAAGGCGGGAATGCTCCGCGAGCCGACACAGTCTTGGATAAGCGATACATGCGAACAACGAAAGCGATCTTCAAGTGCGACTTAGAAGTGATCAGTAGTGCAATTGTGTTTTGTAATAGTGCGTTAAAGTTGTAATTAGTGTTCTTAATTAAAGTGTCTATTTTTGGTTAATAAATCGGCGTTTTTAATTGTAACGAACCCCAAGCTCGTAACAATACAGATGTACTGTTCTAAGTTAAGTGTTCGACAGGTTTAAAACTTACTATATTTCTGTAAAGAAATACAAGTTATTTATAAATCTCCATAACACCACTAGCAAAGCAAAGACCAAAAGATTTTTTGATCGCATTTAAACATATCAGAAAATTGCTGTGCTTACATTTCTTACAACAGGGTTATTCTAAATTGGCTAGCTAAACGTGGCAGGCGTGATGTGTATCGACATTTAAACACGATAAAACAAGAAAACAGTTTTTCAACTCATACTTCCAGTTACAACACTAACAGTAGTCATTGACCTCCTGTAAAAAAAACATCGTTTTTTTTATAATTTTTAGATATCGATAGCCATTGCGTCTGCCGAGTTTAGCTAACCCATTGAAAATAACCCTGTATACCTAATGTGTTGAGTAAAACACACTTTATAGGGTTGTTTTAAATTGGCTAGCTAATCTCCTATTGGCTATTTTAAATTGGCATAGTGTCTTTCATTTAACACACTATAATACCTAATAAATGTAAGCCGTTAATCGGCTAATCATCTTTATTATCCATCTTATAGAAAGATACACGTTGTGTCGTATGCGATAGCGGTCTCGTGTTCTAAGATAAACGTGCACAGGTCGCCAATAATCGCCCCCATATATGTAATTAAAATTATTGCTTGCAACATCTTAAACGCTATTCATAACGGGCCGGAATCAAACTCAATTTTTTTTTTTTTAATTGTCAAGGGATTGGTCAGTCAGGAAGATTAAGTTAGTTACCCATTCCAAAGTGTAGAAAATACCGATGGAGAAGAACGGGCAAGAAACTCCACGGACACTCTTTTAAATCCAAATAATATGGTTACAAAATCTAATTTTAGTTTATAATTTTAATACGAAAACGTTGTTTGTTACATGTTATGTAAACCCATTGTATATTTTAATAACGACTACTTACTCAGTGTTTCATATTACTGTAAAAAAAAAAAACATTATTTTATTAGAGATTTTTAAAATAAATAAGCGAAGACCTTGGCCATCAAAAAGACGGAAACAACTTTTGTGGGAAACCTAGTTACAGCATAATGATTATATGTATTTTTTGCAATACTTAGCAGTTTTTACTCCAAGCATTGTTAGTACGGTAGCTTAAAAGTACATAAAAGTCCTACGCAAACCCATATTTTATGAACAATCATTGAAATATTTTCCCATGGAATCTTTCCCATTGATATTATTATCAAACATAAAAATCTTAGCAATTAAACATTGACATTAAATAATATTCCATTGTTCTTAGAATATTTAACATGTCTAGTTCTCTACGCAATTAAACTAATTAAATATGCCAAGCCTTTTCCCAACTATGTTGGGGTCGGCTTCTAGTCTAACCTGATGTAGTTGAATATAAATATTTTACGTGGAACGACTGCCTATCTGACCTCTAGACAACCTGGTTACTGTGTAATACGATACCCCTTGGTAAGACTGGTTGTCAGACTTTTGGGCATCTGACTACTCGTAACGACTGTCAAAGATCTACGAATTACAGCCGGGAGCACCGGCTTAACGTGCTTTCCGAGGCAGGACGGGGTCTCAAAATGTTATGGATAGTCACCCATTCACAAACCGACCATGACAAGCGCTGCTTAACCTTGGACCGAATGTAAGGAAATTAGAGGTATTTTTGACAGATTGAGACTGAGATCAGACTGTGAACGTTCTTAAAATTACGAGAATTGCCCCTCTGATATATTCATCAAAAATAGACGCGTGTCAGGTCTGACTTAATGATTTTATCTACAGACGAGTTGTGCCAAAACGATAACTTCAATGGACTTTGGTCCTACGAGTTTGTGATGAAGTTATATACCTCTTATCTCTCCTATACACAAATGATAAGATTATACCAATGTTTAGGTTCACTGTTTCAATGACTTTGAAAATAGTAAGTAATATGGGTTATTAATATTTTATTACTAGCTGTGCCCGCGACTTTTGACTCTTTACTAATTATTTATCTAAAATAAAAGTAGTCCATCCTTATAACATCAGCTATCTGCCAGTCAAAGTCCCGTCAAAATCGGTCTAGCCGTTTTGGAGATTAGCCGGAACAAAGAGACAGACTAACACAATAAATAAAAATAAAAAACTTTTTTACAATAAAAAGTTACCGATTTTCAAAAAAAAACACTACAAAGAGAAAAATAACTTTAATTTCGGAAGTCGGTGTCGTTGGTTGTGCATTTTCGTTTATTGACACCGGCTTCTCCATCTCACGCCATCTCTTGGTGAGATCCAAGAGATGGCCTGTGTCCCAGCAGTGGGAACATTATAGGCTAATAAATTATGCTATGCTATGCTATTAAATAATGCTATGCTATTTATTATCACACTAATACTATAAAGGCGTTAGTTTGTGTGTGTGTGTGTTTATGTTTGTTACTTCTTCACGCTCAAACGGGTTGACCAATTTTGTCAAAATTTTGTATGGAGGTAGCTGACACCCTGGATTAACTAGGCTACTTTTTGTCCCAATATTCCCACGGGATAGACATTTACGCGGATGAAACCGCGGGGCGCATCTAGTGGTATTATAAATAATCATTGTCTTGTCAGGTCACGTAACGTATTGAATAAAACTGCGAAGATAGTGAAGATATTAGTAATTATTTTTATCTGTGCACTGCATTATATGTATAACGAGTACCTAAGCGTTTTAATTATGTGCACAGGAATAGGATTCAATTTACATTTTAACCGACTTCAAAAAGGAGGTTCTAAATTCGACTTTTTTTTTTTTGTTTGTTACGCGATATATATCCGGCAATTGTGGATCGATTTCAAAAAAATTTTTTAATGGATTATGTATGTCTCAGGGGTGGTCCCATATATACCTATTTGATTAAGTTTGCTTGGGTTGTTTTGGAGTTAGCTTCAATAATACCTACGTATTTTTTTCACTTGTTTATATTGATGATGTTACTTATAACATCCTGTCACTGATATTTACATAGCAAGTAGTGTTATACAAATTTGTGTGGGGTAGGTACAGACGCCAGCACATCAAGCTACTACAATCTGTCAAATTTCTTTGATAGATTTTCAACTTTATCGCTAAAGCATAAGGTTCAAAGTTGATTGGGAAAATTTGACAGTTTCGGGTAGGTTGATGTGCTGGCGTCTGTACAACAAAAAAGTGAAAAATTAAAAGTTTTTATGGTTGTAGCCGTTTTATTAGCTTTTGCCAGCGGCTTAGAATGCGTGATTGTCGAAAATTAACCCACGGGAACCTTGTCGTCGTCGTCACGGATCGGGATAAATTCTATGTGTTCCCCAGGTTTACAGGTTATAAAGTGTCTATGTGCCTAATTTCATCCAAATCCGTTCAGCCGTTTTATCGTGATTGAGTAACAAATATCCAAGCATACAAAGTTTCACATTTATAATAATTATGTATTAGTAAGAAGTAAGAACATGGCCAAGAGCAAACTGCGCAAAGATCATTTTTTACGACATGACATTGGTTTTATTTAGGATCAAAAAATTGTGTATGATTTAGGGAAAATCCGGAATTTTAGTTATGGTAACAAGCAAATATAGCCGTTTACCTACTCAACACGTAATTTTTTTTAAAATGGGCCAATGTTCAAAGTCCGAAGATCAATTTTTACGACATGACTTGCATTTTTTTTATCTTTTATCGAAATATAATTGCAAACATGACGCCACGCCAGTAGTATGTATGTAAATGTGTGTCCTGGTGTTTAGTAGAATTTAATTTTACCCACCAAAACTCTGTTTTTTGCTATTGATATAGGTAAAGTGGCGTTGTGGCATTAAAAACTGTGACATTGAGACCTAGACCAGCCTAGATCAAGCGATGGCGTACCTACTTACTGAATTTGTTCACAACCATCCATTGAATCCTATTCTTGTCTACACAACATAACATTGTATGGCAAGAATTGAATGCACAAACACAATTTATCTTGCGTAAATGCAAACTATTAACAAGATTGAAGGTCGCATACTATTTGGGCGGTTGTCCAAAACTTCTGGGAAGACTCAACTGCCATTTAAAGAATTTTCACGGTTTTGGTGTACCTATAGTTACCTACCTACTGTTTATAATCGTACCATGCTATAAAATCTACACAGATACTAATTTTATAAAGAGGTAAACATTTGTGAGTTTGTAAGTAGGCTGTGGTAGGGGGTTATCTTTAGAACACTACTGATCCGATTCCGAAAATTCTTTTATTAATGGGAATCTACATTATCCCTGAGTGTCGCAAAATGTCATGTTGAAACAATGATTTAGTAATATACAGGGTGTGTCGTAATTAATGGATAACCTCTTAAGGGATCATTGTACTTATCATTATGAACAACTTTTACTACGGGACCAAAACTCAAATTGCGAAAAAATAATCAGCTGTTTCAGGAAACAGCTTGACGAGGCAACATTTTGACGAGTTATGCGAACATAAATGTAGGGAACAGCTGATTTTTTTCGCGATTTCATATTCCCACTGCGGGGACACAGTGCTCCACTCTTCGAGGGGGATGGGATGTAGGTAATCTACAACGCGGGCACAGTGCAGCGTTGGCAGCTATATCACATGTCTTCGAATTTTTGGTTCTAGAACATGCCGGTTTCCTCACGATGTTTTCCTTCGCCGTTTTGAGAGAGTTTTGTGATGAAATTATTTACACAAAGTAAAACGCCTGCCTGAGTTCGCACCCACGACCTACAACTCGTAAGTCGGGGCCGTCACCACTGGGCCACCAGGCTGGTGCCACCAGCCCACTACTGCTCTCTGTGATTGAGTAAGTATGCGAATTACACCTAGAATTATTGGCAGTGTCCAAAATTTGAGGGGCTCGTGGCTAAGTAATAAAAACCGCAAGGGTCGAACGAAAGTTGAAGGATGCTTGCTGAAGTCGATCCGTCGATGGGTGACCATTCATCACATACCGAAACCCCTGCTTGCCTCGGAAAGCGCGTTAAGCCCTTGGTAGGTACCGGTTGTCATTTGTATTACAAAGTGGCACTTGGCGCAGGGACATTGCCGCGCAATCGAGCAACTGGGCCTTTTTGGGGCAGTCGTGAGGCACACTTTGCTAATTTCTTACATCGGACTACTTATACTTTTTATTTGATCGTTATTTTTTGTTTTTGTCTGATATATGTATCTGGTCGTACTGTTTGTGCTAAATAAACCTAACATTAATATTTCATTTATAGATCAATGATCGTCACACTTTCACTCTTGTAATCTCAATTTTAGAAATTAATATTTTGGCTGATCACTGTCTCTTAAGATTTATATTTTTTGTATGCATAGACTTTCGTTTTGTAGACCTAAATCCTCTGTACACAAACTATGTTTCTTGTATCTCTATGCTTATTGTATTGTATTCTTAACACCTGTTTTTAAAATGTGTCTGTGTATATTAATTTGAATCAATAAACATTTTATTATTATTAAACCAGCCAAGTGCGAGTTAGACTCGCACACGAAGTGTTCCGTACCGCCATACAATAAATATTGTATGGCACTACATATAAAATAACAGCAAAAAAAATCACGTTTGTTGTGAAAGCGAAAAGCGCAAAAGCGATGTTAACACATTGACTGCCAGACAACAGACACAATAGAAAATCAATTGTTTGCAGTCACCGGTGACCTACACGGCAGAGAATGTGTTAAGTCGAAGTCCAGTAACTGTTGAATGATTAAATATACATTCGAATTTTTAATTATGTCAGTATGCAATACAATATGTATAAGTAATTCTTAGGAACCTCATCAAAGTAGGTAGAAGCAGACGAAGTTATAGTCTGTTTGCATAGTATCTGATGAAAATGTAAACAAACCCTGTTCAGGTTAAATTCTTACACAAACACTAAAGTTACACATTTATCTGTATTTAGGTTTATAATCAATTTTAACAAAAAGTGGTGATATTTATCTTACCACTTGTTCTAACAATTATTGTTTAAATAATATTATTAAATTGTACACTCTGTCCACTAGGTTAACTGTTTTTTAACAGCTGCCTTAGAATGTAACTATTCCAGATTACTTACATAAAAGTTCACTTTTAAATGAGTAATAAAATTATAAACTGCCTTAATCTTATTGAATTATCTTATTTATGACTTCTTACAGACATTATAATACCGTATGTGTATCAGTTTTGACAAAAAAAAAAAAAAAATATGAGTATTAAATTACATTCTATTGTTTAAGTGATGGCATCAAGTTTAAGTATTTGCTTCAAATGAATAAATCGAGAATAATAATTTTATATTATAGGTAAATCAGTAAGAATAGAAAAACCTTGCATCCACTCAAATATTCATAAAATATTATATAAATTATTATTAACAATAATTATTATGTAAATAGGTGTAAGTTTAGAAGGATCAAAATTCTACATTGGCATTGACCTAAGGTTTGCTTTATTGCATAAGCCTGACCTGCTAAACATATTGTGATTTATTTATTATAAACTAGCGGCCCACCCTAGCTTCGCACAGGTGATCTTTTTTTCGAATTTCCAGAGTTTTCTTTTATACAGACCTTGACCTGGCAATACCGAACACAACAAAAAAAGTATTATCCTATTTAGTGCAGTTGTTCGGAAGTTATGCGCGTATATACATTTCGGCAATTCATTTTATTTAGATGAAATTCAAACATCAAAAATGTATGGTTATACACTTGCTAGTCACTTAAACTTTAAGCAATGTTCATGAATACAGGGGATTATAATCACAACACTTTTATGCTTAGGCCAGCACATTTTTTTTACTCAGAGAGTAGGGAGGCCGTTGAGGTGTAGTTTTTTTTTTTATAGATTATTTAAGTGACTATATAAACTTGCCTTTCAATAGTGACATAGGAAAAGAGTGATTGCATAAATAGTCAAGTTATTACCGTCATTTATTTGATGTCCATTGACGCTTGTTTCTGACATCCTGCAGTTTTTATCTTCAAAAACAATATCTTTAATAACACTTGTGCTAGCACGTTAACAATAGATTATCCTCACTCGCGAAGTTCAGTTCCTGGTAATGCGGACAATAAAACGGATAATATGATATCATCTGTTTTACTAAATGCGGAATTTAATAATATTAAAAATAGTTTCAAATAAACTTTCCAACTAGGGAAGGTGGCCGTAAACGTGAGTTCACGTAAGGTTAGGATACTGAACTATACATACACACTACACACACGGACTGCTGCAGTCTTATGAAACGAAACAAGAACAAAATATCGATTACATTACACGAATAATTCCCTTGAAAATTATGAAACTGGAAACAGCAACTACGAATGAAAAAATCAAATGTCATGTCAGTTTGACATTGACAATGGCAGTTAATTTTTTTTTAAGATTAGTCGAGTACCAGGCTTTTGAGCTCATGTTGCCATTGTAAAATGTTTTGATACTTTTTGTTTCGTGTAACAGTCTTCAAAGCTTTTAGAAAGCATTCAAGTGTATGCCTTTACAGCAATAAACTTAAGTCGTTTGACATAAAGTTTCTCTAGCAATACCAAAATGTCGTGATGGCTTCAAATCCGGAAACGTACACAAGGCTACACATCAAGCTATACATAACCAGTAGAAACAACTGAAACTCAGCTGAAACTGGAAAATAGCTTGATGTGTAGCCGTGTGTACTAATGTGACTTTTTAATTCTTAAGCTGATATCTCATTGTACGCGCGCTGTGTGCAACTCGCTACTCGCGCGGTTAGCGATCACACGTGTTGACCTTGGCGGTTGCGGGGACACTTTTTGAGAGATTACACTATAAAGATGAGTCAAAATATTTTCGGACAAAAAAATAATAGTTACTGCAAGTAAAGACTTTTAACGTATACGAATATTTTAGAAAAAAAAAAGCTGTATCTAAATTCTGCTGAATATCATCAAGCTATACAAATCCAGTTTTCGCTGACCTTGCATTGTATGAGTTTTTCGTACAATCAGAAGTCAGCTTACACTGGTTATGTTTAACTTGATGTGTAGCCGTGTGTACATACACTAGAGTACATACAAATTCCATGCTTCAGAGACATTTGATTGAATAAACATTCAATGTTCATTCTATCTATCCTTCGTTCATTAAGGTGACCTGTCAACACTTCAACAGAGTTCAACAGAAAAGTGTCAGCGTCAGAAACAAGAAAAGCGAATAGATTTCCAGACAATCAAGACTACGTTGGCAAAAATTATTTATAATGGCAGACAAAAGGAAAACCAAAAAACGTAAAGAGGTAAGATAGATGTACTATTCCTAAATACCACTCGCTTTAGATATTACCCGATTACACATCATCGTTGTTGTTTTTATTATATGTTTCCATATTGCGGATGCGGCGTGTGGATTTTCCCCGATTGCAAAAGATTTTTCTCTTACTTTTCGGGATCTTTGTTAACCTTATGTGTGAAACTGAACTTCTGCGATATAAAATGGCTATTTTACGTCAAAATTTTACCGTTTCTTGTGGTATTTACCGAATGACGCATCCATTTCGATTTTATGTCTAATTCATTGCCTGGCTGAAAACCAACGGGTTTTGTGCGTAGTTCTTCAAGATCAGCGTCATTGTATGAGCGTAGTGTCATCTATTTTTGGTAATCCTTTGTTTACTGCGACTATTTACCAAATAACCAGATGTACCATCATGTAATGTCAAAGACCTTAAATTATCATGTTGACAGTTCTTAAAAGAACACAAAGTAATTCTTAATTTCATTCACCTGTGCCTCAGTATTTTGTAAAAGTCCCTAATAATTTAAAAGTTACCCATAATGTTCATCAGACAACCATTTAGATCTATACATGTTGCATGCATTTGCTTATTAAATTGTCTTTTTGTTTACAGCGAAAAAAGGTTTGATACATTTTAATTTTCACACTTGCACAGTAGATTACACCAATTTGAACATTATTTAAAGGTTCTTATACACTATATTTAATTTCTTTCTGGCAAAAACTAATAGTCACTGTTGAGTAATATTTGTTTTTGTGTTTATTAAGCCACACAACACATTTGCACAGGTGTGAAATAATTGTTATTATAATAAATGTAATTTTGCTATTCATATTTTTCTCTTATATTGATGTTTTTGTGACTACCTATGTTATATTAAATATACTTTTCTCTGCTAATTTTGCATTGACGATGTCACAGGTACATGATAGTTACACTAATCACTTCACAGTAATTAGCGTCTAATTATTAAACAATTTATTTCTGATTGCTGCTCTACTAAAGATATGTCTCAATGTTTCAAAGATAATATATCTTTTCAATTTCAGTCAAAACAGACTAAGTAGTAGATTTTCGTTTTGATGAGTTTAAAACTGATTAAAATTCAAGTTGTTTCCACACTGTCACCATGTGATTTCATAGAGCACACAGTGATTAAAAACAGTCTTGACTCTGGGTGCCATCCCATCGCTTGACAGTATTTAAGAACAATAAAATTTAAAACAATACATTGTTAATCTTAATATATATAAATTACGTGTCACGATGTTTGTCCGCAATGGACTCCTAAACGACTTAACCGATTTTAATCAAATTTGTACACTGTGTGCAGTTTGATCCAAATTGAAAGATAGGATAGAAAAAAAAAATAAAAAAAATATGTTAGCCACAGCAACGCGTGGCCGGGTCAGCTAGTTTATTATAATTATTTCAATAATCAATTTTAATTTCCTTACTCTCTAATATCTACAGAAGCCCGAAAGTCTGACAACCAGTCTTACCAAGGGGTATCCAATTACCAAGTAACTGGGTTGTGGAGGTCAGATAGGCAGTTGCTCTATGTAAAATACTGGTATCAGCTGCATCCGGTTCAACTATAAGCAAACCCCAAAATAGTTGGCAAAAGGCTAGGCAGATGATGACTCTAGATATGATGATATGATTGTCTACATTACAATTAGACAAAATAAAGGATGTAAACATATACATCTATCTTCTCATACATAACTATAACATTGGAAAGAAACTATTATTAAAATTTTTAATTGGATGTAACATTAAAGATATCTTATCTCAGCTAACAACTTAAGATTATAACATTGCCATGAGATAATTATTTATGAGTTTAGTAAGTAATTAATATTTATCATTAGAATTTATATTTAGAAGGGAAATCTCAAGGGCAAACTTGCTTTTATTATAAGCAAATACCAATATTGACTACTAGCTTCTGCCCGCAATTTCGTTCGCGTGAAATTTCTTGTTCCTCCGACCCACCACGTCGCATCGCATCGCCTGCCCGCGCTATTACTGTGTTATTTCTGTCTTTTTTTTGCTCGGTTCCTGAGGGTCCTAGCGTGATGTTAAATAGCCTATAGCCTTCCTCAAGAATTGGGCTATCCAATGCAAAAATATTTTTTCAAATCTAACTGGTAGTTCTAGAAATTAGCGCATTCAAACAAGTTCTTTTCCAAATATGCCAAATGACACCCTCTCGCCATTGTTCAATCAATTCATTAATGACTTGCTTCAGCCCGCGACTCCATCCGCGATATATTTCTTGTTTTAACATAAAATATATCCTATGACTCACGGCAATACTGTAGGTCAAATCGTATCAGTAGTTCCAAAGATTACCCACCACATATAAATTCACAAATTTTACCTCTTTATTATACTAGTATAGGTATTGTATTTACATCAATCCATACTAATTTATAAATGCAAAAGTGTGTCTGACTGTCTGTTACCTCTTTACGCTTAAACCGTTGAACCGATTTAGATGAAATTTGGTATAGAGATAGTTTGAGTCCCGGGAAAGGACATAGGATAGTTTTATCCCGATATTCCCACGGGGTCGAAACTTATGCGGGTGAAACCGCGGGGCGCTGCTAGTTCATACATAAACTAACGCCTTCTTCCTATAGGGTTAGGCAGCAACTACAGAACGTCACCTGCTACGATCGTTACATACCTTACTCCTTTTGCCTCGTTTACGTTCAAAAACAAAAATTAAAGAATATTCCTGTCGATCGAAAAAACCCACCAGAGTCCTATGAAATATCTCCCCCATTCTGGTACCCTTATTACAGCAATAATAATTTAGGATCCGAACAATGAAATATTATGTAAACTTCCATTATGTTTTTGTTCAACACTACGCTGCTAGCGTTCTAAATATGTGCCGCTTCTTATCAATGTGGATAAATTAGTTCCGCGCAGATCTAGGAACAAAATATTAGTGTAGATTGTATTGAATTCAACGATATATTGAAACATTTCTTTTGCATTATTTACGTATAAAGAACGTATAAAGTGTGGCGGCATCTACATCGCCACATGCGAACTACGTATCACACTGACGTCACGCAAAATCCTGCATCGCGCAAGCAGAGTTTACCGCGCAACTAGCATATATACAACGTCCCGACTTGAATCGTCGGGCAGTTGCCCACCAGACAAGACACCCGTCAACGTCAATTTCACACCCTGTTTCTCATACCTCTATAAAAGCATGACATTTACCTACAAATTGCCTTCGAAATTATAGGCACACCGCACATAATATGTGACTTCAACTTGATCCCTAAGTTTGGCACTGCATCGCCAATTCTTTCGGCAAGTGGCAAGTGTCTATATTATAATATAGACTACTTTCCATCAGGTGGAGCGCAATCCTGCCATGTTCTCTTTTATCTGAATCGGTAACAGTATTTGTAAGATCTTGACCACAGGGTATTCTTTCCTTAATTTGTATTCTGACTCAATAGATTTTTGAAAACCACTAAAATACTCTTAAAGAGATTAATAGCAGAATCCTTTAGGCCACATATCGAATGCAATTACCGTACGTCGTACGTCATACGAAATTCCATAAAATATGTCAATGACACAGTTAAAATAGGCACGGGAGTTTACCTCAAAGTACAAAGTCCACTATCACTGTTCCATTCGATAAAGTTCTGTCACCTCGGTAAACGAGAAAAACGGAACATGCTCTAAAATACCTACGTAATGCGCTTCTAATCTTTGTCAATCGTGGCTGACTATAGCAACAAATCATTATGATGGTTCACGTTTGTAGACGGGTGTGAATTGTCGACGTAAGCAGAAAACTATATTTAGAATTCCCTTGTGATTTTGTGTGCCACATCATCTTCCTTCTGCCTTTATCGCAATTTATTTGGAGCCGGCGGACCATGTCTTTTCCTTCCATAGTATAAGCCGTCATCTCAGTAAACCCCCTTTATTTTTCTGTCAGTCTCTCTCTAATTTATAAATAGGAACTATTCTTTTGTTTTCCGAAATGTGACAAGCGGAGGTGGTCCCATCAATTGGTAAACTACGAGTATAACCTTAAAGCCCATTGTGACAAACACATTTTTCTTGCCGTGAAAAACTACGGTTTAATTTATTCGCCGTGTGTAGACACGGTCCTCAGTGTTGTATAGATCACTATGGATGCTTGTTGTCGGACACGTTTTTTCACGTAAAGAAACCATGTACAGAGGCAAGCACATCAAGTTACCCCAATCTGTCAAATTTCTTTGATAGATTTTCAACTTTATTACAAAGGAATAAGGTTCTTAATCAATTGGGAAAATTTGACAGATTGGGGTAGCTTGATGTGCTGCTGTACAAAGGGCCTAGCAGGAGGCACAGATGTTCGTCGTGCGAGCCCAGTCTCCACACGCGCACCTCGCACACTGCGCTCAATGTTTTCTTGGACTCTGATGTCTGACTGTGATGCGTTCGCGGACGAATGTCTGGAGTATTTTGAGATGAGCCTATAAGTGTCGACTAGTAGTATACTTTTTGTTATTGTGTAAAAATAAATTGGATACTTTCATACGTATGACAAATAGCCCATAAGTATAATGCAATTTGATAGAATGTCAATTGTTGAAGTTGAAATGACTTTACAATACGCCTGACCACGCTCAATTGACCATATCTACACTAATATTATAAAGAGGAAAAGTTTGTTTGTTTGTAATGAATAGGCTCAAAAACTACTGGACCGATTTTAAAAATTCTTTCACCATTCGATAGCTCCATTATCCACGAGTAACATAGGCTATATTTTATTTTGAAAAAAAATAGGTTTCCGTAAGATATTTGGGTTTTTCGGACACAAGGTGTCAAAATCAACCAGAAAAGTTACTTATTTTGCGTACGCTGCCTAAACTATAAAAGATAGAACCATAAAATGTTTTAATTAATTGTAGATCTTATAAATATAGACAAAAAAGTCAGCGACACACTATACCTATCTATGTCGAGTGAGGCACAACAACCATTTTTTTATTTAAAAATCTTGATTTTTTTTGGACTACATTTAAACGCGTTTATTTTACTCATGCTATTAATCCTTATCAAAATAAATAATTTCATCACTAAGTACAGTTTATGTAGATAATATTTGGTCTTTGAATGATTAAAATTTGACGTTTGGTTTTGAAGCTATGGCGAAATTAAAATATTACGATTTCTGCTGTACGGCCCGTTGCCAGGCGTTCGTCACTCGCTCAAGACCACGCGTTATATGCCTACCGCTTCGCGTATCGCCGTCGGTACAACCGACAGTGGGCTGTCGGACGCCTGCCTGCCTGAGAGCTCGCTCGCACGTCACGGTTACCGCGTTGAGTATCAAAATGCCGATTTTTTATATTTAAAAAAAATCTTTAATATAAAAATGAATCGCTAAATGTGTTGCTAAGCGTAAATCTCGAGAGCAGCTGAACCGATTTTGCTAATTCTTTTTTTGCTGTGTTCGGTATTGTCAGGATAAGGATTGTATGAAAGAAAATTTTGGAAATTCGAAAAAAAAATATTGCACCCGTGCGAAGCAGGGGCGGGCCGCTAGTAATATATAATATAAAGATGACTCTCCGTCCGATCGGCTCTGCTCCATTTCAAACTTTGCTTTTCTATTTGGTGCTAAATTGGTTTTTTTTTTCTCCTTTATAAAGTATCACAATTGTTGATAATTTATTCACATAAAAATCTAGCCTAATAGCTAATAATTAGATGAGTAATTTAAATATAACTTAAACTGCTAAGTAACTATAAAATGAAGAAATCGTCCAATATTCTCTTTTTTATTCACGTGTTCTTTAAAATAAATTGGAAACGAAGCCAATAATGAGATTCGAGGATCCCTTTGTTGTGTTACTGGGTCCTATTTTCTATTGTCATCTTTATCCCATGTCGGCTTACTGTGTAAGTCTTCTCTTTATTGTGCGATTCATAATCATCTGATCCTTACTGAGCTACATTCTGAAAGAAAATATCGATTGAGAATATCAGGTATTACATCATTCATCTCCGCCGTTCATTGCTAGAACTACTTACGACTTTTCCATTTAAATTTCATCAGACACGATTTTTTATATAGGTACCTAATTACACCTTCCACACGCAACTTAGGTCCGTGCAAATATTGCACTAAGCAGGGTAAGTTGCATATTGCGCTCTGTAGATTCTGTACTCAGCTGGTCCAAGTCCTAGGGTCCATTACATCAATCGATTAAGCCTAGTATTGCAATAGTCTAGAAAAACTACTGCCTCAGAATTTCTCCCACAGTCTGTAATCGAGAAACGTGCGAATGCAAACACCATGATGTCCCATACGATATTACAGAAACAAATCAGTTGTTCCCTAGTTTTTATCGAGTTATGTCAACATATATGGTGCAGCTGATTTTTATCCCGATTTCATATCCTCCTATCCTCCTCCTATCCCATAGTCCTCTAATAAAAGTTGTCCCCTTTCAGTTATTTCAATTAAATACCTACACCTTGTATAGACCCACTTAAAATTCGCCAAGCACCACACTTTTCTAGACCACTCCACATATTTCCAATGTCTTATTTTATTTTTACAATCGGCCAGCTATGTTTTCCATTTAATTTGTTCCATAGGCAAGTGGCCCACTTTCACCGGTTCAGCCGTAGCCTTACTATAACTGTCACTATGCTTTAGACTGTGTGTTGTGCGGTTGTGTTGTGTAGCTATGAGAGAATTTGTGAGTATTTTTTATAATGTTGGGATGTTTTGTGCTTTCAGTTTTAAAAATGTTGATCTTGTGAATGTGAGGGAACGGTAAAATGCGTTCCATTCTAATTGTCAAGTTTGTGTTAAGTAATTGTGAATACGTTATTTAACGTGGTTTTAGGGCGATTTTGTGAAATTTAAGTTTCAATAGCTCAACAACCTAAGTGTTGTAAATAGTTTTTATTTTTTTCGTATAATAAAAACCTGTCTTTTTTTGTGTCAAACCGGAATATTGCTTAGATAGATAGATAGATAAAACAGGTATTAAATAAACATCAGAAAAGGTGAAAAAAAAAAACAAAGATTAAAAAGATAAATTGAGCCATAGGCACCTCATATCTATAAAGGTCGATCACTACTAGGCGGTGTGTGCTTCAACTTGTTACAACTATTACATCATTTAACTGCTGCGTATTACCATCAAAAACTCTAACCCAGTATGAAACTCCGCATTCTTCAGCATTAACTAGGCCACATACCCAAACATCCATTATTATCTCCCATCATTCATTCACTATCTTCCTGTAGCACAGTACTCGAACGTGTAATCTAGATAGACACCATCTACTAGGTCATTAACAAGGCCAAAGTCACGGCCACGGCTGCCTAATAGCCGTCGGCTATAGTCCGACAAACACATTTATGAATGTAATGGCGGCGCTGCTAGTCAAGGGAGCTGTCAAAAAGCTGTCAAATCCAGTACATTTCACGTTAGTTCCTTATTTCGCGACATGCATAAATAAATTTGTTGGTGTATGACGAGGCAGTGACGTCGGTAGCGTTGTTTTTCGCGCCATACGTGTGGCTGGTTAGATTTTTACACCTGTTTTTTTAAGTTTGATAGAAATAATCATATTTTATCAGAAAACTAACGATTGATTTATTTGTATGATAAATGAGACTCGGGAAGGAATCAATCAGTGTGGAATTTCGTCCCTCATTTTTCATCAAATATTTTATCAATTTGATTCAATCCATCATGAACATGTTTCCTTTATCCCAGTTTATTTTGGGCCTTTTTTAATGCAATCTAATGCTGAGTTAAGATTTCTTCCAAATATTCTTTTCACCTATTTGATAGTTTTTATTTATTTATTTAATACTTTAAGCACACAAATGTACAGACGCGGACTTAATGCCATAGGCATTTTCTACCAGTCAACCTTTGGGCGATGCAGAGACAAACAGTGGTGCTATTATGAAAAATTGAGGAATAATAATTTTTTAAATATATAGGAACACAAAAACCTATTAAAACTATAAATATATTAAATATACCTAATTATATATAAATATAAGCACAAACTCGACATATCCATCAACTCGCACTGGGCCCGCGTCATGGATTACAGCCGACTCCCCGCACCGAGAGGAGAGCTGTGTCCCAGCAGTGGGAACATTATAGGCTGATTATGCTATGCTATAAGCACAAATAGATATATATTAATTATCACCCATTTGATAGTCTTCCTAGCTGATTGATAGCCTTTCAAAGAATGTATTACCATAACATTCATTAGCTCAAAGGGGATGCTATAGTTCCTCATCTGAGGATTTCGCTGGTATTTTTCATTTGGCTTCTGTTTTACGCTTAAAAATAGTGATGCAAATTAATAATGATTTGTTATGATTTCTACACGTGCAGTACTTACGTGTTAGGTTCAAAGGTTATGCCTATTACAGAGGATAAATCGTGTTGTGTCTATCTCTTACATTCGTTACGGAGAAAGCTGAATTGTAACTTTTTTCTAGAGTGGCCTGTCTGAGTCTGATTAGAAGCTAAAATTCCCAAAAAAGTCTTGAAAAAAAAGTAAGGATTTAAAAACAAAATGGTATAGGCGGCATAGGTCTTTAATAACATACCTGAAACTGCTGATTCTTTTCATCCATTTCCAAATAATTTACCTTGAATTTGGAGGACTTCAAAGCCTACTGGTTTTCTTTTTTTTTTTTTTTACCGTATATTAAATATGGGTAAGTTGTAAGTGATTGAAACAGGAAACAGCCATTAAATTGTGTACGCGCAGAACGGTACGTACAATTACAGTTAGAGAACAAAGGACGCGAAACGATCTGAAAGGGAAAGTTTTGCCTTAAGGTTGAGTCGGTTGAGGTCGTGATTACTGTACTTATTCTAAGCATAAATCTTGGTGGAGTTCTTTATAAATGTTTTCTGAGAATGAACTGTATACAAGCTAATAAACACCTTAAAATAATCTTGGGCGGTAAGTAGATATTATGTGTGACCGACATCAATAGGAGGTTTACCAAAGGGCAAATCTTTACCAAAACATACCTTTACCAATTTCTTCGTGTCGGTTCTCTTCTTTGTTGTTTTTTAGGGTCCCGTACCTCAAAAGGAAAAAACGTAACCCTTATAGGATCACTTTGTTGTCTGTCTGTATGACAAGACCCTTTATCTCGGGAAAGCATGGAGGTATCTAGTTGAAATTAAAACCATATACTCAGGTCTACAGTCTCTTGAAGCTGTGAAAAAAATCAAACTTCTAAGTTAACGTAAAAAAAAATATACGGCCGTTTAAGCCGCAAAAACCGTGTATTTCGACACTGTCAAGGGAATAATTTTATTTTTTTATTATGTGAGCCCTCTCTCCACTAGTCCAATGCTTACTTTAGGATGCATATCCGGTAGGCTCTTAAATCCTTACCTATCCTACGGACATTTCTTCCCTACCATTACCGCGCCCCCCGGTCTACTCCTTGATATGCAATGGTCGCTGTAGCACCATGAACATGAGGCTACAGGAGCTAGTGCGAATCTTGGGGTTAATTCGATTAATCGAGTCTGGTTTAACCACGCTGGTATCGGTGCAATTCATTCATTCATTATTTGAGCCCAGTATGTGGCCACTTATTTCTTATATCCGATTTGGTCATTTTGCTCTGCCTTTTAACTTTAGCTTTGGAGTATGGATGGGACCCTAAGCAACAAAATAACGTTGCCCTCTATCACTAAAACGTTTGCTTAGTGAAAACTCAATTTTCGAGTTAAGCTCGCCTTTTTTCATGGACTCTACTTATAAATCACTGAAAAAAATAAAATTGTATACTTACAACAAAAAAATTGAGAATACGTATAGAAAATATTTTTTATCGCTGAATGGGCCCGCTCTTGACCTCGATCACGCCTGTTGGAAAGCGATGGATGAGGTATATGATGGAATGAGCGTGCCCAGAAGATGCCTAAGGCACTGGAACTCCCACGCGAATTAGCCAATAAGCTAGTCTTCAAGTTGGTGGTCCGACTGCCCACGGTGCTCTTCACATACCTTAAAATATCGCCATCGTGGAGGCTATTTTAATAACTCAATGATTAAAACATACTAATGTTGATATTCATGTTCTAAATCTATTTAACAGTTTGCCTCGCATAGTAGGACTCTTTTAACGAACCACATTTATTACTATGACGTCAGATCTTACCCATCGTTACAATAATACACAATACCTTCATTGTTTGTTGTTGTCAATAATAATGGAACTTCAGTATTTTCTGTGGCTGATATAATATGTCGAAATAGTAAAGGATGATCAGGAAAAAAAATGGTTCATATCCTACCCCTCAGCTAGCCTATAAAACATGCATTGATTGACGTAACCTATCGAACGGTCATGTGAATGTCATTTCTAAATATTTTATAAACGTTTCGATCCGTTACTGATTGCCATATTGCCAGTTTGTGTTGTTGACACTCGTTGTAGGCGACGGAATGTTATTCTAAGATTTTTCTAAATTGCCTGTGGCCCTTTATCCCACTGTATACAGGGTCCCATTAAAATACATGAACAAATTATAACACAGCGCTCAGTACGTCTAACCAAAGATATCCAATAAAAACACTGATTAAAGTGATTTTATTTTTTACCTAAAATAATAAATTGCGCATTAGTGTATTTTCGTTAGCTGATTGTTTTCCTTGTAAGTTATCTAATGCGTTTTTCTTATATTTCTTTTTTACCATTGTCCTTATTTTGGTGGTCTGAATGATTACTAAATGTTTGTCCATCTATTTTAATGGGATCTTATATAGGCCTCATCTCCTTCCTAACCTCTCCTTACGACTTCTTTGATTCTATGAATTTGCTTACATTATAGATGGAATTTTCTCTTTATTTTGTACACCATATAACCACCATATTATATAGTCCGCCTTTGTACCTTTTTGTGCGAAAAGTTTAAATAAATATAAATTACTAATATAATTGTAGAAAATTACAAAAGATGAATGGCACAAAGGGCGGTCTCATCGCTGAAAGCGATTTTTAATTATTTGACTTTTACTGTGGTTTTGAGGCAGTAAATGACAGTCAAACCGATGCTTTCAAAACCAGATAATAACATAAACTTTATCGTATTTCCAGGAGTTTGGAGACGTGCCTGAATCGGAGAAGGCGACGAGCGAGGAGTACTCCGTTGCCAAGTGGCTGAAGGCCAACGTGCCCACAAAGAAGACCAAGTTCTTGAACCATCACGTGGAGTATTTCACTGGTAAGTCCTTGAACCAAACATTCGAAGATGTTTCATCTACCAACCCGCACTGGGCTTAGTCTGGGTGGCAACATTCATCATCATCAGACTCCAGCAATCCACTGCTGGACATAGGCCTTTCTAATTGCACGCATCTCGAATCTCTCATCCAGATGCTACCAGCCATCCTGCGAAGATCGTCGTTCGATATGAAAACATTATAGGCTCATTATTTGTTAAATCATTTATTTATCCTACTGGAATGGCAGTGCCTGTGGCTTTGCCCGCCTGTTAATGACTGTACCTTCGATTGTCTAGGAAACACAGCAACTAAAGCATATCCGTTGTCCGTTGTGTCAAGGCTATAAAAGAGAAATATTGCTGGCTTTCTTCAGAATTAAACACTGTAAATGCATTTATTGCACTAACTCCTAAATTGGTAAGACCAGAATGCAATCTAAATTCTCGCTTTAGCGATAGCCTATCCCCTAATTACCAAAACATGCCTACCAACAAAATAAGACTATATTTAAAATGGAAATATTTATAAAATTTCCAACATGTCGGTGGCGGGTTGCCAAGCTACGTCGCTGCATTTCCTTTATGTTTTGGTGTGTGTTCTCGCTCCGAAGAGCCGAACTTCCGCTGTAATAATACGAACCTTTTAAATATCGGACGAATTCCGACAGGTTTCTATTTTGAATTTTTACGAGTTTATTTTTGACGATGTGTTGTTTTCAAAAAAAGGAATAGGATAACCTGATCTTTATGGTATTGTGGGTGTCGTAAAAGCCGACTAGGTTTATACCGGGTGGATGGGCAGTGTCCTCCTGTTTGCTAAAAACTGAATACTGCCTTCACCCCTTCACCAAAGCAGTGGTGGACAGTAGTAAGTTAACTACCACTACCAATTTGTCAACGTAAAGTGCATGCAAAAGCAAGTGCAAATGTGTGAAATAAATATTTTTTTAAACAGTACTCTCAAAACGATGAAGGAGCATTGTGAGGATGCATGTCCTAGAACCAAACCGCACTGGTCCGCGTAGGGCCTGTGTACCAGCAGTGGGAACATTTTAGGTCGATTATGTTATTATTTTAGGTACGATCACCAAAGCTTTTCTTAGCTTTCAGTGGAATCGTAGATACGTAGAATCATAACAATTTGAAAACAACGGCAATTTCTTCCTTCATCCACACAAATCTATTTTTATAGAATAATTCGCGATCAATTGAACATTTTGGTCGTCCGACCTTTAATGCGTTCACGGTCACGGTCAGTTCATTCACGAGTTGCAGCCGTGGCTGCTCTAAAGCTTACGACACATCGATTAAGTGAACAACTTTGAGTATTAGTAGAGCTCTTTTTGTAGGATCTCGCCCGAGTAAGTTAAGTTTTGTAATGCATGAAGAAGCCTCGTGTAGCGCAGTTTGTTCCGCCAGTTACTCAAATGAACTGAGCGCTCGGTGCATCCTGGACAGTCACACCCAACACCTTATTTGACTAACGCCCGCCTGGTTTGCGACCACCCTTCCTACTGGAGTCAAGCAGCCTGCTGTGTTTCATCGATACGTGATTCTGGGCACGCTCGTTGCATCATAGATCTCATCGATCGCTTTCCATCAGGCGTGATCGAGGTCAAGAACGGGCCCATACAGCAATAAAAAAAAAATTACTACGATACTTATTAGTTACTTCGTTTTGCTCGCGACTTTGTCCGCGTGAAATTTCTTGTTCCTCGACCCAACGCATCACCTGCCCGCGCTATCACTTCGTTTTATCTTAGCGTCCTATTGGACTATTTTATTTTTGCTCGGCTCGTAAGGGTCTTAGCTTGATGTAAAATAGCCTTAATAGCCTTCATCAAGAATTAAGCTATCAAATTAAAAAAAAAAACCGTCTTGTGGTTCCCGGTTCTGTACATTAACGCGTACAAACAAACAAACTCTACTGCTTTATTATTATTAAACAATATAGATTTCTGCCGCCAAGCAAACGATCCTCAGTTTGCAGGATTGGGGTGCCAATGACGTAATTACAGTTACAGGCAAAGAGTATTGTAATTTGCAGATGTTCATAGATAGATATGTGACCACTTACAATCAATATGCTGTCTATGTTTGCCACCCAATGACCATTATACTAAATTCCATTGTTTAAGTAGTATCATTAGCAATAAACTAATTAATGTTTATTTATAAGCGTGAATTACCAATATAAATTGGTTCAGGAATGTAGGTCAGTACGGTTGTCGTGGGTATTTTATTAGCTACTTTAACGGTTCTTACTATCGGGTCAATGACCTATTACAATGCCTCTAGCCTCTAAAGATCGTATGAAGTTGATAGTGGAAATTGAATCTAAAATCAATTTTATTACAGACCATTTAGAATTTTATTACAAACCAATATACATAAGTACATTTATATTTTTATTAAGTTCTTCATTCATTTTTTACAGGCACAAAAGCAGTAGACGCACTGCTGACATCAAAATGGGCGACCGGCAAGAACCCAGTGTTCACAACCAGACACGAAGTTACAGACTACCTACACACAATGTTGTTACACAAATTGTTTCACAGAGCTAAGAAGGTATGTGTACAAATCATTATTTGAACAAATCATTATTGTCCTTCTCGAAATGAAAGTCTACACAATCGACGTCGCGACTCTGTGCCTTGATCAACATCGATCGCATAAGTAAACACAACATCTCGAGAAGTTTCTCAAGGAAGAGTTTCTGGACTTCTAACCGAAGGGTGTTGTGTACCGCGGGTTTCGTGGCCGGCTACATGACACCAGTCAGCGAAACACGACGCAGACACTTCGTGTGCGTTAGTTAGTTTTACTTTTAGTGTAATTATAATGTTGTATGTATATTTTTAATATTAATATTGTATTGTATGTGTTTTTATGGGCCTTGATGCCTGAAATAAATGGATAAATAAATAAAACAAGTGCAACAAGCCCAGAACGATCGATTATTAAAGACATCGAAATCTGACGGTGGACAGTAGTCCACTTTTCAGATTTCGATGTCAGACTCAGTAGAGTCTACTGACCACGGGGCTCTGATTAGAAACTTTTGACGTGATAACGTCTTATCGATGAACGCCGGCTCCGCGCACGAAAAAGCATGACTCATTGTCACGTTCCGCCTGAGCCAAGCGTGCAAGCGAGAGCGCGGAACAAGCGATAGAGAGGCACCATCGGCCTAAGCGTTCGGCTTGTGACGCATAGATCTCTTATGACGTTATCACGTAAAATTATCGTCCCTAAACCGACACTACAGACAACCAATTTTTTCAAAAATATTTTCGGTGTTCTCTCGTCATGCCGCACCTACTCGGCTATCAAATTTTTGCCCTGCATATACTTGCTCAAAAATCCTCTGGGCTCCCCTACCATAGGGCAAAATCGACGTCGGATCGGTGATCAGCTGCCTTGTGTAATAGCACTTCAATGACCGACTTTGAACAGTTTTTAATCGACGTGGCATCCAAGATGTGACGTCGATCAACATTGACCGTGTAGGTATAAAAAAAACTTTGAAAAAAGAACGTCGATAAAATGAATACCGTCCGATCATTCATGCTAATTCCAAAAAAATCTATAATTAAGAACATTGCGTCTTCAACTACGTAATCTACAAAGTTTAATGTCTGGCCTTGGTAACAAGTTTGACTTCTGATAAGGCAGATAATGATGCAAAATATATGTGTTTTATGCATTAATTTTGGTAGTAAACACGACTACACATCGAGCTATACATTTCCAGTTTTAGCTGAGCTGGTATTGTATAAGCTTTTCGTACTATGAGAAGTCAGCTTATACTGGAAACTCGTGCGTACAACTCACTGATAATATTTCACCACGTGTTCATTTTAGTTATCTAGGGTTAAGGCCGTTTCAAATCGTTCATTCTTGAATGAAGGATAAGGTAACGTCAGAAATGTCAGTAATATAAATGTATCAATAGCAAAGTTTATGTTTTATCCTTATTAAGCATTATTTTTCGAAGAAAAAAAAATCTGTTAAGTAAGTCACAAGAATGCACGTTTTTTTCCTTAACCCTTCGTTCGAACGTAGATCTACATCGAGACACAATGGCTTTTTAATTGTGTCTGTAATTACGGCATTCAACCGGTTAAGATACAATAACCTACTAAGATATAAGATCTAACAATTAATTCAAGTAGCAATATTGTCTATGTGTGACAGTGTTGTCATGGTCTACAAATGTCCGTTCAGCCGTTTTAACGTGAAAACGTAACAAAGAAGACATACAAACATACAAAAAATCAATCCTTTTCTTTTTATAATATTAGTTTAAACATACTGAAAAAAATTACATTCTTTCTGTGAGTTATGTGTGTGGTCAGAAAATTAAAGTTTATATCACATTGTTTTTTTTTTTTTCAGGTGCCTGTGACTGAACAAGAGTTGAAAGGGAAATCTAAGAAGAAGGAATTGGAGAAATCAAGTAAAAGTGGAGATGAGAAAGATGGGGAGAAGAGTCAGGCTAGTGCCTGCGAAGGAAAGGTAAAGAAACAATACTAATGCTCGTTCCATCACAGACCTCATCCATCGATTTCCATCAGGCGTGATTAAGGTCGAGACTCAAGGGCAGGCCCATTCAGCAATAAAAAACTAGGAGAATCCCTATCTCATTTTATGTCCAGGCAGTCACTATCCATTCCAAGGTTGCCTGGAAGAGATTGCAGAAAGCGCCTAATGTATGTGTGTAGTATCTATTTTTGTAGTGTTAAATGTATTTTTTGTTATGATATTTCTGGTGTAAAATAAACTATAGATCTATAATATAAAAATAAATCGCTAAATGTGTTGTTAAGCGCAAATCTCGAGAGCAGCTGAACCGATTTCGCTAATTCTTTTAATGTTGTGTTTTGTATTGCCAGGACAAGGTTTGTACGAAAAAAAAAAAATTGTTCGAAAAAAAGATTGCACCCGTGCGTAGCTGGGGCGGGCCGCTAGTATAAAAATAAAATCTTAGAGAAATTATCCTCTCTCTAAAAAATCATGCATAAGTATCCACTTATGCATGATTTTCTAGTATTTTATGAATAAGAATCCTCTTATTCATAAAATACTAGAAAAATCCAGATCTTGAGAATAGGCAAATACTATAGAATGCTACGTATTTACTGCGATCCTTAAATACTTCTTTTGCTTTATTAACGTTATTCATATTAATGATTTTTAACAAATTTTCCAGGACACAAAAGACGTTAAAGAAAAAGAGAAGAAGAAACGCAAGATACGTCTTGAGATGCACATGGACCAGGTGTTTCTAGACACCCTGGACGCCTACGTGTGGATATACGACCCCAAGCCGTGGTACTACTGGCTGTGCGGCATACTGGTGGTCGTGGGCACCATCACTGTATGCATGTTCCCGCTGTGGCCTGCTACTGTCAGGTATATTGATCGTAGCAATATTTTGTGTTTTACGGGCATTGTATTGTTTTCGTAATACGACGATAATTCTGTTTTTATCTGGTGATATTTTTAGTATTCTCTATTATAAACGTAATCACCAAATAAATACATAATACTTTTCAATTTTATTGTGAAGGGATTTATTATGTATATATATAATACTAGCTGCGCCCCGCGGTTTCACCCGCGTAATTTTCGATTTAGGGGTATGAAAAATAGATAGTAGCCGATTCTCAGACCTACTGAATATGCATATAAAATTTCATAAAAATCGGTCTAACCGTTTCGGAGGAGTATGGTAACTAAACATTGTGACACGAGAATTTTATATATTAGATTATTTACCACCTAAAAATATCGTGAGGTAATCGGTACTTTGGTTTAAAATCGCCATCACACAAGAGCAAGCGCAACCGTGTGGTACAAAACTCGGTTCCTTCTCTCTACGAGAAGAAGCCTTCCCTTGCCGAGATACACTAATACAACCTAATGTTTTAAACTTCCACTCCTGAAATTCATCGTCTAAGGTGAAGCTTTCCAACATCTAATCCTTCTTGTCTTCTCATTCCAGAAAGGGAGTATACTACCTAAGTATCGCTGCCGCCGCGTTCCTGGTCACAATCATCGGCCTGACAATACTGCGAGTGGTGGTGTTCTGTCTCGTGTGGATGCTGACTCTGTCGCGACATCACCTGTGGCTGCTGCCAAACCTCACAGAGGACGTCGGCTTCTTCGCCTCATTCTGGCCGCTGTACAAAGTGAGTTACAAAAAAATCTGCGGGAGAAACGAAAAAAAAAGACGTAATCGTAAAATGGCTTCGCTAATCATAGCGAAGCCATTTTTAATTCGTTTCTCTTATGTCACCACTCATAATGATGTTGAAAGATACAGTCAACTTCATAAAAATTTTAATGTCAACAACATAGATTCATAATAGGTGTTGCATACATTTTTACATGCTGTGTTCTACGTTTACATCTTTTTGGGGCTGCATACAGACAAAGAAAGTGGCTTAAAGTTTAATCATTTTGACTATCAACGAACCACTGCACCTTACCATTTTTATGTTTCCGTAATCGAATAAAGAACCATGTTGTTTCATCATGTCTATCCGTCTGTCACACCCTCGTAAAAACGACAGTTTTCAACCAATCATGTGACTTTGTTTCAAAATACGACAATGGCCGTAAAATCCAATTATCAATTCACTCTCAAACGCTTCACAGTACGAGTACCGCCCCGGTTTCGACGCCGACAAGGCATCGAAGAACAAGAAGAAACGCAAGAAAGACAAGCTGTCTGATGATGAAGGGGAGAAGACGCCGCTACTGGAGGAGAAGCAAGAAGAGGAGGAGCCTCGCGTAGAACGAGTCGAGACCAGCGAGGATACCGCTGTGGAGACCAAGTGAGTAACGTACCATCACGCCTATAATCACCAACCAAAGACCAATATTACACCTACAATCGTCAGTTATGTTTTGAGGGGCTTTGTGGCTAAGTAATAACAGCAGCACGGGTCGATCGATCAGGTTAAGCTACGCTTACCGTGGTTGGTCCGTGGATGGGTGACCATCATCACATGCCAAGACCCCTCCGTGCCTCGGAATGCACGTTAAGCCGTTGGTCCCGGCTGTCATTCGTGGATCTTTGACAGTCGTTACGGGTCGTCATTAGCCCGAAAGAATGACAACCTGTCTTATTACCAAGTAACTGGGTTGTGGAGGTCAGATAGGCAGTCGTTCCATTTAAAATCCTGGTATTAAGATTTGACGAGTGCTCGCTTGCAAGAAAAAATTCCGCCTGATGACGCGCTGGCATGACTTTTATTTGGTCATTCTTTTAGCGCAGTTACATTTCCTGACTTATTAGTAGGAATAATGTTATTCAGAACCTTCTAAACTCACCTAAAAACCTCTTTTTCAGGTCCGAACAAGATACACCCACGCCACCAGCCGACAAGCAATCGGAATCCGAATCGGAGAACAGCCAGCGTTCGTCAACAGACCGAGACTTTGAGATCGTAGAGCCGGCTGACGTTGAGCCAGACAAGGAGGATAACGCGTAAGAGGGAGAGGGGAATACAGAGTTCAGTGTGGGTGCGTTTGTATGGATGAGTGGGGGGGAAAGCTACGCAAAGTTGCGCAAAATTTGAGATATTTGAAATGTAGTCTCCAGGGACTAGAAAATTATAAGGAATCAATAAAGAGGTTGATTTCTCCCGGCCTTATTACAAAACAAGATTCATCTGTACATCCAGATTTAAACCATGTAGCCGTTTTTGTATTTAGAACTTTACCTCGGTCGTAATCAGGTTCGATATACAAAATTGTCTGGATTTTTGTAATAAGGTTTGAGATTTTGTTGAGTAAAGCTAGGTTAAAAATAGCGCAGAAAAGGGAAATATTTCTCCACCGTCTTCAAAAAAAAAAAGGAGGTTATTTCATTCGTAATTTTAGCAACACACGCGTATCTTTTTGCGAATTCAAAATTTGCAAGTATCTACGTAAATTGATTTAAATGCATACGTACTACGTATTTAATGTATACAATATTTAAATTGTGTCTTCCATACTCGCATATAATAATATGATATGACGTAGTAGTTACATAATTATTTAGTATATTTATGAAAATAATATATACTAATATGAAAGTAGGATCTTCCAATTGTAATTCATCGATTTTGCGTATACTATAACCGTACAAAATCACGCCATCATTTGTTGGATATATATCAGTCTCGAATTACATTAATCTCGTGCCAGAGTGTATATAGTTATACTTCTATTTGAGTCGTTTTATTTGCATTTATTAGGTAAATATAACTTTTGTTCTTATTCTTTACCCTAGACTATATATTTTTTATGTAGAGACGAGACGTTGTCCTGTCCTAACTTCAAAAATCTTATAAAAAAAGGACGTTCAGTTTTTCACGAATTTAGAAACAATTTATATTTTTCTTTCCATAAAAACCGAATTCGAATTATTACGAACATTTTCAAACAAAAAATAACCAAATCGGTCCAGCCGTCCTGAAGTGACGCGCTTACTAACGAAGAGCCTTTCATTTTTATTTAAGAATGTAGATTATGATATGATATTGTAGTCTCTCTACAGACTTATTTACTGATACTCAAAATGCGACTGTTAATAGAAAAAAATAATATGGGTAATTCATTCATTACAAAAATGTCTCTGGTTTGACTACCATTTTGGTAAGAAGAAACTTTTTGAAAATTAGAACCGTAATAGCGTATGAAGTATTTATATATTAAACTCTGGCACCTACATTTTATCCAGCTAATATTATTAAAACAATAACTTTCATTTAATACTCTATGCAACCCTAAAAGGGCCTTATAAAATGGAATCCATACAAAGGACCCACACGAAGCTCTAAATATCTGAGACTGTAGACAGTTAGGTTATATTAGGTTTAAATTCCGAGTATTTCCTTATGGGTATTGTCATTTAACCAATGTTTTAAGATGTTTGCTAAAACGAGCGAAATAAAGCGTGGTACACACTTGTTCGGGACGACATTAATCGGCACAGCCGAGCGATAAAAATTAATTGCAACATGCTAGTGAATGTATATGTCGAACGGAGTTTGCCGATCGTCACGAGCAGAATGAAAGCCGAATTTATTCAGTAATTGTTTCGGGTCATGGTTCATCGAATACAGCCGAATCGAATGTGCCGACCCGAACAAGTGTGCAGCACCTAACGCATTTGGTTAGTGATAAAAGAAAACTTACTAATGTTTCACTGATACTGCGGACTTAGTCCAATTTGAATACCACAAAAACGGTAATACCAAATATTCTATTCAAAGATCTGAGGTGAAACAAAATTTAAAATGACGCTGATGTCAACTGATATTGTTAACTACCGCAAAATGGTTGGATTTAATAATAATAATATTTATTAATAATAAATTATAATGTAGGGGTCATAATAATAATTACAGCTTATAATATCAACGCAAGCTCAAAATTATAATGTTAGTTTCTTTTGCTGGTTAACAAAATCAGTTTATCATCTATTTAAAACTCGATTTACATAATATATAACATTCTTATTTCGCTCTCTCGATGTAAATGTACTGAGAACGAATGAGAACTGAACTGTGAATAGTGGATTGACAATTTTGAAGGGAAGTTTGTGACGTAATAATAAATTGATTTTAGACGAATTATTTTGACTCCTCCCGATTACCGGCCGAAGATTTCCGAAGTTAACCTAAGAACGCATCTGAATGGAAAAAACGCAGCGGAATTTTGCTGATTGTCGCAGGGCTTTTGTTTCTTCCAAGCATTCAAGGAGCCACGTTTTTTCATTCAGATTTGGCTCTAGACTAACGTTTCCAACTCGGGCGCAAGATCGTAGAAGTAAGACGAAAACCCCCGAGTATGTTTTATTCTCATTTTCGGCAAACCTCGGTAATCTTCGGCTCCGTAATACAGGAGGGAACTGCGCCGTAATTAGTGCAATTATGTTTTATATTTGCATACATTTTATTGATGTTTGTTATGTCCGTCGGGTTTTGTATAAATCGAACCGATTATGACGGATTGATATACGAAAATGATCTTTATTTTTGTTGCTTTGAAACTATTTTCGATTATAAAATAATTTTTTATCACTCGTGCAAATCTTTTTTCCATAATTCATAATTCTTGGAGCATCATTACAATACATTCCGATTCTTATCAACATCACATTATCATCGTAATATTATTAATTCTACTATGTTTTTCGTGTTCACAATTATGTTTCCATACACATCAATTAATAACATATAATTCAAACAACAAAACTGACTTGAGTTATAGGACATTAACAGGCCGTAAAATTGCCAGATCAAGCTTTAGAACAAGTTCGGCTTTCTGGACCGTCGTTTCGGACTCTCATACAGTAAGCCTCAAAAATATGTATACAACAAGGAGTAATTTTATTAAACCTTTGTTCCTTAACCAAAATGTCTGAGACGTAATCGTCTGAAATTACTTGAGGCGGCTGATTGTACCTGCTTGACACTCTCTATATTTCAATATGTCATATTTACGCTTAGGTACTACGCACGCACAAGCGTTTAAGGAAACGCTCTTCCAGCCATATCACCTCATCATAAATGGTTTTTTTTATTTAACACTTTATTGAATAAATTATTTTCGTGTATCAAACCGGTCTTTCCGGTTCTTTAATATTTTGGTGCTGTCTACAAAGTGAATAATTAATATTTATTTCGCGAAGCAAATACGCGACATTTTCGATTTTTGTGCATTTTTTCCACAAATACAATTTTGTGTTTTTTGTAAATACGCTGGCATTCGTAAGAAGATCTAATGATGTAAATGACGGAGTGTATCATGTTAATCAACGGTGTTTCAATAAAATGATACTCTTTTTATATGGGTTTTATTTATTTACATAAAACAGCTTACATTACATCATTATTTGTACATTATTGATCTTACAGATAATATAAACAGTTAAAATAATTAATTCTTTTGACATTTTTATGGAATTGAAATGGCATAGAAGTAATTAACTAACAAGGTACACTAAGTATTTTTATCTTACGAATCTACGCGTGCTTTACTTGTGTTTACTAAGTGTAGAACGTACAATACAACACGCTGTAAATGTGTGCGTGAAGACCAGTAGCATCAGTACAGCGCCGGTTCGTAAGATAAAAATACTATACTATATTGGGTTAACTAACCTGACTTCAGTTATATTATATTATTATTATTCAGTATTATTATTATTATACGTATACAGGTGAAGACGTCATACCTGTGCACACCAGAATGGTGTCTAAAACTATATTACAGGCATGAAAATTAAAAAGTATATAACAAAAAAAATTAATGTCTATGAAAAAAAATCAGTTTATAGGTTGCCACGTTTCTCTTGTTCCAGCTCTATAGATTCGAAAAGTGTCTTGAAGTTTCCGGCGCCGAAACCCTGGAACAAAACATTAATTAAAGTAAGTAAAAGATGGGACATACTATAGGAGCGTTTACGACGTACGACATTTCATACAAACTTTCAAGCCCTTGTTTTTCGAAATGAATGAACCAATTTTAATGAAACTTCATGCGCATAAGCAGGATACAAAGTTCTAAAAAGTTAGTAAAGAACATTTTCGAAATGTCTTATTTAAAGAAAGATAACTGAAAATCTCTGTTTCTATGGAAAAATTTAAATCGGTCTAATTTGCCTGTAACACTGTTTTTCGAATTTTAGCTAGGTACCTATGTATCCAACACATGCGTACGAAGTTTCATTAAAATCGGTTCATTCATTTCGAAAACAAGGGCTCGAAAGTTTGTATGAAATGCCGTACGTCGTAAACGCTCTTAATATAATTTCGTTCTTCTAAAATGAGGCATCCTAAAATAATGTAAAAGGCATCTCGGTAGCTAGAATACTCACATTATGATTCCTTCTCTGTATAACCTCCAAGAACAGCGTAGGCCTATCCTGAGTATTCTTGGTGAAGATCTGCAGCAGATACCCGTCATCATCATAGTCTATGAGAATGTTGAGGCGTTCCAACGTGTCTATGCTTTCTGCTACCTTGACCTTGCTCTGTTGAAGGCGCTCACGAATGAGTTTGTAGTACTTTGAAGGTATGGACAGGAATTCTACACCGCGGGCTCTGAGTTTCTCAATCTGTGGAGAAGAAATTATTAAGCAAACATATCGTAGGTATTTTCTATACCGTCTAAGGGCGGTTTCGCACACGGATTTCGCACTACGTTCGATCCGAATCCGAGAAATGCCGGTCCGAAGTGACCATAGTCCTATTTGTATGAGGGGTTGCGCACTAGATCCGAACTCTATCCGTCAGAATTTAGAACATTCCCAATTCGGATTGAAGTCGGATCTTTAATTCGGATTCGGATCGGATGTAATGCGAAACCGCTCTAAACCAGTAATCTACATGCCATGCCTCAGAGAAATACAATGGTTTGACGGATATAGAAAATGTGCCAAAACGGCTCGGGATAATGCCATCTTTGGAGTGTAACACAGTTTTGATATTTGTTGTAAGTAATCTATTAATAAACGCCAATGATCTTGCAATCAACTTGGTCATTTAGTTTTCCAGCAAAATCAACATCACACGGGGTGGCATACATCATGTGCAACCTTTTACCATGCATCCAGTAATGATTCTGAAATGTACGTCGGTTACTTATTTAAAAAAAAAAACTCCTGTTCCATACATTTTGACCGCGTACGTATTAATAGGTACACAGGTACACTCTAATATAACTATAAAACATCTGATTTATTTGATAACCGACGTATAATTTTCTACGCTAGGTCAGTAATCATGTGCTGAATTCATGGCAAAAGGTTGTAGCGTCGATGTGACTGGTAAGAAATGCCAGTCGCCGCGCGCCGATATAAATAAATAGCTTCATATTCGTGAAGACCAATTTTTCCGATGATGTCTGATGACTTACAGCAGTAATAATATCCTCAGTATTAATAGCGATGTGCTGTACGCCGGCTCCTCCGTGGTACTCCACGTACTCTTGGATCTGGCTCTTTCTCTTGCCGGCTGCTGGCTCATTGATTGGCATCTTTACTGTTTCCTCGTAGTTGGCCATCACTATGGAGCGGAGTGCTGAATACTCCGTGCAGACTTGCTTGTCGTCTACTGACCAGAACCTTGAAAATAATAGGAGATTAAGTTGGTACTCTACAAATGAAAAAGTTGCTTCGTCGCGATCAAAACGTACAACCCGATTGAAACTTTATTTCGGCTCGGAACATGACGCGAGTCGCCGTGCAGCAGCAATAAATTCTCGTGATGTGTAGCTTTCAACATGTGAAAGCTTTGGCACTAAGTATCTGGTTTTCGAAGGAAGTACACACTTCTGTATACACTACGTATTCGCTTAGGATTCATCTACTTACTCATTATTAAAAATGGAGGGTAAAGTTTCTTACCTATGGAACTGTAGACATCTTTCATACCAGGAGGCAGCTTCTTCCATTCCTCCATCAGGCTGGTTGCCCACCACATGGTCTATGAAGTTAATCTCTACTTTTGGCCTAATAGAGAAAAATAAAAATTAAAACTTTTGAAATACGTCCATGCCCCTTTGGCTTCAGAGTGCTGACTCGTCCAGTTATGTTTACTTACAGGAATTTGTTGATGGGATCACTGGCCAACATTTGATATCCAGGCAGGAAAGGTCCCCGATATTTGGATCTATCCACTAATGTATGCGTGTTGTCTCCGTACTGGTGACGAAATAAAATAAACCAAGTTTCATTAAAAAACCTCAACTGGGCAGTCGTTAAATTATCTAGATATTAAGAGCGGGAATGGGCACAATCAGTCTCCAGTCAGCAACTGATAAATTCTTGATTGGAACCCGATAACACTGCCTAACTTTGGAATCGAACCTCGGATCCCACGCTCAGCAGTGCGACCATACTCGTAAAACTAGTGAGTTGGGTAGTAATTACAAAATTCAAAAACAACAACAACATCTTGTTTCAGGTTTCAAATAAGTACTTAAGTAAAACCTCCGAGTATTCTGGGTGCCAATTAGGTATACCTAACCTTTTTAGTGTGAATAATGATACCACCTTATACAATTGCACTTACCCCGGAACTCAGAGTCGTTACCTACTTAAAATTAATCAATAATTAACTTTAATTGACAAGTATAAACTAGAATGCTGTCAGTTGAAAATACGACAGTCAGTCTTGATGACTTTTGTGCCAAGATATGGTGGTTAATCAAAGTTAATGATTGATTAATTTTAAGTGACGTCTCTGAGTGCGGCAGTTAGGTACCTACATTCTTTTGTTTAAATAGCAATTAGCGATAAAGATTTGAATTCAATTATTAATAAGAAGATGGGAAAAGTTTTAACCGACTTCCAAAAAGGAGGAGGTTATGTATTCATATATAACATCCTTTTTCAGGTTTTAAAAACTCATCATTTGTAAGTACCTACTGTATTTGGTATGTTGGAAAAAAGAAGCTGCTTACCGTCTTAATAGTAGCCAGCCTAACAACGCCATACTCGTCTTCCTCTTGCCACAAGTCCTTGATGATCACAGCACCCTGTTTCCTGGCGTACTCCAGAATGAAGTCGAGATTCTCCACTTGGAAGGCGACGTCCTTTACGAAGTCGCCGTGGTAAGCGACTTCGTTGGCGAAGTCGGTTTCTTCAGGCTGGTATTGAGCTTCGAAGACGAATATGATCTGTAAGAAGAAATTATAAACACGATTTGTGTGAAACCACAATGTAAAAAATTATAAGGATATAAAAGTTATTACAAAAAAAACAAAGTACTAACAACTAGAGTCGGAGGCCGGTGGCAATTTAAAAAAAAAACATGACTAAGACTTCTATTTTTATATTACTCGAAATCCGATAAAGTAGGTACCTACCTTCCCTTTCTAATACTCAAAAACAAACTACTATCAACTTCTAGGGTTATAAATCCGAATCTCAAGTGTTCCATAAAATTAATTTCGTCGATAGTAAAAAATATCATTGTGAACTCAACCTACTCCACAAGTGTTGACTCAGTCCAGTCCCAAAGACCTACCCTATCCCTATCTAACGTCGTAAAGTTTTTTGATTTACTTTTTTGATACCAATCGACATGTTTCACACTACGTGCACTTTTTTTTTTGATGTCTCTGTTTTTTTTTCTCACACGTTTCTCCATATCGCCATCTGACATTGGCAGAATTCCCGACATCCTACATGAAAATAGACCGAATACTTAGTTATTTTTAGAGGCAAGTGCCTACGCCCTATCTGCCCGTTAAAAGCCTTAAAACGACGTAAATAACATAGAGAACACAATAACATTTTATCTAAACCTGTAACCAGTATTTCGTACCTGTTGCTTAGGTTGCTTAGCTTGGGACTTTATCTTGTGTGAAATGTCCAAGGATATTATTATATTATTATTATTATACATATATATTATACATCAGATAAAAAAGATCCAAAGGATCAAATACTGATAGAGGCTCGTCTAATCATAATACCGGTTTACCTTATTCATTCTGACGGCGTAAGAAGCTGTTTTTCTCGAACCAGTCTCTAAGCCGCTGTATGCCAGAGGTTCAAAGCCAAATCTTGTTATATAGTAGCTGGCAGCCTGTGGTATAATCGAGAAATAATTAAAGACAATTAAAAAATAAAAACAATAATTAAAAACAAACCAACATAAAAATAGCTGCAAAACCGCATCCTAATTGTGTAACACACTATCAATCACAATCTGAATAATTTTGAAGGATATTGCAAATCCTAATACCCTACATAAGTTCGAAAAAAAAATCTGCTGAACAACTTAAATAACGCAATGAATGTTGTCAAACTGTCAAAATTAAAGCGATTGCTAGATACTGATAGTGTTACACAATTATCCCGCCGAACTGCTTCCATCAATACCGGCGAATCCGGGCGATCGACAGAATATATTTCCTAATCACTGATCAGGGAAGACTGATTTAATCAATTAATAATTTAATTGAACATTAAAAAAAATACAAAAAGCATAAGAAATAAATTACTGTGGTCTCGTCAGCACCCTTTGTTCAGAGGCCTTAGTGTGAGTTTTTTCGACTCACTTTCGATTGCGACCGTGTTAAAAATTTGTATGGGAAATTAGGTTTCTCCTAGTGACCACCAGGTGGCGCTATAAATTTTTCCCATATAAAATTCTAACGCGCTCGAAAACGAGTGAAAAAACTCACTAAGGCCACAGACCGCTTAAAAATTGTAAAGTAGAAAGCTCACCTGTTTAGCATTGGAGACCCAGAATGTGAGATGATCGAAAGCTAGGAACCGCCCAGCCTCAGGTTTTCTACCCTTGTCTGTATAAGAAGTCTGAAAGAGAAAAATCACACTTAATATTACAAAGGCGAAAGTTTGTGAGTGTGTGTGTTTGTTACTTCTTCACGCTCAAACGGCCGGGCCAATTTTGATAAAATTTTGTATGGAGGTAGCTGACATCCTGGATTAACATATATGCTACTTTTTTATCTCGATGTTCTCACGGGATCGACACGCCGCGGGGCGCAGCTACTTTTGATAATGCCTAACTGTGAAGTTCAAAAACAAGCAATTCCGCATAGGCACCTTATCTCTAGAGAGAGAGAGAGAGAGAGTTATTTGATTAGTCTACTTAGCTGAAAAGTTTGAGTTAAGTTTGAGAAACTTTAAAGCACTGCAACTTTCAAAAATTTTCTGTATCGTTCTACTACAAAAATCTTATGCCCAGTCAGTAATAAACTGGGACTGGAGGTTCCAGTTAATTGATAAATTGAACTTATTTGTAAGTTTATTGTCCAAATTCGATAAAAAGTTTAAATCTAAAGTTATGTAAACTATACTCCGACTTTTAATTAGCTGCAGTAAAATTACACTTGCTAATAACTCATTTCGGACTGCATTTAGAGATAAGCATGTCAAATAAGTTTCGTTTGTTAGATACACTATTCTGTACTACACAAACAAGGTTTGGTTGATAGCCGCGAAAAAACAAATAGACGCCAATTTCAGTCATTTAAGGCGACTACATGACCTAAAGCGCGGTCACTATCGGACTGCATAGAAAAGAAAGAGATGCGCGACGACACAACGCTGGTAATTTATTGCAAAATATGAAACAATCATCTATTGTTGATTTATCAAACACCAAACAAATAAAAACCGTATACTAAAATTCGGGGAATTAAATTGTCTTTTATATGGTGAAAGTTTTATGAAAATACACCCGATAGTGTTTGCGTGATTATCGTTTTTATGTCCGCGGTAGACATTGCTTTACAAATTAATTACACTATGTTAACAAAATATAATCGCAAATATTCACATATCAAATTACGAAGAAAATTGTCTAGTATAACATTTATTTTTTTTCAAAGAAATCAGTCCGGTCGATTAGACGTGATGTTGAATTTAAAATCATTCATTTTACTGCAGCTAATTATAAGTCCGACTATATACACAATTTTCCACTTACCATTGTAGCTCCTCAAAACAATTTAAACAAAGAAAAGTAAATAACACCAAAATGCGAGTGTAGTTGTATCAAGCACTGTATTTAGACTAAAACGTAGCGGAACCAACCGGTGCTTTTATTGAAGCGAGAAAATATTGACTCCGTAATGTAGTTTTACAAGAAAACAAGAAAAAAGTAAGGTTGTGTTTACAAGGGGTAACATATTTCGAGGACACTGAAATAGTGAGATTCTGAAAAGTCTAAATATGTTCGTTCGAGAAGGGATAAATAATGGGCGGGTAAATGATAAATGATAAATGATTTTTATTTTGTAAGTAGGTTTGCACAAACACTTTTACACGTCAATCATATTTTTTATAAAACTAGATGAGGTCGGCGTTTCCTATCTGACTACTCTGAGAAGAAAGGCCGAAACAAACTCAGAGGTCACAGTCTCTTTTAAAGTCCAGACATAATCTTGGTCAGGTTATATGAAGACCATGTAGATCGATGTCTGAGATGGTCTTTTGAGGAAAGAACCACACAGATTGAGAGGACCTGTCCAGTCAGTGCACGCATTTGTCAGAAATCGTGCAGCTCAACTCAAAACTTAAGGAGCTCAACGATTCGACGAACAATACCAAAGAAAGGACATTTGGGTAGGCCACATAAATTACTCAAACTGCCAGACCTAGAAAAAAAAAACTAACTGAACAAAGAGAATAATAAAAATTAAACAAAAATATAATAATAATAAAATGACCCACATTGTCTTCACATGCACAATAATTAAAATAATATAATACTTTACAAAGTAAGCAAATGTCAATGTTTATATAAAATTCATTAATTAATGTCAATGTGTATATAGAAAAAAAAAAAAAAACATTCAAAATGTAAAAATTGGAAGCAACTCAATCCCAAGCCTTTTTGTCCTCAATATAATCCTTAACAGTATAAAAGGCTTTCTGGCACAACTTACGTTTAATGGGTATAGTTATAAGTAGTTATAAGTGAATTGTAATATGAAATGAAACGAATTCGCCTAACAGCGTTTTAGCGAGTTCCTTGAGCCTGAATTCATGAATCGGAGTAACCTCTGAGTTTTAGGTAGAGTGTGTTTTTACACCTACGTGCTCGTTAATTATAGGAGTCCCGATTTCTCTTTGTAGTAATTCATCATCATCTGGCTAGCCTTGTCCCAACTATGTTGGGGTCGGTTTCCAGTCTAACCGGATATAGCTGAATTGCACTATGGAAAATGTTAGGTTGTCACTTTTATCAGTTACTGGTGACGAGAAGTCCAGGTCATATAATCAGTACTGGCTTAATTTTTTAAGCCAGTACTGATTATATCGTCGGAAGTCGGAATAGTCATCTTAGGAGTCTCGTTTCAGCACAGAGCCAAATATAACCTACTTACCATAGACATAAAAAAGATGGACTCCGCGCCACGCATATCGAAAGTGAAGCACCGTACCGATCTATGCGTGCGTGATTGACGATTGGCGCTGTCGTGTCACGTAATGGCGGCCGGTCGGTCATACTATGGTTTAAATGGGAGCGTGAGGCGTGTTTGTATAAGCGGTCCCGGCATACTTACTGTGCTTCACTTTACATATGCGTGGCGCGGAGTCCATATTTTTTTATAAGTCTATGCTACTTACTCCCTAATAAAGAAGAAGAGAAGCCTGGAGTCCTCCAATAAACTTCTTGCTTCCTCAAGATTGAGTATATTGAAGCTAATGTCCTCAGTGTGAACAAGGGCCAACCTTACGTTACCGACGTACATATCGCAGTCTCCAACTTGACGCGCGGGTGAGCCTCCGTCGCACAGTGTTACCGAAATGTTATTGTAGACAAAATTCGATTATCTAAAGATACCCACACACAACGCACAATGTTCTACATGAAGAACTAAGTGCTGAAACCAAACCCATAACATAGATACCCACTCGTTCACTGCCTTTAAAAGAGTGCTATTTTCCCGGATTTCCAATACCCACTTAATTACTTAGATAAATATTTTATTTGCATTTTCTATTTGTCAGATTGTGTCAGTGGAATTGAGGTTAGAAATGGTATTTGAATTTCAGTGCAATATTATGGGAGACAAACACTACATTCAATAATAGATGGAATGTAATCATATCTATAAAATATTTATAACTTTTTCTGAAATTATACTAACGTCACACTACACAACTATCTTTAAGTTACATAAAGTTTATAAGTAGACCCCTTACTAATAAACGTATTATATGAGATGAATAGTTACACACCGATTGCTCTCTTTCAGTCGTCAGTAATTTGACTTTCGAAAGAAGAAGACAAAGCGTTGTGTAACTATACAGACGCTATACAACGTTTGTTAGTAAGGGGGTAGGTATGGTAGGTAAGTAAAAGATGGGACATACTTTAAGAGCGTTTACGACGTACGGCATTTCATACAAACTTTCAAACCCTTGTTTTACGAAAAGAATGAACCGATTTTAATGAAATTTCATACGCATAAGCAGGATACAAAGGTCTAAGAAGTTAATAAAATTTTCGAAATGTTTTATTTAAAAAAAGATTTAACTGGAAATCTCTGTTTCTATGGAAAATTTAAAATCGGTCTAATTTGGCTGTAACACAATTTTTCTAAAATGTTTTTAACTAACTTTTTAGACCCTTGTATCCTGCAGCGTACGAAGTTTCATTAAAATCGGTTCATTCATTTCGAAAAACAAGGGCTTGAAAGTTTGTATGAAACGCAGTACGGCGTAATCGCTCATAAGAGACCCTCCCGCATCTATAACAATGATGAAAAAAGGAATCAGCTGTTCTTTATGAAAGTGCCTAACTAACACAGAAATGTGCAAATGAAACTAAGTACCTATCTAAAACAGCAGATTTTTTTTTATAGTTCATAGTTGTTTTTTTTTTAAGTTGTTGATTATTTTGAGTAGCTTTCTTTACCCACCAACAAGGACTACCATAGGTAAGGTACCTACGGCAAAAGTGATGGAGTGTGCATTATTAAGGGCTTTTGCGTAACAAACAAAATACCTAGTTATTTATTTACAAAACAACAAACAGGGACCTTGTTTACCATGGCATTCCCTTACTTACGGCATACCATACCACACAACAAAAACTTTTATAGCTATACATTTACTTACTATTTTGTCCACAAGTTAAGACCACTGCGCAAATCACGCGATAAACAAAATGCAAATGTGATTGGATATAGAAAACTGGATTTCGAAGCAAGTTAAGCACAGAGGCGGGGTGAAGCGACATCACTTCGTGAGTAGCCCAGTTACCTACTGAGACAGAGGAGTTTACCGCAGGTTCATTGATAAGAAAAATGAGGGTTTTCTTTGGAAAATGCATTGTTTTGGTACTTGACGTTGACAAGAGTTGGTGTTTAGGGAGACAGATTTCCCAGGATAAGTGGAAATTGGTCGAAAATCTGAAGTAAGTAGGATAGTAAGACCCTTAAATTTAATGGAAATAAAATTTATAAAATACAGTAAGTTCTTGTAACTTACCTACTGAAGGAAAATAAAGTTATCATGTGTTGTGGAAAACTTTAAAGGCACTTCAAATACCTTACGCAAATTGGCTCTATTTGTGTAAGGTTTAAGTACTTCAACTTGTAGTTAAAAACAACAACCCCGAAAAGTGCACGTGTATTTTAAACGTGACGATTTGATTTGATTTGATACTAATGTTCAGTGATACCTTGACTGTTATTTATACCTATTGTTACTGTAGGAACCAGAACTTCAAAACTTTACGCACAAATGTCAGAAACAATTTATATTCGGTAAAAAAGCAAAGGGCACGACCAGATTGACATTAATAATAAAAAAACTACCACTTATTTATCTGTTACCGTGTCTTAGGCAGCATTCATAACATAAATACTTCACAATCTTTTCCACATACAGTTACTCAAAAAAACATATAGCGCGAACAGCTACTTAATATATCTGTAGAATATATTTTCTACGGCAGCAGTCTCCACCCCACGTTAGTAGTGGTCGGAGTCTGGTACGGGTCGGTCGGCCATTTTACATATTAGCCACTCATTCTATATTACAAAATGTTGTGCAATCGATTTTATTTTATGATTCTAGAATTTTCCATGACATTTTAAAAGTCAAAAAATAATAAAAATAAATTGCGGCGAAGATTTGAAAAGGTTTCGTGCGTGTCGGAAAAGTTAGCTATCAGACAGACGCATAATATTTATCTCACTGCATCACAAGATTGAGACAATTTCTGAGATTAAATATCTGATGTCACTCAGGCTGGCTGGACAAATCTTCAAAATAACTCGCATTTAACTAGGTCAATAGGGCATTTTATGTGACGGCTAAACACCCTTATTTCAGAATTTGTGACGCAACAGAATCTTAGATAATCGATCGAAAACGTGTCCAGCCATCTTGAAAAACCACTTTTCGCTGGTCTCTCAATCTCGGTAACGGAAGTGATTTTGACGACATTTTGCTTATCAACGGGCGTCACATAAATTTGTGACAGGCATCGAGCTAAAAGTTTTGTGATACGTACAGCGGTTTAGTAGAAAAATGCAAAAATCTGTGTCCAGCCATCTTGATTTTACGTATAAAACTTTTGGCTGGCACTTCCGAATCTCAATAACGGGAGCGTTTTCGAATATGGTTCCTTTACTAACATTTAGTGACGCAATTTGTGACAGTAATAACGTTTGATTTATGGCGTCACATGTAAGGGTTTACGAGAAATCAATAAAAACTTAATGTCCAGCCAGCCTGAGCTCAAGCTGGCTGGACACATGTATCTCCGCTGCGTGATGATCTACGGCCTTCGAGATATGTTCAAATTTTTGTGACGGGGCCGATAATGATTTACTGAATTTGTGACGGAGAAACTTTGAGTAGTTTCAAAGATATTGATCATTTAAGTTTTCCCATACAAACATCCATTAATATTGTAAGGTGACCATAATTTTTACTTAAATAAAGGATTTTATTTTAATCGACTAATCGGCCGGTAGCAGCCACGCCTGCTTTGTATTTGATTTTCATAGATGGCGCTGAGAAAACATCGTTCTTAAGAACAATGTTTAATCGATGTTACCAGTTTCAACATCGATGTTTATGAACGATACATCGATGCGGCCATTTATTTATTTTCAACTACAGATAATTTATTAGAATCGTGAATTCTTATTGGTTTTTTGGCATAAAAATACCACAGCCAATTACTCTACTAAAGAAAATAGAATGACAGCGATACTCCCATAGACAAAATTACTAAAAATAAAATTGTGCGGACCGTACCGCGCTCGCTGTCACCGTTTATATATTTGATTAAAATGACGACCACCGACCAGTGAACGAAGTTTATTTTCGTTCACTGCCACCGACTTCATTTGCGCTTCAAACAGGGCGGCGGTAAAAACAACGTTGTGGTACAAGGCGGGGGTTACTGAAGCGCAAATGGAGTTGATTGTCGTCATTTTCATCATTTGAAACGCTCAATAAAAAGTACAAATAAATAAATGTGATTTTATTTACAGCAAACATTATTTTTTCATTTAAATACCTTCGAGCATTAGTTATCCTGACACAATATCTACCTATGTACTTACCATGAAAAACACCAATACCTACCTACTAAAAAGAGTAGGTATCTGCACGTAAATAATCAATAACATCAAAAAATTACCCCTCCCCCCCCTTCCTCACTTCTACACTTTTGTCTTCTATCGATTTGAGGCGAAAGCGCCAGAGTAGCCCGCGAAATTCAATTTTTTTTACGTTTTCTGTATTAAGTTGTACGAAGATTAAAATATGATTCGCGGCCGTAACAAACATGTATTTACAGAATTATAATCTATTATTCATCAACACAACTCTCTAAGACCAAGTAATCCCCAAGAATGACTATTTCATGAAATCTTAACATTTGGGGATTATGCTAAGTTAACAAGTTGTATTACTGATTGTAATGATCTTATTTGCTGATGATAGTACAGTACTGTTCACAGGAGATAATAAATCACACATGGAATCTGAGATAAAAATGACTTTGGATAGCATTATAAACTGGTTGGCGTCAAATAATTTACACATTAATCTTGACAAAACAAACTTCATGACATTCAGAAGTAGAGTAAGTAAAATAGCAAACATGGACATAAATTACCGAAATAATAAGATCCAAGAAGTTGCCGTTACGAAATTTCTGGGTATGAAGATAGATAATAATTTGAATTTTAAAGAACATATCCATACATTATGCACTAAATTGAATACCTTCTCTTATGCACTGTTTAAACTTAAACAAACAGTCAGCACTTTTACAGTTCTTACAGCCTACAACGGCTATGTTGCACCTATTCTAAAGTACTGTGTTATTTTTTGGGGTAATTCTACTGATAGGGAAGCGGTATTTAAAGCCCAAAAGAAATGTATACGAGCCATAACTAGTATAAAAGTAACTGACAGCTGCAGACCATCATTTTTAAAATTAAATATTCTTACGTTACCATGTATATATATATTAGAGGTTATAATGTTCGTTAAGAAAAATACAAACTACTTTAATAAGTTAATTAGCAAAAGATACAAATTCAATATATGTTTACCAAGCAATAAAACAGCGTTATTAAATAAAAGTATACTATGTATGACTCCACGCATATATAACCATTTACCAATTTCACTTCTGGAGATAGGTGATATAAATATATTTAAAAACAATATAAAAAAACTGTTACTAAAAAAAGCATATTACTCCGTCACCGAATATTTGCAGGATAAACTTACATAATGTTACTCCATACGATATCTTAATTAATATCTTTTGGTGTTCAATTCTAGTTTCGTAGATACCTGTGTATTTGTAAATTTGCATGCCTTAAGGTAGGATATGGCTAATGGACGCTATTGTTTGTATGAGACCTTTTCTTTTGTACCCATATTCGCAAATTAATAAATGATTGTGATTATAATTCTGTAAATACATATTTTTTACGACCGCGAATCATATTTTAATCAATGTACCACTTAATACTGACCAGCAAATTACAAAAAACCTAAGAAAATTTGAATTTCGCGGGCTACTTTAGCGCTTCCTCCTTAAATACCTAGATTTGTTCGTATTAATATCACCAAAACACTGATTTTCATCCATTAAAGAAAACACCTTAAAATATACTTAGTCCTACATAAAACCTACATTATTGGTAACCCTACTGCAGTGTTTGTATGGGAAGATTTAAATGATCAATATCTTTGAAACTACTCAAAGTTTCTCCGTCACAAATTCAGTAAATCATTATCGTCCCCGTCACAAAAATTTGAACATATTTCGAAGGCCGTAGATCATCACGCAGCGGAGATACATGTGTCCAGCCAGCTTGATCTCAGGCTGGCTGGACATTAAGTTTTTATTGATTTCTCGTAAACCCTTATATGTGACGCCATAAATCAAACGTTATTACTGTCACAAATTGCGTCACTAAATGTTAGTAAAGGAACCATATTCGAAAACGCTCCCGTTATTGAGATTCGGAAGTGCCAGCCAAAAGTTTTATACGTAAAATCAAGATGGCTGGACACAGATTTTTGCATTTTTCTACTAAACCGCTGTACGTATCACAAAACTTTTAGCTCGATGCCTGTCACAAATTTATGTGACGCCCGTTGATAAGCAAAATGTCGTCAAAATCACTTCCGTTACCGAGATTGAGAGACCAGCGAAAAGTGGTTTATCAAGATGGCTGGACACGTTTTCGATCGATTATCTAAGATTCTGTTGCGTCACAAATTCTGAAATAAGGGTGTTTAGCCGTCACATAAAATGCCCTATTGACCTAGTTAAATGCGAGTTATTTTGAAGATTTGTCCAGCCAGCCTGAGTGACATAATATCTGTGATATATTCATTTATTTCGTGTATTGCCCATGGTCCGCCCGGCTAGTCCACGTAGGGACTATGGGAAATTATAATTATAATTTCTTTTTGATGTAATTCCTGCATAGAGTTTCTTGCCAGTTCCTCTTCATAGGAATCTACTATTACGCTTTGGAACGGGCATATAACTTCAACCTTCTGACTGTTCTGACTGAACAGTTCAAAAGTGTCTGTTATTGCTTTAATTGCGATAAATGCTATGAATTTTGACTTTGGACTTCGCAAAAGATGAAAATCTTACGTAGATAGGTTTGTCGGTCTCGACTGCTATAGGGCGTCGCAGTTGAAATTATTAAAATTAAGTTTCTTTCTTATCTAGATTAATTTGATTAGTAGAGAGAAAAAAAAACAATGGAAAGGCTTTTTGCTTATTCCAAAAGGTTACATTCCCGTTTTATTTCTTGCTCACACAAAACTTAAAATATTAGGCTGCATCATTCTTCTTCGCTTCTTCAGAGTGGTCATTCTTAATAGCCTTGCTCTCCAGCAGTTCAATTGCTTCGAACACCCATTTGTAGTTCATGGCACCGAAACCCTGGAATGCAAAAATAATTAAAAAATTATTCATCTTATTAGAAAAAACTAAAATAACATTTACTTGAAAGTTCCGACTAGTTTTGTTGTGAAAGAGTCACGGTTGACAGTTGTTGTTTGATTAAAGTTGTTGATAGGTATTGTTTTAAAAGTTGCTTTGTGTAGAAATTGTGTAAACCAATTAACATTGCCTCAAACCTCACGCTATGATAACGAGAATCAGTAAACGTGTGCAGCACTGTAGCAGGGGTATCAGTGGCGTAATTATATAGGGTGGCATTGGGGCAAAATGCCAAGGGTCCCCAGCTAGAGTGGGCCCCCGGCCCGAGAGGACCGCCATGAGCACAGGAGGATCCTAACATAATTTTATAAAAGCACACTTTTTTGAAAATGTGCAACAAAGGATTCAGGTTTCAAACATTCTGTACCTTTTTCCCATTGTTTGTCTAATTTTTTTGACATCACCTCATGCTTTGCAGTAGCGCTTATGACCACTAGACCAACGAAGCAGTCAGGTGTTAAATTTTGTAAGGGAAAATATGAAATCTACCTGAAGAAGTCGCGGGAGAAGAGCTAGTAAAAAAACGACTATAGCATTGGTTGAGCTTCTTTACATTGAGGGAGGGCCCCATCACTTGAATTTGCCACGGGCCCCAAATTGTATAGTTACGCCACTGAGCCGGGTATATTGTGTTAAAATCATACAACGTTCTATCTCATTGTAAACTCGTTTGACTGTTCGGATGCAACCAGCGTTATGTTATTGCAAGCCTTCACAACATAAGATCGAATTTAGCAGACAACCTTTACAGTAAGTACCTATTTTTGTTAGCAAATTAATACATCAGTCGATAAAAAAGATTAGATGGACGTCTGTTTGTACCACTTTTAAATCCATTTTGTGCACAATTCCTATAGGTAGGTACAACAGACACATGAAAAATGATTGCATAGAGCGAAAATATTATTTTCCGTCTTTATTTTGCTCCTCAAGTTTATTAATTTGTTGCCTGAGTGAGCTGTGACTAAAAAGGTGCAAACCCTATGATTCCTTCTCTGAATAATTTCAATGAACAGCGTTGGTCGCGCCTGCAGGTGCTTGGTGAAACCCTGCAGCATATAGCCTCGTTCGTCGAAGTCGATCAGAATGGAACCCTCCTGCAACGCTTCGATGCTCTCGGCGACTTTGACTGAGCTGTGCTTCAGTTTCTCTCTGATCAATTCGTAGTACGTCGGGGGCATTCCAAGTATGTCGGCGCCACGGGCTTTTAGGTTTCTCATCTGTGGGTTAAAATAAATATTGTTAGACGCCTGCTTATGGGGAAGCACAAGGGTAGCCCACGAAATTTAAATTATCTTACGTTGCAATTTGCCGGTCAGGTTGTAAGTTCAACACAATATAATTCGCGACCGTAACAAGTATGTATTTACAAACTTATAGGTAATCGTTAAAATCATCAATACAGGCCTCTAAGTTCATTATAATCTTATTGAATTTTATATACGGCCGCCAAAGCGTTTTTGGGTAAATTCTAATAAGAATTTCGGGTAATACCAAATGTAAGAATAGGCTCGCCCTCATTACCCTTATATTATACAGATTATCATAACTAAACTAACCGAAATGTAGATGAGAACATCTACATTTCGCTTCTCTTTCGTCTAGCAAGACACCGTTGACAATGCTAATTGCGATTATAGTATAAACGAATATAAACGACACAACTTGTGATCATAATAAGTATTAAAGTTAACGCTTAATAGGTTCAGCCTTCAGCCGTCAGGGTTCATAATGATCTATCTCATTAAAGTTTTAAGTTACCACCTAAGTACACATTGTGGAATGCAAATAAAGTATGGAGAAAATAGTGGTGCTGTTATAATATGTTAGGTTACCAAATAGAAAAGTGAACTCACTGTAGCAACAATGTCATCGGTGTATAGAGCAATATGCTCAACTCCTGAGGCTCCGAGATTCTTCACGAACTCAGTGGCTTTGCTTGTCCTCAAACCTTTTGCTGGTTCATTCATGGACAGCTGAAAAATCCATACAGAATTATTCTAATGAATAGTGATCATATCACTTTCACGAAAGTTTGTGTTCTGTGATCCCTAACAGAATGGAAGACTCAACTCACTCGAGCACCGTGGTGCTGTGGTCTGTACGTACTTGTTCAGAGTACTTTATAGGTTTTATGTGGGCCGATCCCGGCGGCACTGCAATGCCGGGCCGACCCGCGACGGGAGTGGAGCGAGCCCCGAACATCCCGTCAGCTTACAAAAATCAGTTTAATATACTGGTCCCTCAGTGAGGGAACTTTCAGATATTAAGCTGAAAAGAACAGATACTACACTTTGATCTTAGCCAAAAGGCCGAGAAGCGATACCGTATTGTTGAAAATCGAAGAGGGTCATTCAATCGCGGAGAATCTTGACACCGCGATTCAGAAATTCGCGTCATCAGTGCAGCGCCATCTAGCGGTCACATGTGGTACTACTATCTTAGGTATATCTCCCCTTCATATGTAATGAAACAACACTCACGAGAACGTTTTCATCCCTGTTGATTACCGATGCGGACTTGATGCAGGAATACTTAGTAATATCATGTTTGTAGTCAACACACCAGAATCTGGCAATGAAAAAAAAATTTAAAGACAAACCAGGCAATGACCTATTTACAAGGTCTGATGATCTTATTTATGCTAACTGTAATCACATACCTACTAAGCACCATTTCATAGCATGTTACGTTTTTTTCTATTCTCACCTGTGCATATTCAAATTTTTTTCATACCAAGTCCAGGAATCCTCAAGTGTTCCATCAGCCATGTTGCCTTCTACATGGTCTATGAACATCAGATTAATTGCCGGTCTGTAAATACAAAACAGTACACTGATAGAACCCAACCCATATCCATGCTATAAAATCATTAGCCAATTTCATACTTTTAGCGCTAAAAGTAAAAAAATCCAGTCCGTATCAGTGACTTCTGCGTTATTTAGAACACCGCCATCTAGTTTTGACTTTAGAAAACAGTGAATGAATGAATGTAACTATTGCCCATTGGATATGAATTTGATTGCCTGACGACCCCATAATCGTCATGTTCTTCACGTTTTGAAAAGGCAATAGTAGGTATATGAGGGTTCTAAAAATATCAGTGTTCAATTGTGTTCACTGTTGTTTCAATAATTACAATTTTAAATCATCCTTTCTTTCTTTAGTTTTTTTTAAACTGCGATTACCTATGTGATACTTGTGATAGGTGAAATCTATACCTACCTACTTAAAAATAAGTAAATATTTCTGATACTTTCGTTCATAATGATTCTGGCGGTACGAAGTTCGTTGGTTGTAAATAAATAAGTAGGTACCTCCTTAAAATAGAAATTATTATGAAAATTCTAAAGTTTAATACTTACCTACTTATAATAATTTTATTGATGCTTGAATTGTTAAAAAATACTTACTTTTAAATTTACTAAATAAATAAGTAATAAAGTTATAATTATACCTACTTGCTTATTGCAATGCTTTGTTTATGCAAAATTAATTATAAAACAAATTATGCAGAAAATAAGTACTTAATATGGAAAATAGTGGCCACTATTATCCGTTTTATGGATTATAATAAAACTAAACAATTTAAAACTACCGTTATAAGAATATTAACGTATAATCTTGTGGAACACAACTTAACGTGCTTATTTTCTGCATTTTCATTCTAAAATAAAAGAAATAACCAAACAAACGATGAGGGTGCCACTAGGCGGTCGGCGCCGCCAGCAATAATTGGGTAGATACTTACAATGATTTGTTTAAGATATCATCTTCCAAAGGTTCATACCCCGGCAACAGTATTCCTTTATACTTGCTTCGATCAATGAGCGTGTGCGTGTTGTCTCCATACTGAAACACAACCTTTTAGTGAATTAAACTGACCGTAAGATTGACAAGAACGAACGCCACAAAAATGTAATAAGCCCAATAGATCAAACTATTTCCAGTCGCATCTAATTTTTTACAACTGCCTAGAGAACTCGTAAGAATCTGTATCATGACAACCGCTCAACCGCCCAACCGACACGTAACACGGGTTGCGTGCGTCAGATAACCAAGGCATGCTTTGATGTTTTTTTACAGACATTTTAATTTTTTTTATTTTTAAACGTCGGGAAAAGTCATGTCGACTTGGAGTTTAAAATAACCTTCCTCCATTGGAATCACTCCGTCCATTGATAAAAACTACAAAAATATACTTCTTTCTTACTTATATCTATGGTGAAAATCGTATGAAAACCCGTTCGGTAGTTTTTGAGTTTATCGCGTTCAAACAGACAGGCAGACGCGGCGAGGCTAAGGGGACTTTGCTCTATAATATACTAGCAGCAACCCGCGGTTTCACTCGTATAAGTTTAGATTCCGTAAGAATATCAGGATAAAAAGTCCTATGTTAATACATAGGACTTTTAATCCTGATATTCTTCCCCTGAATCTGAATTCTGAAACCTGGTTATAAACTATCTGTGTGCCAAATTTCATCCAAATCCGTTCAGCCGTTTGTGCGTGAAGAAGTAACAAACACACTCACAAACTTTCGCCTTTATATTACTCGTAGTGTGATGATTATATTGATTTTTAACTCTTACCGTCCTCAACACAGCGTATCTCACAACTCCAAGTTTGTCTGCCTCTTCCGTCACATCTTTGACGATCTCTGCTCCACCTTCCTTAGCCCTTCGGACCAGTTCGTCCAGGTCCTGTACTTCAAAAGCCACATCCTTCACGAAGTCGCCGTGAGCTATAATGTCCTTGGTTAACTCGCCATCGGGAGTAGTGGGTGACTCGAATATTATTTTGATCTGTTTCAAAGGAGTTGGGAAAGAAGATACTTAGGTACAAATTACTTTGAAAATTGAGCATATTATCGCCCGGTTTTTAGAATGAAAATCAACTAAAAATTTTGCTACCAAATTGTCAAACACTCCTAACTGTTGTGTTATATTGAAAGATTTAAAAAAAGCTAGTCGTTTGATGTCACTGCTGGGCAAAGGCCTCACTACTCTCGTTTCGCTTCTCTCTGTCCAGACTTCCAAAGCTGCCAAAGACAGTCATCTCGTTGACTGAATTTTCAACAGCCAATCGGATCACTTTAGACTTGCATTTTATTTTGACACGTCGTTAATTATCGTTTTAGAAACCGGGGGTGTAAGTAATTATAATTTAGTAGAGTAGTTTTGTAGTGCATAAAGATTATAATATAGCTTGCACTTGAGTGAAAATACTTAAGTGGGTAGGCATCATAGATATCCAGTAGGCATGTATGTCAACTAGACCTTAGGCAGTTGGCACTGCTACCTAAACTGACTTTTATTACCTACTTACATATTTTCAGAACCACATGAGCAGCAACCAGGAGAAAGGTAGCAAGAAATCCTAGATATTCCAGATACACCCAGATAAATGGTATATTTGGCCAGAAATAAATATAAACACACAATAAAATAATAAGCTATTCTCGTTAATATCTCACAAGTACGATAGACTCATACCTGGTTTAATTTCACAGCATAGGACTGTATCGGTCTTGCTTCCGTCGCTTCACGTACTGCCAAAGGGTTGAAGCCAAGTCTTGTTACGAAATAATTTGAAGCCTAGAAAGATAAAATATCCTATCAGTTATTTTTATTACTTTTTTTCCTTTCTCCCTCCAGTCATTAGATAATCAGAATTATAAAACAACAAAATTCCATAGAACGGGCGAATTTAAAATTCATTGGCATCATTTTAGCTAAACTCCTTGCTAGTAGGGGCCACTGCCAATCAACTTTCATAAGTGCTGCCAGCTGGCTGCCAGGGGATGAAAACACGGATTCTTAGGGCGCGTTCCGAATTGGGAAAATAATCGATTTGAGCGTGCTTATACCCGTACCGAATTGGCGTGAGCGCGATAACGATGTCCCATGAATCGTCATAGATGACGTCATGACATGCGCCATCTTGCGATAACGCCGACCATGCCTCGAACTAATATCACCGTGAGCGCTGTCAAAAATGACAGTGTGTGTGTGTGTGTGTGTAAGGATGAGGATGTGTCAGTGTGTGTTTTGTTTTGAGCTGCATCATATCTTTTTAGTAACGTGGCATTTTCGAAATTGTGCTTCTGGCTGACAGTCGCCACCTAAACAAAGAAAAGGAAGAAACGTGTGGTGTTTATACGGAGAAATACTGCTCTAATATCTTTTTGACACCGAGTAAGCACTGTGAGCGCGCTCACAAGTGTTCCGTATTGTTGACAGCTCTCAGCTGTCATAATCGTGATATCCAATAAGGAACGCATGTGCGACGATTTGAGTGCTGTGAATGATATTCGCCAATTCGGAAGGCGGCCTTAATGGTAACAGAAATGTCAACGACACAAAATAATTATCAAAATGTTTGAAATAGGCTCTATATTTATGACTACTTTCGCCACTCGAAAGGATGCCTACAAAAACAAAGTTAGTTGGCATTATACATATAAAAAAAATGTTTGTCTGTACTCACAGTTTTAGCATTCGCCACCCAAAACACGAGATGATCAAAGTTTAAAACATGGCCCTCAGCCCGCTTATGATTATTTTTCCCTCGAGTCATTTTGCTCTGAAACAAATGCAGGCGTCACTTCTATATTTCAAATTTTTCGTTACTCTTTTATTAATTAAAACCGAAGTATTGCAGGCTTGAATTGAAGAATGACAACCGTTATGCATACCGATTTTGCATTGAATTCTTTATATACCAAGAATTGCTTGAAGTACCTAAATTAATTATAGAATACAATTCTAGGTTGAATTACCTCTGAGACCATTGATTATCTTACGGTTCTAGAAACTTGTGTCTGTCTCTGTGTTATGTATTTATTATTTGTTTTTAGGCTTATTTGAATTCTACATTTATCTCGTCAGTTGATGTTGGTGAACGCTTGTTTAGAAGTAGCCTTTTCACTCGAGACTTGCATTGACTCCCAGGTACAGCCTGATTTAAACTTTATGGCGGCTCTGATTGCTCTGAAGTGCGCTACTTCGTTGCGCAGTACTTCACCCCTCACCCCTGCTAACACCGTGAATTTATTACTGCGCAGCGACTCGGCTCATGTTCCGAGCCTCCATTAAGTTTGAATCGCGCTGTTATAGCGAAAACTTAATTTTTTTTGAAATTCCAGTTACCTAACAAAAAAGGTTTTTAGCTTTTCTGAATTACTTTGAAGTCTTCCGTTACAACAAGAGAGATTTTCCGAATTTTCAATTTTATAAAAAAACAATTGGATGAAAGAAACTTCCAATGAATGCGTTTTGGGAATTGATACCAATTCAACGTAAATAAATCTCACGAAAAGTTTCAAGTAGGTACCTGATTGAAACTTTTCGTGAGATTTATGTCCATCTATTCATTTCAGACATGTAAAACTTTAAAATGTGAAGTAAGTAGCTTATTGGTACCTACCAGCCAGCCTGTCTCTTGCTGTCGTCCCCAAGCGATGATTAATCAGCCGACTAACCTTCTAGGTAAACCTGCGAGAAACTATTTATAAAAAAAATATTTTCATCCAAGAATTATAGCCAAGAAACGCCTGCAGAAAAAGCTAGCTAGACACGATACGTGAGATGAATAAATAAATTAACCCAAGGGCAAATATGAGTTGTATTGCGCAGCGTATAATTAATATTATTCTCTAAGCATACTTTATAGTATGGAAGTAATATTAAATCAATTGGACAGATCAAATATAGGTAAGTGATATTATTGTACTGATTATTTTTTTTACAGCTTATTACATTTCAGAGACAAGAAAAGAGGCGGACCAAGGGAGAAAAGGTATAAATTATGGCAAAAAAAGCCGGAAGAAAAAGACGTAACTAAATTAGTTGATGGGGTACCTACCGCGCACGGTAGAAGTTTGAAATCCTCACGGTGAGCCCTTGCATAAGATACCCACATGCCCATACTTAGAGCCAAAAAATTTTTTTTATTACTTATATTGACAAAATGTATTTTAGTTTTCAAAAAACCACCGACAGGGGGCAATACAAAATACATCCAGCCGCTTGGACGCTACGAGTCAACAAAAGAGAGAACATCCATCGGTTTCTTACGAAACTTCAACTATATCCGACGATCCTGCATACTTATCTCTTTTGCTGACTGTACATGCAAAGCTAAGCGCAAAAAACACACCTTTGCCCTCAGAGAAAAATAATAGAGAGCCTAGACAAGTGGTAATCGCTTTCAAAGCATTTCAAATTATTTCTGAAACGACTATCGATAGGATTGACAACAAGCTTTTCTGTAAGTAGCTCATATCAATCCAATACATTTTTTTTCTTCTCCGCCATCGTTGGTTTGTCTACAGTCCAGAATTCGAGAAAATTCATTCTTGACACCTGCCAGTGCGACAATTCTAGTACCTAGCTAATAAAGATCAAATTCGCAAAATACGCAAAAAAAAAATATTAAAGAACGCGTTCTCTCGTCGGCCGCACAGGCACAGCAGGCCTTTGCATCTGTGGGACAATGAAATTGGTAAGCACTCACCTTCGATTAATATGCACCTTGGCCAAAAACTTATTCACAAATGGATTTTTATAGAAGACTCCGTTAATTTATAAGATTTCTTCTGTACTAATTGCTTAATAATTTTAAACAGTAATAACCACAAATAAACCAAATATTAATATATAAATTATGACTTATTTAAGTATATGTTTCCTCTGTAAACACATGACGTTTTAAAGCATTTAGCGTAATATTAATAAAGTCGAGAATCCTATGATTAGGTGTATATTTAGAGTAAGATCTTCATAGATAAGATGCGATATTTTCTCAAAGCGGTCGTTATAGTTTTAAATGTCGAAATGTTTCCGCAAAATAATTGCTATTTCGAAGGCAATCATATTTCGGCTCCCTGTAACAAGTTTGGTAGCAAGTTTTGTGACATAGATAGCTGGTAAGTAAGTATTTGTCTGCGTTTTTGAACTAAACAGCACCCTAATTGTGTAACTCAAACTCAAAGCATTTATTTAAATTAAACCAATTACAGGCACTTTTTAATTGTCAAGGGGTCGGTCAGTGGGGGCGCCCTTATAAAATGGTGCGGAATAAACTCCGCACCTGGGCCCCCCCGCTGACGCAGAGTCTCCGCCCCCAGCTGGTGGAGGAGGTGGTGAGCGCTCTGTTCCCTTCACGGGCGGAGCATACTCCCCCGCCCATGGCTCCGCCAATTGCGGTGTCCGAAGCGGACCACGCGGACGACGACGACATCCCTGAAGTGACCGGGGTAGATCTGAGAGTGGCGGTAGGCAGGCTGAAGGCCAAAAATACCGCCCCAGGGCCCGACGGCTTGCCGGGTAAAGCCTGGGCCCTGGCCTCGACGGCTCTCGGACCCCGACTGGAGGCGCTCTTAAGCGCATGTATGGAGAGGGGCCAGTTTCCACTCCGTTGGAAGACGGGGAAGCTGGTCCTCATTCGGAAGCCGGCCGGAATGCGGACGGAGAGTCCGCAGGGCGCCCTCCCTGCGGACTCTCCGTCCGCATTCCGGCCCATCGTGCTGCTCGACGAGGTGGGCAAGCTCTTTGAAAGAGTTATTGCGGGCCGCCTCGTCGGGCACCTGGTGAGGACGGGGCCGGATCTTGCGGATAGCCAGTTTGGCTTCCGCAAGGGGCGCTCTACGGTGGATGCCATCATGCGCGTGAGAGCCCTCACGACGGGGGACGCGGTGTCTCGGGGTGGGGTGGTCGTGGCGGTGTCATTAGACATCGCTAACGCGTTTAACACCCTGCCCTGAAGCTGCATTAGGGAGGCACTCCGGTATCACCAAGTGCCGACCTACCTCCGTCGAGTAGTCGGGGCGTATTTGACGGACAGAGCCGTCATCTACCCCGGTCGCGATGGGGAATGGAACCGGCGAGAGATGTCGTGCGGTGTCCCACAGGGATCGGTCTTGGGGCCGCTCCTGTGGGACATCGGTTACGACTGGGTGCTGCGGGCAGACCTCCCTGATGGCGTCAGCGTAGTTTGCTACGCTGACGACACGCTGGTCCTGGCGCAGGGGAGGTCGCATCAGGCGGCGGCCGACGTAATGACACGCGGGGTTGCGATAGTCGTGGAGAGGATCCGGCAGTTGGGTCTCGAGGTGGCTCTGCACAAGTCCGAAGCCATGACATTTCATGGGCTTCGGAACGGGCCACCATCGGGATCCCAACTTACGGTAGGAGGGGTTCACATCGGCGTCGAGACGACGATGAAATACCTGGGTCTCGTCCTCGACAGCCGGTGGAACTTCGTGGAGCACTTCCGACGTTTGGCCCCCAAACTGGAACGGGCTGGGGCCGCTTTCAAGCGGCTCCTGCCCAACCTGAGGGGGCCAAACGCCTCCTGCCGGAGGCTTTACGCGGGGGTCGTGCGGTCCATGGCCGTGTATGGCGCCCCGGTGTGGGCGCGTTCACTGCGGCTTCGAGCCGCCCACTACTTGAACGCGCCCCAAAAGGTGGTAGCCATACGGCTGATACGGGGGTACCGCACGATCTCGCGCGAGGCGGCAAGCCTCCTTGCCGGACTGCCGCCATGGGATCTGGAGGCGATAGTCCTCGCGCGCCTCTTTGAGTGGCGCGCGGAGGCACTACGCCGGGGGGAAAACCCGCTTCCGCGACAAATTGCTGCGGAGCGGACGGACCTCCGGCGCGATCTCATGGCGGCATGGAAAGCGCGACTGTCGCAACCCAGCGCAGGGCACGCCGCGATAGCGGCGGTAAGGCCCCTCTTTGAGGAGTGGCTAGAGAGGCGTCACGGCGCCCTCACCTACCGCCTGACGCAGGTCCTCACCGGACACGGATGTTTCGGGAGGTTCCTGCACATAATCAGGCGGGAGGAAACGCCCGGGTGTCACCACTGCGAGGATCGCCCAGAGGACACGGTGATGCACACGGTGGAGGTCTGTCCCGCTTGGGCAGAGCACCGCCGTGTCCTCGTAGAGGCGATCGGCAGCGGCGGCGACCTCTCGCGCCCGGCCCTGGTCCAAGCCATGGTCCGGGGCGAGAGGGAGTGGGAGGCAGTCACCTCCTTCTGCGAAGCAGTCATGCTAGCGAAGGAGGTGGCGGGATGGGAGAGGGAGAGAGCCGAGAGGGCCGCCCGTCCCAGCCGCCGCGGTAGACGCTCCGGGCGTCGGGAGCCGCGTGACGACTCCCGGCCACCGTAGGCGCGGGCCTGCGGACGGCGAGTAATGAGTAATGGGTAGCTCGCCGTCCGATCAGGACCAGGCCCGTGCCGGACGGCGCGTATGTGTTCCACGCGCGCCTCAAAGAGATGTCAGCATCAAAGGAGGGGCCCGTTAGGGCCGAAGCCTGCCGGGGCAGCGGGATTGTCCGAAAGGGTTACCGCTGCCCCGGAACATAAAGGGCTAAGGAAGGAACACGGATGGGTTTTAGTCAGTAAGAGTCTGACACTCCCTTCCGCTCCACCCAGAGCGGGAGGGGTCATTGGATGATTTCCCATCCTTAAAAAAAAAAAAAAAAAAAGGGGTCGGTCAGTCAGAAAGATGAAGCTAGTTGCCCATTCCAAAGCGTATAAGGTACCTATGGAGTAGAACGGGCAAGAAACTCCTTTAAATCAAATAATAATGGTTACAAAGACTTGGTTAAGTACATCATTCATGTTAAAAAGTATGCATGTGAGAACGATGCAAAACTTAACACACAATCAATCTCATTCAGAATAATTTTTAAGAATATTGCTAATCCATTAATCATCCAGCTGTTTTATACAAAAGTTCAATACCAACTAACTAGACCAAAATGTATGAAACAGCAGAGTTTTTTTTCGTGATTTCAGAGTTGGTCCCATAGTGAAAGTTGTACATATTCATGGGTAGAACACCCTGTAAAAAATTCGAGATGGTAAAAAAAAACATCTCGTTTACAGTACACTTATTAAAATAATAAGTAATAACAGCCGCACGGGTCGATCGATCAGGGGTCCTAAAAAGGCCACTTTAGCAGAATCATAAAAGAATTCATACCTATCATGCAATTTCATCTGTATGATAGTTATGTATGGAGATTCGTCAAATACTACAAGTACACCTCTGCCTAACCCTTCAGGAATATATAGGTGTGAAACTGTCTAATGAATTGTATTATGATTCTGCTAAAGTGGCCTGTTTAGGCCCCCTGGTTAAGCTACGCTTGCCACGGTTGGTCCGTGGATGAGTGACCATCTGTGTAAAGTTGGTGCCGGCTGTCATTGGCGGATCTTTGAGAGTCGTTACGGGTAGGGAATGCAATCCGGACTATCCGTAATCCGAAAAATCCGGATAACCGCACATTTTTACTCGACTTCCAAATCCGGATTCGAAAATTTTGTGAATAATAAGAAATTGAAATTCGGGGGCGACATTATCGCATGAATATCCGCTTGTTATTCATCCTCCCAATTTGGGTTATAAAAAATATTTCGCATTTGTCATGCGCCCAGTTTGGGTCACACTCACGTTTACATGTCTAGGCCGTTTGACGTCATTTCTCTATGAATAGTGTCGCGATTTTGCTCAAACTTGCACAGATTTTATGGGATCATCCCCCGGAACGAGTAGCATATCCAGAATAGTAGCTTGAAGGAGACGGTTGCATTTGTTGGGATTGCGACCATGAGCTTTGGGGGTAATATTCAGGCTTAGTTGCGTTGTCGAGTATAGACATTACCTTAATTTTCGTAGCCATTTTTCTTTCTGGAGGTACTTTTTTTAATGTACATACCAAAGACAACATAAATAACCTGTCTCTGTAGAGTTTCAAGGAATTTATCATCTTCCGGACACGTAGTGGCGTCTGTTCTCTTTTTTTTACGTTGTACCATCTGTATATCTGGTTGAAAGTTCTCCGCAGGTTCTTCATCAGCAACGTGTTCAGGTTCCTTTACAGCTACAAGTTTTTTTTAAACCACTGATAGAAAATGGTGACAATATTCCATACACAATTGTAGGAGATGAAGCTTTCGGACTACACGAAAACCTCATGAGACCTTATGGAGGACACAATCTCAGTTACAAACAAACATTTTTCAACTATCGTTTATCTAGAGCACGCCGTTATATCGAGTGCACATTTGGTATAGGTATATATTATCCAATAAGTGGAGGATATTCCACAGGCCACTGAATGTAAATATAGATTTAGCAAAGAACTTACACAAATATAAGAAACATCATATTAATAAACTAATATTCACTATTTCAATGATTGATTCAAGCCAAGTGGGCTGGGTTACAGCAGAGTTATAAAGTTGTTGCAATTTTGCTAGCATGCCAGGTGATTTTATTTTATTTTTGTAAAGTAATAGACATTGTGACTTATAACATCGCCTTGGATGATTCTATAAAGGTGTTATAATTGTGGTTTAAATAAATAAATAATAAATAAATAAATATGGGTAAATTTGTTTATTTTCATGAATAATCCGTAAAATCCGGATAATCCGGATTGGACCAAAAATCCGTTCTTAAAATAGAACGGATTTGCATTCCCTAGTTACGGGTCGTCAGGAGCCCGAAAGTCCGACAACCAGTCTTACCAAAGGGTATCGTATTATCTAGTAGGAAGTTAACTGGGTTGTGGATGTGGAGGTCAGATAGGCAGTCGCTAAATGTAAAATACTTGTATTAAGCTGCATCCGGTTAGACTGGAAGCCGACCAGAACATAATTGGGAAAAGGCAGTCAGATGATGACTTATTAATCTGAACTTGAGCCTCAACTTGTACAGTTCAGTCAAACTCTTAAAGTTTTCTTGGAAACCGAGAAACTTCAGGAATTTTCATGTTTTTATTTTTCTAGAATTTTTCCTACCTACTGTACTGTACCTACTGTTATTCGTAAAACCGCTAACTTTGAATTCATTGACATTACCTGTTTCAGGGGGTGAAAGTCAACTTTTATTTTATGCTGTTCCAACGCTGATATTGCGAAAAATACATACGTAATATGTATGTTTTAAATTTTTACCAATTACTATACCATGTACTAGTGTTTTTGTGTACTTACAATAGGTAGATAATTTTGCTAATGAATTCAGTCAGCCTACGAATTGACTGACTAAAACCACGATTCGGACGTCGTAGGAAGACTAAAAGCTGATGTTTCAATTGTTAGATAACTTTTATCTAAAATCTAAGGAATAAAATATTTTGACAGATTTTGTGTATATAATACTTCGAACTGATATAATTATTATTTAACATTCAGATAAAAATTATCCGATTATTGAAAAATTCACCGTATGCGTAACGAGTCCTGGGTTGGATTCCCGAGTCGGACATTCGTGACTGCTTAGGGTATGTCCGTCCTGGGTTCGATTCCTGGGTTGAGGTAATTGAGTGCTCACGAACGGTTACCGATGTGGGGTTTACCTGTAAAAACTCTTGGGTGAAGTGAATTGAAAGTGAGCTGTCATTGGTGTCAATCACTCATCATCCATAGAAAAGGGAGGATCCTCCGACCAGACGGGTGTCGTGAGTCTGGTGGGCTAGTACAGATGGACCCATCCACGGACCATCCGCGGCAAGCGTAGCTTAACCTGATCGATCGACCCATGTGGCTGTTATATTATATAAATGTAGATATGGAATGACAGCTCACTTCACCTAACTTCTCACGGTGAGATTCGTGTTCAACAAAAACAACAGCATCCAGTAATAAAATAATTTCATTTTATTTCATTTATTTATACACATACATTATATTTACATAGACTGCAGATATATTCATTACATTATGGAGTATTTTGTTTATTTGCACCTATGTATATTCTATAAGAGTAGGTAAGGCACCTTAGGGAAGCTTCATTTATTTGACAATCTCTGCTATGGTCGAGAAAGAAATATTTAAGTATGTATAATGTAACTAAGATGGGTATCTAACGCACGGGAGTATTCAGCGTATATCAGAAAGATGTGTACATTATCAACTGTCCCATAGAGAACTTCAATACCTACTCGACTCAAATGTATGGGACAGCTGATAATTTTAAAATGATTAACTGTCCCATAGAAAACTTTAATACCGATTCGACCATAATGTATGGGACTTGATAATTTTTAAATTTTTAACTGCCCCATTGAAAACATCAATACCTAGTCGATCCAATTGTATGGGACAACTGATAATTTAGACTTTTACAAAACATTGTAAACGATATGTTTGCAATAGATAGTTATTTAAATAAAATAGACACATCATCATACATCGTACATCATCATAGGTAAATGCCGTTTTAAGAGAGCTATAATAGATACATAAGCGGTATTTATTATGACTGTATGTGCGTTAGATAAAACCTAAAATCAAATCCAAAATGTATATGCCCAAATAATAAGCTAAATATTTACACATAAAAAACATAATTTTCCAAAATATTACCTTACAGTAATCGACCACTAGTGAAATCTATTTAGAGTTTACATTAAAATGTACACAATATAGTATATGCTAAAAATCAGATAAAAAAAGACTAGGAAATACTCCAAATGGATTTCACATTCAGAAACTGTCCTTAACAACATTATAACAGGTAACAAACTTAACATTATATTTACAAAAATACAAATCATTTACATTATGAAGGAAATGCATGCAGAAATTATAATGTGATAATTGATAATATGTATAAATAACTAATAAAAATTGTCTACATTTTTTGTGAATAATATTGCAGTTTAAATTATTTTTTAAATAAAAAATTGATTTAGTTTAACTTGATTTTACATCTTTCCAAATCGAATTTGACTTTACAAAAGTGCATGAAACACGAAAAATAGGCAGTTCATTACAATATAATTTTGAACACAGACTCAAAAAATGCCCCGAAAAATTCTATGTTTATAAAGTGCTTTTACTATAATTGACATACTTTTACAAGATGGTAATTCTTTCAACACATGGCTTGAATGGTAATTTTGGTAATTCATTTCGCTCTCTTGGTAACTAATATTCGTTACAAAAGTTACCAGCTTACAACTAAAAAGATACATTTACAAAGATATAGAGGAACACAAAGCTCTTAAAAGAAATATAATTATTATAAAATTAAATATACAATGTGGTAAATTTGGTATACCCGCGGGTCGTTCCGTGTAGTGGGGGATTTAATTGTATAAATCTGAGATCAATTTTACGAAATTAGATTCATAAAAATTATGCCCATTGCGCCACTTTTTTGTACGATAGCTTTACGTATACTGCGTTTTGTTAAACCATTCAAGTGTTCTTCTTACTATAAAGGTCGGACACCAAACGAGCCAATGAACCCACTCCTGTTTGTACAAACAGGGATATTCAGCATTCTTTCGTTAGTCTATCCTCACTGTCAAGAATATCAAGTAAAGAATGCTATTGTTCTATTTTCGTTTGGTCTAAACTCACCTTTAAGGGAGCCGGCTCTCTAGATTCATCCGCATATTTATACTCCTGAATAAACACAGTCAATTGAACAAGACTATCATTAAGGCATTGGAAAGCCATAAAGATCTATCAAACTATTGTCCCATTTACGGAACTACGGCAAACCTTGAAACCAACCCGAAGACGATACAATCCTCGTAATTAAGTGTCAGATTACAAATAAACCGCTAAAAGAATGTAATGTTCAATGCTAATTCGAGCCAGCGCTTAAAATTATTGACTTTGGCAGCAAAACGCAGCATTTGTAGTCGTACGAAGCTTCTAATAATAGTGACGGGAGGCGATCAGTCGTTTTTAAAACCTAAACATACATACAAACCAATTTACACTCACTCAAATTTTACTTCAATCTACTTTTTGTATTCAGGAATTATACACAACCTGTTTAGGGGTTTTTTTTTCTACCATTATTACATGTTTCCCGATGATATCATTGTTTTAACTTTTTTTTGTAAAATTTCCAATTCCAGTCTTAGGCCTTGAGTACGGCAATGAATATACGGTAAATATCTCTGAACTGGCCATAATTTAAGGTACAAGGGCCAATGGTGTATGAAGAAATCCACATTTTCATTACCGCGTAAAAGTCAGACATGAATATGCAAAAATCTTTGTGACCAGATAAAAAATCCAGTACAGTCCCGTTCCAAATTCGTAATTTAAATACAAATACATTTTTAAAAGCTTCATTCTTTGCACAGCTAATGAACCACAATAATAATTTCAGAAAACTACTTTTTGCTAAGCAATTATTTCCAATAATACAAAGAGTTGCCAACTTTTAAAAACACATTTTGCACAAAAAAATCCACTTCTGTTTTTTCTTTCACAACACAAGTCCATCCATTTCACGGCACAACCCGCCTTAGAGATTCTTCCTCGTTCTTTCTACCGTTGGATATCACAGAGTTGCTGACTGTCGACCAGTTGGGCCCTTTCGACCGCGACCAGGCAGCCACCGGGTGCGACCAGGAGAGGGGCTGAGGGCGTCCCTACCCACACCTTTTTGACGTCATCTGTTGTATGTTGAGCTAGAGGTGACATGTATCCGCCTCTGAAAAAGTGGAAATTAACTAATCAGTCGCAAAGTTTAGTGAAGTCGTCTTAGTTTAACTTGATTACAAATGTAGTAGGTACCACTAAGCAGGAACAACATTAGTCAAATCGACAAATCTACTATTGTGATTAGAGCAGTGTTAAATGTTATAGATATAATATGTTATATGTTATAGATAGGTCTGTGCTATTGGTCGTTATCCGATACGATCTAAATTATGGTATCGCCTCAGAAGCAGTATATCACTTTGAGCATCAGTTACATAACATCACGTATGTATGTATACCAATAAGTGCTTGGCCAGACTGCAAACGAGGGCGCGCGGCAGGCGCGGCGCGGCGTACTCAAACATAAGAGCTTCATTATTTTGAGTGGGCACGCGGGCGCGGTGAGCGGCGCGGGCTGCTTGGCGCAGAGAACGCGGGCAACTCACCCATAGCTCGTTCATACAAGTGGCCGCAGTGAGGGCGCGGCCGGCCCTCGCGGGGACCGGGGTTCTCAAACTAATTCGAGCTTTTTTCTTGTAAAAATAAGTCTTCTTCATCCATATTATATTTTGACAAACACTGGACACGAACAACACTTAGAACGAAGCCGCGCTCCACTGCGGACAGGCAGATCGCGCGCGTTCCCGCACCCGCGCCGCTCTCCGTCCCGCGCTGCTAGTCTGGCCAGGCACTGGTTAGGCAGAGATAGAGAGCCTCACATTTCGCCAGTACCATGAGGTAGGTACCATTAAGTAAAGGGCCAGGCAGTTGCCATCAACGAGGCACAAACCAAGGCTCCAGGCAGCTACTGAGAAATTCCTGATGGCGAAACTTAATAATACTTTTCCGACCTAGGGATCGAACCCGGGTCCTATACCATGCTCAAATGTCACGCTTGCTTTGCTAAGACAAACGAAACATTCGAAGCATCAAGTATTTTTGCTCTCATTTTTAGCAAGCCTCATTCCCGCTTCGATGAACATCCCCATCAGCTGATACCAATTACAAAACATCATCGAAACCTACCTAAGTTTCCTATCAGCATGTAACAAAGCGTCTGCCTTCAGCAGCCGTACTGCCACAGCTACCAAGAGGAACAGGATCAGCGCCCCGCAGACTGGCACGGCGATGGTGGCCGCTTTGAACCACACCTCGCCATTGTAGTTGGCGCCACGTTCACTGGCCACTGTCTGACCTTCTGGAAGAAAGGAGAAGTTGGGGGTTAGAAATGTGTTAAAAAGAACTTTTGGATTATTAAATTTTTTTGGATTATAAAAGATCTACAAATAATGCTAAGTAGCATTTTCTTTTTTGTGGATGTCGTAATATACCGATAACATTTGGATTTCTTCTATAAATCCTATTCTAGGTGAGTCGATTAGGACTCGAAGGAAATCGGTTTCTACATGTTAAGAAACAGAAAATGACTTCTCATTGAAAATACTTTTACAGGAGAAGAAAGACTCGATGTAAGAATTGCAGGAGTCTTGTTCTTCCTAAAAACTGTTGCGTGTTTTCAGTATAAATATTCAACGTCTCCTTCAAAAACCATAAGATATGAAAAAAAAAAATGGTTGCAGAAATCTCCAGATCATTAAAATTATATTTAATATCTTGTGAGCTGTCAATGGCTAAACTTACACAATTAAAAACCATTAACAAACCAATTCAATGCCGTAATCTGTGTTACAAATCATTACAATTGCCTCAACGTACTGAACAGCAAGTAACATATCTTTTACTCGGAATGACAAACCGATGTCCACCGTCAGAGCACAAACTTAGCACATTTATCAACGCCCACCCTCCAGTGATGTTATCTTCAGCAGCTATAACTGGAACGTTATCAATACAATGTACAGGCAAGCAAAGACATTGATACATACATGCTGCTAACTTGCAAGTACCTACTTTTGAACAATGTTGTGAGTGTGATGAATGAGGAGGAATGAAACGCATGTAACTAAAAAAGAGATGAATATGCAGTCCTTTCACAGTAATTATACACACAATTAAAATGATTATTGGAATAAAATTGTAGTAGACTAATCAATATTTTTACCTGTATACCAAACTATTTGTTCAACTGTACAATGAAACTGCGAACTGTAACATTAATTATGTTGCAATCGGCTTCTGCGAAAATGCGTGGACTATGTTGGAGTGACAGAAGTTTTATTTTGAACGATTTATTGCAGTTTAGATAACTTCATTGCATTTACATTGTTATTTTAGGATTGGTTCCGTAATCAATCAATCAATCAAGTTGGCCAATTGTGGCGCCTCTTACTGCTGCAATGTTTAAACTTAGAATAATATTAGCTTGTTATCTGTCGTGTCAGTCATCATTATTTACGAGGTTGGCGACCTAGCAGTCTCTTTTAATATATTGACTTCCAAGCGAGCCGAGCGAGACAAGCGACAACGTTTATAGACATGTTGTCGCTTGGCCAAAGTTATACCTTCTTCGATCTCAGACAGGTTTATCAACCGATCGACTATGCCTTATCAAACTATATACTACATATATTATAAGGTCTATGTATTCATACACGAAATATTTTAAATCTAAGTATAGCCTGTTGTTAAGAAGCCATAGAAACGAAAAAAAGTATTTTATCTATGTTTTTTTTTACGTAATTATTATAATTTTAAAATTGTTTGAGACATTTTGCATAAAACCTTTACTCCGCGTTAATGACAGTAAATACTACGTAAAAACTAGCACAATGGATGTTAAAAAATAAGAATGGAGCCAGTATTTACTACGTGTCAAGTTTTTTTTTTATATAGGTACCTATATAAAAAAACATTTCTATGGCTTATAGACCACTTAAAGGTGTGTTTCTTTAAATATTTCGTGTATGAATAGATGGACCTTATACATATAATTATGTATGTAGGTACATTTTTCCCAGTACAAATACCTATGATATAAAATCGTATTGTGTTCATTGGCCATTATCAGATTTACAGTTAAAATTGTGAAGATTGCGCCGTATCATACAACATACCGTTATTGCTTCAATTTTATTAGCCCACACACGACATTTTTGAACGTAAACAGAAGATACTAATTTGCGATATCATGCAGTGACAAAAACTCAAGGAGCTTGCGGGCAAACTTGATGACATGACAGTGAGTCAGAAAATGATTTTGTAGACTTGAAGTCAGAATTTATTCAGATGAGCGTGATGGTCCATTTGGAGGCTTTATGTGAAGCAATCAGCAATTATTTAGAAGCTAAATCTCTTTACCTCATCTCACTATTTTAACTCATCGAAGAAGATATAGTTTTTCGAGATATTGATTAAATAGGATACGTTGCTTTAAGTATTTGTTATAATCTACAATAGTGAACTAATCGTTTAAATTTTTTAAATAAACATTAACATCGTTGTTAAAGTTTGTTCAAATCATAGCAATATCTAAAGGATCACAGTTGACTCATTTCGAAAAAGCAGCGCAAGCGCAACACTACCAGTAAAACTACTGTTATGTCTGCATGATCTTTGATCACACACAGGTTCGTATGGTAGGCTACCAGGAACACAAAGCAGTCACTTTATTAGATCCAATGGATTGAGTATAGAGTGTCATAATGACATTCTTGTCGACAATTGATACGGCTGCTATTGTTCTAAATGTATTGTAGGCAGTTTTTATCTCGTATTGCATGTCCTTTAGAAGTGGCATGTTCTTTTAATTACCAGGAAGGTGGAAAGTGCGAATTTAAAACGTCAGGTGACTTCCTAGAAAGCAATACACGTGGCACCATCAATTATCATAATAAGGTTATTGTTGTTTTCCTCGGAAACAGCACTTTTTTTCGGGATGAAAGGTACCCAAGTCCGTTTCTGTACACCTGACAACGTATATGCAAAATTTCAGGATGATCGGTTCAGTGGTTAAGGCGTGAAAAGGTAACGAACAAACAAATAAACTTACTTACGCATTTATAATATTAGTTAGGATTTATAGATATAAAGGCTGATTAACTAAACACATAAGTACACAGGATTAACCTAGTCTTTGTCATAATATAGATCTTGCATATATCTAAATTGTAGGAAAGCACGGCACCATCAATTAGCGTACTGAATTATACAAAAAATTGTATACAATATGTAACATAAAAACGCAAGACCTCATACACCCCAAATTAGAGTATTGAGTTGCATTGCTGCTCGATTTGACTGACCCATTCAAAAACACTGGGTAGTGAATGGTAAAGATAAGTAGTAACAATACTAACATAATAAGACACACACACAGACATATAACATAATAAGATAGGTATGGATTTTAATTATCTGAAATAAATTATTCAATTCTATTCTATTCTAAAGCATAAAACAATAACCAAAACTATTTTTTTTAAAAGCTACCTATTATTATAAAGAAAATCGTGAAGCATAACTTTATGCATTTAAAGTTGAGTCTCATTGCCTTGAAATTTAATTTTCTTTGGCTCAATATGCGGTCAGTATGGCAAAATACATAATTTTGAAAAAAAAAATACCTATGTATATCAAAAGTTACTGAAATCGATTCAGTAGTCAATTATGAACAAACTACTTTCAGGACTTGCGTTCATTTTGTTATATCTTGTATAAGTACCTATAAAAAAAAAAAACAAATAAGTATCAAATAATAAAAAAACATTTAAAAAATATTGAATAAGTACTACATTATAACTTACAAATGATGGTTTTACTGTTCAAAATGATGGCTGAATTGAAGCATTTGCATAATTCAATACGAAACGGTGAACAAACAAAATCGAACAAAAATCTAGAGCGATCGGTATCGTAAGAATTGAGACTAACCGAAATACTAATAGACGTAAAAAAGAAACGCCGTTACTTATCTGAAGACTACATTCCTAAACTCCGAAAACATGGGAACAAAATTAAAAAAACAAAACACAACAGCATTCTAGAAGCCAAATCTATCCACGATTCACGAACAGTGAAACTTATATTTTCATCAAAATTGATAATCAATTGTCAATCGATCGCTCACTCGATAAACGCGAAAACTTTTACACTTTCGCCTGTCGATGCTATTGGCCGATTCATATGCCCCGCCCGTGCCGAATCGTAAACATAGACACTTATGGAGTGACTCTTGTAAATAAATAAACATGAGCTGAACTCGATTTTTCACTTCAGAGTTTGGTAACAAATTGTTACTTAATTGCAAAGATTAGAGGTGATAACCGTTGCAGACAAGGAATAAGGAGAATAAAAATTAGGGTCATAACATCACTTAAAAACAATGGTGTTGAAATTAAATTTTAAACTCACGCACTTCGCTCACCATCTTTATAGAATTAATCACCTGAATTAATGTTATAAAACAAATGACTTAAAATAGCAAAAAATGCTAGAAGAAATTATTCTTGCCAATTCATAATCACAGGCGTTTGATCATGTTAGGTACAATTATGATTAATCATGAACAATAACAATACCATACCATAAATATCTACGACGTAAGACAAAGCGGCAAAGCCCTAAATAATTCGTATCAATGAACACCACAACAGAATGTGATGACGATGATATGCTTGTAGATGACCTAGCACAATATTGAATTACACAAGTGATCTCATTCGTTTCGTTCATAAATAGTTATTCATATCAACCCGTTGATACTGCAGAACAAGAGGCTCTAAGAAACGTAATGAAAAATATCGCTTTAATCGCTGCGGCAACGGATTAAAGTTATCGTACAAAAATGTTCATCTGTTTGACATAACTACCAAAGTTCATTAGTCGAATACCAAAGAAAGCTATCCTTTGTATAGGAGCAAAAATCACTCCTAAGATGCGGTCACCGAAACAGGTCCCTGGCTATTTATAACAGGCGATTAACAGTTTATTACGGCACGAACAGAAGTAAACTTTAACACTATAGCTTTAAGATTTAGTTCAGGTTGTCACAACAAAAGTTAATTCCAACAAAGGAACATAAGCTGAAACAATTGCGCATCGCAATCACGGCTGCGGGCGAAATCCATTATGGCAAGGAAACTAGCCCAGATCTGTAATGGTAATGTTCTACACTTATTATTAAAACATTCAAGATATTTGTCTGCTGATTCAATTATTTTCACTTGTAGGACGTCATTCAACTATATTTGAAATTACGAAAATTATGTTGATGTTATTGATAGAGATTCCGATAAATATATCGTCACTTTAGTAAGTCTTCAAGAACTCAATCTAACTCCTGAAATTTCTAACATACAAATATAGCCAACAAAAATACAGTAACTAAACCTGGTGTGGGTGAAATCGCGTGCAGATCTTAGTATCCATTATAGTTACACTATTAATACAAACCCCGAGGCGTTAGGAGGGAAAATTTATACCACATTACAATTTGTTGAATAATCAAACGATGTTGCGTGGATTGCACTTGATTAGGCCAACGCTGGAGGCGAGGATTTAAATCGTACCGATCGAAAATGTCGTGGAAACAAAGTTAATGAAGATTAAGAGGATCCTTTAGTTTGATATGATGAATAGGTTTAATCTGAAATTGCAATCTATGATACGGAATTGGTACCATTAGTTGAGGAATTCCGAGACATTCTTGGTGTAATTAATGTTGAAGAGAATACAGTTTGTGAAACAAAAGATTCCTCAGCCTCTGTAGAACATAAGGATGTAGATAACTTTCTTGAATTTGAAATTGTTATTCTTACAGTGACACATCATTGTGTTACAAATGAAATAGGTTCTGCTGTAAGTGTACCAATAATTGATTTATATTTTTAGAAAGCTGAATTTAGATGTCACAGAGCATAAAAAAGCCGCCAAAGTAAAAACGAGACAGAGAACCGTTTAAAGTATTTTCAACTCATTGCGATACCAGTCATAAGTCATAAGATTGCACCAAACAACGATTAATTACTCAACATTCTGAAACAAGCAATATCTGCTGCACTTGAAAATCAGTAAATGTCTGACGTAATGCTGCAAGTATAGTCCAAGAGCTGACTCATGCGCTGTTTACTTTAGATACGGACTCCGCTAGAATAATATCTTTGTTCGAGGAAACTGTTGCGGGATGAATTTCATTGAAATTACAACATGTTTGAGTAAACGCGGTGAGAACTGAGAATGTTTACAATATAATATGCGAAGATGAAGTGAAAACGTCATGGAAAATTGTGTAGGATTATGAAGGAAAAGCATTGTATGGAAGTTATGAGAAACTTTGTCTGCATAATGATCAAGTTGTGGTATGTTAGACGTTGGAGAATCTTACAATGACACTTTCTTTATGACTGGAGAAGAAAACAGTGTCAAATAATGGATTGAGAGAGGTAGTGATTGATTAATAGCCAAGTTTTCTGATTCATAAGTCGCGAGAACTTTTAATTATCCCATAAACACTACTTTACTATGTCGTAACCTTAAACAAAATTTAAATAAGGCGCTATATACAACTTGATGATATCGTAAACAAGTCGTTTAATACATAATAAATAATGAATGACAAACGGTAGGAGAAATCGTGGCTCAACAAACTACCTGTGATTTAATACTGGCTTCAATTGAAATATACATAGAGCCAGCATTATCACTTTTAATAGCTTGTCAATTCAAAGAATTGAATTTCGTTGAAATTTGTTTTTTTGTTGATCAAAGACAACGGCTGCTGATTTGGGGTTTTCTGCTTGCCTTTCCTAAGCTTTATCGCTCAACCAGAGTCAAAGTCTATATTTAAAAGTCTTCACGTACTGCTTTGTCTTATGCAGTTTCATCAGCCAGAGTTTTGCCCTTCCCAAAATCTATTATAACTTTTACAGTATTTATTATGTACAATATCTAACCTGCCGCGTTTTTATGACCACAATAATTTGCAAAGACGTGTAACAAAAGCACTAGCGCAATGTGTTATACAAAGAATAATTACATTAATAAATAACATATACACGATGAGTCCTGCGCACGCGACGCTAAATTGTCTGCGTTGAATCTGTGCTCACCTTTAGGACTTGTTCAGTTCTGTTTGACATGGAATTACTGCAACTGGTTTAGATATAATCTGCCTGAGAAGTCGCAAGTCTTTCGAGTCGATCAATTTTATATTCAATGTTCTGAGGCATGAAATATTCTTGAGACTCTTTCTCAAGATATTATAAGATTTTCTTGTTTTTTTGGGGAAGGAAAGTGTATTTCATCCGATTCATATGCTTTGTCCACTTGGTGTAGTTTATATTTATTACCTTATCTTTCCTTGATTTTGTAACATGTTTAGAGTCTTCCTTATTTATTTTTGTTATTTCTAGCTTAGCTAAGATTTTATTTATAAAAATAATCTCACTATTCTAACACCTAACCTGCTCAATAATTCACACGTTTTGAAGATACTGGATATTTTAATTTCTAAACAGTCTGTTTGTCTGGTTATATTTATTTATTCATCATGTTTGCTTGAATACATTATTCGATCCAATTTACGACTGCAATAATATTATATCAATATAATTGGATTGCCGGCAGTGTTTAGATGCTATTTATGTTTATTGTACTGATAGGTTTTCGTATCCATTTATTGTTTGAACGTTGTATTGTTAGTTATATTGGTACGAATTAAACGTACAGTTTTACAGTTAGTTTTGCTAGTTTTGCGGCCTTCCATAATAGTGTTTTGTTTATTGTCACATGTATGTTGTGTTACTTCTATAACTTTCTATTTCACTAGCTGCGTCCAGCGGTTTCACCCGCATAAGTCTCGATCCCTTGTAATATCAAGATAAAAATTATCCGAAGTTCTAATCCAGATCATGGTCTACCTATGTGAAAATATGCATCAAAATCCGTTCAGCCGTTTTACCGTGAAAGCATAACAAATATACATACAAAAAATCAAATTCTCTTTATACCTCCTTTTTTTTTCTTTTTAATTGACTTCTTTTATTTCCCTATTTGGTTTGATCCACGACTTTTTGACCAACCTGTATACAGGAATATTTTAAATATTCCTGTATGCAACCCAACTATCGTAAAATGTAAAAGTATATACTATACGGCAGGATTTTCTCAACCGGCGGCCTTTTCTTCAATTAAAACACTGACTCCACTAACCTATTAATCAACCCTTTAAAGGCTACTTATTCCCAATAATTAAACTTCTGATTAAAATATTCCTAAAAAAACTGCACGAACACTTAACGATCCATTCATTTCAATTACATTACGGCAGGATACAAAGGCTGTCGTTTATATCTTCCAATTTATTGTTCTTTATTATCCTCAACCAGTTTCCAATTCACCTGCCTTTTGAATTAAAAACGACAGACTATTCATTATCCTACTGGCTCAACTTCAACGTATTGCAGTTGTGTTAGAATTAACTATGTGCCCTATATAGCCTGTGCTCTGATCAAGTAGACCTGCTACTGGTAAACGTGTGTTAGGTTTCGATTGCCTACAAACAATGTATACTATTGCAAAAGGATTTGGTTGCACTGGATCTTAATCGATTCCTATGTTGTTATTACGTATGCAATCTTCTAAATGCAGGTTTGTTATAGTCTCGCATATCATTTAGATAAGCGTAATCGATTCTGCGGAGTTATTATGAATAGGGACATAGAGAAAACTGTGTCTATTCAATAATAATGTTAGTAATCTATGAATTCCATCTCTGTGTACGTGTTGTGGATCATAACATTACAGTGTAGCCTTACACTGCCACCATTTTATCGCTTCATTGGCGCCTAGTGGCTATAATGTGCATTATTGTTTTTAAGGTCTTGAGTTTATCTTTAGGATCTTTAGGATCTTTATTGAAAACTGGAAATTTGCTATCTGAGTATATAACTTGTTTTGATCGGACATTGCTGAAAGACCATTTGTTTACCATACCAATTCACTATGTTTATCTAAAAGCATCGGATCATAGAGATTGCAAGATGATGATTTAATAGCGATTTCTAAGAAATCAAGAGCTGATGTGTAACTAGATACTGGTTATAAAACTGAATCCAATATAAAGGAAGATGTAAAAGAAACAGGACTTACCAAATTCATTACTAGTTATGTTGAGCCTCGCTCTAGCCAGGGGACTATCTTCATGGTTGCAGAGGTCCCGGAAGCAACACAGCAGTAAGGAGTGCTCGGATGATGGTGGTGGACCTCCAGACCCTGGCGAGTTCTGGCATCGAGATAATGCTTCATCTTCCCTGGAAACAGTAGAAAATTACATGAGATTTTTGGTAGCATCGGAGAAATGAGTTGTCGAATTTAGTTTAAATAGAAGTTGTTAATATTCATAGGATTGATTAAAGATAAATATAGCAATCATTGCCTGAATTGTTAAACCCACTGCTACGTAATCTGAGTAAAGGCTGTTTCCTTATAGCCCATAATAATCATAATTGCAAATGGACAGAAATTCTCGATAGTTTTATAGAAGAACTACCAACTGTTCCAGTACGTTTTAAAACTGTCAATAAATCAGCTGATATGAACATTGAAAATCCTTCCATAGATCAAACCAGTTCCTTGCTCCCGTCTTTCACCTGTCCCCACAAAAAGCGGTTGTCTCAACAAACGAGTTATGAACAAAGAAATTAATAAAGCTTATCGTTATTGAATTCAGAACTTGAACATTAAATGGTGAATTTTTTGCTGTATGCGAATTCATTTCGAGTTCACTTGATTTAATGGTATTGAGGCAAAAAGTTCTGTGGTTAGCCTCGGCCTGTACTTGCTACTTTATTGCGTTGATAAGGAAAAAAGCTGCAATTTGTGTACTTATGTTGGGCCGAGTAATTGATTGACATTCTAGTTCTCAACGAATAACCCCCTTACTAATAAACGTATTATATCAGATGAATAGTTACACACTGATTTGTCTCGTTTCAGTCGTCAGTAATTTGACTTTCGAAAGAAGAAGACAAAGCGTTGTGTAACTATACAGACGCTATACAACATTTATTAGTAAGGGGTTTAATGTTATAATTGAATGAAGACCACATTTACCGAAGACCACATATCTGAGCTTAGGATTTTGGGTTTTTGACTATGGGGAATGGTTTAAATTCTAAAGGAAAAGTGTAGACAACTAACTACCAAAACTTAAATATCATTAGAATTATCTTTGGGTATCAACCTGCATAGTTTTAAATAGGATAACATAACATTAAGATGATAGTTTGAATTTAAAATGACAACTACGACGATTTTCGAATTACCAACGAATAAAAATGCAGGTAATTTTGAATCACGTGACAAAATGTCCTCGCATTCTCTCTGTGTGATCCACATCAAGACAGTAAGTCATGACATTACGTACCTCCCAGATTGTTGACTTGAGCAACAGTTTAAAGTGCCAACTGGGTATGCCAACTGATCGATACGATCATTTTGTTTTGTTACACTTTGATTTAGAGCTTCGACGACTTGATGGTACCAATTACTTAGGCTTTTGTTTTATTATTTGTATCAGTTTGTTGGGCTGAAATAAAAACGACAGATGAAGCGACGGGATGTCATGTACAGACCCCAGCACATCAAGCTACTACAATCTGTCAAATTTCTGTAATAGATTTTCATCTTTATCCTTATGTCCGTTTCTGTACACCTGACAACATACGAGTATACTCATATGCATAATTTCAGGATGATCGGTTCAGTGGTTTAGGCGTGAAAAGGTAACAAACAAACTTACTTTCGCATTTATAATATTTTATTATTAGGTATGCCGCTGTACTAACATATTAAAAGCTATAGTAGCATGCGACCACGGGAAGGTACATTCTTGTTTCAACCTTTTCAGTCTTTTCAGGTTTTAGTTTTTTAAACTTATTTTTTATTTAATTATTTTTGGGCTTATTTCAGTAATATTAATATTTTTGAAATGTGCTAATTAAGTATGATTTTTTTTTTAGGTCCTGACTATTTCTGCTAGAGGGCGCCATATTCAATTTAATGTGACGTCGCATAGCACCAGAGGACGATCAAGACGCTTCCAACGATACCTCATTTGTCAAATTATAACAAGCAGTTTAGAAGTTATGAGGGAAGAGATGAACATACATACATACCGGTACCGGCTTCGCCGTAGTCGGGTAAAAACAATATTAAAATGTACCTAAATATTCATGTGTACGGTTGACCACTCTCCAAAGCGCCTTATCATCATTTACCATCACATTCTCACGTAATACGCACACAAATTCCCATTTTGGTCAACATTTTTCAAAGGCTTTTTATAATAAAGACATGAAGATTTATGTATTTTAGCATCTCGGCGCGGACAGCGCGGCCAGATAATAACGTCGCCTCGATGGAATACAAATCATTAGTTTACTAGTGCACCTAACTTGACTTCGAGCTTTTGTTGTTTAACGCACGCACACATACAACCAAAACTTTACACAGGGCTCGGGAGGAAGTAAGGGGGACTAGCTTTCGATGACCACTTACTGTTCATGTAAACGATGCTGCGTATGTGAGGGTTCGCTTCGGTAGCTGATGTCTAAGTAGTTAAAACTTTATCACAGAATTCAACCTGAGTCGCAAACAAATCACGACCTATGTTCTCACGGAGTCACCAAAATTTACATAAAATTAAAATTTAGTAGTACTTAAAGTACATTTCTTTTGAATATTGAAGAGACATTTGATGTATTAGGGTGAGCATTTAACATACAAAACGGCTTCTTGTTTGAATAAATCTCGCGTGTTTGAACTCTGGCCCTTTTCAATTTACAAGCCCTTGGAATTTTCTAATCTTGTATGATTTTACTTTATGTTTATTATCGTGTGAGAGTTTATAGGGCAAGGGTATTGAGTACTTTGATAAAAGCGGGAAAATCGTTGAGAATTAACGCTTGAGTGGTTATAAGGTTTGTGTTCTTGTAATAGTTGCGTTTACATAAAAACTTGATAAGTAAAGTGGGAATAGTTTATTTTGAAATAATAGGCGATTTGTATCGCCTATTATTTCAAAATATGTTGAATTAAAACGATTTTTGTATTGCCAATAACACTGAAGTTGCTGCTTGCATTTCAATGAAGCAAGTCACTAAACGTACCTACTGAAGCATTTAAACAGAAACATATCAAATCAGAAACATAAAATCGCGGAAAAGGTGGATTTATTTATCTGTTCTCTGAATGAATTCACAAAAATTACTTTACATGTGTTAAGCTGTACTGGAAAAAATATTGTTTAAGACAACAACGCTACCGATTTGGGGTAACCTGTAATGCTAGTTGTGTTGGGAATAATAAATAAATAAATATCTAGACATCATCATTTTAGCCGGAAAACGTACACTGCTGGACATGCGCCTCCCCCAAGCACTTTTGTGCTTGTCATTTAGGGGGGCATAATTGCCACGCTTGGCAGGCGGGTTGGCGATCGCAGTATGGTTAAAAATGCAAAGAGAACGCTGCAGCCCATTCTCTAGTAAGTCCCCTCTTCTCCTTTTACGACGACGACAGTCACGGGAAGTAGGGACATACATAATATCTAGACTACTTTACTGAATTAAGGAAGCCAATCATAAACATACGTTTTTAATAAACATTCACAATTTCGAAGCCCTTATGAAAACAAGTTTAGAAGTAACGCGCAGTCGCTAACAGCCTTCTATAAAAAATTTAAATTAACAGTCACATCTTAATGAACATCTTTACAACACAGCATAACTGTCACTTCGTCACTATCAAATTTCGCTCAATCTTCTCTCAGATGACTGTAATCTTCGTCTTTTTTAATTAAGAAGATGTTCCGTTTCTCACGGGAACGAAGTAGAATTTTTTTTTAAGAATTTAGTCAATTTGAATAATTTAAAAGATTTAGCCAGAGATCTTTGTTTTGCCGATTCGAAACCTATTTGCACAAACGATTAGTTGCTCGTAGGTCCAATTAAAATATTGTAAAATTGGTAGATTTCTTAAAGTTTTTGTTGATTGAACTGTTATATAAGGCTGCCAGGTGCGTGATTATTTTTTATCGGAGCTTCTTTAGGTACTGTTATTGATAGCATAACTTGATGGCGTAACGATGGTTATAACATTGTTTGTGTTGCAATGTTTTCCTGCACCCATTGTAATATAAACCGCAGAAGTGCTGTTAAGAGTTACAATATGGTGTCTTATATTACTGGATCGGGAAAGATCACCTTTAGATTCGAAGCCGAAACATTTGGTTATCTTTCATCATTATTGATGCAAGTTTATGGTTAGATTAGGATCTATATAACCAAATTAAGAGTGTCCCAACTAATCGTCTTACAAATAGGCAATGTCTATATCTGGCCATTCACAGCCTCCAGGAAATATAAATTAATGACCAATGGTTACTAGAAAAACAAACTACAAGCGACAATTAACACATGATTGAAAATTCAAAGCCACGGCTTCTGGTTCAACTATGCATATGTATTCATACGGAAAACCCGTACATTGTTTCCCGTCAAGCAATCACTAAGCATTGCTGCCACGTTCCTAAGTACACAAAAAAGGATTTAGGATGCCTGTTTGATTCCATATTATCTTATGCAAATATTATGTCTAAGGTCAATTACAAAATCTGACGTTACTGTATGTTTGTATCTCAGACCAAATAAAAAACCAAGACAGAACGCTGAGAACGATACAGTGAAGCATGCCAAAACTACACCTCCGCTCTGTGCATACACGCTCTCACGCACACATTTACAACCATATACAATCAAACTTCACCTCACTAAGTGCACACATATTTACGAAACCGGCTTCACTTTACTGTTGACAGCCCTCTGTCTTGGTTTTTTATTTGGTCTGAGGTTTGTATATGTCAAAAATATGCACGTAACAAAATTTTGTTTGAGTGCGGTTAGTGGAAGTGCTCAGGTGCCGTTCGTCCATGTGCGGTTCAAATCAGTGCTCTGAGTGGAATACCCCGTCTGAACCAGCCGTAATGGAAATCGATTATCATGGGCATGTAATGCGGAGAAATGAGGGACATGCCGTGAGGAAAGTTTAGAGGATGAATGTGGCTAGAATATGAAGGAGGCTCAAAGCAATGACGGATAGGGGAAAGATGATATGGCTACAAAGGGGGTGGATACTGAGATGATTGCTTGCAGTGATTATACCTACCTATAGGAAAGAAAAAAAAAATTGGGAGAAGAACTGTGGTCAATACAAACGCGCGTTGGTAACAGTTTAGAATTTGTCAAAATCTTAAATGTTTCACCGTTCACTACCAAGCGATTAAACTTTATTCGCTTAGCTGATTTGTATGGTATGGTGATTTTAATCTAATCCCCCCTCAAAACACCACGTGATGATTTTCACACGAGATGGGTCTTAAAGGGATTTTTTGTAACTAGCATCCGAAAAATGGACTAAAACTAGATTTTCAAGAAATAAAACTGCATGCTTCGCTAAACATTCAGTTGTAAAGATAAACTACCAAGACCCATGAATTTTAAATCTGTTACCCCAAGCTCTTTCAAATTTCTTATAACTACAATTCTAAGCATTTCATTATACCGAGGCACTACACTTTATTTTGTCTTTCACGCCTTCCTAGCACCTCACAGGTATCCTCTCATAAAATAATTCTACGCGATAAAAATACGATAAAACAGCAGCACTAGTTTACGGCTACTCGTTTGCGGGATCATAAACTAACGTTTTAATTCAAAGAATAAATTAAACACTTTCTTCACAACGCGAATATCATCTACATATATTACACGCTCTTCTAACGACGTTGATAATAAAAAAACTAATAGAAGTGTAAAATGTGTAAATGATTAACACAATTCATCTTAGTTAATAGACGATAGTAATGATGTAAACTAATTAGCAGACAGCAGAATTCAGATAGCAACTAAAACATAACATGTGGATAGGGCGCCGGGCAAATATAATGAGTGAAACAATAAATAAATACAATCAGTTGAAAGCCAATTAAGATTTAATCTCACAGTGCATCGCGGACTTGTTTTTGGATCGGATTTTCTTTTTAATTAATGCAATATTAGTTGAAAACGTACAAAGGAGCATTACTTGTTGTTGTGATCTTGTTTTCGTAGCTGCAATAATCTGTAGTCATCATTACTTTTCTTTGTTTATATGTATATTTAATATGTATTTATTTATGTATCTATTATACAGCATTACATATATATATATATATATATTATATATAGCTATGTATCAATTTTTGTGCCAATATTATTTTGCGCCACTGTCAACCCCATTTTTTATATCCACGCAATCACTGTCCATTCCAAGGTTGCCTGGAAGAGATCGCAGAAAGCGATAAGGCCGCCCATTGTATGTTTTGTATTAATAATCGTATTTTTTGTTATTTATTTTCTGGTGTACAATAAAGTATATATAAATATAATAATAAATAAATAAAGGAAGTTGTTGACGATTTTAGGGCTGTCTAATTAAGATTATAAATACGATGCCGCCAAAAGAAAAGATTGTGAGAACAAATTTAAAGAACTAAAGACTAGCTTTTTTAAGGTAAATAATTGATTTCTTATACTCAAAACCAATGAAGGCATAATAAAGAAGGTTAAAGTTTGAATACATTATTCTGAATCAACTCAAATCATCCACTGTTCACGAAGAAACCTTATCTGTACCAGTTATTGTAAAGTCACATTGACATCGAAGCGTTTAACAATCGTGAGTATAAACAATAAATAAACAAACAAGTATAAATTACGTATTTAGAAGCAGATAACAATATAATCTGTTGTAATATCTACTGCAAGTAGCTGAAACAAAGAACAAGTTGAGATGACATACAAAGAACCTGGATTGTTGACATGCAACTGACCCATCTAGATAATTCCATACCGATATCAATGATTGCAGTTGATGACGATAAAAAAGTTAATTCTAAGAACAAAGCCTAGAGGAGACATTCTATACATACTTCAATCTTTCCAATCAAATTTGAACTTTATTGGTCAGTGATAGGCTGTGATTTTGTAAGGAAGTACAGCATAGTCCGGGTCGGCGTCCGCGCAGCACTATCTAGCCTGACCCGCGCCTCAACCCCAGTAGAGTCACCCTTATCTTAACAAACGAGGACATCAAACCGACATCACTCAACCGCACTTTATACACAATAAACAAGTCAAACGAGAATTAATTACCGATAAAATAAGCGAATATCAATTTGAATTCTATGGAAATCTTAACGAAGCGGACACGGCGATCGTTAGCGAAGATAATGGCAGAGATTGCCAAAAAGGAGCAAAAATTATTTAAAGTAAATAAAAGTGAGCATGCGGCAGACAGAAACCGGTTCGGTGAACGCGGCCCGGGCCGATCCGAATAAGATAATCAACTGAGCGGGTAATTTCAGTATATAAAAAACATAGTGGAGTCCCGGCATGCCTTCGCCGGTATAATTAATAAACCGAGGTGAACATACCGTGCGCCATATAAAAAGATACGACGATTACTTAATGTTCTACTGTTGTTAAATAAACAGAAGATTTTATTGATGGAAAAAATGTTCACGTTTTCCTTTTCTATGAATAGGTTGAAGAAACTTATGAAGGATACGCATTGATCTTAGAAGAAAGGACTAAACACAGCTTTCCAATTATGAATAAATACGATCGGTACAATATCATTTAATCATACGAACACTGATTCCGCAAATACTCAAGTCCCAATGTCCTCAATCAAATCTCTAACTGTGTCGTTACGTTACATCAGCTATGATCATGATGAAAGCGGCAGTCATTTCGAAAGACAAATTGATTGAAGAGACTCGTACGCAACGATAGAGCCCATACACTAGCATGATAAGCAGTATTGATGGATGACAATGCACCTCACATGATGACTAACAATAGAATAATTAATTCCTCGATGAAATTCAAAAAGGTACTGCCGCCGTATCTTAGGAAATGTATCATAATTACTTTCTAAATAGATGAGAAAATGTCAATAGATAGGATTAAGATTGTGATAAATTATTGGTGGATGAGAGTGAGCAATGCAGTGTACATTTAGTCCAAATAAATGAAGAATGGGAAGTAGAATCGATCGCTGTATAAAGTGTTTTGTCCAGTAATGTAAATATTTTCAATCCAAAGGCAGAAATAGAAAGAAAGGACCCAGGTGAAACTAATAGAAGAGACCACACTTGAAAAGGACATTAGTTAGAAATACCAAACAATTCTCAAGTAGATACAAGAGATAGTAAAAAGCAAAGTGACAATGATTTAAGTGAGACCTGTAGGTATGCAAATTACAGTAGCAGGTAAATTAATACTACCTAGATCTTTGTCAACGACTTAATGTAATTTTACACCGGCTTTAGTTATCAAATAAATTTCAGTTAATGCATTGCGCGGGAGCAAGCCAACGACCAATTTGTTAAATCATGTACCTTTTTGTAAAGGGTTGACATTTAAGCGATGGGCAGCATACTAATTAGAATCGTAATTAGAAATGATAAAATCTCCTGACCCTCTTTAGGAATGTTGTTGGAACGTTCCTTTAGCTTTGTATCGACTACGTCTTGTTAAATGTCGAAATCTACGGACGAATCTTGTATTTAATTTACAACATTAGTGAAAATTAATTTTATATCCAATGCGGCATTCTACTTACATATCAATTTGATTCGTGCTTGCTAAATTATTGTGGAATTTAATATAATTATACTTTATGATTAGATCATGAAAGTTATGACTAAAAATTAGTTTTTGATAAACCTGACCGAAGAGGATGACCCTACTGTTTAATAACATGTTTATCTTTATTGACAAGGCTACTCAGTACTGCGTACATAGATTATTTGTGGTTCAAAATCTAGAACTTTCCGTAATACTCTCAAATAAATATAATATCACCCGGTTAATATTCTGCGTATAATATGGAAAACAAATCATTGGTTTGTTTCAGTAGGTACCTACATTACGCTAATACAAAGTTATGTAGTAGACGATACCGACAGAAGAAAGATAGTTAATGAAACAAATGCGACAATAAATTGCAAATATTGTGAAATGAAGAAAGTAAATATTGATAAACAAAGCAACATATCAGTAGGCAAAACAAAAGTAAATGAATCAACAAAAGAAACAGGTGTTCGTGGCGCCCATAATATACGCATTACACAGCTGTAAAGTTGAACTATAAAGCAGTGTCAATTTTGAACGAAGATTTTACTGATTAGAACTGGTATCAATCCTACAATGGAATAGCTTTACATACGTTTAATTAATTTGGATGTTAAGCAACTGTAAAGCTAAGATCTAATTTGCGATGTATTTGAGGATCATTTGTGCCATATATCGTTTTGATTCTTCTTCTCTCTATCACTTAACCCGGTCTATTGTCTGCCAACTGCCAGTAGATTCCTACGTATCAGTTGTTTATTATCAATAATATTGAAACATAAAATACATACGTATCAGCCAAATGATGCAGGCATCCATGTCTGGCGTGGTGCGTGCGTCGTGGCGCGGGCAGTTCACTGTAGCATCCCCCGCTGCGCGCAGACCGGCACATGTACCCCGTACCCACGCACTGCGCCGTGTTGCAGTAACATCTCACTCCTGCGTCACCGTCGTTTGAATCTGGAACGAAGAAAAAAAAAGTTTGCAGAATTTGGTTGGCTATAAAACAAACAAAAGTTGCCAGTGATGCCATTGTTTTCCTTTTTCAAATACGTATTAAAAGTTGGACGTGAACGCTGTATAGCAAATAGACTTTTCAGTGCGCATAATGTTTTAAAATAACAATCGCTGAAATAATACTATTTTGCATCATAGAACAATTGAAATTTGATGCATTAGAACATTTTCAATTTAATTTCATAGCATATAATATCAACAATCATTACGGAAAGGTAAACACGAAAGTAAACAATGGAAAGTGAAAGAAAATATTCACGTGTATTCTAAAGCAGAATTCTATTCATAAAATTTAAAATATATTAAGTGTAAACCAATAAATTGAAACAGGAAACGGTTATTGCGAATGCAAAAGGAAATGCATTATGGAAGTGTATCCAATCGCAAGTATCGACACCGTGGCGCCTTGTGGTGTCGTAAACTTTGATGGCGTTCGATTTGCCGTGCCTACGTCCTTACCTATAAATTCTAGGATTTTACCGTCATGGACGCATTAATCCGAAATTTCTTTCTTTACAGAAACCTAAACATTAGAATCACAAAGGAATTCTTAAACAACATTTTTGTTTCCGACTACTGTATTCCTGAGCGTCGTGGTGAATCACAAATGTTTTCGACTAGGAAAACTTCCCTTTCATCTTAAATGGTAACCCATCGACAAGCCGATGAACCGGTAAAAATAACATACAGCTGGTTCGTGGCGCGTATCGTGTATGAATAATGCGCATGTCATACTCCACAGGCCCCTACATAAATATCCTCACAAACGGCCAGCCTCCGATCGCATTCAATGTAAATGCTTCGGCTCCAGACGATGAAACAAAACAAAATTAATTTCAGAGGGACGCCGCTTTATTTGCTCTTGACAACGTAGGGAAACTTAAGGAAGACCCCCCTTGATGTCCGGCATCTTTAGGATAACTTTTTCGTTCACAGAATCGTGTATTTTTTAAGCCTAATATTTTAATGATTAGTGAGTTGTCCAATGCCCAGGCGCATCGACGGGACATCGATTAAGAATCTCGATAAAAACGATGCTAACCGCCAGCGTCCAGCTAATCACGTTTTAAAGGGGTCATTAAAAATTTATTGAAATAAACGAACAGATTTATTATTCCCTAAACGTCGCCGTCCAATGATTTGAAAAAGTTCAGTAAAAGGTAATGAGTCGGTAGTCTCCGAATTCACAAAGAAATTGCAGAATTCCGTCCGTGCTCAAACCGGCAGATGAAGTCGCGAGCGAATGCGAAACCGCAATAAATAAAACAATTAAAGAATAAAATACCAACGTAAAAAAGCAAAATGGTTTGCGCGCCGTTAATAGCTAAACCCTTGGAGCAGCAGCAGGGGAAATTGGAAACTTTTAATAGCGAACTTTAATAGCTTTTGCAAGCAGAATTGCACCCATTAATTGCACTTTGCAGCGCGCAATGCATTTATTATGAAATCGAGATTCAATTACGGTCGTTAATTTAATGTTGTTTGTCTTATAGTTCCACGATACAGGCCATTTTATAGTTTATTGTAGGATGGTATTTCATTCTTGATGAACCTTTATGCATTTCTAGGTACTTATAACTCATCACCTCTCATTAGCAGCCATCAATGCATCGAACATTATGTTAGTCGGATGCCATTAGTCCGGCTTTACAATCAATTTCGAGTCAAAAACGAAGGCACAAATAGAACACCGAAGGATAAGGTAAATAAAAAACAAATAAACAAAAGAGAAAAGGGTGAGGCATGTTATTTGGTATTGATAAATGGCCCTCCGGAGATGTGGGAGAAAAGGATGGAGCGGGGCCAGAACGAGATAGCTTTACTAATGATCATGAAGGCAGGATGCATTCAAAGATAAAAGAAAGTGCTTCTTATCTTTTCCCAAGTTTGGTTTCTTTTCTTTAATGCATAAAAGCAGCTTTATAGGAATTGTTAAGTGCATAGGCATTCTTCACGGTGCATTGAGTCAGAAAGCGGTGCTTCAACCTTGCAAGATTTTGTTTGGACATCCGAGCATTTACGGAGGGTCTGGCGCAATTGTTCACCCTCTGTCACGTGGCACGGTAAATAAGGTGTTAATTTCCTAGTTTCCTCTTTGTTTGCCGCACTAATTGAGAACCGTAAAAGGGATGCTTGAAATAAGTGGAATGCACTCAACGAAGAAGCTTTATATGAAAGCCGATCTAACAAACAGGAAAAGCTTTCAAACGGCTCTTTTGAATCAAAAGTATGTTTGAATGCATTTGCGATAAAGACTTATTTAAAAAAAGCAAATATTTAACATTCGAGCGATCGCATCGCGACACGGGAGCCGGTTTGGGTAAATCGCGATTGAAATGTTCTCGTCGCGAGCCGCTGCGGTGGAACAGATCTTTATAATAAGATAACTTTAACGCCGCTTCGTTTGCCACGTACGTCCCTTCAATCTCATTACAGATGGTCGCAACGAGACGTCTTTTCGAAGTATCAAGTACCAAGCCCATTTCTTCAGTACATTTCGCTCATTTCAGATCAGAGATTCAATTTAGATCTACCGCTTAGATAGTGCTAAACTTAACTCTCGACAGAAATAGTCCGCTATTTCAGTCGGTTTATCTGCAAAGGTCCGAATTAAGTGGTTTTACAGTTTCAACGATGTTGTGTTTACTGGAATTAAATGATGGATGCCGATTACTTTCACAGCACCAGAATTCGATGGGAATCAATACTATTCAAGTTTTTATTAGCTCTTCGTTGTTAGATTGTAATCATTAGTAAGCATTAGACGTTTATGACTGAGATGCTCTGGGGAGACGTTATTAAACATACAGTTTCTGTTAAAAACACCGGAATGGGCATCTGATGGTAATAGCGCCTAACTAATGTTGCGACAACGGCTTTCTCCTGGCGTTCACACGCTGTCCGACTCCGTTTTATCTAGTATTTTATTACGTTAATAATAATTGTGGCGCGAGCCGCAGCCGGTTTCTCTGCTATTCAGATTGGAGCTAACATAACAGGCTTTATGCTGATTGGATGACGCGGAAAAAGCAAGGCTGCTTTGCGGCCTTGTTGTCGCATTCCGATGTCCGCTATTTGAAACTATTTATTGGCTGTCAATTTGGACCGTTTGATTTGTGACTACTGACGTGACCGCACGGGCCGCGGCTATCGCAACAACTATTCTCTATTCAACAACTAGACGAGACGCCGTCAGCGTCGTAAGTATAGGTGGTGCAGTGGCTTGGAATGCTAAATAGGCGCTCGAGGCAAAGTGTAATAACTATGGACATAGTTAATTTATATTAGAAGAAGATTCCGGTTTATTATTTTGCATCGGCGGTCGCGATCGAATCACGACTCATCCTCTAATTGCACTCGATGAATTATCTTCCGTAATGGATGTCCTCGTCGGTGCGTAATTATCCAATGCGGCGCCAGTAATCTGGCCGGGCCGCGGGCAATTTCCATCGGAATGCGAGTCGAGAGAGGCCTGACTGTGGGTCGAGTAGCGTTTCTGCAGCTATCTCGTGCCGAGATCGAACCTCTAAAGCCGCTTAATGCTGCTGCACCTTGACAAATCGCACCGATAATCTCGCGTTCTAAATCGAGAGATTCACGAGCTTTCTGCGGAGCGCGCTCTTCTGAAGGCGGTATAGAGAGCGTTTTATCAAAGATAGCGGTACTTAGATACACCACGTCGAATAGTGTCGACGAACTAGCGATAAATAAATGCAAACGTTATTATAGAGAGCGGTCCGCGGCGCCAAAGACCTATCTGTTGCAGCTCGAGCGAGGTCACTTCCTCGGAAAATTGCTCATTGGCACGTTAGCCGACGCACCGGCTCGTTCTCGTGTTTACTACTAAATACAATTCACCTGACAGCCATTTATTATAGTTTTAGTTCCTTGTTGAGTTTAAATGGTGATGTAATTCGATAGAGTCATTCGATTAACATTAGTTTAGAATAATTCTTGGGGTCCGCGTTGCTTTCGCATAGATGTAATGGAAATGAGCTCGACGATCGGTCTCAGATTTCGGACGGCCGCGTTGCGTTTCTAATCCCTATTACAATGGTGTAGAGATGTCAATCGGTCGATAGTTGTGCTAGATCTAAGTATAGGAACGACGTTTATCAGTCATTCCGTACACGTCCCGCCGCCGTCGAGGTTATCGAGGCGCTTTCACGCCACTCGAATAACATTTGAATAATGAAATGCGTTCGTCGAACTCCTAAAAGTGCAAAACGAAGCTAGCGCCGACACGGGCGTAACGTGCCACCTGTTCACCGATGAATTCGAGTATTCATCGCCTCGTTAAGTCACAATGGGCCACAGAAGGCCGACTACCTGATCTTTTTTCTCTCTTTATCCAATCCTCACGAGCAAGACCTTTATCCGTTTCAAATGGGCTTCGATAGCCGCGGTGCCCCGATTCGATTGTGTAGGCGACGTAAATGTCACAACGACAATGCTCATCGTTTAGAACCCTCGACTCGGGACGATTGTCGTCTTAAATCATAACAGCTCTCAATCATCTGGTAGCCTATTAGGTGGACGCGTGCCGACTTACCGTAAACATTTCAACTCTTTGTGTGCATTCCCATATTTCCCATACGGTAGTGTAAAAGTTTTCAAGAGATTTACCGTTTCAATTTATTGTGTAAACATTGGTGGATGTTTGTCGCAGTGTCAACAATTCGGGACAGGTGTTTAGCGACATAGGTGGTAAGGTGACAAGTGAAGTTTTTACATGTTGCAATAGCGGTGTTGTTTTAAAACTGACGTGTGAAAATGTTACCACCTTCGCTGTAGGGAGCAATCGGTTCGTTGACTTGCTACATATAATGCAAGACGAGATTGAAACGTAACACAAAAAGCTTAATCAATATTTCAACAGCGGCCGCATTCCGCAGTTATCCGAGCAGCGCTTGGCTTTCGATTTAATTAGATCGTGAAAAAAGCTATATGAGATGTTATCTCGCGTTGTAACAAGACATTTCTTGTTTTGAGCTCGCGTGTATGGGAAATTATTGCAGCCACTAATGTTGTGCACACGACGTTATAAATTATGCACATTAGATATGTATTTATGCATATCGACGGCGCTTTCAGTCACATTTCCTTACCTACTTTACGCCACTTCGTAAGCTACTGTTACCTTAACATTTACAAACATCAAAGGGCTATTTGTGTTCGCAGAACTTAAGAGGTAATCATAGACATTCGTAACTCAAGAGCCGAGAATTTCGCAAAATTACCACACACACATCATAAAATCAAAGTTTCCAGCTGCGTGTGTGTTTAGGCTAATCTCAGAGATTACTTGATGGATTTTAGTTTGGCTTTCAGCACCACTAAGAGCGTGACTAACTATAAGATTATTATTAAGAATCTTGCAAGTTGGAGAAAGTACTTTAAAAATCCATTTGAAAAGCATGGATCTGCTTTCAGGTACCATTTATCTGATGTAGGAAGAAATAGAACTCATAGAAGAACAGCAGGGTTGCGAATTTGCTTATATTCTGAATGGAATTCGCAGGGAGAAATCGTTGGTGTTGTTTTATTAATTTATTTTATTGGACTATTATGGTTTCTAAGTTTCTAGGACAGTTTTAGAGGCTTCCTCCAAATCACTTAACCATTTTTTGTAATTAGAATAGGCATTTGGGAAATACTGGATGCGGAAGACGGAGAACAGGCTACGATAAGCCGACTTGATGGATAGCTCATAGAGGAAGCACTAGGTCTAGCAAAACACATGAGTTCTGTAACGGGTTATTATATCATATCTGAAATGGAATGCGTTTGGAGAATTTCTCCGGATCGCCGGTGGCACGGTGAAAGAAGTAGGGGCCGGAATGCGGTCGTGCGTTCTGTGTTGGGACGCGGAATTCACACCGTTACCACTTGTACTCGTTAATCACTTGTGCTAGTTGCGAATGGGTTTGATTCGAGATTAGAATTTGGTGTGTCGGAGATCGGTTCGGTCGAGTATCTCCGGAGTTTCTAGACAGTTTTTTAGTGCATAAGATTGACAATTTATAGCCGTGCTTTCAAATGAAGTCCTGATTTTTTTTCTGAGAAACCAAGAATGACATCCTTTGTGCATTTACATCACAAAGTGAATGTAGAATACATGCGAATATTCGAAGACTGAATAGTGCATCACAACTTGCGGGAGGTCTTCAGACATGGACTGCTTAGACAAGACTGATTTAGGATCGGTGAAGGTTCGCATTCTATTTAAATTTCAAGTGATTCTTTAACTCTGTTAGTCATGATGAACACCTTTCCAAATACCCGTATAGCAACAAAACAAATGACATTCTAATTTTATTTCTAACCAAAACTCATTAACTTTATTTCGAACAATTTTAACGCCGCTCATATAAAATTCAGTACCTACTATTAGCTGAGTTATTACCATACGGGGGCATAGCAACTAGTTCATAGTGATTCATAGTCCTGCTTGTTATTCCACACATGTCAACTTCATGATTTGACGTGCTTTTTGCACCAGCCCGTATATTTTATGCTGGCAGCGGCGGCATCTGAATATACAGTGGTATTTATGTGGTACGGCAAGGATTATACTCCTTGTGTAGTGGATGCAAATCTGTTAGACAGTTGGTTTTGTCCAGGATATACATATTCTTGGAATATTTATGAAATAACAACAGGCTTTAGGTTTTTCTCATGATTACATCATCATACAATTTGATGTACCACAGGGTTTTGTGCTAAACGACTATGGGATTTATTTATAAAAGATGATTAAAGTTAAGTGATGTTGTAACGTCAAAAATATATGGTTAAACAGTCGCAAATTACAAGCAACATCCATACTAATATTATAAACTCGAAAGTAACTCTGTCTGTCTGTCTGTATGTTACCTTTTCACGCCTAAACCACTGAACGGATTTCGATAAAATTTGGCAGAGAGATAGATTGCGTCCCGGGGAAGGACATAGGATAGTTTTAATCGACATACCTCGCGGGCGAAGCCGCGGGCGGAAGCTAGTTTATGAATAAAGGGGTAGGTATATGTGATTAATCGCGTAGCTCCTTTATCGTCCTATCCTACGCAGGACAAATACACCATCGATACCATCGTCGTGGTAAATTAGTTCCCATTTTTTTGACACACCTATTCTTCGACTATAATTTGGGATTGGCTCTTTGGAATTTCCCTAATAAACCTCATGGGTCTTATCCACTGTGGTCAACTTTGTTTTTCCCTCAAATATCACGTCTAAAACTCGTAATTAACTAGTTTGTAAACCAGTAGTTGTCGTTGCGGTATTTTCATTTATCTCAGCTGCCTAGCCGCAAGTGACTCGACGCAAGAGTAGCAACTAAACAGTTACACATGACTTACACGACATATCACGTTACATTAGACTTTAATATTATCTTTAACATAGATTTTTATGAAAATTATACCTTTGGGCGTAGTAAATTGGTTATGATAGAGATCAGTGAATGAGGAGCCCACCGGGAGTGCTTGAGAAGACGTTCAGACTGGATTTTGAAGGCGTAGGACTGGGTGGAAATACAAGTGAGATTGGAATGACAAGGAGTTTACCTACCTACTCAGCGTCACATTGGTATCTAGATCAAAAGTCATTTATTTAAATAAGGCTGAGAAACAGGACTTTTTAAACTGTCAAAATTACACAAAACAGTCCCTTGTACGCCCGCCCTTTACCACTTCCTACTTAGTGCTTTAGCTGGGAAGAAACTGGTGTCGCAACAAACTCCTGCAAAATGATAACGACCCAAACTGGCCACTGCGTATATTATCTGGTACAAATTTTTGGAATGTGCCAACCACATCGGAAACTTTCTAATCCAATCTTGCGGCATTCTCATTGCAAACACTGCACTCAACTGAATTGAATACACCATTCTGCTAAGACTACATTTATCATAGAACATCTCTCTAAATTCTAAGGCATAGGTTCTCAACCTTATTTTGCCCACCAAATGAAAAGTGGGCACTTGGAGAAAATGTTTTTTTCTAGACCGCGACAGATTGGGACAGCACTGCGTACTGCGCACTTTTACTATAGTTCCGCTATACTTAGGATATATAATTTTCTCTGGGTCCTCTACTGCCCCCCTGAAAGTATCAAACGCCCAGGAGGGGGCGTTATCGCCCACGTTGAGAACCTATGTTCTAAGATAACACAATCCTAACAGACTGGACAACTCAATCGCTCTGATCAATGACCGAAGGAGTGTATCGGGGACATTTACAGTGCTAAGTACATAGAAACACTACATAAATTACTAGAGCTATTTATAAATGGTTTATAAACGCCTAGTGCATTCAGTTAGCGGTGCGTTCAAAGGAATGCATGGCGATCGAGCAATGAGCATACTCTTTATGTGTGGAAATGCAAGAGATTATTATTTAAACGCTGATGAACTTTAATGTACGAGTATGTAATATGAGAAGAGTAATATGAGGGGCTCGTGGCTAAATAATAACAGCCGCACGGGTCGATCGAAGGTTAAGCTACGCTTGCCAAGGTCGGTCCGTGGATGGGTGACCATCCATTTCATGTTAAGAACTCCCAGTGACTCGGTCCCGGCTGTCATTTGACGTCGTTACGGTTAGTCAGAATCCCAAAAACCTGACAGCCCGTTTTACCAAGGGGTATCGTGTTACCCCGTAACTGAGTTGTTAAGGTCAGATAGGCAGTTGCTCCATGTATTCAGCTGCCTAAGGTTAAGACGAAGCCGACCGCAACGTAGTTGGGAAAAGGCTAGTCAGATTGATTCGGAAACCATAGACTGTTTCGTGCTACATCGTTGCTTTAGTGGTCGCAAGCGCTACTGCTGATCATGAGATCCTGGGTACGATTCCCAGGACGGGCAAAGTGTTATAGGGTTTTTCCATCAGGAATTTCTCAGAAGCAGCTCGGAGTCTGGATTTGTGCCCGGTTGCGGGACAAATCCAGACTCAGACGTGATGTTATGCTATGTTTCGTGTTAACATTGTGAATGGCCTGCGAGAGTAGAAGTGGCGTTTTGATTTATTTTAAAGTAATTATATAGTGTCGTGCGTCGTCTACTGTGAAAATGTCAGAGAAACTTTATGATAGTTTCTGAGAACAACTTTGTGTTGAAGGAGTGAATGATGGGTTTCTAAACCTTTTGATTTATTTAACGTATAATAATCAAGCCGTACCGTACGGCAACGTGCGCACGAGCGACTGTGAAAATGCGAATTTTACGAGCAGTGTAATTTTAATTTTAGAATACAAGATGATGCTGCGGGGGTTATTTAGCACACTATCAGTAGCAATGGCTTTCATATTGACAGTTGAATAACATTCATTGCGTTATTCACGTTGATGAGTTGACAAATTTTTCGAACTTATAAAGCAATGGATTAGAAATATCCTTCAAAATGATTGCTTGTGATTCTAATTCTGTTTGGTGTATTTTCTGCAGATTTTGGCGCAAACCTGTATTTTTCAGGTGGCTTTTTTTTAACCATATCTAAACTTACTTATACGATTATTTTACAAAACCAGCATTTTTTGTTAAGTAAACATAATTACTTATGTTAATAGGTACTTATATCAATTTGTAGCAAGAAATTGTGATATATTCAAGCAATCGATCATCGCAAATATCGATATCATTAATCGTTCACAACAAATTCGATATCGCCATTTTGTTCGATCTCCAACGGTATTCACGATTAATTTAATAAATCTTCGAAAAGATTAATGAAGCTTAAAACAATATTTTGTGGAATTCTATATTATTTATTAGAAGTTAAAATTACAACATTAACGTTGATATAGATAAAACTGTTGAATTTTGAACTTTATTTTATCGGAATAAGGTGTGCTATTCAGTTTTGTAAAGTGTACATTTTTCCAGGTGAAAGGTCGGTGGCCACATGTTATGCAGTTACATTTTGAAACATGTTATTTATCTTTAAACTGTTTACTTATTAGTTTTGTTATGAACGTGTCAATCGATAGCTAATTCGATTATACTATACAAGCCTCAGGCGTTACGTCGTATGTAATTTTAATTCCGAAGTTAATGAAACTTTGACAAATTGATCAAAACTTTACGTAAGTTTGAGTTATTAGATGTGCCTAGCTGGAAAGAGGATGAGTTAGGTAAATTATTGTTTTTCATAATTAAATAGTCAGATCGTTAATTAACTTTCCGTAGCTTAAGGCGACTACATGACCTAAAACGCGGTCACTATCGGAGTAAGAGAAGCGCGATGACACAACGCTGGTAATTTATTGCAAAATATGAAACAATCATCTATAGTTGTTTTATCAAACACCAAACAAATAAAAACCGTATACTAAAATTCGGGGAATTAAACTGTCTTTTATATGGTGAAAGCTTTATAAAAATACACCAATTGTGTTTGCGTGATTATAGTTTTTATGTCCGCGGTAGACATTACTTTACAAATTAATTACACTATGTTGAAAAAATATAATCGCAAATATTCACATATCAAATTACGAAGAAAATTTTCTAGTATAACATTTTTTTTTTTTTCAAAGAAATCAGTCCGGTCGATTAGACGTGATGTTGAATTTAAAAACATTAGAAGTCGTATATCTGCGTCTTAAAGGCAAGACATTTATAAATAAACAGGCTTATGCCCGCGATTTCGTTCGCATGAAATTTTTGTTCTCCTTGACATTGCATCGCCTACCCCCGATTACCTACTCAGTTTTCGCTTAGATTTCATTCTATCCTCGGCTTCTAAGGGTTCTAGCGTGATGTTAAATAGCCTAGCCATCCTCAAGAATTGGGCTATCAAATGCAAAAAGGATTTGTCAAATCCGACTGTTAGTTCCAGAGATTAGCGCGTTCAAACAAACAACCTCTTTAGCTTTATTATTAGTATGGATATAGATAGGTAAAATATTAATGAGACTTCGTATTCAATATTCAAAATAATTTCGCATAGAAAAGACATCAATTTTAAAAAGAAATATTAGCTTCTTACCTATTCCAATTTCTAGACTTTCTACTGACGTCACAAGGTCGCTAATCGTCCTCGGTCGGGGCAGGTCAAAAGCCTGGCAACATTCTGATACATGACACATGACGTCATCAATACCAGCATGGCAACAGTAAAATCGCGGCCATTTTATTTAGAAAAAAATTTTTGTAGCACGTTTCGTGGCGCAAACCAGTCTTTTATTACTACATTCCTTTAGAATTCAACCTAAATGTAATTACATTACCATACCAATTGATTAATTCATTTAATTACCAGTCAGTCTGAGGTTTCACTTCAAATATTTGTTTAAGTTATTATTTTGACATTTAAAAGAAATTCTGTATAAATTAATTTTCGGGAGTAACCTTTCAAATTTTTGTTGTTTGATTCACGGCGTTATTTTTTTTTCGACTTCCTTTTAAATGGTTTTTAGTTAGAAAAGTGTTATCAATGATGAGGGTGTGTTTATCTTATACACAGTCAGAAAATACCACAAAAGAACCCAGTTCTCGTAAGTACACTAAGGCTGTTTTTCCAATGGCAGATAATTTTATCCGAGGAATAATTTTGTTTTTTTGACAGTGCTTCCATACCAAAACTCGAACACGTCAATTTTATTCCACGAATAAAAATTTTCTATTCTGTTGATTGAAAAATTAAAATAAAGCAAGGTTATAAGTGTCGCTAAACACACTATGCCGAAGGTACGCGACCGAAGTTCGGCATGATTACGCCTGCAATGCTATTTGAATTACTGACGAAGTGACGACACATTATGCCGAAATTACGTTGCGTACAGATAAATCAGCCGTGGACCTTCGGCATAGTGTGTTTTCGGTTCGATTGCGTCTATTTATTCGCTCGACGGAGTCGACGCACTAACGCATCATCGGTTGAGTGTGAAAGGTTGAATAACATAATCAGCCTATGATGTTCCCATTGCTGGGACACAGGCCTCCTCTCTGTGAGAGGGAGTGGGCCGTAACCCACCACGCGGGCCCAGTGCGGGTTGGTAGATTTTATTTTCAAATTATTTTTTTTTCTGATTTTGAGATGTCACATGTCTTTGAATTTTTCAGCCGGTTTCCGGTTGCCGGTTTCCTCACGATGTTTTCCTTCACCGTTTGGAGAGCAATAGTGATGAAATAATTTACACAAAGTAAGCGACTGTCTGGGTTCGAACCTACGACCTACAACGCGTAAGTCACGGCCGTTACCACTGGGCCACCACTGCTCTCAAAGGTTGAATGTTTTATCATAATTATATTTGTCAGTCTGGCGTTACGCGACCGATAATACGCGACGCATTTTCCGTCAGATACTTACCGACCCTTAGTGAGAATGTTTTTAGGATCACGACGAAGAAAATGTTTAAAGTCATGCAAAGCCTTATACACTATTATTGCAATGTCCACCGTTAACATCCCCCAAAAGATCCTAAGTGTATACTGAACATCACGCCTGTATTGCCCTAAAGGTTAGGCAGAGGTGAACCTATAGTACACCCACACTTCGCCAGTTATGCTTAAGTCCTATGTAATACGGCGCGAGCCTATTGTCATCAACCGGGCACGAATCCAGACTGCGGGATGCTACTCAGAAAAACCAGATGACAATTCCCAATAACACTTTGCCCGACCCCGGAATCGAACCCAGGACCTCATGCAAAAATATTCTTATAAAAAATTTCCACTCTATCAAGAGCCTCACACAACATCGGTAAACGACCTCCTCCACAAATCCACAGACAAGCCCTAGTCTACATCTAGACAGCATTACGTCATCGCCTAAACTTAGAAAACTAAAACTACTCAAAAGTAGTTTAAAGTAGAGAATTAACACAATCAGCGGTGGCCATAAAAAGAGCGTCTGCGCCGCTAACTAGCTCAAACATACACAAGTATACGTATGTACTTACAAACGAGGGACTTAACTACTGCCACTCGGTAGAAACAAACAACATCTCGGGATATAACTACTAATATTTAAACAGACGATAGTGCATCGGTTGGTCCGAGGTAAAGGCAGTAGCGGGAGTGGGGATACTGTAAAGCAAGAACGGGCGCCTTAAATAATTTGTTTTTGACGTGATAAGGTCTTATAAATCGATGAACGCCGGCTGCATGCACAAAAAAGCCTCATTGTTACTCATTGTCACGTTCCGTCTGAGCCGAGCGTGCAAGCGAGAGCGTGGTACAACCGATAGAGAGGCCTAAGCGTTCGGCTTGTGACGCATCTATCTCTTATGACGTTATCACGTTAAATTATCGTCCGTAAACGGACTTTACAGACAACCAATTTTTTTTTACCACGCACTGGATTTTTAAATCTCGGCGTTAGAGGAGAAGGAGTTTCATAAACAGAAGTTTCATCAACGGTTTACTTTGGTAATACAAATAGAACTTTGGCTAAGACAGGCAATGTTTATAATTTTCAACCGAGAAGACCAAATAAACGAAGCTATGGATAGCCATAGCTTGATGACCATAATCCCTAGGGCTTGATTTCTGAAACTCTTTGACCAAGATTATGTCTGGAATTTAAAAGAGACTGTGACCTCTGAGTTTGTTTCGGCCTTTTTTCTCAGAGTAGTCAGATAGGAAACGCCGACCTATTTGTGCAAACCTACTAAAGAAATTATCTTTAAGAACGAATACAGTTTTGTTCCTAATGTTTCTTTCATAGAGTTTTATTAAAATCGCTATACGCGCATGACTTGCACGCCACCCCAAGTGAAACGTGCAGTGTACACGGTATAGAGAGGCGCCGATGACGGCGATGTGTGGTCCTGGTACCGGACACGACGGGGCACCAGTACCGAATATTGTTTTTATTAACTAATAACTTTTATTGCCCAACAGCGAGGAACGCATTTCAAATTAAAAACCTTCGATTATAAAGTACTGAGGTGTTTTTTTTTTTAATTTCGAGCCGAGGTTTTATCGGAGCCTGTCATGATTAAAAATGCAAGCCCGAATGAAAATAATTAATCCCTCTCAATGCTAAAATGTATTTTCGTAAGCCGCATCATAATTATGTCAAACACGATACAAAATGTTCTGAATCAAATTACTTACCTGATTCAGAAATTTTTTATCAAGTCCAGCTAACTAAAATATCTCCTTACTGACCGCAAAAAATCTCACAATGAGTTTCACGGCTTGTAATACACTCTACCACAAATTGTTTGAACTAAAGAAATCAGCCTCAGCTCCATGCATAAGCATCTGTTTGTTCGAAGAAAATTGTAGTGCAATCTTGCGCAATCATTGGGGGAGCTTTGTGCTCCGACCGCGTTCGGGTGAAATCGGCAATTATCGGACGAAACGATTATTTGCCGAAGGGACGCCGAACACGACCGTTGTCGTGCCGACAGAACCGCCCGAAGAGCTTTTGAAGATTTGTTTTATTTAACAAATGAATGATTACTTTAAAAACGTGTGGTCGGACTTTGAGTGAGGATGAAAGTAGACCGCAGGACAGATAGGCTAAAGATGCAATGCAGACAGCAACGTTTAATTCTAGCTTAGCATCTGAAGGAGATTTTAGACGATGAATATACAAACAAAGAAACATGCATAGCTGACTGAATACTTATTTAAGAGAAAGACGAACCAAGCCATGTAAATGGAACAACGTTTCGCATCTTCAATTTAATAAATAAACATAAGTAAAGTTCAACCATTCGTAATGACAAAGTGAAAACTAGTGTCCGACTGAAGGTTTGGTTTCGGCCGAAACTATAGAAGAGGAGCCGAAAGAACCAAATGTTGATATGAGAAAACAAATGACACACAGACGAATCGATTACCAATAATATTGATGAAATATGTGGTTATAACAAGCTAACTACAGACATTAGTCCTCGTATAGGCACCATGAACGACAGAGCAGTTTATTCAAACTGATTAGTCTTGTTGAGCTTTGAGAAAACGACTAACTGCTAACGACTGAAATTACTGAACTGGCTAACTGGCTACAATTACCAGTTCTGTCGGCAGATCTCGAGTAATTTTACTGCAAAAGCTGTGCTCTAAACAATGACTATCGTGAGACTAGTTAGGTAGTCCATTTCTTGAAAATTGTTGCGCTCTCTCGTTGAGTTATAGTTTTCAATCATTTGTTACAATGTACGTGCAGTCTCCGTTTAAAGTAATGCACTATTCTTGCAAAGGTGATTGATTTAATGATCTTCGAAGCGTTTTAGAAAATGAATCGCTTAATTACAGAGTACGTGAAGACGGTAAAACCAGACAAGTTAATTGAAAAGCTTCGCATCTAATAGAATATGATATTTCTTCAACCAGGGCGTAAGTAAGACAAAAAACAGTACATGAAGAAATACTCAACCACATCATTTAGGTTTCCAATGCAAGAAGGTGCAAATTGCAACTACAATTTTATTATAAGCCTGACATAATATTGCAAGCAACTTATAGCTTTAATGAAGTCGGCAATATTCTGCACAAAAAAGATTATTTTTTATACTGCCATTATAGAGCAATTTCAATACATTATGCGACTTTATCGTGACTTGCGTCATTACAGTACTTATAGGATATTTTAAATAAAAAAATGGATATTTTTTGCGGTTACACTATCAAATTTGTTTTGTTTTTATTTATAACAGTGACTCATTTAATGCCTAAGACTGCTAATAGGTTCCATAAGTCATTTGGAGGATAATTGATGTTGAATAGAAAATAATAATTAAAGTTATGTTTTAAACAATGATAATACTGCTAATAGAGTAAGTTTAAAGCAATTGAAGGACTGTCCGGTAGTTCCGGTTTCGGCCAAAACTGAATTGCAAGCCGAAATTCAGTTGCGGTTTTGGCATCCGGGTAGGAGAAAGGAAAAATGTGTTGCCAAAAAACGGTTATTGGAGACTAAACAAGAACATACAAAATTCCGCTATTTCATAAAAGAATAGCTGAGTTCAAAGGACTGCAGTTATTTTGCAGTTCAGTGGGTTATAGCAGGATTTCATTATAAATGCATTTATTTATTTATTGCTAGCAATATTTTATGAGAACTGAAGCAAATGCTTTATAAATGTGTCTAGATTATGTGAAAGTAATATTAGAAAATATTTAACATTATATTAATATACCGCATTAACGCAGCAGCTCAGAATGAAGTATTACCAGTTTACGTCGGCATTTTCTGAAGCAAGTGCTAGATATAATCATGGATTTATATTTATACCTACTAATTATATGCGAGCGAAGCAGCTGCGGCATCGAATCAATTACGCATCATTTCACGATAAATTAAGTTGGTACCAGTACAGGTGATATTTACCATCGAGACTGGCGCCACGAAGACAGCTGAACGAGTATTACGCACCGGTCTAAGGCCCACATACGACAAGCTTGCGACAGCTCATTTCCAACGGATACGAGTTCACAGACAATTACCTCTAAAAATGCAACCGTACTTATTTTTACGAAATGACATAAAATCGTTCACAGGCTCGTCTTCTAAACCATTAGGCAACAGACCTATGATTTGACGGACTAACGAAGGAGCCGTAAAATTCCTCCTATAATCACCGTGGACCGCTCCCAATGCGCGGGAGGGGGGCTGATTACAGGGTAACCGCCCACTGCCGGCCGCGGGAATCCGACCGCGACGAACAACGAAATGTCTTAAAACAATAATACAAAGTCGGGATTTTATATCCTTTTATAAATCGTCGAGGACGAGAATAAGGTTGTTAGCGCGTTCGTCTGAACAGTGACGTGTAACTTTTGAATTATAGACGGACACGATTTCGCTTAGCTCTATAATTTTAAGGGCTTCTAATATTCGATGATTGCGTGCCGCATCGTTGCGTGTTCGTTTTATGTATTTCATTATTCTTTGTCTAACTAGTGTTCGTGGAACTGGACTCTGGCAGTAATCAGGAATAAATTCGGTATTTTATTTGCCATTTTGTTAATTAGCTTTAGATCTCATTTTAACCGTTGCATTAGAAACATTCCTAAGTGAAATAAAATAAGAAAATAAATGGAAATTGTTGTTGCGCTTTCTATTACGCATTCTAAAACATCTTTGATTCCTTTTATAATTTTCTATTTGTGTAAGAATTTCAGCTTTTATTCCTTGGAAATAAGGTTGATATTACCGGGTGTGAAGGTAACTAGACATTATTTATAGGTAAACGGCCAATTCCCCCGGAACGCTTCGCTAATTGACATTAAATGCTAGTCGTTTGTCATTCGTGTTCTTGAGTTGGTATCGTCACGTAACTGAGAATTAAACTAAAAGGTAGTCTTTTTTAACACTGTATTAAATCATTAGTTACAGCGTGGAGATTGCTCGGTTTCTGGTAACACACACGTGAGATTAGAACTTTACCAGTATCTAGATGAAAATATTCATTGTTATAGGTACTTTGTCAATAACAAGACTAAAAACGCATTCCATTCGAAATTTTAGTTTTTGTAACATTTCTATTCTCCCAAACTCCCCCTATAATTTTCGACCAATTTGGCATCACCCAACCTTTAGAGGGCCGCGTGTTTCATGTCATACCAATTTTTGGTCTCGGTCTCAAATTGGGTTTTAATCGACGGATGTAGGTCGGCCATAATTTCTAGTCGAGAAATGATAATTCGAAGACATGGCATAATGGCCTGCACGACTATTATTATTAAAGTCGTGAGGGCGGAAAATAGGGTCTCATATCTTTATGCGATTTTATAATGAATAACAGATGCAGACCTGTGTACTTTATTTACTCTTTATTACGCGCTAAGCATGTGGCTTAATTATACAGGATGAAATTTAAAACATGCGACAAATCGAAATGGGAGATTGTACTCATCATTATGAACAACTTTTACTATGGGACCAAACCTGAAATCGCGAAAAAAAAATCTGCTGTTTCCTACATTTATGTTCGCATAACTCGTCAAAATGTAGGGAACAGCTGTTTTTTTTTTCGCGATTTCAGGTTGGTCCCATTGTAAAAGTTGTTCATAATGATGAGTACAATCTCCCATTTCGATTTGTCGCATGTTTTCAATTTCACCCTGTATAGGTAGGACCACCAATAACTGAGGTTGAATTTATACTCGTAATTCCTGTATTAAAAGTGCTTATGGATGAGGTAAATGTTAAATACCTTCAACAAATAATAATATTAACTACATATAAATTCATGTTATTATAACTTCCTTTCTAAGAATGAATATTTACAAAATGTAAATAAAACACATATTGCGTATGCGAAAACATGGACGTCAATTAACTGAACGTTTGAAGCTGTAAATATTAATTAACTAAGTGCAAACTACTTAACACCAATGTGAAAATTATTACCAAGAGAATTGGTATCTGAATGGGTATCACGTTTCATCAGCAAAATGTTTTAGGGAAGTACAAATGGCAGCGAGATAACTTAATTTGATAACACTTCTTGAAACATAGTAATTAATTTCTATCTTTCGACATTTATGTACTTGTCAGCCATTTACAAGAAGAGAAGGATTTTTTCCATCTATCATCTATCTTAAGGTTCCTTGGAAAAAATTGTAGCGTGTACTTCCAAGCGTTTTTCTTTGTAGTTACCTAAAAGTTAATTTTGCGATCAGGATTCAGGGTAATATTTAACCACATCCTGATAATGATTTGTGCAGCCTACATAAATACATACATTTGATCCCAGTCTGAATGTTTGTATAAATGATTAATGCATGTAATGGCACATACGACCATGACAAAAGGAATCTCAGTATATTTTAGAAATATTTATTCATTATAACAAAGCAATACGAGTTATTTTGTATGCGTGCCTGCTTAAAATAGCTGGATAAATAAAGTGTTAGTACACGAACGTTCTTCAAATATAATTATAATATCTACGACATAGCTTACAAGCTTATAAGATTGAATTAAAGCCCGCTGTTCGCGTGGGTGGCAAAAAATGGTCCAACTTTGTTTTAATGGCCACTAGCTACACATTAGAATGATTAGATGATTAGCCTATTAATTTCTAATAAAACTATTAATATATTCGTGTAATTGATGATCTTTGGTTATAGCAGTTAGTTAAGGTTCAGCGAGAAAGTGTGAATTTGTTGCCTTGAGCAAATTCACACGGTGAATGTTTTGATTAGACGGTGTCGATGATAGCTTTGGCTTTGAAGATTTATATTATTTATTTGCTTAAGGATTAAGTAAGGTTTAAGTTAGGTTTTGCCTTTGTGGAAACCTTCCCGAAAATTTTTAGGATGTAATAAAACTGGAAACCAGGAAAGCCAGGTTGACGTGAAATAAAGTGTTTTTTTTTTCTATTATTAAAATTATGTCAACATGTAATTATAGCAGTCTTAAAAAACTCATTCTTAATTGATTTATTAGTACGTAGTCAAAAAAATATCTTAGTTTTTCTCAGAGAACCTCTCCTTAACCAAGCTGAGCAAACATTATCTTCATTCATTAGCTTATAGCTTATTTATTTAAACGAGACAGATGGATTTATGGAACACATTAGACACCATAAGATTTTTTTTTAAACTTAATTAGAGCTGTCTCCCCGTGGTATAATTGTTATAGAAATTTGCATTTTATTATTATGTGAAATGAAGCAAGATTTGTTAATCGGTGTCAATTTGTAACTACAATTTAATGTGTTGCCCATGCGTCATATTTTGTTGGTTTGGGTACCGTTAAATATAGTAATTTGCTAGGAGAAATTAATTGTTAGTATGTAGGTATTTCTGAAGTAGGTAATACATCAAATGGTGGAATTTAACTTTTCAAAGTCCCATTTAGCTCCTGAAAGATGTGATAGATTCGCTAAGATTTAATATAAAATATATATTTGTTTTACAAGACGAATGGTAAAGTTCGTGATTTGAAAGCAACAAATATCGAACCGGACCGTCCAACCACTGAGCCGTCGTTAACAAATCAATTAAGGGCGAAGTCCGTTCGTAAAGACAGGATCATAAAAACAATTCAGAGGCCTCTAATTGTCCCGTCTGTCTGTCTGTACTAATGAACACATGTTGATAGACCACTCGACTACAATAAAAGATAAAGTGAACGTTTAAGTTTTAAAATCGACCACAATTTGGAGTTTAAACGAACTCTTTATGATCGGAAACATTAAATAACTTGATTTCCGTACAAGACTTGTTATAAAATAATAAATTTTTTAACGACATGTTCGGTTGTATGTTTTAATATCATATCAACAGTTTATATAATAAAATTGATTGTGGAGACGTTTAATTAAAATAAAACAACTTTAATCTTTTTTTCACGAGGACTGATTTAAAACTTTCTAATTCCTGCATGGATTACGGAAAGTAAATAAAAATTAATCGCTATCAAAATTAATTCAAAACTAACATCAAGAATACAGAATGCACAACGACGAACCATCCCAAAAATTCCCTTAAAAATGTATCTACTAGGAGAATCACTTTTCGAAAGTATTTTTATTAGGCCGAAACCGTTCATCGTCAGACCGAAACTTTAACGATGAAATAATGTTAAACTAGGACTGTTACTATCTTATGTCAAGTCATCGTAAAAATGTATCTACCAGGAGAATCACTTTACGAAAATATTTGTATTAGGCCGAAACCGAAGTCATCGTAAAACGCAATTTTCACAAGCATTTAAAATGTTATGTAAAGAGTACTAAAGCGCTAAGTGTCTGTCGCAATGATTCTGCCAAGTGGCCTTTTTAGGCCCCCTGAACGCGTTAGCCGCTTCGAAGTGACATACAAACAGATGGATTTATGAGCGTCCTATTGACCTCAGATTAAAACTGTTAGTTCGGTTTTTGAGTCGCCCAACCAAGATAACAGAACGAGGTAATAAATTATGTTTAGTACTTAGGCAAGCTAGCAGCTTTAATAATCATATTTCAGACAGACCAGTTTTGACGGGAGTACCTTAAACGGTATTTTATCGACTGGAAAAGTGGATATAGTAAACATTATTTTAGAAATTACGGATAATTATTTTTAATTTATTGCACAAGCATGTGGGGCATATACATAATATAGCCGCATTTCAAATCACATTTTCATCAAACGGATACCGAATTTGATAAATTAAATTATCATTCAAACAAGACAAAAGCTATTTCGAAGACAATATTATGTGACATCTACCAATCCGCACTGGGCCCGCTAGGTAGATTGTAGCCCACTCCCTCTCAAAGAGAGAAGGCTTGTTTCCCAGCCAGCAGTGAGGACATTATTAGGCTGATTATGCTAAACTAAGTAGGTACTTAATTGTTACTATGCTAACAAGAGTATTCAATGAACTTTGACCAAACTTAAAAATAGGCTTGAATGAATAAGAATTTTATTGTCGTATATGTCGCAGCTAACTGGTTAAATTAGCCGTTCAGTTAACCGCCTAGCCTTTTAACTAAACGGCGGCCGTTCAACTAACGGCCTGAATAATATTCAATTACAGTTTAGGTTGGAAGTCAGTAACCAATCACGCGCGAGCCGAATTGGTCGCAGTAACTAAGCCAGGGCACCCCGAACAAATGGGTTAGGTTAGGTTAGAACTGTGATCAACCGCGTGCGAGCCGAGAGAGCGAAGCGAGGCGAGCACTACTTTTAAAGGCTAGGCAGTTAACTGAACGGCTAATTTAACCAGTTGGCTGCGACATATACATTACGAGGTGCTCTAAATGCTCATCAATAATTATTATTGTTTAAATCTTTAACGCACACACAAACAATTATTCCCGCGAGGCAATTGTATGATAGTAGCAATGGCTTTCATTTTGACCGTTCAACAACATGTAAGTATTGCGTTATTTACGATTTTGTAATATTTTTCGAACTTATGAAGCAATGGACTACTAGCAATAATTATCTTTAAAAAACATCAAGATTATGATTGATCATGTGTCACTATCATGTGCTAAGTTACTCATCGTGAAGCAAATTGCATACAATTAAAAAGTGGGCAATAACCCCGGGTAATAAATAAAAATTAATTATAAAGACTTGCCACGATTTGTTACAAAAAACCTACGCACTGCCATTTGTAATCTAAAATATAATATCGTCATTAAAATTAAACTATTACTTAACAATATTTACACCTAGTATTAAATATTTGTCGCCAAAAACATTAATTGTGATCATTATTTCTACGCGGAGGCGCCAACGAATTTAGTACAAACAAACACTAAGTATTTCCGTTATCAATAAACTAAATTCATTTAAACACAAATAGATTTAATAAATCCTAAGCAAATATTAATTTATTTGGCAAATAGAAATCACGTTTCTATCGCAAAATTCGATGCTAGTGCTGAGCATTTAATTTTGCAAATAAACATCGATAAAGATCTTAGAGATCGCGTTTTGGCATGTCATCGATGCGATAGCGATCATTATAAGCGACAGTGGCGCCAAAAACGGTCGCGCAATGAGGTCACCGGTGGCGTCGAGCCAAGTGCATATAAAACGAGTCACGGCCCGCCGCTCCGACGCCAATGACTGAAGTTTTTATCGATACTTTGATAACTATACCTAATTATAAAAACGAACATAAATTAAAACGAGAAGTCTACCGTAAGCGCGCCAAACAAACCTCGGATTTTGTTTAATGAAATGTAATTGATTTAAGTGAAGTTATTGTAAACATCTCACGGATATTTCAATAGAACGTAACTAAAATGCTTGTGGGAATAATGGCTCGGTTCCAAAACAAATTTTGCCACAGTGTATTAGCGTTTCAGCTAATAACTTTTCACCTCCGCATTTGTGTGACAACTTTGATGCATTGAAAGATTAAAAAGATGATTTTATTGCTATTGTCAATGTTTAGATTTTAAAATTAATCACGTGAACTAAAACCTATTGCAGTGGCAGACGGCCAAAGAACAGTGGCGCCAACGTTGCGGACAATTACAGATATAGGAGCTGCGTAATATGAGCTGCAAAATAAAACTGTGATGATTAATGCTACACCACTGTACTAATGACCGTCATAATGTACCTACGTATGACGGAAAATTGTATTTACAATTTAAATTGTGAAATATTAAATGTTTCTGTTTATCATCATAACAAATTGCTTGCAGATAAATTGTAAACGCGTAAGATAAAAAACTGCAGTTTTATATAAAAAGTCTCGCCGACTGGTGAAACAATTACCACGTCGGCTAGTGAAAAAGACAATAGTGATGGGCGTGCAGTGTTGCTAATCGTCGATCGAGACAGGCGCCGTGCCGCAGCCCTGGAATGGGGTCGGCAGGCGACAAGCCAAGCGCGACCAACCGACTGCATTATGTATCGATAAATGCACAATCCCTACAAATAACTATCAATGTTTAATGCCTTTATAGCGCCAAATACATGTCACATTATTTCACTTTATATTTAATGTTTCTATTCAACTATGAATCTCATGATCTACTTTGAAAATAACGCGACCGCCAGCGGCCATTTAACTTCGAGCACATAACATAAACAGTACATGCTACTCGATACGTCAATAATATTGTCACCGAAACTAGCAACAAGGTATTGTGTGCTGTCAAAATCGTTCAGATTATTATGACTGGCGGGTTTATCGACACAATATGTAGCGTCACTAGCGGATGCGCGGCGCCTCGTGCGGTGGCGCCGGAGTTTCGCAAACAATGCGTGTCCTTTCCACTGTCGCATGTCGCTTTGGAAAAAAGCCGATTGTTAATTGTTATGCTAATAAATGATGGTAATCGTCCATTTTTGCATGTGCACAAAAACTCATTGTGAGATGCAGCAGAACGCGGTAAATTATAGGTATACCTAAGCGCATTGTGATTTATAAGCTTGTGCAAAACAACAATGGAAAATGACAAAGAGCCTATTGTATGTCGTGTTTGTGCAAATTAGTTTTAAAACCTGACTGTTTTTTGTAATTTGTGAACCTAAGTATTTACTGAACATCACGCCTGTCATTCCCGAAGGGTTAGGCAGAGGTGAATCTATAGTACGACCACATTTCGCCAGTTATGTGTAACTAGCTGCGCCCCGCGGTTTCACCCGCATAAGTTTCTCGTGGGAATATCGGGATAAAAACGATCCGATATCCTTTCCCGGGACTTAAACTATATTTATACCAAATTTCATATAAATCGGTTCAGCGGTAGGTAACAGACAGACGGACAGGCAGACAGACACAGTTTCGCATTTATAATATTAGTATGGACTTACCCTAAGTATTTACTTAAGCATAATATCAAGAAAAAAACACTACGACGAACACCTATAACGAAAAATGATTAAGGAGTCGGAATCGGAAAGATAGCATCAAATCAGATGAGATAGCGATAATAATCGACTGTCAGGTCATTGTACTTTACCTACCCGGTCAGACATCCTTGAGATAAAGATGGCCATGACACTTACCTGAAAAAAAAAATTTTTTTATTAGAAAATGATAAAAAATAAAGAGAAAGCATTGTCATCATGTTTTTGGCGACCAGTCTATGTACTTGTGGCCTTAATAAACAACAATCGTCTAAAAATGACAGAATTCGTCTCAATAACTTAGCACTATTCCCACAATGATACCTATCATTAAAGTGAAATATTAGCAAGTGCAGCGGAGCATTACAGACGTGATAATTATGATAAGATTTACAGGCATGCCAGCTATTGGTAATAAGTACTTGATATTATAGGATCCTTTAATGAAGGTAGAATTAATTAAAGAGTTTTTTCGACGTATTCCACATTGGGCATTTAACTTGTAAAGTCTTTACAGAAGTAATACCTAGGTAGTTTAGTTACTTGAAATTGGTGTTTCATCTTCGAGGGGCTTGTGGCTATATAATAACAGCCTGCAGCACGGGTAAAGCTAAGCTTGCCGCGGTCGGATCTTAGATGGGTTACCATACCTACATTACATAGGTATCGAAATCCCTCCGTGCCTCGGAAAGCGCGTGAAGCCGTTGGTCTCGGTAGAATGATCGTAGATCTTTGACAGTCGTTAAAAGTAGTCAGAAGCCCGAAAGTCTGACAACCAGTCTTACCAAGGGTTATCGTATTACCCAGTAACTCGGTTGAGGAGGTCAGATAGGCAGTCGCTCCATGTAAAACACTGGTATTCAGCTACATCCGGTTAGACTGGAAGCAGACTCCAACATAATTGGGAAAAGGCTAGGCAGATTGATTGGTGTTACTTATAATTATCTTCGACATCGAAACATTTATGAAGTTTTGCTAGCAAATTTAATTCAGCTTTATAAGACACATCAAGACTAGAGGAACTCCCAAAGAAACCACGGATGGACTGTGTGAAAGCCGATATGGCTAGAAAGGGGGTGACTACCGAGATGACGACTAATAGAGAAGTAGGTATGGAAAAAAACTACACTTTGCGATGACTCCAAATAGGCAAAAGAATGATAATCTCGTCTCATATAGAAGGTAACAAGAGAATCCAGTTAGTTATCGTTCAATGACGCCATTGTTTACTCTTTAGATGTCATCTCTGTGGCACTGCACTGGCCTGCCGTACATTGATATTAGCGTACCGTATCTCATCAGAAAATCTCATGCAAATGCCATGGCGAAAAGATAAGCCACTCAGTAAGGTATAGTAGCAGGCATGGCTGCTAGCCCATGGTAGGTACCATCGCGGCCTTTTCCGCCTGATCACTTAAAAATTTTTTCGCCTAAATCCTGCGGCGGCGCCAAGCCACGCCCCCTTAATATTTTCGCATATTAGGAAAGCGATAACGCAATTAGTTGCAACCTGCACTGCGCAGCTTAGTGACGCATCACGCGTAGGTACTCCTTTTGTGAATTTTACAGACGAACTATTTGACCTTGGCGCGCTTACTAGAGAGCGCTTCTATTTTTTCAGTGCAAGCAAAAAATAACTTAATGGTGATCAGGCGGGAGTGTCCGCGATAGTACATCCAAACAACTCAGCCTATCACAATCCACTGCTGGACATAGGCCTCTCCCAGGCTGCGCCACAACACCCTATCCTCCACCGTCCGCACCCTATCCCAGCCACCTTTTTAAGGTCGTCGGTCCATCACCGGGGAGGATAGGTACACCAAATGTCAATTTTATAACATCTTCTGTAAAAATGTCACCGTCTTAGGTGAGGTGAGCTTGAAGTGAGCTGTCATTCGACCTGACGCTGGAGATTGACGCTGACAGCTCGCTTCCCCTAAGTTTCCACGGTGAGACTTTTACCCGCAGTATTTTTCTCGGCTCGTAACGTAGTTGTGTCAATAAATAGTTGAAACGACTTGCTTCATAAAAAGTTTACGCATAGAACAAGTTGTTTTTATAACGTTTATCCGTTTCACAATAATTAAGCCTCTATAAGATAGGATTAAATATCTCGTAAATTGCTGTAGGTAAATCCTCTGTATAATTATGCGAAAATTATAGTTATTATACTATGAGTATGTTAACTTGTGCCTCGTAAAGATACGGGTTATATTCTTGTAATAATTCCAAATGTCAACAGAAATATAAAACATATTTACAGTTTTATGTAATGTCTATCGCACATGGGTAGGTCATGATTAACGTGACCAGACGTCCCGTTTTGAACGGGACTGTCCCTTTTTATAGTTACGTGTCCCGGTGTCCCCGAAATGATCTCTGGGACGCCAAATTGTCCCGTTTTCTGAAACCGCGCGAAAATTTTAGTAGTCGAGCCGGCTGGACGCGAGCGCGGCGAAAAGAGCGAGACCGCGTCGTCGGTCGACGCGACGATAGCCGAGAGCGGCGAAGACGTCATCGCTCGCGCTTTGTTTACTAATCGTTTGACAGATTTTTCGTTCGCCCACTTCTCGATATTTGTTTTGTTGTTGTTTGATGCTCGTGTACCCTGTAAATAACTTGAACTTCTTTTGTTTTGGAACCATAAGTTAAAATGCCGAAACGCAAGTGTACGTTCAATGTTAACTTGCAGGCAAAATATCCGTTTATCAAGCAAACAAATACTCCCTCAGATGTCAGATGTGAAAAGTGTCGTACAGAATTTAGCGTTTCCCACAGTGGTGCCAGTGATATTGTACAGCATTTGAAATCTGAAAAACATAAAAACGCCGATCGCGCCGTTGCTTCGAGTTCTTCGATGTTAACCTTTTTCAAGAAATCGGATACACCAACTTTAAAGGATCTGGATATCGCCGCGGCAGAAGGTGTCTGGGCTTATCACACGATACAAGAAAACCACAGTTTTCGCTCTAATGATTGTGCGTCGAAATTAATTCAATCATGTTTTGATCCCAAATTTACATGCGCGCGTACGAAATCAGAAGCTATTGTAGTGAATGTTTTGACGCCTACAGCGATGAAAGAATTAAAAGACGATCTTGATAAGTCCAACTGTATTACAATACTAAACGATGCTTCAAACCACGGTAACAAAAAAATATACCCTATTCTGGTACGCTTTTTTCAACCTTACGTAGGTGTGCAAGTAAAAATTTTAGATCTCCAAGACCAACCAGGTGAGACTTCTGACATCATTGTCAATTATTTAAACCAAGTGTTGACAGATAATAATTTGACAGCAAAAGTCGTGGCATTTTGCGGAGACAATGCCAACGTTAATTTCGGAGGCGCGGCTAGGCGAGGAACTAACAATGTTTTAACGAAATTACAATCATCTCTGAAAAAACCATTGATAGGTATTGGATGTGGAGCCCACGTAATTCACAATGCAATAAAATCAGCTGCAGACAGGCTACCCTTAGATTACGAAAGCATCATTGTGAAGATATATTCATTTTTTTATATTTACACGATTCGAGTTGAAGCTCTAAAGGAGTTTTGCGCCGAAACTGAAACGGAATATCAACAAATGCTCGGCTATAGCAAAACCAGATGGCTTGCTCTTATGCCTGCCTTGGAAAGGGTTTTAAAAATGTATCAGCCATTAAAAAACTACTTTTTGAGCATTGAAAAATGTCCCCTGTTACTAAAAAATTTTTTTGAAGATCCCACATCCGAATTGTGGCTGTATTTTTTACACGGTCAGTCAGCAAGTTTTCATCAAGCTGTATTGAAACTGGAAGGTCAGACGGTATCAGCAATTGAAGCTGCAAAAGAAATCAATCAATTAAAAGACAATTTGACTCAGAAACAAACCAATCAGTTTCTTCCATTTATGGTCCGTCAATTAATAGTGAAATCGAAAGATAATGTTACTAACATAGATGAAGAGTTTGTGAAAAGAGCGGCTACAGAATTTTATGGAACAAGCCGTGAATATCTGGAACAGTGGACTTGCTTTCTTACCAAAGAAATGGAGATATTTTATTGGGCAGATTTAAAAAAGGTCCCCGCATGGGAAGACGTTCAAAAATCTCTGGATGTATTAATTGAAAAAGAATATATTGACTGTAATAAAGATGCAGAAGTTTTTGACGAATTTTCGTTAATTTGTAACTACATTACATCGCAGAAAGTAACTGAATGGAATAATCTAAATGTTTCCACGGAAACTCGTTGGGTGGAAGTATTCAAACACTTTCAAGCCAACAATCTTCAGCATGAAAACTTTTCTATTTTAATTGAATATATTTTATGTTTGCCTGCTACAAATGCTCCAGTAGAAAGAGTATTCTCTATGATGAACAAATTGTGGCCATCTGAAAAAACCCAGTTACAAATCTCAGTTCTAAAGGCGATGTTGATAATTAAGATGAATATAAAAAAAACATGCCAAGAGTTTTATTCTTACTTAAAATCGTCACCAGCTATATTAAAGCAAATTTGTTCCTCTGATAAATATAAATATAACTAAACGTTTCGGGTATATACATTTTTTAATTTGTAACTTTTAAGTTAACTGACTTTTTCTGAATAAATAACTTTAAAAAAGTGTTTTTATCATTGACTACCTTTTAATTAACCTAAATAAACCAATGTCCCGTTTTGAGTCAAAAAATAAATGGTCACGTTAGTCATGATTCATTCAATATCATTATGCGCTTAAGTTTACGGGTGAATAGTTTTGGTATCTGTTTATTTGTATGATTTCGATAACTGATACACCAACAAAGCAACGAACACGAACAAACGCAACGCAACGCGAAAGTTTGTGAGGATGGATGGATGTTTGTTACTGTTTCACACAAAAAATACTGAACGGATTTGGATGAAATTTGGCCCACAGATAGTTTATAACCAGGATTAACACATAGGATACTTTGTATCCCGATATTCCACCGGGATCGAAACTAATGCGGGTGAAACCGCGGAGCACTGCTAGTGATTAAAAACTGTCGCCTTGTAGTTGCTACCTACCCCCCTGGGAAGAAGGTGTGAGTTTATGAGAGGTATATTTGGTATTGCAATAATCTATCTACACAAAATCAGTAACGACACCTAAGTAAGTTTTCAGAATATTTCACGATTGTGGTGCAATTTTTTCCAAACATTTTAAAACTTTCACTGATTATGAGTCTATAACTTATTAGTCAATAAAGATATCTGTATACCATTATCCCTCTGGGTTTATCCAGCGGGATAATCACGTAACACACTAACAATTGTAATACCTTTAATTGACTAATCGACAACATTCATTGCGCTATTACAGTCGTCCAGCAGACGAATTATTCAAACATAATTATGAAGCAATGGATCAAAAAATCCATCGAATAGTGAAAGAAAGTGTGTGGGGTGTTATATAACCCCGTCACACATACGCACACTATTATTATCTGATCACCAGTGTATTAGGGATGCCAGTAATAGTTTAGATGGCGCCAATAGTCTACTTGGGGTGCTCAATGAAGGGGCAAATAGAAATGCGATCAGCCACCCTTACCCTTGAACACGTAAATTGTGAAGGACTATGAAAAATCAAGATCTATTCAATCGAGTTCCTTTTGTTTCGGTTAAGTTTTTGATGTACGACACTATCACTCGGTTTTCGTATTGAGAAGTTCAACATTTCGAACCCGACTTACAAGTCGTAGGTCGTGGGTTCGCACGCTTTACTTTGTGAAAATAATTTCATTACCACTACTCTTAAAGCGGTGAAGAAAAACATCGTGAGGAAACCGGCATGTTCTAGAACCAAAAATTCGAAGACATGTAACATCTACCAATCCGCACTGGGCCCGCGTGTGGATTACGGCCCACTTTCTCTCGAAGAGAGGAGGCCTGTGCTGTGTCTCAGCAGTGGACATTGTAAGCTGTTTAAGCTTATGCTAAAGTAGAGTTTGACGTAGAATTGCCTGACTCATATTCGCGACCAATGTACATAGTGCAAATACTAACTTTTGACCGTCTGTATTATTGCCAAATACCAAACAATGCTTTGGCACCACTTGTAGTACATTGTACTGTTCAATACAAATTGTGTAGATTGATTCGTCATTCCGTGTTTTCCGAAGTATCTCTCGTATCTTTCAGTGTTTTCAAGTGCTGGCGACATAACTCTTGTGACGTAATGTTTTACCTGTGAAAGTTCAGAGCAATCCATATAATAAGATCAATCCTTGATCAATCTGCCTAGCCTTTTCCCAACCACTGGGTTCGGCTATGCGACATAATTACACAGTGGGTCATATATTATATGACCCACTAGTGATGTATAGGTAATTTTATTTTATCGATATTTCTGGTTGACGGTACGCAATTTTACGTAACTTTTATTGTGCCTAATTGATATCATTATTGGATGTAATTTAACTATAGCTTGATTAATAATGACGTGTGTTAGGCAAAAAAAACTGGATAGATGACACTATCTCAATGTTTTTATTGACTTATCAAAAACAAGTGTCAACTGCCTAGCCTTTTCGCAAGAATGTTCGGGTCGGCTTCCAGTCTCACCGGATGCAGCAGTATACCAGTACTTACCTACTTTATATGAAGCGACAACATAATTATATGACCTCCACGTCACAGATACTGGGTGGGTACTACGATACCCCTTGGAAAGAATGGTTGTCAACCTTTGGGGCTACTAACGACCCCGTAACGACTGCTAAAGAATCCACGAATGACAGCCGGGACCAACGAACGGCTTATCGTGCTTTCCGAGGCACGGAGGTGTCTTGAATAGTCTTGGTTTGTAAAGATGGTCACCCATCCAAGGACCAACCGCGGCAAGCGTAGCTTAGACTGGAATACCTTTGGTGCTCTAAAAATCGGTGCTCAAACGGGAATACTCCGATCGATTGATCCGAGCGGCTGTCAAACCTTAATTAGAAAAGATGATTTTTATTATAAATAAAATTCTCTGTTATTGTGAAGTTTTCTACCTAGTCTATTACTTATTACACATCTTATAATTATACACATAGGAATCTTTGAAAAAATCTGTAACAGAAACATAATACAAAACATAGCACCGTCTACCAATATCCTTGGAAAAAACAAATGCGGTGGTGTAGGAACATACTGTATACAAAAGTGATGCATACGCGCAAGTAGCAGTTATGTTTATTGTTGCAGCCGGCATAATATAAAACTTATAAACAACGATCCGATTTACAAGCCACTGTCCGTTATAAATAAATATATGAATGGTAGTGGCAGCAAACAAAACTATTAAATGAACTCATATTTCATATTATACATATTATTATATAGGTACTAACCTACTTTTTTTGTGTTTGGAATGTTAATTTAATGCAGATTCATCTGAATAGCCTTTTCGAAACTATGTTGGGGTCGGCTTCCAGTATAACCGGATGCAGCTGAGTGCCAGTATTTTACATGGAGCGACCAGCGGCTGAGTAAGAGTCATTTTCTTAATGCAGATTAATGCAGGTATGCATATCAACATATTAAAGTAGTTTTATTGGCATTAAACATAATTATCAAGGTTATTATTTAAAACCGACCATTTATTTAACCTATTCTAAAACTAAAACCTATTCTTTACCTACTTACTACATTTGACCTAACAAAATAAGGAAAACCATGATGTTTATTTTAATATTCGTCGTAAATTTTCCCTTCCCATTTTTTTTAATTATAGGAATGTACCTACGTCTGTAGTTTTAATCTCAATGGAAATAAACAAAAACAAAATTCTGCCATAAAATAATAATTTTAACCTGCTGACGGTACACTACAAAACTTTTTCAGTTAACATCCACATCTGTCGCCACGCGCCGCTTACGCATGCAACATCACCAATCACAGACGATCCCTCCCCCCCTCTTAACCCACATAAATGAAGACAATTAAAGAGCAACATTACCAAACTTGAAAGGTCAACTTAAACTGGCGATACAAGACCCCAGTTTTGGTGTAACACCGCCTCCCGTCTCTAGAATGTTCTATTTGAAGGCGATATCCCACCGAGTCTAAAAATATAGGGCTATTTATTCTTAAAAACGTATTTAGTATGATAGTTTTCGACTACCAAAGATTTGTCGTTCGAAAAACTTATATTTTATCACTCTCTTCGGGCGTTCATTTGTTGTTTTCTCCATTTGCAACTCTATGAGTCATTTTGCGTTACAGACTTATCTAAGTTTATATCGCAAAATCTAATTATTAATCTCTGATATCAGAAATTCAATTAATCAAAACAACGCGTTGAAATTAACGCTACAAACATAATGACAGGCAATAACTTCTAGCTCCCAAAGGAAACCAGTTTACATAACACTGTCCGTTTTCCAAAGCCATAGATCAAAACAAACCATGTTTGAAACAAAACAAGTACAAGTCTATGTAAACTAATTTAGGTTACAAGGTTGGCTTAGCAAAATATGGGCGCCAGGTCGAGGCCAACAGTTGCGAGCTGCGGTTAACTTCACAAACGCGTGTGAACACACTTTACAACAATCTTCGCTATCCTCATCATAATTTGATGAGATTATAATTGAGAGAATTTCACCAGAGTTTCCCACAGTAAAATATAGTCACGCGATATTTAATTTAACGCGGCAACTCGACGCCACGCTGCGCCCACGCCTCCGCAAGCTTCTGCCAATCGCAAATAAGTTTAAAAGACAACAATACTCGCAAACTAGAGAATTACGCGGGTCGTTTATATAAAATACGAATAAATTACGGCTTTAATGAATAAATTATGAGTACAACGTGGTGCGCCGCGGGAAAAAATAGCGCTCCAAGTGCGGCGCCGGCGCCAGCGGCGGCGCAAGGATAAGCCTTGCACGCGCACACCTCATCCGCAAATAGCCTGACTAAACAGACAAGAATGTACCTTAAGGCACAAACATAAAGCTCTAATTAACACAAGTAACGGTTGGAAATACGACATTGCAAGACAAACAACGGATTCTAAATGCGCTCATGCGACCGTAGCGAGTCATTACGATACTTTGAAAGTGTTACTCTATAAAAACAAACCAAACTACACTCTAATCCTGCGACATAAAGTTTCTATCGCAATCGATTATGTACTCGGAAATGTGCTCTATCCTTGTCTTCGAGCATAGAATGAAGTGAGATGGAAGGAGTAAAAAATATATCCGCGAACGCAGCGTTCCCGTTCGTTTTGACACGTTACATGAAGCAAGCGAAGTGATAAATATCTTAGTTCGGACAGATGCCCTGGCTAGTACGTAAATTCAATTTAATGCAACTCCCAGCGACAACGCGGAAGCCGAGACGGCTTTAGATACGAACATAAAGTAGGCGTGTGAGAACCGACAGTCGAGCACCCAAATCTTGTGGACAAACCACTTGAAAACTCCACTGCGGATGAACAAAAGACACTTAAAAGTATACTTACACAAAACTAAACAAACACATTAGAAGATGTCCTGGGAAAATCTTCAGTTAAAAGCGGTTGCAATGTAACTTTGTTGAGTTTATATATTTAAATCCGCAGCAGGTGCGGTTGAAAGACGAAAAACATAAATTCCGATTCGATAACAGATGTTGGCCAGCCGCCGTCGACCAAACTTGATGTAAACGTTCATTATTTGGAGCATAACGCTTTATGTAACCTCAAATAATGTGAGGAGTCAGCTAACAAAACAAATAATGTAATTTTTATATCAGGCAAGAATGAAATCTCCGATTCACAATCAAATCGTACAAATAAGCGACCGTACCGGTGTTATCAAATAGAGCCCACGCTCATAATCTCGAAGGTGCCCAAACCTCTTAAGTGCCATCCTGCGGCCGAGTTTTATTATCTCGGGTCTTGAGGCACCGCTATCTTTGGATGTTGTCCTTATTCCACAAAAACTACAAAACCTTATCAACGTACACGAACCTCGACTTAAGGCGGTCCCTATTTTTACTTGTTCGACGAAGCTTTTAACCATATCGGAGCGGGCTCAACCCCGCCGAGATTTATAACCGTCTGGTTCGATTTACAGGTCGGCGGAAGTCTACATTAGGTAACGGAAACCTGTGAGTGCTCCCAATAAGTAATTTTAGACGGTAAAAGCCGAGCGACATTGCAATCGTGAGCCACTTCGAGAAAATTGAAGTGCAAGAGGGCGTAAATGTCGAGAGTACAGGATGAGAGTTCAAACGGATCCTTTAAATGCTCCCTTTTAGCCAGGATGAAAACAGAAACAATTATTATTGGATGATAAAAGCTGCACCTCTTAGTCATATCTTTTGTATAAATAGTTCAGGATGCAATTAGAGACCATAAAAGTAGGGAACACTAATTTAGAATTTTATGAGAACCGTTCCAATTGGTTGCTCTTAACTTGATTGAAGATAGCGAGGCCGTGCTCTTGAAGTTCCATTAGGAGTAATGAGTGTCCAAGGAATGTCAAGTGACACTGTATGATGGAGTGGCGTGAGGAGCGCCGCTGACAGGTACACGATGAGTCAGCGACAAACATAGGACAAAGAGCCAACAAAGGGAACGAAACAATGTGAACGAAATGAAGTAAGAATCTTTAAGACATTAATGTGGTGAAAGAGCAACTGTAAGTCTTATTAAAGCGGTTCTAAAGATATACGCAACATTATTTGCAGCGACAACGGTGAGCTCGTGTAGGCAGGTAAGCAATTAACAAGTCGAGTAAAGCATAGAAATTGGCGGCAACAGTAAATGGGAGTTAATTTACTAGATCTAGTACTAAGCTTTCGAGAGTCGGTGGGCTATTAATCACTTACACCGACACGCTAATGGCGAGTACACTGTAATTAACTTCCCGACCACACGAAGCAGATCCAGAAACAATATTTCAAATGGACGTAAGGCCACTTGAGAAAGGCAAAAAGCTCCAGGTAGATATTATGTTTAGAAATAGCTTTGGAAAAAATCGGCACCCTTGTTTGGCAAATATGCGCAGGTAGAGTGTACCTGTTGGGACTAGTCGAGAACAAAAGGGGCTCCTAGAGGCGTCAGAGTTAATGGCAGTATGATACAGTGTGGGCGACTAAGTCAATTAGGCCATCCGTCGCCGCCATTCCCGGAATGTCGCCGACAAATGACTGAATACGATAAGACGCTAAGACAAGAGCGTCTGAGAGTCCTTTTTGCTCTTTTTGCTCGCGCGCCCACCTTTGCCGTTTCTGATAACAGCACCTTTTCTTAATTGAGTTTCTGTGTCCAGTGATTCTTTATCACCGAATCCCATTAGGGGCTTGACATGGGCCACTAAGTTTATCGGTACAATTAAGTGCGCATAATCTTGAGTCTGGAAACAAGCGTTTTCATTATTACCGAATTATTCTTGAGTTGATAACATTACGAGATCATGAATTAAAGTACGATTTTATTGCTGTGTCGTGGCGGAGTCATGAGAAGTAATAAATAACGCAATAAAATCATATGCTACACGCATTAACATATCGTGATTTGAGAATTGTACATTTTCTCTGAATAGTGTTGTTGGTTTCCTGAGAATACTCGTATTTGTGTCGACAAAGCTGTAAGGTGTATCGTGAACAGCATTCGCATGCAATTGATATTTCTGTCGATAGCTGCGCATCCGCTGCGTAATTGATAAAACGAAACAACAAATTGTGTTTTAGCATTGACTTCTGAACGACAGCAGCGTGTAGCAGCAGTAAAAGAGAGATAACGCTGTGACTCACGAGTGCAAGTGCTTTCGTCCCCTTTATGCTTAGTATGTCGTGGTGTTCCATGTTTCCGTTATTCTTTTTGATTCTGATTTTCCAGATGCCACCGCTCTGTAGTCACGGCTTGAATCTTGATCTCGTTTTGGAACTGAAATCATTTGATGTTCTTGGCTCACATTCAAGAGCATCAGTATTTTTAATTCGAATAGTATACTTCGATTATACAATTGTTTAAATAAACGAAACATTGGGATTTTTGGTTTGTAGTTTTAATGAATGTGGTCGTTAAATATTCGTGTAATGTTCGTGAGATAGGAGGGTTTATATTAGAGTTGTTGGGGGGAATGTAACCGGTAATTCTTACAGTAATTATAGAAGGCAATAAACCTTCTTGCGGCTATATTGTTGCCGGGTATTGAAGATGCAATCTGCGTATTCACTGGCATTTGACCCGGAACTATTGCGTTCATAAAGATATTAATTTATTTTCTATTAGATTTTGAAATCGGTTTTCTTATACGAAATAAGATAAATTATACATTATTAAATTACCAATTATAATTGCTTTATGATTCGTATATTCATACGCTGAAAAGGGTGATTGATTTGAGCTTTCTAGAGGTTTGTATTTGTATTGTTTGCCTACATTTATCATAACTTCACGATTTTTTGTCTTCTTTAGAGAAACTTGAGATTTGTCTTTTTTGTTCAAGATTCTTGATGTTTCTTGTCCAAGTAAATTATAATTATACAGGTACCTAATGGCGCCAAACAGGAAATCCTGGCGCAGGGCAATGGCGGAGCGTTCGGTGTTATTATTTATTAATGATAACGTATGATACCTTCATAATGTAAGTATCACGATCACGCAACCGTTTTCAAGATTATAGGCAAGTGTTGTACTATTATAATGGGCCAAGACAGCGATTTTGTACAAATAATGGGATAACATACGGAATTATACAATTGCAGTACTATTACGAGAGGTATATGTTATTATTGCTCGTATTTCGATACTATAGTAAATATTTTTAGGAGGAAACTTTTTTAACGATCTGCCTCTTAATATTGAAGGCCTTTTTAGCCACAAGAAATGATTAAACAGACAATTAAGGATGCACAAAGAGAAATGTTCCTTAGATGGAAATGAATGTGAGAATAATATTTTATGTGCTACTTAATTACTGTTTTCTCTTTCTCTCAAGTAGGTAAGTATGTAAGTTTGCTTGCAAACATACTAACATATCTAAACTGCAGGAACTCGATGTCATATTTTAGACAGGACCTCAACCAAAGTGACATTTAAAAAAAACTTCTAAAGTTTTTGACCACACATAAACCAAACATGAACACTCAAAAACTGGCTCCATATTTATTTGTTCAACACACTATGAAACAATAGTCAAAAGAAGTTTCTGCCTCGTCAGCGCAAGCGCATTATAATATTTATAAGGGCCTTCCCACTCGGCCCTTTTATTGTTTTTCTATCGGATCAAATAAGGCTGTTGTTATTATAATTGAAACTGCATCGCTTTCTATTTGAACGGAGTTCTTGTCTCTGGTAGTTTTTTTGAGGATGACGTTAAAAAACATCTATGGTCTAATCGAGCCACGATTATCTTTAAAAATTTTGATTGAAATTCTTTATATTATATTTCATCTTTAATATTATTATTCTCTGTAATTATTAGCCGCATATTTTTTTTATCATTGATGTATAAATAGTTAATTGGCACTAATTTGCATACTTATTCATTAAAAAAAAACATGAACATTTTAACAATCTCATCGTTGCTACATATTATGTTCTCAGCAGGATATGATGTTTTGCATCTATAATACCGCATTTAGAACTTAATGTATCTATTATGGCGCTTTTTAAGGTTGCCGTCAAAGAAAATAATGCCAAAGAATTCTGAAGTTGTTTACTTAAATTATAATCTTGAGAGAAAGTCCCGTTATTTGTATGAAATTGTACTAAATGCAATTTTGACATCAATAAACTGGTAGTATTTGCATACCGGGCGTCATTGACGTGCGCCGGCGCCACAGAATTATACCATTCACGCCATAAAAGTACGTTATGTACTTATACCATAGTAGTACAGGTACATAAGGTGACTCTCAGACGTATAAGGAATGTTGTCTATTTGTTCAACTGGCATCTGCCGCATACATTTACATAAGGATATAGTACATGAAGTTTGCTTTAGCTAGTGTTTGCAAATACGCGACTTGTTTGATTTGAAATTAGGTAGCGCCATTGTTAATCTTATTTGGAATTAGCTTAATGTTTGAACACGTTTTATTAACGCAATATTCATATTAACTATGGGATAATGCTTAGCTCGTTATCATTTTACGTTCGATTAAACACGGAGGAAAATTTTATCGCTTGAAAACACACAAATTTAACGTTTCCTATTAGCACAGTTCAAAATACGCATTTCCTCTGACATACATATTTTTAAGCTATTAGGAAAATTGCATAGATTGCGGTGCTATTTCCTAATTTGTGCGGCTGAACGATTAAGAGGTAAACATATGGACAAACATACAAATCGCGAGATAATTAATGCAAATATCGTCCGGCGCCTCGCCTACATGCTCTTGGAAACTTGGCTACTGCATTTACAGACTGACAAACATACAGGCGTGGGTGTTGTCGTAATTGTAAAAGGGAAAATAGTCCGCACAATGGGCTCTTTCAACTAGCCTCATTGTACAAATAAGATTACACCAGACTAGTTTTTAGGGTTCCGTAGCCAATGCCAACGGGACCCTATTACTAAGCCTCAATCCGCCTTTCTGTCTGTCAGCTGTATCTCATGAACCGTAATAGGTAGGCATTTGAAATTTTCTGTGTGTATTTCTATTACCGCTGTAACAACAAAATTAAAAAAAGTTATAAATTAAAGGGGGTCTCCATACAAGTAGGTACTTAACGTGTTTTTTTTTCGGCGTTTTTGGCTTGTGGTACGGAACCCTTCTTGTGCGCGTCCGACTCGCACATGGCCGGTTTTTTGTAATACGCGATCTCAGTCGTCTAACAAAATAATATAATAAACAGGTTTTCAATTCTTTAGGTCGAGTAATTGCCACACACGGAGATGTAAATTGTAGGAATGCAATAAAAATAATTATATTGTTGGGAATATTAAATTCGAAATCAAAGCGTTACGTAAGATCGGCAAATCGTATATTTTTACGACCAAAATAACAATGACATGTTGTTCCTATTATGTCTCAGATAGAAATAAAACGTTACGAATACAAAGTTATGCTCAAAAAGTTAGCTTTACAAAGAAACCCATAATCAGCCTACAATGTTCCCACTGCTGGGACACAGGCAGGTCACACAAGCCTCCTCTCTTTTAGAGGGAGTGGGCTGTTATCTGCCACGCGGGCCCAATGCGGATTGGTAGATGTTACATGTCTTCGAATTTTCGCTTCTAGGACATGCCGGTTTCCTTACGATGTTTTCCTTCACTGTTTTGAGAGCAGTGGTGATTAAATTATTTACACAAAGTAAAGCGCCTGTCTGAGTTCAAACCCACGACCTACAAGTACAACTCGTAAGTCGGGGCCGTCACCACTGGACCATGAAACCCTGTATTACGGTATTTCAGCAATCAGCAGCAAATCTCGTAGATCTAAGAAATTTCACAAAAACAGGACTATAAAGCCAGTCAGACAGGAAGTTATATCAGCAACTTTTTTGATCCAGACATACTAACAAATATTTGTTCAAAACGACCCGTCCAATTTGCAAGTTACCAAATAAGTCCGTTTGCCGAGAACCAGCTTAATAACGAAGACCCCTGAAATCTTGATCCTATGTGTATTTAAGGGGCCTTTTAAAACTGGCCACATGAACATAATCTACAAGTCCTCTATAAGGCAAGACATCTGTGTAAATTGTCGGCGCAGACGCATGTTCGATAAAACGATCATAATTTCAAAATCGTGTCAATCTAATTAATGCACCTTATTATCAATTAACGGTTGGTTCGTTTTATTTGACACATATTTTATTGGTATTTTTACACATAATTGATGTAGGTGTGGATTTGACAGGTCAACAACGTGTTAATTCTACAACTACAAACCAGAATTTGTTTGGCCACCCACACATGTTGAAGGTTTTCAAGGTTTAATGAATAAAATATTTATGGAAACGTCATAAATATGGGAATTAGGAAATTGAATGTTGTTATGGTGTTAAGATAGATATCTGCTTGCGTTCTCGCTTAATTGAAATGATGTGCGTTCAGAATGAATGACTGAATATCTGTGGCAGGCAAACCATTACTGCTTAGTTGTACCTACTGCAATAATCTTAAAGTCCGGAATACACATGCCTGTAACTTGCACAGAAGTATGCAGTAGCTTGCATGCCATTATGGTATTTACCTATCAAAGATCGTGGCGGGGCTCGTGGCTAAATAATACGCTTGCCGCGGTTTGTCTGTGGATAGGTGACCGTCTTTACATACCGAGACCTCTCCGTGCCTCGGAAAGCACGTTAAGCCGTTGGTCCCGGCTGTCATTCGTCGATCTTTGACATTCGTTACGGGTAGTCATAACCCGAAAGTCTGACAACCAGTCTTGCCAAGGGGTATGGTATTAGGTACCCAGTAACTGGGTTGTGGAGGTCAAATACGCAGTCGCTCCATCCATACTAATATTATAAATTCGAAAGTAACTCTGTCTGTAACATACAGACTGCTGTATGTTACCTTTTCACGCCTAAACCACTGAACGGATTTCGATAAAATTTGGCAAAGAGAGATAAATTGCATCCCGGGGAAAGACATAGGATAGTTTTTATCGACATACCTCGCGGGCGAAGCCGCGGGCGGAAGCTAGTGTAAAATATTGGTATTCAGCTGCATCCGGTTAGACTCGAAGCTGACCTCAACATAGTTGGGAAAAGGCTAGGCAGATGATGACCAATCAAAAGTACACGGCATGCCAGCTACTTGCATACTTTTGTGCAAGTTAGGGTACAGGCATGTACATTGTGTATTCCGGGCTTAATAGCTGAGATCATAACTGAAAATAATAATATGCATCGAATTTCCCGGAAAATCTTGGCAAAGTAGTTCAGATAACTTTTTTCACGGAAATTCGTTGTCTTGTGCGCAAAGTGTTACTAATTTTACGCGGAATCCGAGCAAAATCTGTCAACGATAAGACAACGCTTTGCGCGTACGCTTTCAAGATAAGCAAAAGGAAATTTTTCAACAAGTAAAGATTTGACAGCATCCGCGTAGCCAGGGGTAGGAGAATTTATTTATTTGTTTAAACTTTATGCACAAGTAAAAAAAATCTGTACAAAGGCGGACTTAATGCCTGAGGCATTTTCTACCAGTCAAACCTTAGACCAAACCACCAAATGTAGAATTTTGGCTGCTGAGTCACAATTTTGGCTGTTGATCAGAGTAACGACGAGAGAGGATCTATGATAACCCAAGCCAGTTTTGTGTCCTTTCGTTGCTCAAAAACCCGTTATCGAAAAACCTGCCCGAAAACGAATCCTGGCAACCCAATAACCACGTTAAACAGTCATGAATCTTCCAAACAAACGATATGTAAACACAAAGTTTGCGGTATTTGCTCCAGTTCCCCCACACCTCTAAACACTTTCATTGAATAATGGCTGGCCACCCACAGGAGCAATAAATATTTATAACAGAGTATTTCGAAGAATGTGATACTTCCGTGCGAACGAGCCAAGCGCATACAGGCTGGGTACATGAAGTGATGACAAACATATTCGCACACCAACCGATATTGAAACTGATGTTCTACAAAGTTACGATGGGATTCCAGTTTTAAACGGTCCAAAACAAGGCATCGGTCATGAAGTCAAACAGAAAACTACAAGCAAGTACGCAAGCAAGCAAGAAAATTTTAATTTTGCCGGCTACCCTGTAGCCGGCAAAATTAAAATGTTCTTACGTTTTTTGCAATTTGCAGGACAATGTTAGGTTGTATATTGATTTATAATGATATTTCAACTTAATGATATTTCGTGAAATAGTCATTCAATAGAATTATAATTATGAACTTAGAGGGTTGTTGTTTAATGATTATAATTTCTGTAAATACATACTTCTTTGTTACGGTCGCGAATCAATCTGATACCTACAGTACAGACCTGCTAATTGCAAAAAACTTAGGAAAATTTGAATTTCGCGGGCTACCCTGGTGATTCCCCCTTTTACTGAAACAGCTGCCAAAAACGCACATCTCCTATGCGAATGAAATTTATGAAAAAGTTGTGATAAGGTTCGTTGTTTATTTCTAGGGAGGCTTAGAAAAATATGCCAGTTAACTACTCATAATCCTATAAGATCATAAAGGCTTATAACGATTTCTCGCAAATAATTTTACTATGGCCTTTGTTCTGCTAAAATATCTGATCAGTAACAAAAAAATCTTTCAACGAATTCCAAACTCAACACGCAAGTCTAAACAACTCAGCTAGATGTACTTAGTACCGGTTTCTAATCATTCCTATCCGTTAGACAAGGTTTATTTTTAATACCTAATTGATATTCAATAATGATTGACCACCAAGTTGCGCCGGCGCAATAAATCACCCGTCAAGGAAGGCCATGTTGCTTGCTGACTTGCTAACTACTTTGCATTGCTAGTTGACAGCGCATCGATCAAGCTTTGCTGAGCACGGAACAGACAACGGTATTAAATATTTGAGATGCCTGATTCTTTTGTCAAAAGTTCAGATGTTATTTTGAATTTCTCCAACCATCTCCACCGAACGCTTAATCATTCATTAGTTATACTCGAAGCATACTAGAGCGTCTGTCAGTTTTAAAACTAGCTACACAAATGTCTAGACAGCAGTCAGCGTCTAGACGCCCATATGTGGTAGACCTTTGATGGACAACGTATTTGTATCCTATGTATTTACATAAACATACATTCAATCACACACACTGTCTTGTGATGCCTGACGGCATAGCAGTTTGGATTTGTGTCGAAGCAATACTTGGAACCGCGTACGGAATAACTGTAAGCGCAAAAAACAAATTCTAGAAATATTATTTCTGAAAGCAAGTCTAAAGGCTGGTATTGCATGGTGTTTCGACAAAGTAACTAGTACTACACTTAACATTATTTAATGTTGGTAAACAACAAAAGCAAATAACGCCAAAATGTTTGCTTATAAACTTGAATTGAGTAGAACATAAAGTTGCAGCTGCAATGTGAAATTAGACGTCAGAGAAAGCAATATACTCCGCTGAACGTCGAAACGAATGTCTGAAAGGTGCGTCATGCAATACTTCTTCTTTTAATAGACTTGTGTTTACGAGTAAATAGTTTTATAGCTAAGGCTTTGCGTTGAAGTGTGTTATACAGTCACCTTCGTCGGCGAGTGGCAAAGTCGCCACACGCATACATATGGCCTGCTTAGCAAGTGCATTGCAACAACACCGTGACATGCTGGATTAATGCTCCATTTGCACGGCCCTGACAGCCGTCAACTTAATGTTTCCATTGCTCCTATACTCGAATGTCAATTTACTTCTATGTAGTGAGTGTTAGATAATTCGCAGAAAAACCCGCATGTAATTATAAATCACGAAAACAGAGATCATAAAACAAACATTAAAGTCATTTTAATTATGGAGGTAATTAATTGTAAGGGCAGCGACGCATGACGTTCGAGTCACGTCGCGGTTGGAGTGTGAATGGCTGAAAACCGCGGATTGTCGGCGCAGGCGCCGCTGGCGCCACACTTCCGGCATGTAGCGGAAGTCAGCTGCAACTGTCGTTCGTTATGCACTACTAGCCCTGTTGTATTTCAACCCGTATCCGTTTACCTGTTTAATTTGTCGGCTACTGGTCACAATATTGGCTAACAAAACTTGCTTACACCTGTGTGACTGCTATTGTTCATAACTAAATTTACATCGCATTTTAAAACAAAATTACAGTAGGCGGCCCATTTCGAAATGAACATCAAGGGGCTGATGGAATGACCATAATAATGAAGTGACGTTTTGTTCCGCCTCATGTGTCCTCAGCGAAAACTAAATATAGAGCAAAGATTCACTTGTTCAAGATGATTTCATGAGAAAAATCTTTAAGTATTCTGTCTGATGCAGTAATTGGCGGAAGAATCATGGCCCCATTAAATTTCAAGTAAAAATTCTTTGTTGGCTTGTCCCATGACGCATACAGTCAAACACGCATCTATTTCTTATAGCCAACATAACTCGCTAGCGCCATTGTTTGAACGAGTATTAAAGACCTAATAAACAGAATTAGCTTTTGTGTGCATTTAACACTAATAAATTATGTACATATTTACTTGACTAAGGCGAACCCAAAGGCCAAAAGGATTATTCTGTTGGCAGAATTGAGATTAAGCGATTATAAGCCTCTCTGAGATTTATACCGTACAAAAACGTAGACTGCGTAGAGTATTTATCTTTCAGATCAAAAAAGATTTTTTGGGAAGGCTATAGACGAGAACTTCATCCTTTTCGAGACGACTCAAATAACTTTCGAAGAGCAAATTCGTCATCATTCACAACTTTTTGTAAGCGGAGAGGAAAACCCTCTTTCGTCCATAGTTCATTACAGTTACGCGAAAAATAACTCGCGTAATCAGCCTATACTTAATGTTCCCACTACTGGGACACAGGCTTCCTCTCAATGAGAGGGAGTGGGCCGTAATCCACCACGCAGTCCCAGTGCGGCAATATAATTTAGGTCAACTCAACTAGTGTTTACTACACGGAGCCGCAAACACCAGTTTTGACCTCAATAATTCATATTAACCATAAAAAATCAAAATACAACAGCTTGATGATTACACAATTAACGAGCGTTGCAAATCTCTGACGATTGGACTTAGACTGTTTCATTTAGTTACGCTAAAGTTTTTTGTCCATTCATAGGCTCAGAGCGGAGAGAACAAGCCATGACTGAGTGGAGAATATCTGATTTCTTTCGACTCGATTTTGTATTGATTTTTGATTACGGTGAAAATGAGTTGGATGCTGTTGATGGGCAATGGCCTCTCTCAAGAGCTGTCTTTCATGTTTGTCTTCAACATACATACATAAACAGAAACACAGGTAGACAGAAACTTCAAGTCAGTAGTCTTGCATAGCATGCCTGAGTTTTTAAAGCGCAACAGACATCTTTGACTTTTTCAGATTCAATTTGTAGGTCATCATTTATAGGTCCTCCAATTTCATTTTCATCATCGTATATGCCATCACGTAATCCTAGTATAGCTCTATGAGTGACTCATTCTTCGCCACTGAAAGGTGACTCATCACGTTTATGTCCCCTACCAACCCGTTTATCTCGAACATCATTACTCGCAACTTATCTAAAGCAAATAAATATAAAAATGTATACTCTGCACAATTTAAATACGCAGGTGCATTTAATGCCATCTGTCTATGCTCCCTTTTGACGAATGTTACATAAAGGCAGCAATAAAAAGCTTTGCTTATGACATGACATCCCGAGGGCTCAAAAGGCCCTCTGTGCCTTCAGAATGAAACCTACCTTAGCTGTACCGAGTAAGGTTCAGAATCGGATGTGGTTCCATTATCGAGTGATCACCACGTCTAGTATTTTGGCGCCAGACAACGGTTAACCGGTCTCAACTACCCTTCGTCTGCTATGAGCAATAGCTAGTTAATTGTACTTCGACATGCGACCGGATTTTCGGGGGTCGTGAGCCGTGACGTCATCTCACCATATGATGCGTTTGAATGTTGCTTACCTGAAAACAAACAAAACAAGTTTTTGAGATTTTGAAATGAATTCTCCGTCCTTACACTTAATCCTATTTGAAAGTAACGGCGAGGAACAGTAAATGCGAATGATGGGAATCGTTTTTGTAACGGCAGACCTAAAAGGAAGGAGCCGCTAATGGAACCGGCAATAGTGTTCCCTGTATGTACTTTTTATAATGTCTACGTGCTTATAGGCATGTAGTCATTATCAAGGCACTCGAAGCAACAAGTGCTGTACGTTTAGTAATAATACTATACTTTAATAATTGTTAGTTCAGATCATGGTCTCTCAATTTCCTTTTGGTCTCCCAAAAATGCAGCAAAGTCATCGTCGAATTATGAATTGAATGACACCAGAACAATATTTTTTTCTTTAATTTAAATTGTTTTGTAGTACGAAGTGAAGCCATTTAATTCCATCCCAAATCCCAACAAACTCGTCCAAACATCTCTGGTTTTCGTCAACATCAATAGTTTACCCTAAGCAAACCACTTGAGTTCCAAAATCCGTGCTTTACAAAAAGTCGAGCATGTGGCGACGCGCCGGGAGACGGGCGCCGCTGACGTCATGGGAATCCACCCGTGAATTACTAATGAGTCGCCCTGGGGGCCGAGGAATAGATAGGGCACAGAAGTTCCTTACAAAGTGAGGTATTAGAGTGAAACAAACGTGTAACTAGTAACACGGTTTATTCAAGACAGCCATGACATCCTGCTGCTGTGACAGCCCGCCATAACTTGACATTGACAGTTGACATATACATGGCGAGCTACGTAACCCATAAACAGGAATTCACAGAATACAAGCCGAAATGAAGAAATGTCCTAGTGCATTCACGGTTCGAGAGAATTGTAGTCCTCCAAAAACATTTGGGTTTTTGTCATATTACTTAAAAAACTAGAGGCATAAAACCACAGATACTTATGACTGTATGACCGAATCGGGATGGTATTTGTAACTAAATATTTCTGTTTTTTCTTCCTTTACATTCGTGTTTTTTTGGCCAGAAAGGCAGACTACGGGAAAGTCAGTCTTCAGGATAAAAAATTCAAAACATTTTAGGAAAAGGCGTTCGTAGTTTCTGAAGTAATGGGTATGTGGAAATCTCGGGGTTTCGGGGTGGGTCTTCGGCATTCTCTTGCTTCATGTAAACCATGCGTTGTCCTGCGACATTTTGTTGTATCTATTGCCCTTAATTACCAACGGGACATAATCGGCCATTCTAGCCGATAGCGACATTTTTTTATAAATGCTGGAACGTGTAATGCGTTTATTAATTAAGTACGTAAGTGAATAATTAGGCCCCGTTCCCTTTGTAATAATGTTGAACTTATACTATTCATTTTAAGAGAGGCTTAACCGTTTTTTTTTGCAGTTTTGTTTTGTTCTGAAATTTGGAGATGGCAACAAACGTATTGAAACTTTGGCCTTTGATAAGTGGAAATTTGTAGAAGTGAGATTTTTAACCGGTCAAGTCACGCGCGTACTACATGTGGTACGCACGATACAATAGAAAATCAATCATGTCTCATTAGCCCCCGATCAAGCGATTAAGCCATAATTAAATACTTGACTAGTTCTTTCCCGACATTATTGATGAAAAAATATTTAAGTAATGGAAGAAATATCAGTCATGAAGCAGTGCAGTAACTAAGATTTTTTTTTTCACTATAGTGGTTGTCGTTTAAAAACAACGTAAAAAGCTATTAACCTCGCAAAGTCGCAACGCTTATTGTAAGCACACAATGGAACATAAAACGCAGAAACTTCCTTTCTACTTTCACGCATACAGCCTTTTTTTCATTAGCCAATCGATGATCTGGATTCCTAATTAATGATGCGAGGATTCTTTGTAGCCTAAAGCTAATTAAGCATCGATTCATCGAATTCAGCAAATCTGCAATAAGGGGTTTATTCGTTTACGGAGTATTTAAAATTCAAACGAAAATATCGATATCCAAATTCAAATTGTATGAAGTCGAATGAATAGCGAAAATATTCGTTCGCCATATTGGTTTTCTATCCCACTTGTTTTGTGCTTTTGGTTGCATGTTGTCCGTTATTAAACGTAATTTTACATATAAAAACTGCTTATTATGAATTACGATCTATTTCATGACGATTTTACGGTAGGCACGTCTCTTTCACTGTAATCAACGACTTCTATAATAATGGAAGCGTGTAATCAGCAGTTACGTCACAAAGTTGCAAGTTATGCCTGTTTAATGCAATGATTGCATACGTTGACATCAGTCGTACGAATCCTTTCATACATTGAAACTAAAATAACAGTATCGTTGCTGTTGTGTGAGCTTCTGCCACAAATTTGTATACCATAATTGTATCAAGAAAGCGAATCCGTGCCTCAGAAAGTATCTCGGTCCCGGCTTTCTTTCATAGTCTTCGTAAATCAGTCGTTACGGGTCGTCAAAAGCCCAAACGTCAACCAACTGACAACCAGACTTACCAAGGGGTATCGTGTTACCCAGTAATTGGGTCGTGGAGTTCAGAGAGGCAGTCGCTCCATATAATAATACTGATATTCAGCTGCATCCGAAGCCGATCCTAACATAGTTGGGAAAAGGATAGTCAGATGATGATGATTCAGCTGCATTAGGTTGGACTGGATGCCGACCGCAACATAGTTAAGAAAAGGCTAGGCAGATGATGATCAAGGAAGCGAATACCTAGTTCTGAATAAAAAATTAAATTATCATGGTTTCCAATTCCATTCCAATATTTCCAATAGACCAGAATATTGGGCACTTTTACTCAATCTACCAACTATCATTAAAATAAGTATTAGGTACTTATAGTTTAGTAAATACGAGAAAGTGCTTAGAGATTACAATAGTGTAACAATCTAAATTCAGATTACTTTTGTCTAGACAAAATGCATCACTTGGGTGTGTTAACCACATCAACAATAATCCTTGATAATTTCACAAAATCCCTAATTATTACATTCTGTGGTGCATTCAATCGATGTGGATGGCGCCAAGTCTGCCCCTTATCTGATCTATCGATACCTTATCGATTTAATGACGTCATCAACTGTCAATCCTCCGTACATTGGATTACGTAATCGTAAGTATGACGCTGATGTCAGCAATATCGAAGTTAAAATGCGATAACCCAGCGCATCCGTTTTCACGGGAAGATCCCAATCTATTTATTTTTAGGTGGCGAACTAGTAGAGTTCGCCCGAATTTCGTTTTCAGTTTTCCGGCGAAATATCCATTTACAGCAATTTTATTTTCGACCGATTTCTTTTTAAATTATGTTCGGCAATGGAAAAAAATTAGTGCCGGAAAAGCACTAGGAGTACCTACTTTCAATTAATTTCTTCAGAGAACATGCATTAAAAATTAAAACTGTATATCTTTTACTTTTTTTACCAAAGAAAAACCGTCACAAAAAGCGAGCTCTATTCCTTCTTCGTGTGGATGGCACGACTTTGTTCCGAAACTTCGCCACTTCCACGGCGTCGGTGGTAGCGCAGAGATCGCTATGGCTGCAATTTTTGCGGTACGGAGGGCAGACGGTGAGTCATAGTTTGCGCTACAACTATATCCACTGCATTCACACAATGCTGGTCGTCTACTAAAATTTAGGGAACAACAAATTATCTACTATTGTGTGAAATCAAGGATTCTGCATAAGAACTTGGTGTTAAAGAACAATTGTATAAGGCAACCTAGGTATTAAATATACACTCAAACCTTTATCAGCAATCTAGTGGTCTTTGCAAATAAAACCATAATAAAATTACACTAGGCGTTTTGTTAATAAAGGATTTTAGATTAGATAAGTGCATACTTTTGTAATGAATCCAATCAATTTTTCTGGAAATGTTTGTATTTATTGTGCAACAGCTATTTAGTAGGACACCATTTTTATTTGTTATGGTAACCCAATGGGCAAAGGATTCCCCATATACTTTTCCATCTTTTTAGGCTTCCTGTGGCCTTTTGTGGCCAACCTATTATAATTCCGCCCAGCCGTGGGTGAAAAAAACAACGTTGGTATCAGGTATCAGGGTATACGCCTCCTTTATATCCTGCCTTTTTCCATTGGCCCTTGATCAAAGCCTTTGTTCTTTGCAATCTAGGCTAGTTGAACATGAACACATCCAAGCCATAATGCCACCGAATCCTAAACCTGTACAATTATAAAACTAGGTAGGTGAGACGGCATATGAGACGATCGACGCGACAACGGCGCGGCGCTGGCGTCGGCGGCGTCGCTTCTTGTCACGCACGCCTATCGCCATAGCAACGAAACGATTATCGATACTGTAATCGAGTACAATAAGATAGATTGATAACGCTACTTGAGAATCGTTTGTATGATGATCATGATAAGTGTCCAGTTTTAGCTGACCTCGCATTGTTATAAGCTTTTCGTACAATGAGAAGTGTATAACATGATTCGTCGTCGTGCGTACCTCCTAGTTCTCGTAAGAACGGCAGGTCAAAGTCGGAGTACGATTTATTTTCTGACTTGCCTGTCCCACTATCAGAATCCCAGGTGGAGACAGGACAAAAAGTAGAGGTTCTTTGTTATCTTGAGATCTGTTTTTTTTTCAAGTTGCATACCTATAAAGACAAAAGGAGTTCCTGACGGTACAGACGACCGCCGTTCCACGTAAAACACTGTCATTCAGTAGCATCAGAAAAAAGGCAGCTGGTAAGAGGGAAGCGCCAGGGTAGCCTGCGAAATTCAATGTTTTTTTTTTAATGGCTTTTTTTTTGCTATTTGCATTTCAGTGTCAGGCTGTATGTTGAACAAAATATGAGTTCACCCGGCCGTAACAAGTATGTATTTTAAAGAATTACTATCATTAAAATCATCAATACAACCCTCTAAGTTCATACAACCCTATTGAATATCAATAAAGATAGAACCCTATTTTATGAACTTGGGATTTTGAATTTCCGCGGGATACGGTGGTGCAGTCACAGTGTAACTTTTACTATAATATCCATCTTTATACATGTGACACAGTGCAGAAGGCCAATTCCCATAATTAAAAACTTTCAAAATTTAGTCGTAATCTCTTATCAGCGTCAACCAATATAAAAAAATCTTGTCAAAAATGTAGGGAAATTAGAGGTATTTTTGACAGATTGAGACAGATCACTAGACTGTGAACGTTCTTAAAATTACGAGATTTGAGGGACAAAACTTCTTCCTTCCAACAAAAACGTGTATCCAATACCATACCCATAACCAAGGAAGCAAAGAAAAGCTTCTAAATTACCTTATCCATTATACAACACCAAAACTAAAAGCACGTCTTTACCGGGACCAATGAACGAATGAAACAATGCGTATTGTTTAGCCATTGTTTTGAATTTAGAAGCCACTCGAAATGTCGTTAGTGTCTACGGTTCTAGTAAACGATCCTTTCTCAGGTAAGGCAGAGACAATTAAAAAGCTGTCAAGTATCTATGGAGTGGTAAGGAATGAATGGAATGAACTTTGCGAACGATTCGAGATCGCAATGTTTTTAGATTGCGATTGTTTGGACGCGCTAATCTCTGGAACTGCCAATCGGATTTGAATAATTCTTTTTTCATTGGATAGCGCAATTCTTGAGGACGGTTTTAGCTAAGACACTTCGGGAGTCGAAAAAAGGGAATAAAGGTAGAAAGCTAAGCGATAACGAAGTAATACCGGGGGCGACGGGGTGGGTCAGGGTTGGGAGAACAAGAAATTTCACGCAGAAGTCGTGGGCAAAAGCTAGTGGCACATAAACGTTTCAAATACATAATATTTTGCTTTCTTTCAGCACGTAAAAATTTATGGAATTAATCAATCGAGCCGTTTTCATGAAAGTTAGGTAACTTAACTGTATTTGCGACTTATTTGCCAAAAATTTAAACAAATATGTGGTCAGTGGGTAGCCTTAGGGGCGGATTGTGTTTATGGAAAAGTAACTTTAATTCCTATACAATAAAGTGCAGTTTACGATACAACTTCAAACAATTTTATAAATTTTTCAATAGTGCTAGTCACTCTGAAATCAACTTAAATGCAATTTAAATAAAGTTGATATTTGTTTAATTTGAAACGTAAGTTTGAATAGACTTTATGTACTTAGTTTATTTCTAGACTTAGCATGGATAATACCTAACTAGCTATGATAATTACTTATTGCCTAGTAACTGAGGTACTTAATTAGCTAAGTAAATGCGAATTAGGCACTCATTTCTTTAAATGAGTGCCTAATTCGCATTTACTTAGCTACTTTTAGCTAGGTGACTAATAATGAGCGATCGCTAACGTAAACAAATTAGGACACTAGGTACCTACCTAGTAGGTGAGTATTTACTTAAATTAAAAATAACTTACAAATACCGAAATCCACTCATTAGTTTATTACATAATAATTAATAATCTATTTATTAACGGTCAATAAATAATACAAGTAATTTAGCATTAAAACTGTTGAAGTTACACATAATCGTGAACTCACAAGATAACGCTTGAACCGGCAAAAGCGTGATTTTTTAATTACTGAAGAATAATAAGAATCTTAGCGCCCTTTAAACGATCAAATTGTTTGTCAAATTTTACGTGTTTGTCAAATTATTTGATAGTGTGCAGCTGTGTTTGACGCGTTTGTCAAACACTACAGTGTAGAAAACGTGAAGTTTGACGAACTTTGTCATGCAAATTTGATCGTTTTAGCTTTTGTTTTTTATTTTACGTAGCGTTTTTTGATTAAAACTAGTAGCTTGTAGTTAAGGGATTTTTATAGTTAGTATCGTAGGTATCTAATAAATTAAAGTGTTTCAATGTTTTTCATAAAAAGAAGAATAAGATTGATGAAGCTCTGAAATACCCACACGCTGACTTATCAAAAGTCGCTTTATTTACAAAACAAAAGCGAGAGTACCATAACACGTAGGCTTAGTAATAACTAGCAATCTTTTTATGCATAGAATTAAACCTAGTTCGTAGATAATTTCATGTTTTTACCTGATAATCCGAGGTCTGTGGATTCCGAAGAGGCCTCGCTAGATGCTGCTGACAACTGGTACAAAACCAACAGAAAACACACGCACACATTGACCACCGCCATCGCCGTCTCAATTACTTCTTATTGTTACTATTAAACACTATACAGTCACCATAACGACTATCATAAACAGGCTAAACCATTCCTAAGGCACTAATTTCAAGTCATCACCAAAATATCTGGAGTAGTACTAAAAATATCACTAAGATTACTATTATTACGTTGTATTTATCACAGTTACTGTTATTTACACTTGGATATTATCACTAACGTTCGTTTGTGGCACTATACTTTATTATTGTATACCGCACGTGAATTTTATGAAAATTACTGAACATGAACACGCGTTCACGAACGATAATAACGCACGAGCGTAGCCCACTCACCACAATGGCGACCAAAGCTCGACTGAATGAATGAAAGGAACGATGTGATGAGCGAGCAAGCGAATCGGTTCGCCGGTGAGTAGGGATGTAAACAAAATGATTAGGCTATCGACTCGAATTTTCAGATATAATTTAATTTATGTTTCTACAGTTTTGCGCTTATAAAAAAAAAATTGTTTGATTAAGTAACACTTTGTTTGAAAAAGAGAAGAAAGAAAGATCTGTGACAGCGTTTTTATTTTAAATAGTATATTAATCGTTTCGCTCGTATGTTCCATATTATTTAAGATGCAATCAGATTTAAAAATAAATGTTTTTTATTTCATTCTCAGACCATGCTTTCGTACTTTCGAAGTACAAAGTATAGAAATAAGTAATATTAAGACGCCTCGATACTACTCGATAGTCGATAAATAATTATTATGCCAACACTTATTGCCCCATGTAGAAGAAAGCGTAAAGCATTAGTACTGTCAGTTGAATTCGAATAGTTTTAAACCATAATCCCTTGTATTAAGATGCATATTCGTATACAGAAAAATGTAAATAAAGCTGAAAATAATTGCAGTTCACAGGCGCCACTTTTTGCGGTCGGTCGGCGCTAGAGTAGCCGGCCGCGTGGCGCGCATTCTTTGTATTTACCGAAGAAAAAAGTTATACAAGAAAAAGAACTGCAACTTTCTACGACAATAAAATAATAGTTGCAAGTAGGTACCAAAATTGTTAGTTTAATGTTTTTTTAACTAGGTTCTATTCTATTCTATTTTTAATTATGGCAAGTAAAGCCGATGTCGACTATTCTGCCAATGTCAAAAGTGAATTGGAAAAACAAGTGTGCATTATTTTGAAAAAAAAAATGAATAAAAATAAAAATGATAAAAAACTATGATGCTAGTTGAACTTAATGTGGACTTGTGAGGTTAGTACTGAACTAAAACAAACAAAAGAATAAAATTACATAATATATTATAGTTGTTAAAAACATTAAAATATACATATATACCACATCCAAACAGGCAGAATATTTGAGGAAACAAATCATAATTTTATATTATTGTGGCGGATGAATATCATCAGCGCCACAAGCAATTCTGGAGAGGGATATGTTAAAAGGGAGGGGAAATTAATCGGAAGAGGGATCTTAAATTTGGGGAGACGGCTATACAAATCTAGAGGGGGGATGTTTTTGGAGCATTTGAAAAATATGTGATCCAGGGTGCCCTCCTCCAACCCGCACTCGCAAAGAGAGGAGTCACGGACATGGATCTTGTGTAAAAAGACGGGAGTGCAACAAAAGCCTAGGCGAATTCTACAAAGAACGGAAATAATAGTTTTTGATACTTTTTTGTGACCAAAAAAGCACGGTTTTGGTTTGATGGTCGGTTGCACTGCATAAAAAAAACTACCTTTCTTTTTGCTGGACATATTCCACTGCTCTTGCCAGGAACCCTGCAGGTTCAGTTTTGGAAGGGACAGTAGGTCGTAACCCTGGTAGGAATTGTGCGTGAGATCTGACGATAAAGATGAACAAGCATCTTTGGCCAAGGCATCAACAAATTCGTTACCCTTAATGCCACAATGGCTAGGTATCCAAACTAACTGAACATCCTTTTGACTATTAGCGCAGTTCAGAAGAGAATTTTTAATTTTTAAAATAAGGGAACTGTGCAATTTGCTTTTAAACGGATTTTGGACTAAAGCTTGCAAACAACTAAGGGAATCTGTAAAAATTACGGCTTTCTCAATATTATGGTGTGACTCTATAAAAAGACAAGCTTCTAATATAGCCACGCACTCACCAGTGAATACAGAAGACTCCTTAGGGCCTTTAAACTGTAGGATAATTTTGGAGCTTTGGTAATAAACCGCAGCGCCAGTGTGATTATGATCGGTTAGTTTCAAAGCATCCGTGAAGAATAATTGAAACCCATTCCATCGCTCAACCACCACCGCATTGAAAGCCAAGTTTGCTGACGGAGATTTTTTCGATATACCAATATCGAAGAAATTTTTTGGGATATAACTTAAAACTTGATAAGGAAAATTAAAAAGGGGTAATCTGGGAAACTGGACGATCGGGTGAGCTAAATTTAGAATAAGACGAAAGGATTTTAGGATTAAGGGTATTTCCTTATTTTTCCAGTAATTTGAGCTTCTGCATATGGCATCTAACTGGTTCAGTCTTCCTATGAGAGGATGGGAGGATCTACTTATTAGTCTAGACACAAAACGGGAGGACAGATATTGCCGCCTAAGGGCCAGAGGAGGATCAGCACATTCGACTTGCAATGCGTTAACGGGAGATGACTTCATACAACCTGAGATGATTCTAAGGCACTTCGACTGAACTCTATCCAGCCCAGCCAAAGCACCCCTGTTGCAAGGGATCAGAAGATAAGTTCCATAGTCTAAAACACTACGAACCAAGGCATTATAAACTAATTTCATGGTGTATGGGTGAGCACCCCACCAGACACCCGCAAGGACTTTTAAAATTGAAATAACTCTTTCACATTTTCTACTTAAATGATTTATGTGATGTTTGCCAGTTAACTTTGAATCCAAAATAACACCTAAAAATTTTGCTTTCTTAACTATAGGAATATTGTGGCCTGAAATGTTCACTGTAATATGTGGAATGAGTCTTTTGCGAGAGAAAATTACCACCGAACTTTTGGGAGCAGATAGTGACAGCCCATGGCTAAAAAGCCACTGATTCAAAGAGTCCAGAGAGAGACACAAAGATGACGCAGCGTCAACTATGGACGGATCCGTCACATACAAAACTATGTCATCGGCATACTGCAGTAACTGACAATTGTTGTTTAGGCAGGACCCAATATCAGCCGTATACAAATTGTACAGTATTGGACTGAGGACATAGCCTTGCGGGAGTCCCTTCCATGTCTGCCTTGTATCGAACTCCTCACCCTGGACTCTCAGAACCAATGAGCGTGACAACAGAAGTTCGCATATGCATTGTATCATCTTAGCCGGAAGACTCAGCTGTTGCAGTTTTTGCCTGAGTACGGGAAGAAGTACATTGTCATACGCAGAAGAGATGTCAAGAAAAGTGGCAACAACGGATTCATTTTTAGAGTAGGCTAAGCGGATATCCGTAACTAAAATACTAATACTATCCATTGTGCTTAGTCCTTTCCTAAAACCAAATTGATGATTCGGCAGTAGGTCTCTCGATTCGACTATCCACTCCAGGCGATTTTTAATAAGGTGTTCCAGTAATTTGGCTAGAACTGAGGATAGAGCAATTGGCCTAAGGCCATTCGGATCATCTGCATGTTTGCCTGGTTTCAATAAGGGAATAATAATTTGACACTTCCACTGATCTGGAACCCAACCATGACTATAACAAAAGTTTAAAATTTAAAAAAAATAGATTTTTGCCTTTTCACTAGAATGGGATATGAACGAATATGGCACGCCATCAATACCAGGCGCTGAGTCCCGGACATGTTTGAGAGCCACATTCAGTTCGTCCAAAGTTAATGGCGCATCAAAAGGATCCTCTGATACGTTATACAAGGGCGCGTTTTGACATTCTGATAAGAGTGGAACATAGGATGGAGCTATTTTGTCAAAAAAAAGTTCAGCTGTTTCCCTAGCAATCGGTGTAGAGATAGATGGGGAACACCCACGTCTAAACCTATTAATATTTTTCCAGACTATTGAAACTGGAGTAGAGGGTGATAGAGAGGTGCAAAATTTAACCCAACCCGTACGTTTCTTCTTGCGAAGAAAACGTTTGGCTTTGGCATTGATATGACAGTATGTCAACAGATTTTCAGTGCTCATATCTGTATTGTAACACAACTCGGCCTCGTCCCTATCCCTGATTGCCGAAGTGCATTCTGGGTCCCACCACGGGGGCGAAGGGATTTTATTACAAGCACTGTTTTTTAAAGGAAAGCAGGAATCTGCACTAGAGGTAATTGCTGTTACAAAACCGTCATAACAGCTCTTGGCATGGCAGTGACCAGAAGGATCTGATAAATTTGAATTTAAATTTGGAAGAACATCAATTTTATCCTCCACTAGTGATGCAAATTTTGACCAATCCGGTTTGGACAGGTTATATTTCAAAAGTGGAGGGGAAGTTTTTTCTAAGTAAGACTTATTAACCAAAGATATGACTATAGGGTAGTGATCACTGCCATGTGACAAGGTTGTGCATTCCCAGAGAGTCGATGCTGCTAACTCAACCGAACAAAATGTAAGGTCCACACAACTCTTTTGCTGTCCTGGAAGAGATCGTCGCGTTGAGCAACCGTTATTTAAAATGCAGAGGTCCAAGTCATCCAAAATGTCAACCAGAGCTACGCCAAAGGCATCACAGCGTTCAGAACCCCATCTGTAATGGTGGCAGTTAAAGTCGCCCATGACCAGTATCGGACCATGAACATTAGAAAAAATATCTCTTAGAGTTGTTATGAAATTATGGTGAGGATGTGCAATATATATTGAAAACACTGTGATGCCCTCAACCCTCCCTGCGGCAATGCTCATATCACCCGTAAGTGAAGGCAAAGTAAGGGGCAAAAGAGGGACCCGATTATTGACTAAGAGAGCTGACCCTCCATAGCCATCTGATCGGTCACATCTAAGACTGTTGAAATGTGGCATACGAAAGCTAAGACTTGGAGTAAGCCAAGTCTCAGCTATGGAACAAGCCAATGGCTTGTATTTATTTAAAAGGAATATGAGGTCGTGCTTTTTATGCCACACGCTCCTCACATTCCACTGAAGGAATACTTGGCGAGACGCCATTTTTAATATCTAAAAGAAGAATTATAAGTTGGTCGGCAACGTTGGACGGTGATTGGATATTAGAAGTAGAAGAAGAAATAACTATAGGTAAGAGTTTTATGAGTAGTTCGATAATAGACGAAGTACTATTATTGGCAGAGACATTATTATAATTGAGAGCGCAGCCATTAGGCTGTGAAGGTTGGGGGGAACTAGTTATCTGCTGATGAGCAGCTTTGTCATAAGATGGGGAAAGGGGGGCATGTGTTTTAGGCTTTAGGGTTACTGTCTTGCGATAAGACTGGGACATCGGAGTTTTAGTGATGTTAGCATAGTTCCGGGAAGCTGTTGGGATCAATTTGCTAGCCTCAGCATAAGGCACAGATTTTTCAGCCATGACAGTCTTAATGGCTTTCTGTCTACCATGCTCAGGGCATGACCTGCTATTAGCGAAGTGATTTCCCGAACACAGAATACAGAAGGCCTCGCCCTCAGAAATGTTGCAACCATCACCTGGGTGATCGTGGCCACACTTGCTGCAGCGTGGTTTTGATCTGCATACATTTGCCACATGTCCAAATCTACAACACTTGCGACATTGAATAGTGGGGAATATGTACTGCTCAACAGGAAGGGATGTGTAACAGCAGAAGATCCTCTGGGGTAAGACTTGTCCATCAAATGTGATCACACAAGTTTCAGTGGGTTTCCATACATTATCACCATCTATCTGAACTTTTCTATTAATTCTGCGAACTTTAAGGATTTGCCCACATCCAGAAGGCACAGATAGCAAAGCCATAGCTTCGTCTTCTGAAATATCAGAGGGAACACCTGTTACTACTCCCATCCTTGTGATGTTGAATGTAGGAATAGAAGCAGTATAACTATACTTGGGTAACAAAGTGTTAACCAAGAAAGAGTTGGCATCCTGAGGGGAAGCAAACTCTACGGACACGCGGTTTCTGCCAACCCTATTAACGCCACCACGAACTATGTTCGCAATGTTGTTATTTAGTAAGAATTTACCAAAATTAACAGGATGTAATGTGGTGCCTGAGTTGGGTTGAGTCTCTATACGGGAAACATGGACAAGGTAAGGAGCTTTATCCATTGCCGAATATTTGACACGTCCTATTTGACTTTTCTTTTGTTTGTTTGGGGGGGTAGGAGACAAAATATCTTCGTTACTGGGACGTTTACGGGAAGATTGGTTGGATTGGGATACATCCATCTCTGAAACACTACAGACAACATCCGCGAATTGCGATAGTGGATTCGGGGAAAAAGGAAACGAAGGACTTGGAATATCGGGGGGATCAGGATCGGGGGGTTTATTTGCATCCATCTTGGCTAAAACGAAATTAAAATACGACAATTACAATACAAACCTGTTAACGAACACAACGACAACACACTTAACAATAACAAGTCACAAAAATGTCAACAAACACAAAAAAAAAAAAAAAAAATATTCTAAACACATGTGCTAACCAAGAACACCGTGGCGAGAATCCGACTTTTTAACTAGGTTGTTTCTATGGAATTATTGGAATGGCTGGTTAAAAGTCAATTAAGTACCAATGTACACCTGCCTATTTAGCAATAATTAGTTCGGTATCCAGGTACTATTATTAGGAGCTTCTTAGTACATAAGTAATATAATTAACAAGTTTTGGATACTTACATACAGCCTCAGACCAAATAAAAAACCAAGACAGAGGGCTGTCAACAGTAAAGTGAGGCCGGGTTCGTAAATATGTGTGCACTTAGTGAGACGTAGTTTGATTGTAAATAGTTGTAAATGTGTGCGTGTGGGCGTGTATGTGTCGCAGCCAACTGGTTAAATTAGCCGTTCAGTTAACTGCCTAGCCTTTCAACTAAACGGCGGCCGTTCAACTAACGGCCTGAATGATATTCAATTACAGTTTAGGTTGGAAGTCTGTAACCAATCACGCGCGAGCCGAATTGGTTGCAGTAATTAAGGCATTGCACCCCGACCAAGTGGGTTAGGTTAGGTTAGAACTGTGATCAACCGCGTTCGAGCCGAGGGAGGAAGCGAGGCGAGCACTACTTCTAAAGGCCAGGCAGTTAACTGAACGGCTAATTTAACCAGTTGGCTGCGACATATGCACAGAGCGTAGCGCTCTGTCTTGGTTTTTTATTTGGTCTGAGCATACAGCTGCCTGCCTAGGCTCCAAAAAATTAAGTAGGTAAGTAAGTACGGTCACCAAAGGAGTTAAGTAACTAGATACCTACTTAGTTTACTTGCTAAACTTCGACTAAGTATCCGATGAGTCGTCGGATACTTAGTCGAAGTTTAGCAAGAAACTGATGGATGGTTTTTGAATAAAATAAAATAACATAAGTAATAGAAAACAAACAGTTCACTACGTATCAAATTAAATTTCATACATCCAGCACCCTGATTGCGTACCACACTGTCAATCCCAATCTGAATAATTTTGAAAGATTTTGCTACACCATTGCTTCTTAAGTTTGAAAAATGTGACTGCTGAACAACGTGAATAACGCAATGAATGTTGTTAAACTGTCAAAATGAAAGCCATTCCTACTGTTAGTTTGGTACGCAATTACCCCGCAGATTTCTTACTAAACTTCAAATACCTATTTATTTTGTTACTTTGGATAAAATATATAATTAGTACTTATGCGAATTTTAAATGTGGGCATAGACTTTAAAAAAAAAATGGACTCCGCGCCACGCATATCGAAAGTGAAGTACAGTAAGTATGAGAAGACCGTTTCTACAAACACGCCTCACGCTCACATTTACATCATAGTATGCCGACCGGCCGCCATTACGTGACACGACATGAACGTCAATCGTCAATCACGCACACAGATCGATACAGTGCTTCACTTTCGATATGCGTGGCGCGGAGTCCATCTTTTTTATAAGTCTATGGATGTGGGCAATCCTATAGGAATGAACTAATCAGCCCTACTGTAAATCATAAGTACGTTACATCCCTGTCATCACAGAAATACCAAATAAAGGTAGACACACAATAAATAAACCGGTGCACGCATTCAAAAAAGAAACGCGATCTGAAGCCGCGCACACACAAGGTGGAAAAAACAACGAATCTCATGCAACGATGCCTTTGTTTGAGGGCGGAATGTGCAGCAATGGGCCCCGTTGAGAGCCTGGCCTTAGGGCTGACAGATGTCATTAAAGTAGGTATTGTGGATAATCAACCACTTTTGGGATAACCTAATTAATGAAGTCATACTTAGCATAGCTGAAAGGATTTGCTTGCAGTAAGAAAAAAAGAAAAAGATAATTTATCTTCAATAAGTAGATGATACTTATTAGTAAGTACAGTATTTTTATTTCAAGAAGCAACGCGCGCATTACTTGTGGTAAACAATACAAACACACTGTGATAGTTACTCCGTATAACATGAGCTATCTTCCAGTGAAAGTCCAGTCAAAATCGGTCCAGCCGTTACGGAGATTAGCCGGAACAACCACACAGACAGAAAGAGCGATTTATAAAAAAGAGAGAGATTTGTAGTCCCCTTATTCCTTCTCCAAAGTACTTTTTTCATCAAAAATTTAAATAGGGCTTGAGCTGTGTTTCTATGTTTTCATTTTTTTTATATAGGTAATCTAGTCAAATTTGTTTTCTGGATGTTTGAATTCAGCGGAAAATCCGGCCACTTTTTTAATGTTTTGAACGTTTATATCTTTTTTAATAATTTATGAAAAAAAGGAAATCATAGGGACATCTAATAAGTAGTAACCATAGATAATCAGGAAAAAAAATACTACTCTACCGGTATTATCCAGAGAGAAAACAGGGGACTATGTTTGTATGGAAAACCATCGATAGTAACAAGTCGACGCCAACATTGTTGGTAAAGGCACAGATAATATTATAATACTCTAGTAAAGGCTAGGCAGAAGATGCATATCGATGGTAATTGGTAACACAGCACAGGTTACACGTCGCGCGTCGATGTCCCCGCCACCCTTTATTGTAGGATTCTTAGAATATTGCTAACTAAAACTCCATTGACAAATGAAATAACGCAGTAAGAACTTAACATACCTACATAGAATTATTCCAATATGTATGTAAAATGTTAGTTAAATTAGCTGTAACTATACTATTCCCTGCCTATTTAATTATGACGCAAGTGAACCAAAAATCATGGAGCCTTTCTCAGAGTCACTCAACTCACTCAAGACATCGCACTTCGGCGCTTGCGTTTAGGTAGAGGCCAGCACATCAACCTACCCCAAAACTGTGAACCGAATATGAACCTTATTCCTTTGTGTGTTGAAAATCTATCAAAGAAATTTGACAGATTGGGGTAGCTTGATGTGCTGACCTCTGTACTTACTTTTTTTAAATGTCGTTGAAAAAAAGATGGCAATATAATTATGGTCTCCTCCAACCTGAGTCATGACTTCTAGGCGAAAAAAATATCTTTTGTTAACGCTGCTGTAGTCAAAAATATTATTATACCATGGTTAACGCCACTTAGACACAATATTTTAAAGACAAAAGCATTTTTCGAGCTTCTCATTGTTAATTACCTGATAGAAATTCTCGGAAGGCCACCTTTTTTATGGGCCAGCGAGTGAGCGATTTGGATAAACTGCCCACTCATTCAATCTAATAAGTATTATGTATGTATTGTATAGGTTTATTATACATAATTAGCTAGCGAAACTCCGCTAGATATCGATACCCATCACGTTTACAGAGTTTCGCTAGCTAATTTAATTCCATCCTGTATAATATTATTTTATTACAGTATTATACTCATATACCATCCGGAATGAATTCCCTAAATGATGTTGAAAACCGCATCAAAATCAATAGCGTAGTCACACAACTCACAGACAGACGCGAAAAACGACTTTTAGATAGATTTTGAATGTTCACGTGTTCTAGAAAATGTCAATATATCAAGCTGCTGCTTCAAAACCAAAATGGTGATTTCTAGAAAAAATCTTGTTTTAATGACGAATTAAACAATTAATAAGAAATAAAGTCCGTTCCGTTACATGTAAAACACATTTGTAATGGTCTTACACTAGAAAAGATAAAAGTTGTAGTTTTTGCTAATTGCGTAACACATTGCGTCATTGACGTTGGCGAGACAATCAAGAAGGCCAAGTTGAACTCTGGTTGCAAGAAGAGTTTATTACCGTTCTATAAAGTTCCATTACTACTTACTATACTTACTTACTATTACTTGAAACATTTCCCCCATTTTTCATGAAATCGCTTCCGCTCCTGCTTCTTTTACCGCTCTTGTTATAGCCACAACAGATGGCGCCGAGCCCAATCCCTTATCGAATCAAGATAACATAAAAAAACTTGCCGCTGAACAAACAATACCAAGTCCTAATGCTTGGGACACAGTAATTTAGATAACATTGCAAGCATAACCGTGTGCTTGGGAGGTGCAATAAACTGACAGGCAGACATACTATTTGTTTTAAGTTTCGTAAATTGTAATATTAATCTCTGACAGGTGACAGAAGTAGATTTGTAGCTCTACGGCCCCCGCTGACTATACTCCGGCTTTTATTTAGCTGCAATAAAATGACACTTCTTAATAACTCATTTCGGACTGCGTTTAGAGATATGCATGTCAAATAAGTTTCGTTTGTTACACTATTCTGTACTAGAAAAACAAGATTTGGTTGATGGGCGCGAAAAAACAAAAAGACGCCAATTTCAGTCATTTATGTAACACATAAGCTGTCATTTTACTGCAGCTAATTAAAAGTCCGACTATCGGCGACGCGACTCTAGTAGAACCACAGATAAAGTAGAGATACTAACTACGCCTATGCGTAAATAACGCAATTAATGTTGTAGAACTGTCAAAATGAAAGCCATTTGCTACTGTTAGTGTGCTACGCAAGTACCTAGGTAGGCAGTTGGTTTTGATTAATTATTAAAATCACCTTTAGATATTGCTAAGATTTACACTTTGGTGGGACTTACTGTGAAAGTAAAGATTAAGTATTAAAAAACTATTATTTTTTTAGTTTTTTCCTTTCCTAAAAACACACTGATGACTTATTATCAAGCATCATCAATTATTCAAAATTCCAGTTTTAGCTGACCTCGCATTGTATATACTTTTCGTGCAATGTGAAGTCAGCTTATACTGGAAATGTCATTGACATATTTATTACAATACTAGCGTAGTATAGCTTGATAAGCCGTCGGTCGTGCGTTCTAGGTTTTGTTAACACAAATGGTAGGGCCCGATTGTTTTAACTGTAAGTAGAGTGAGCACGGACATGTCTTGACAAGTTGAAACCTGACTTAATTCTGTTCGGCCTCTGAACAAAATAACATTAAGCTTAGGTACAGTTTATTTTTAGCCGATAACAATGAACCCTTTCTTAGTAGTTTATTAGGTACTATCTTAAATTACAAATGTTATACAGGTTGAATTGTAATTTAACACACGTCACGACACGTGACGATAAGTCACCCTGTATACAAGTAGCGAATAGTATATCTACGAGTATATGTATAAATAAGCTGAAGAGTTTGTTGGAAAAAGTCTTTTTGCATTTGATAGCTTAATTCTTGAGGAAGGTTATAGGCCAAGTGCGAGTTGGACTCGCACACGAAGGGGAGGGTTTTCATGAAAATTCGCGACACCAGTTAGCGCCACTTTGACAAGAGGTCTTCCAATATAAAATATATGATGTCGATCATCATTCGTTTTATTCGTTCGTTCATCATTCAGTAACGAACAAAGAAAATATAGGCGCTTTGACACTTATGACAGGTGCCCGGACCTGACGTCTCAGTGCTGCCATCTAGTAAATGTAATTTTTCAAAAACCCTCATTCTACATATAAAATAACGGAAAAAAAATCACGTTTGTTGTATTGGAGCCCTTCTTAAATATTTGTTTTATTCTATTTTTATATAAATTGTATTTGTATAAAGCGGCAACAGAAATACACATTCTGTGAAAATTTCAACTGTCTAGCTATCACGGTTCATGACAAACAGCCTGCAGACAGACAGACAGACGAACAGTGGAGTCTTAGTAATAGGGTCTCGTTTTTACCCTTTTGGTACGGAACCCTAATAAGTCAGAAAGAATTTAAGCAATAACGAAGTAGAAGCGCGGGCGGGCGATGCGATGGGTGGGTCGAGGTGCGAAATTTCATGCGGACGAAGTCGCGGGCAGAATTTAGTTAAGTTCGCAGAGGTTAGATGAGAAAGCCATCTATACATATAACATCTACAGTACCTATATTTGAATACAATAGGATATTCTTTTGTTTTATAGGTACAATCATCTGCCTAGCCTTTTCCGAATATATGTTGGGGTGGGCTTTCAGTCTAACCGGATGCGGCTGAGTACCAGTATTTTACATGGAGCCACTGCCTATTTGACCTCAACAACCCAGTTACTGGGTAATACGAAACCCCTTGCTAAGTCTGTCAAAGATCCACGAATGACGCCGGTACCAACGGCATAGCGTGCTTTCCGAGGCACGGGGGGTCTTGGTATGTAGAAATGGTCACTCATCCACGGACAGTGGCAACCGTAGCTTAACCATCGATCGACCCGTCCGGCTGTTATTACTCAGCCATGAAACAACAGGGTTTTACATTAATAATAATTATCATGCAGATAAAACGGCATTGCGGAGGTATATCATAATCTGCAATAAGTCAATCGCCTGTAACAGTTTTTTGCCTTTTGCCGCCGACAGGCGCTGCGCAGGCGCAACAAAAAGATACTTACGTTAATTTCATTGATCGCTGGGTCGAGCCTACAGTACAGTGGTTCTAAACCTTATGCTAGGTAGCAACCCAATAGCAACCTTAATAAGATAAGACTAAAAATCACTGTGATTTGGACAGTAATGCATAATCAGAGATTCAGAGGCCTTATTCTCATTGATACAATGAACGAAACCGCGCGACATGAACGCGAGATTGGCGGAGTGAATTAGGGTGTAGAGGTAAAATAACTCTGAATGGACTGTACCTCGGTAGCTCGTCATCTGTCACTAAAAGTTTTGATGAGTTGTATGGTAATACAGAATAAGTGGGTACTTCTATGGTCATTATCAGCTCTATATTAAATTTCACCATCGCGCGTTCGTATTTCCGAAGATTACGACGATGATTGCCGAAGCGCATATTTTTCTTTTGAGCTCTCACAAACGGCTATAATTTTCCCGTAAAGTGTAGCTATCAAAAACATTATTGGGGCTCATGGCTAAATAATAACAGCCGCAAGGGTCGATCTTCAAGGTAAAGCAACGCTTGCCGATGTCGGTCCGTGGATAGGTCACCATCCACTACATACCAACACCCCTTCGTGCTTTGGAACGTTAATATTTTTGCAAGTTTTGAACTTATAGCCAAGACAGACATTTTAATACGATTAAAAAATTGTTTTAGAGTCCATAGAGAAACTTCTGTGAAATGCAAAAAGACACATTGTTGAGAACTTTTTTCGTAAGTACCAACTCCCCCAAATAAATCTAATATTAAATGTATTTTTGTCTTTGACCAGCGATCTGTATTCGCGTCATTGAGTTTGAGATGTCGCAAGTGGATTGTCGAGTCAGCTGTTTTACATAACCGCTAGCTGTTTAGATAACCGCTAGCTGTTTAGATAACCGCTAGCTGTTTAGATAACCGCTAGCTGTTTAGATAACCGCTAGCTGTTTTACAAAACAGCTCCGTTATGTAAAACAACGTTCAGCTGGAGTGTCATTGCGTCACATTTAACAAAACTGCTACCCGCGTTTAGACGTAATGCAGAAAAGCTTATCTGCAGTTACAATAAGCGTTTGGTGTGGCTTTTTATGCAGCCACCGGCAGCGGCCGGCGAGCGCTACTCTCAAATTAATCCCTATTTTTAGGACTGACTTTCATAAAACTCTGAAAACTTTTATATTAAAAGTGTCCATAAAATCGCCATTTTCACCCGAGTTAGGGTAATTTTCACTCATATTACTCGTTCTATTTAGGTTTAGCTCGCTATCTCGATGTCACGGGCGTCACGGCCATGTAAAACAAATGCATGCTAAATGCTAATAGACATGCACGCACATGCCAGGCATCGAGGTAATTCCCCAATCAGCCCGCGATGTATCGCAATGAGGCATCTTCGGCATGTAATAAAATTATGAAATGAATCGTCAGATTGTAGATTTTAGTTCATAAATTTTGACGTTCGTGGCTCTGTGTTATAACAACAATACAGCCGTCAAAAAAAAAAAATACCCTTACGAAATTACCCCGCCGCGCTGGTTGTACTATAACTCCTAAAGTTTGAGTAACCCTGCCTCATCCCGAATCGAAGATAAACAAAAAAAAGTAAGCCCTAAAACAAACATGGTGGTTTTGAACAAAAAGAAGATCAGGAGGATGACTTCCAAACACGCGCTCCGGGCGAGCCTTCGTCATAATTCCGGTTTGCTTGAGTTGAATTAAATTTAAAACATTGCTCGTTGCTTGGCATTTCTTGATAAAGTTCATGACGTGATGACTATGTTAATAGTGTGGTAAATTACTCGCTATAATAGTAATAGAATGATCAAGCGCTAGGTAGTATATGAAATATTATGTTATAATCCTACTCCAGCTTCTGCAGGCGACTTCGTCCGCGTGGAAGTTGTATTCGTGAATGTTGCAGCGTCATTTTGCGTTTTTGTAATTTTATATTATCTCCGAAATCTTATCTCCATGATGTCCTTGTGATCATAAAATAATTTATTTTTGAAACGATTAATATTATTTAAAAATTGTCATCTCAGCGACAAACAAATGTCAAAAACTTGTCAAAATGTAGGGAAATTCGAAGATTTTTTGACAGATTGAGACTGAGATCAGACTGTGATGACGTTCTTAAAATTACGAGAATTGCCCCTCTGGAGGTCTCCGCGGGCGGATAATATCCAGAGCTGGCACACTTACGACTAGCGCTTTCCCCTAGCCTTGCAGCCCTAGAGATGTGCGCTCTCTTGGTCTGGCTCCACACCCTAGACCAGTCTCGGCAAAGTAAACTCTACCGACACAGACCTAGAGTTCATAGGAGCGCGCAAGCCGTATCATGACGTCAACGTTGAGATACACCGGTTGGGATAATTATTATTTTTACTAATTTTCATCTAAAACCAAGTTACACTAGCATTCTATTCTATTTAAAACAACACCGAAAATAATTTTAATGAACAAAAATGTTATTTGAGATCTATTAGTACAAATAAATTTAAGCCACCAAATTAGTCGTACAACCTCGTTTTCAAAGAATTACCCAGGAGAATTGTCGTGAGCGTCCGAAGGCTTTCTCGGCCGACCTTTTGGTTTTGGAGTCGTTTCTGGTCCTGTATCCTCCGAGCTACCATCGATTGGGTCTTGGTTGCTGCCGTTATCATTTTCATTTCCTTCATTATCTTCATTTTCCTCATGTTCCTCATTTTCCTCATTTAACTCATTTTCCTCATTTTCCTCATGTTCCTTATTTTCCTCGTTTTCCTCATTTTCCTCATTTTCCTCATTTTCCTCATTTTCCTCAATTTCCTTATTTTCCTCATTTTCCTCATTATCTTCATTATGTTCATTGTCCTCATTTTCCTCATTTTCTTCACCCCCGTCATCATTATTAGGTTCCTCATAAACAGGGTCTCTTCCATTTGCGTTCTCAAAATGACCATTTCCTGAATAACTGTAATCTGGAATTGCATCAGGTGAAATGTATACTACCTCACCATCAGCATCAATGTCATATGGTTCTGTGCTGGTGACGTACCCCGATGGGTATTCTGGCCTGAAACCCGGGGGGAACGTCCCCCTCCAATACAAACTTCTATCATAGCCGTCCTCCTCATTACAACCCCTATAAAATCCTATCATATAAGGAAAACAGTCCACCTTCTTTTTTTTTGCATTTGGTTCAGGTGTATTTTCTTGAAGGTTCATTAAAACAGATTGATCAGTGGTAGGTGGGCCTTTTTCTAGGATAAATTTGACGATGCTGACAGGGACCCAGTGGCCGGGCATTTCGGCTTCTATTGGATTTGCGATGTACACCAATGGGTCTTTATCAGGATTCGGCCAGCGTCCGCCTTCGGTGACCGCCACCGAGCATAATGTTAATGCTGTGGAGATCACCAGAATCACTAAAAAAAAGCAGCACATGAAGATTTTTTATTGCAAATTTTAAATTACTCACTAGCTTTGCCCGCGGCTTCGCCCGCGTGGATGTCGGAAAATATCCCACGGGTACTTACTAGCGGGATTAAAAGTACCCTTTGTGTTAATCCAGGTTATAACTAGGTCAGGTTACTACGTGTGTGCCAAATTTCATCTGTTAAATCCGTTCAGCCGTTTTTGCGCCAATCCGGAACATACATCCAGATCCAGACAAACAGACAATAATTCTGAAAACTATATTTTTGGCATCAGACTCTCGGACCTCGTAGCAATTTCATTTTTTTTTTTCTAAAATATTCAATAAACCATTTTGACTTGGTTACATTATTTAAGTAATTATAGAATAGAGATGTTACGGAAGTCGTTTTAGCGGAACCGGAATCGGAGGTTTTAAATTTGATTGATCGGAATCGGAACCGGGGCGGAAGTAGAAGAAAGATGTCTTAAGGGGCCTTCCCATAACTTAACACATCTTTCTTGTACTTTCTTCTAACATCCACAAACAAATCTATAAACTGAGACTTCGAGCGTGAGCGTGTTTATATTAAACAAACATTACCCTGGCGACAAGTTAAAACTTGTTTGTAGGCGCTCTAGTCACGTGTATCGCTGCGTTTCAAACTTCGGTATTAAATATTTAACTTCTCGTTCACACCGAACCGACTATACGATACGCTATTACGTAGTGCATTATCACTACACTGGTACACACAGTCGGCGGCGGACAATACGTTTGGTGTGAACGATGCCTAACTCCGATTCAAAATTATCGGAACCGAAATCGGAATCGGAACCGAAGCTCCGTAACATCCCTGGTATAGAATATCTTTCAGCGGATTCCTGCGGCCTTCACCAGGTCATCGGTTCAACACAAGTTGAGAAGGCCTTCCAACGCTATGTCTTCCGGTACGCTGTCGCTACTCCAGAACCTTTCAGCCCCATCGGCCATCTGTTCTGCGAACAATGTGCCCTGCCCACTGCCACTTAAGTTTGGTAATTCTTCCGATTATGCCGGTTACGTTGGTTCTCATACGTATCTCTTCATTTCTGTTCTCTGTTCATTCGATCACGTAGAGAAACTACGCATAGCCCTCACCCTAACACTTTAGGTGACTTTCAGTCTTCTAATGAGGCCCATTGTGAGCGACCACGTTTTAGTACCATATAGACCGCAGGAATCCGCTGGATGCGAGAAATACAGAACCGGTGGTTAAGAAGAACCTTCGCTACAAACACAATGTTTGACAATTGTTAGTCAGTTCGGAGTTAATGACATAAACAGGTGACCACTTGAGCACCGAAGTTAAGGAATTCTTGGTGCCCAATAGCCTTATGGATTATATCAATGGAAAGAGCTTTTTATGGAGAACATTTTGCTCCTAACACGACTACGGGAACCAAAGTTCCACAACATATCTGCTGTGGGCCGAAATGGAGACCTAGATATCTGTCTAGGTAGGTAGAATACTATCTAGTATTCTATCTCTTTGTTGTATGAAAATAACACACGTCTTGTCTCATCAACACAATATTCTTCTTATACGGAACAAGTTAATAAAATCAAAAACATGAATGACTTACTTTCTTCTAAATCTTGATCATTGATAAAGTTAAAATTCACTCTTTACTTTTTCTTTTCAACATCTGTTCAATCATAGTTTTAAGGTTTATAGTTTTTCCTATCAGAAGTTTTAAAACGAAAAGTTAATTGAACGTGACTATGTCAATTATATATTACAGCACAAAAACAGCAGCAGTAAAATTCAAATCAGCTACGTAGCTGATGTGAATTTTACAAACTTTTTCGAGTGTACCAGTAACAACACATTTTACTGAAGTGTCTTAAAAAAAAAACAAATTTCATAATTATTATACACATGTACTGTTCACGTAAGGTGACAATCAGTAATAACAGTAAAAATATTCAGTCTTTACAAGGATCACCGGTCAAGATGACCGTTGGCGTCCGCCATATTGAAGTCAATATCTCTTATGCCTTCCAGCTCATCTTCGGATGGCGGGAAAACACAATCCAAGTCAACATATAACTGCTTTTGAACCGTCAATTTGTCCACGATTTCGGAGAAAGTTGGCCTGTCTGTGGGATTTTCGGACCAACATTCGACCATCAGCTGGTAAAGCCTGGGCGAGGCTCGGGCTGGCTTCGGAAGACGGCCACCTCCGGCCAGGAATGGAGGTACGTGGTGGTTACTGAGCTCGGCGTATGGGAAGCCTCCTGAAATATATGTTTAAGTGAAATTAGAATTATTTTTTATCACACAATTATTTCATCACAGCACCACCCGCGAATTCATTCGCATCGATTACGTATTTTTCCCCATTTTCAACACTTCTTTAAAAGGTAATCGATCTTAATTATTTATTTAGAAATATTAAAAAAGGTCTATCCCGAAGTCACACACTCGAAGACTATTTGCACTATTTCGATGAAAATAGGAAAGAAGGTGCACATATTCAGTAGGTACTACACTTTCTTAAAGTAAGTATGTCCCTTCATTTACTTGCTTTTCTTGTATTCAAGATCTTATGTGTGTTACGAGAATAGATAGACAAAGTAATGAGTACCTATATTATGTATTTAAGTGGAAGTTTGATAGTGACACCAGTGACTGAAAAGTTGTGTGGAAATCGGTTGCATACATGGCATATATGGGCATGTGATGCGGAAGAATGAGGAAAATGTTGTGAGGAAAGTTTTGAGTAACAATTTAAAGGCTATAAGAATAGGGGAAGACCAAGGAAACGATGGATGGACTGTGTGAATGAGGATATGGCAGAGGGTAGCTACTAGCTACCGAGATCACCACTAATAGCGAAGGATAGAATAAAACTACAAGTTGCGCCGGCTCCAAATAAATGGGATAAGGGTAAGATAGTGATGGCGATGCTGATGATCTTACCTAAAGTAGCAATCTCCCACAGTAGCACCGCGAATGCCCATACATCGCTGGCTCCGCAGTACTGGGAATGTAGGATGGCTTCAGGAGCGAGCCACCGTAGAGGTACCGGCCTAGACCTCGTGTGTACGTATACACCGGATCTGGAGAGACCAAAATCGGCCACTTTAAGAAGACCAGCACCGTCGACCAGGATGTTCCGGGCTGCGAGGTCTCTGGAAATTGTTAAAGGTGTGCAGTTAGAATTAAACGCAAGGGCGATTTTTTAATGACACGATTTATTGGTGTTGAGCCGAGCATTGAGAATATAAAAGAATGCATTCCGGCGCGTCAAAAATATAGTTGTGGTGGAAAGAATAGCCAGATGGCAAGGTGATAGTAGAGCAACAGACAATCATGTCCTGCACGCCAATTGCGTAATACACGTTCAACCATAATCCCAAGAATTTTGAAGGAAATTGCCATTGCTCCTTAAGTTGGAAATATTCGTCTGCTCAACAACGTAAAAAACGCAATTTAATGTTGTTAATCTGTGAAAATGAAAGGCATTAGTACTTAAATGTGTTTAAATGAACAGCGCTGCGTTTTGTTGCATTTATTTTGTCATCCCTCGTTTGCATGTATGACAGACTGAGATACGGACATGACGTAATATTAGGGTTCCGTTTTTGCCATTTACCTAAGGAACCCTAAAAATTAACAGCGATGAGTGTGCTTACAGAAAATTAATTATAAAATATACAGTCCCAAAGTTATTCTGTTTGTAATATTATCTGGTACCGTTGTGATAGAATTGAAAATTTTGGTAAGTTGGATGATTCGCCAGCCTTGAGGTTTGTCGGCTCTTAGCAACGGTTGCTAGGCTACATCAAAAGCTGGAAGTTCAGCTACAATCGAACTCTGCCAACATTTTTATACGATAAAGATAACGTATCCGATATAATTTGTCAAAGAGATCAGTCAAATAATTACAAGTAAGACAAGATCGTATTAATTAGGTCTTTGGTATAACTACTGGCAAACAACAAAAGTAAACGTAATTGATAAATAAATACAGATGAGCAGCAAAAGTATTCGCAAGTGATAAGTTTTTTTTTTCGAAATAAATAACAAATTGTAAACGCCTACGCGAAAAAGTAACCACATATCGGGCTAAAAGATATTGCTATGACTTTATTATCAGGATCAGTGGCCAATTTTTTTCACGTTATACACTGAATTATTTCGTATTGCTCTCTCTGAGATCTAAAATAAACATTGATAGAAAATATAAGGCTACTTCAATATATTTATTCATTTCAACAATAGATTTTGCGATAATAGGGTTACAATTTACCTACATGGATGGTTTAATGGCATTCATCAGCAGCTATCCAATTAAATGATATTTTCACTCAACGTCTAGATAAATATTTCATTTAACAATACATATTTAATACAAATAAATAAAGGTAATAAATGTGAGATGGAATAACATCAAACAGGATTATTTGGTTTGTAATCGGAGTGCCAAACTGTGGCGATTTACGTTTTAAATAAAATATATCTGGGGCTCGAGCGCCCCGGGAAAATGGCTGTTGACGGGCACAGTTCTCGGAAAAGGTCGGTATTTTCCCCGTACCGTAACCGACCTGCGCGTTGGATGTTTTGAATTCCTACGGCACGCCTTATAGATTGGCTTTCAGTAATTTGATGGCAAAATGTGGCCTTTTTAACCAACTTAAAAAATAGGAAGAGGTGGATACTTAACCTGTTCCGATTTTTTTAATTGGTTCGGTTATTTAAAAAAAAATGTTTTTTACCTCAGTACCAACTCCGTTATTTATAAGCCGATTTGAAAAATAATTTGAAAGGATATACTTTCAGATTAGTCCCATATTTTTTATCAAAATCGGTTCAGTAATTTGATTTTTAAACCAAAATTACTGGTAAAAATTCAAGAAAACGAAATTGTTTTTGTAATAGTAAGTATGTTACGCGATATCTCTGGCAATTATTGTAAATCGATTTCAAAAATATATTTTGTAATGGGTAGGACAATGCCTCAGGGGTGGTTCCATATAAATTTTTATTAACTTTGCTAGGGGAGTTTTTGAGTTAAGCTTTAATAATACGTATTTTTGCCACTTAGTTTATAATGATGATGTTATAATAACTTTCTGTCACTGATGTTTCCATAGCAAATAGTTTATACGACTTTGTGTGGGGTAAGTACAACTTAAAAGTGAAAAGTGAAAACTATTTACAAAAAAAACCAGCTTACTTCCAAAAAAGACACTGCAAAGTGAAAAATAACTTTAATTACAAACCACATTCGTTAGGAATATATATGTCGCAGCCAACTGGTTAAATTAGCCGTTCAGTTAACTGCCTAGCCTTTCAACTAAACGGCGGCCGTTCAACTAACGGCCTGAATGATATTCAATTACAGTTTAGGTTGGAAGTCTGTAAACAATCACGCGCGAGCCGAATTGGTTGCAGTAATTAAGGCATTGCACCCCGACCAAGTGGGTTAGGTTAGGTTAGAACTGTGATCAACCGCGTTCGAGCCGAGGGAGGAAGCGAGGCGAGCACTACTTCTAAAGGCCAGGCAGTTAACTGAACGGCTAATTTAACCAGTTGGCTGCGACATATTTATATATAAATTAGGTATAAAAAAATAATGACAAAGATTGAGCGACACTTTAATTTTTGGGTACAAAATGAATGATGGTCTTTTTTATAGCTATCAGATTATTAAATAGATAGATAAATCTACGTTATTCAAACCTACGGTTTGTGTGTAAAAGGATCCAATACCATCCTTGTATTTTATTTTCAAAAGTGTCCCTAGAGCTTATTAAGTTACTAACCTAATTTGGTGTTTGTAAAAATGATTTATTCCGATCTAATCCCCTGAACACCCCCCTCCACCCCCTCCTCGATCCCCTGCTAGTTCTATTTATTCTTTTTATTTATCTACATGGTTTTATTATTCTTTCTGGGAGCAATGGACGTTTTTTGGCTGAAATGAAGGCGATGGTGATGATTTGAATTGATGTCCATAGCCAGCGGTGATCTCTAAACATCTGGTAGGCCGGAGGCGAGCTTTCCATTAAATTGAAAAAGTAATGAATGATAGAAGCTCACCTGTGTGTTATCCACCTCTCCTCCAAATGCCTCATACCAAGCGCGACTTGCAGTGCATATTCCCGCATAGTCCCGCCGTCTAGTTGCAGGGCGGGTTCAGCTACATAATGGTCCTTTTTCTTAACACAATCTATATACAATTTGCAATCACCATCCGACAAAGCAGGGTCCGAATCACTGAGGTTCGTATACTCGGCTGTAAAAGAAAAAAATATCGAAATTACATAACATTAAAGTAGAACTGCTCTCGAAAAAATCCCAGCAGTAGGAACATTAAAGGTTTTGATTATGATTATAACATTATGCTTCTGTTCCTGGTTTGGATAGACAGAGACGTATAGGTACGTAGTTCACCCATATTTCGCCAATTATGTGTAAGTCCCATGTTATAGAGCTAATTGCCATCAACTGGGCACATTCCCAGACTCCAGGGTGCTCCTGAGATATTTCATTTAAAAAAAGAAATATCCAATAACAACTTGCTCGACCTGGGAATCGAACTAGATGACTTGAAGACATCATCGAGAAAGTCTTACTAAAAGGTTATTATTTAAGGACATTGGTATTGTTAAATAAACGTTGGAATATTAAGGAACAATTTTTGTGTTAAATAAATAATATCCGATAGTTTTGGTATACACCCATATTATGTAAATTCTGTTTTTATATAAGCTCCTGACAAAATATTTTGATTGAAAGGCTTCATTCATAAATATTGCTCACATAAAATGAACAGGCGTTTTGAATAGAATAGATAGAAAATAATATTATTTTGATTGTTGCTGAGGTGGTTAACAATAAGAATAAGAAATTTTATTAGCTCAAACATGTGTTTGTGTGCTCAATGTGAGCTCAATTATAGTTTTTTTTTACTGATAATTAATGAAACTGAAAGTAATCGAAGGTTGCAAAAAATCAAAACACGGTCAACTTTTTCACAAACTATTTTGTACCCAAAAGTTCTTTTTTAATAACTTTTACTGTAATTATTAACGCTCTCATTATTTCTCACAAAACTCAAACTCAAAGCATTATTTCAATACCAATTATTTATTACAGGCACTTTAGAATTGCCAAAGTCAGACAACAAGGTGAGTTGCCCATTCCAAAGCGTAGTTAGTACCTATGGAGAAGAACGGGCAAGCAACTCCATGGACATTATGGACACTCCCCTTACATTGTTTTTCACTAGTGCAAAATCTGAAATCCAGAATAAAGATATTTTGCGATCGCCAGAATTTCGCCAAGACAATACTTACGAATCCCGGAGAAATCATTCATCTGTATTGGAACCGGCCACGAAATGAATCAGAAAGAACGGCAGAGGGGTAGGTAAAACCATAGATTACACTTTACACATATCATCAAGCAGGTGACAGAAAAGAGGTCAGAGGTACCTAAGGCAAATAATCGCGAGTCCAGATTGGCAACTCAAAATCTCGCGTGCTAAGTCTGCTTGGTAACAGTAGCGATGGCTTTCATTTCAAAAATGAATGAATGAATGAATGAAATGATTGTTGTTGACCTGTCAACAGTTGAACAACATTCATTGCGTTATTTACGTTGTTTACCAAACAATTTTTTTGAACATATGAAGCAACGGATTTGCAGTATCCTTCAAAATGATTCAGATTGTGATTGGAAGTGTGCAATTAGGGTGCTGGTGTTAAGATTGGCCAATCGAGATCTCGCCCGTCAATCACCTAGGTAGGTACTATTTGAAAGAATGCATTTTTTTAAATCAAAAATTCTTAAACACAATTCAAATGAAAACTGTACCTACTTCGTGTAATCGTGTTATATTTTGTAAATAAAAAACCTGAAACGAATTTTGAAGAAAAGCTCGAGATCTCCCGAGGTCGAGTTTGCATTCCCTAGATCTTAGGCTGGTTCTCAACTTTATTTTGCCCACCGCCTACTTTGAGAATTTATTTTTTTCTAGAGCCCCCTAATTTGTTTTTGTTGTTTGCCGCGAATCTGATACAGCTATTGCCACGATTACTTATATTTAAACGTGTATTAACAAATTTTATACGGAGGGTGTTTAAAACACGTCGCTGCTTAAATTCAAAAGGGCCACAAGTCGAAACGTCATTTTTTTACAGGAGAGCCCGTCAAAGTTTGATATCGGTTTTTGTTTATTATTTTTATTAATCTACGTTTTATATCTATGTGTTATATATCATCGGATGTATATTTTAAGCCTCTATTTGTAATAAGTATAAAAATATAGACAGAATTGGTACGATTTTTGCTTTAAAAAGGATTTGTAATTTTTTCGACTTGTGGCCCTTTTAAATTTAAGCAGCGACGTATGCAAACATTATAAATAACAATCTACAAAATCAAACGCGTTTCGCGGCATAACAAAAATAGTATCTAATGGCGGGAAGTTCCCTATCCTCTATGGAAGTTCCTTCCTTCAAAAACTTCACTGGGATTGTCCGAAAGGGTTACCGCTGCCCCGGAATATAAAGGGCTAAGGAAGGAACACGGATGGGTTTTAGTCAGTAAGAGTCTGACACTCCCTTTCGCTCCAACCAGAGCGGGAGGGGTAATTTGATGATTTCCCCCTAAAAAAAAAAAAAAGGTCTCGAAGTCTCTCGAAGCTTCACTCGGTGTTGCCAACACGTGTAATATTATATAGTCGTAAGATAGGATATAAAGTGGTCTACTGCCCCCCTGAAAGTCTCAAACGCCCACGAGGGGGCGTTGTGGCCCACGTTGAGAACCTATGCCCTAGACTCTAGACTCAAAGGCATGGTAATGATTAAAAACTTACAGTCTGCCTCAGACGGCCTTCCCTGGGAGCTGTCAATCCTCCTAGTAACATTGGAGACCTGACTGCCTTTCCGCCTCCCCCTCGCTGCCCGCAGGAGTGACAGCAGGTCCCCTCTTGGTGCGTGTTCCAACAGGGCGATAAGCGGTACCCGTCTTGTACAACACGCCACCAGTCGTATTACGTGTTTGTGTGAACCGACGTGTTTGAGCATCACAATCTCGCGGAGGAAGTCTTGAACTTCTTCTTCTGATACGTCTTCTGTGAAAGAAAAGAGATGAGGGTTACTTATAGATGGTTGCATTATCAGCTTATAATGTTTCCACTGCTGGGACACAGACCTCCACTCTGTAAGAAGGTGTAGGCCGTAATCCACCACGCGGGCCCAGTGCGGGGTGGTAGATGTCACATGTCTTCGAATTTTGAGTTCTCACGATGTTTTCCTTCACCGTGTCTGAGAGCAGTGGTGATGGAATTATTTACACAAAGTAAAGCCGCAGTCACACGTTGGATGCGAGAAGCACAGAACCGGTCGATGTGGAGGTGCTTGGGGGAGGCCTATGTCCAGCAGTGGACGTCTTTCGGCTGAAATGATGATGAAAGCGCCTGTCTGGGTTCGAACCTACGTAGCTACCTACTGCTTTCGTAATGGTCGCTCGGATACTCGGATACCTTATTTGTCAACGATTTTGTTGGTAGATTCAGGTTACTGGCTAAAGTAAACCAGTATAATTTTGTTTTAACATTAATTAATTGGATTCATTCTCGAATGAAGATTTTTTTTTTAAATCCGTGAATGTTATGTAATATTCTAGAGACTATTTACGTAACTAATTAATTTTATCACAATTACGAGATCAGCGCTTTAAACGACGGAAAAACGGAGAAGCCTCATGCTTGTAATGGACTTAAGTACGCGGAACTAAGTATGTGTGCCTAATTCTAAACTGAGCATTAAGACATACTTATCTAACCTTTAATTACATAGGCGTTTAAAAACAGTTGGGCGGTTTTTTTTTAATTTTTGATGCTGTGCTCGCGTTTATCACGTTTAGCTCACCAGTTGATTTATTCTATATAAATCTTACCGTGAAAACTTAGGTGAAGTAAGCTGTCAATAGTGTCAATTCCTAGCATCAGATGGAATGACAGCTCACTTCAAGCTCACATAAGTTTTCGCGGTGAGATTCTTACAGAAAAGGCCGGCCGATCATAACTGATGCCTGAGGCGGATCCACGAATTAATTATAGGCAAGCTTCATGGAAAAATTGTATTGGAATTTTTATCTTCGATGTCAAATTTTAACTTTAATTTAAAAATAAGTTTTTTTTTACATCGCCTTGCGTGTCTTTCTTGTTGTTGTTCTTCTAAACTACACAACAATTTTGATGCGGTGTTTATTATCATTCAGAGATTTTTTTTTTCCGGTAGGTTCATGTGTGTAAAGTTGTAAAAACCGTGCTAAGCAGTGGCAGGTCAAAAGAGGTCGTGTAACTATAAAGAGGAGTTTGTATGTAGAGGACACAAGTAGGGGGTAATCTTCGGAAATACTGATCTGATTAAAAAAAAATCCTTCACTAAGAGAAAGGTACAAGTACTTATTGCCGAGTGTCATAGGATCATTTTTCACGCGAAGTCGCGAGCAGAAGTTTCATCTGCCTAGCCTTTTCCGTCTGCCGTTGGGGTCGGCTTCCAGTCTAACCGGATGCAGCTGAATACTAATATTTTATGTGATGCGACTGCCTATCTGACCAACACAACCCAGTAACTGGGTAATACGATAACCCTTGGGAAGACTGGGTTGTCAGATTTTCGGGTTTCTGACTATCAGTAACGATCTCGACTGTCAAAGATCTATAAATGACAGCCGTTGGTCCCGGGCACGGAGAGGTCTCGACATGTACTGGATGGTCACCCATCCACGGACCGACCTTGGCAAGCGTAGCTTAACCTTCGATCCGCCCGTGCGGCTGTTATTATTTAGCCACGAGCCCTTGTCTTTCATAATTGTAGTTTCCGCAAACAGGAAATTTGAAAGAACAGAAGATCTCTTGCAAGCAATTTGAGTAAAATTACACGTTTCTATAATATTATCTAAGAAATAACTTGAACCAAGCAGTTCAAGAGTGCATTCATGAATATTACGGATTGCCGACTTTCATTTCCTAGACGTGTCTATGTAATCATAATAATTGAGCATGCGAAATTAACTAAACATTTTGCTTGTCTTTGTCGAAAAATAGTGTTGTGCTTTTTTTCCGGTTGTCTATTGTTTAGAGTGATTATGTAGACGCTATGGAATTGTTTTTGCATTATTAATTTTGTGTTAAACAATGAAGTCTGTTCAGAATGCGAGAAAATGAAAATTACAGCGGCATGCAGGGACATCGGACGCGCAAACTAACCATAAACTCAATTATTCATGGTTACGTAGCGTAGAAATTTTACGCCAGTTATCATTAAAAAAAAAACAGGTTGCGCGTCGATGTCCCGGTACTCCCGGCCGCCATGTTTTGCTCCACAGCAACGTGACTCTTTACCAAATTCAAAAATAATTTTCTCATTTTCTTATCTTCTATTGAAAGTAAACGATATTGCACATTTACTCGTACATATTCTATGTACAGACGCCAGCACATCAAGCTACTACAATCTGTCAAATTTCTTTGATACATTTTCAACTTTATCGCTAAAGCATAAGGTTCAAAGTTGATTGGGAAAATTTTACAGTTTTGGCTAGGTTGATGTGCTGGCGTCTGTACTTTTATACCGTCTACCACATAGGTAATAGGAGGTATTTACAGTCATATCAATGTAACAATTTGACTTTGACAGCGCATTTAGTCTACATCCGTCTTATTACGAAACGAGACGATGACGTGATATTGTTTTTATTTTTGTTCATGTTTATTACCCATCATACTTACTTTAGTCTGTTTTAGTGTATATTAGATTTAGTTTAGCTTAATTTACTTTTAAAGGCAGCAAGATAATAATCTAAGCAATGCTATGTACGCCGTAATTGTCATGTTATTTAGTCCTTTAGTTATTAGGATTATTCTAGAATAAGTTTAATGTATTTAAAAAAGCACAGCCACATGCTGTGCTTTTTTAAATAAATAGGTACATAAACGAGTTCTAACTTTAGTCCGACTTTAAACGTAGCCTGTTATTGTATTTTAAACTTTCTTCCGAGCAAGTGAGCATTCTTACCTAATACACAACTGACAACTTAGACTCGGTTTTAACGTCAATTTTAGTAATTCGAACTTACGAAGGGTTCCGTACCACCATACAATATTGAACACTACATATAAAATAACGGCAAAAAAATCACGTTTGTTGTATTTTTGTTAAAGCAGCAACAGAAATACACATTCTGTGAAAATTTCAACTGTCTAGCTATCACGGTTCATGAGATACAGCCTGGTGACAGACGGACAGAAGAGTCTTAGTAATAGGGTCCCGTTTTTACCCTATAGGCACGGAACCCTAAAAATGACTCGATGGTTTAAACCTGGGCCTAAACATGTACCTTGTTTTTGTAATAAGGCCGCTAATGTTTGGTTACCCATACTAACTGCTATTGTGGTAGTAGTATTTCACAATTTCAATCGATAAGAAACTACATAGTATTTACTGGTATTTACTAAGTAAACACACTGAAGTTTTATAGAGAGCGCTTGGCACACCTCGCCATGTTTACAAGTAGTGCCGGTAGTACACACTTTATACGACAGATGGCGCCACTTTCAACTGTGGTTGAGGCATACACAGTAAATGGTTTTACGATTTATTTCTAAACTAGCGACTTGCCCCTGTTCGCGCGGTTTTACGATTTTACAAAACATCGAGATTTTACACATTTATAAACCTTCCGGAATAAACGGTAGTTTAGAACAACACAGACACGAAATGTATGTTCACTCAAGTTAGCTCATCCTTTTACATATGTGTTTTAGTAATCTAAGATTGAGTGACGACGATATTTCGGCCAATCTCATCGGAGACTAGCCTTCGACGCGGGAGATACTAGGTATAATAGTGCACAACAGAAGTGCTACCAGTGCTCCTACATTTCTTCAGTTATGTTGTCCCATGTAATAGGGAGCGAGCCAATGGGGCACTAATTCAGATTCCGAACTGCTACTAAGAAATTCCTGATGGAAAAACTCAATAACGCTTTGCCCGACCTGGGAACCGAACCCACGGGACCTCATGCGCAGCAGTAGTGTATGCGACCACAAGGCCAAAGAGACAGCACGGCGATTTATACGTGTTTAATGTGTAAACAACACGCGTGGTGGAATGTTAAGTGTTTGGCCAGACTGCAAACGCAGGCGCGGCGACTTCATTTGAGCGTCCATAGTGGGCACGCGGGCGCGGTGAGCGGAGCGGGCTGTTTGGCGCGGAGAGCGCGGGCAACTCACGCCGCCATAGCTCATTCATACAAGAGGCCGCAGTGAGAACGCGGGCGGCCCGCGAGGGGATCGGGGTTCTCAAACTAGTTCATGCTTTTTTCTAGTAAAAATAAGTCTTCTTCATCCATATTATATTTTGACAAACACTTGACACGGCAACACTCAGAACGAACGAAGCCGCGCTCGACTGCGGACAGGCAGATCGCGCACGTTCCCGCACCCGCGCCGCTCCCCGCCCCACGTTGCCAGTCTGGCCAAGCACTTAATTTTGTCCATAATTTTCCTCAAATACGAGTACGTACGGTGAACACCAAGTCTGTACACGAATCACGTCGTCTTTCATTATGTCTGTAGAAAGAGGGAAATTACTAATAGCGCCCGGATCTTTTGACCAGTAAAGTGTTGTTTGCCAAATACCAATAGTGACTTGTTAAACATCTTCGGTGTCTTTCCAAAGAAAAAGCTCGTGTGCCCGTAGAGAACGTCCCACGAAAGAAGTCCCGCGGCAATAAGTTGTACTAATTATTATTAGGTATTCAACAACATTCCATTGGCAACATTCCAATAACAACCCTCATACCTCGTAGGTACCTTTTTCTATTTAAGATTGCGCATATTATTAACCAGGGCTTGTAATATATTATGATGTTGAGATAAATAAATAAGACATTTCGAAAATGTTCTTTACTAACTTTTTAGACCTTTGTATCCTGCTTATGCGTATGAAGTTTCATTCAAATCGGTTCATTCATTTCGAAAAATAAGTGCTTCAAAGTTTGTATGAAATACGTCGTAAACGCTGTTATTAGCAGTAACTTGTCAAGTTTACCTGTAAGCATTTTAGCAGCAACTGTAACAGTCTCTCCTCCTGGCATGTCGAGTTGAGCAGCATGCACCCTGCCGAATGCTCCACTACCTATGAGGGACCCAAGGTGCACCCGGGATCTGCTCACCTCCCATTCATCACCACCTTCTTCAATCTGTAGCAATAATAGTGATGATTCATATATCAGTAAGAAATGGTTAAAGTAGAATAATCAGTCAATCTTCGATATTTTGGTTCTAGGACATGCCGGTTTCCTCACGATGTTATCCTTCACCGTTTTGAGGGCAGTGGTGATGAAATTATTTACACAAAGTAAAGCGCCTGTCTGAGTTCAAACCCACGACCTACAAGTACAACTCGTAAGTCGGGGCCGTCACCACTGGGCCATGAAACCCTGTATTACGGTATTTCAGCAATCAGCAGCAAATCTCGTAGGTCTAAAAACTTTCACAAAAACAGGACTATAAAGCCAGTCAGACAGGAAAAGTTATATCAGCAACTTTTTTGATCCAGACATACTAACAAATATTTGTACAAAACGACCCGTCCAATTTGCAAGTTGCCAAATAATTTGATGAAATAATTTACACAAGGTAAAGAGCCTGTCTGGGTTCGAACCCCCGACCTACAACTCGTAAGTCGCGGCCGTTGCCACTGGGCCATCACTGCTTTTCAATTATAATTCTTCTCGTAAAGTATAATGCTAGAGTTTGGCCAATGAAAGCTGACCACGAATTATTTTCTAAACTTTTAGCATGAAGACATTTTAGGACTGTCAATCCTAATTTTCAATGTCAATAAATCAACAAATTCGCAATGAATAAATAATGTAGTGTATAGCCAGGGTTAAAGCTCTTGATTTTTTTTAAATGCCGACTTTTTCTTGGACTGCTTTCGTTGTTCATCATCTTGTTTTGTCAATATAATTTCACTCTATCAAAAAGTACTCTGTGATAATTTCTGTGACAATTTCACAAATGTTTATCAATAACGCCGCCTGTCAATGTCATTCAGTCGCCAAAATATCCTTGTAACACTCTACCTACAATGAACTAGTATAGCCACGAAGATTTTAATGGTTTATCAAATAGAAAGACAACGTCAATTTGCCGTTTTATAGCGATTTCATACAACTGTCAAAGAATGATTTTTTTGTTGTGATTTTATTAAACGGGCAAATTTTAGTGGGTAGTCAATTTGATAAATTATCTCTAACTTGACACAATGCGCTGTTTTCAATTGGGCGATATTTTTCCAAAACATACCATTCTACCATACCATTAGGGTTCTGCCTCATATTAAATATACACAATTTCACCTCAAGTTCCTTTTGTGTGTACAACGGGCTCTCTTCCATCTGGCCTCGCACCGGAATTTCATTATTTCTGCAGACAAAAAAGGTTTAATTTAATATTTTGGCTCTTTTCGCTTGTTTTATAAATGTTTATTTTTTTAAGGACGTGTAGAGTTGTTCTCAAGTTAAAATAATGTGTCAGCAACAGTAAGACATGGCGCACACTATGCGACATGTCGTGACAGCTCAGCGACTAGACGCAACGGTAGGCTGCGGCCGAAATGTTCGTAAAGTTTGTTTTGTTCAAAGCTCCGCACACGACATGCTAGTAGAGTCGCATGCTTCGCTACTTGTCCCAGCGATTAGATGCACGATGCTAGCGACACCCGACGACAGTTGCATGCGACAGGTCAACACAACCGACTCTTTCGAATACCCAAAGAAAATTATCGCTTCCTGCACTGCTAGTGTTGGGATTTCCGTTAATTTTATTTGTCGATGACTTCATACGTATCGATAGTGTTTGGGATTGGCATGTTTTGCTTTTGGAGTAAACTATATACATTTTCGGATGAATAATAATATTAGTTAGGAGTTAATACTTGAGATATGTCCTGTGTTTTGCTTCACTTAGTGTAAAAATATCAACAAGTTTATGAAATTACCAATGACCATAGAATGACATCACTTCAATTGCATTATGTTTCGTGATTAATGGAAGCTTTGTACGCTAAGAAAATATTAGCCAATAGCTAATTCAGCTTTCATAATTTATGTTAAACTTGTTTTTTGATAAGTCAATAAAAACATTACGACAGTTTCATCTATCCAGTTTTTATTGCCTTACACACATCATTATTAATCAAGCTATAATTATATCCAATAATGACATCAATTAGTCACAATAAAAGTTACGTAAAATTGCGTGCCGTCAACCAGAAACATCGATAAAAGAAAATTACCTTTACATCACTAGTGGGTCATATGTCGTAGGTCGACTCTTGCGCGTATATGGATACTCGCTGTGACGTAATATTTACGTAAATTACTCTACGTCCGCATGCCTATTTTCTACAAACTTGTTTAAGGAACTTAAAAAATATTTTTTCTAGGAAAATGTTTCAGAGAAATCTATTTTTAGCAGCAAATGTAAGTTTGTTAGGTGTCAAAAGAGAGTTGGCAATTGATTTTGAAATGTTTTTGGAATATGAAACTTATTTCAAGGAAACTAATGCGTAGAAAGGCCGTAACCATGTTGTCTAGACCAATGTTTCAACAAGACAGACGAAATTAATGTTTTCTAGTACGTTCACCAATTTGTCAGTTTTCTTGAGTTAAAATAAATAGCTAAACAAGAGTTTTATTAAAACTCCGATAGTTTGTAGTTAATATTGTGTTTTCTACTGGCTTTTGTTTAAAATATATAATGTTTTTAAGTTATATGTAAACTACAATCTCTTATGTAAACTGTATAATCTATGTAGGTAAACTGTACAATCTCAATCTATACAAATAAATAGAACTAAAGTGTCTGTTTGTTATGTCTTTTTACTAAATGCATTGTATTTGAAAGTGTATATATACGGTACTTCTAAGAAAAAGCCAATTTTTTTATATTTTTGTCTGTCTGTTTGTTCCGGCTAATCTTTGAAACGGCTGGACCGATTTTGATGGGACTTCACTGAAAATTTATAGATCCTTTAAAAAATGCATTGTGACTCGATTTAGGAGTCTGGCGGGGTAATTGCTTAACACAATAACAGAAACAATGGCTTTCATTTTGACAGTTTAACAACATTCATTGCGTTATTTACGTTGTTGAGCAGAGATATTTTTCGAACATATGAAGCGATATCCTTTAAAATTATTCAGATTTAGATTGATAGTGCGTTACGCAAATAGGGTGCTGGAGTGGACTATTGACGTGTAAAAGTGTTAGTACAGACGCCAGCACATCAAGCCACCACAATCTGTCCCTCAATAGATTTTCAACTTTATCGCTAGAGTTTAAGGTTGAAAGTTGATTAGGAAAATTTTACAGTTTCGGTTAGCGTCCGTACCAACCTACTTACAGAAATAGAGCCATTTTCAACCACAAAACTCACACAAGTCACCCATTACTACCCTTTTAAATATAACGGACTCAATCCTATCCACTTTACAAGAATTAAAGCAGATTTAGCCCTAATACCTAAAAGGGAAAGATTAGAATATTAACAGCGGTTACTAAGTAAGGTCTGTCAAATTAAAAATGGATGGTAATATTAAGCCATGGTATGGTAGCGGCTAATAAGTAATAACAGCCGCACGGGTCGATCGATCAGGTTAAGCTCACACCTGCCGCGGTTGGAACGTGGATGAGTGACCATTATCATATAGGAGGATATAAAAAAGCAAGCATAGCAAGTGGGAAGATGTAAGTCAAACCTGGTAAAGTGGGGCTACCTTGACGGAATGGCTGTAGGGTGTGATTGTGGAACTATGCCTCAAACCACGCTTCACCTCCTATCCTGCCCTCTGTGTCCCAAAACATGCAGTCAAAGTGACCTCTGCACTACTACCGACAACGCCGTGGAAGTGGCAAAGTTTTGAGGCAACAAGATCTAAATAAAATACAGTAGTGCCAGCGACATTAAGAAGAAGATGCTGATAATTAGAATGGGTTAAACGTATTCTTGGCGTGACAACATGACGACGACAAACTACACAAGAGGAGACATCATCATTTGATATTCGTCCTACGCCTTAGATCTGCCGTCATCCACTGATTTGTATGCAACTTCGTTCACGATTTAAGTTTCCGAGATGAAAGCAAACCTAGTAAAGAAATGTATGCCACTGGGGCTATAAACGTGACCCGCCTTTAGCTATTTATTCAACAGCTCTTAATCCCTAGTAAGGAACCGAGTTCTCTTTCTATCAAATTGCATCATGATCGATTAAAAAAAAGGATGCAGAATGACTCACTTCAGCATTAAAAATACCTTAACAATGAGGATAATAGTACCATAGACCTGCCCGGGTTCAAACCCAGGCAGGCGCTTTATTTTGTGTAAATCACGTAAATAATTTCATCACCACTGCGCTCAAAACGGTGAAGGAAAACATCGCGATTAAACCGGCATGTCCTAGAACCAAAAATTCGAAGACGCGTGACATCTACAAACTCGCACTGGGCCCGCGTGGTACATTACAGTCCACTCAATCTCAAAGAGAGGAAGCCTGTGTACCAGCAGTGGGAAATTTTTAGGCTCATTATGCCTAGCCAGTATCATAATTTCGAATTTCCTGGTTGACTTCAGAGTCTATGAAGAAAACCAGTAAGTACTACACGATTGACGATTGATTTGTATGCAAGCACCATGAACATTTCTAATCATTCGCCAGAACTGAGCATAGATTACGTTGCACCACCATCATCAATTACCATACGTCTACTATCCATAGATTAAAATAAATAACTACCTAACTTAACTGATTGCATAACGTCTCGTATACCAGACCAGCCTGTGAATCCTTGTATTCCATTTCCATTTACGCGACCGGTCGGTGGGTAGAACTATCTAGATCAGTATCGACAGCTCGTCGCCACTCACTTGCCCTTTGACTGAACGCATCGTGGTTTAAAATAGAACGTTTAAGGAATGAGGGGACAGCGTTTGGTAGAAATAACGATTATTTGAATTTTTTTATGTAAAGTCAGTAAAATGAGCAACTTTAATTGTTTTAGACCATCATCATCATTTCACCTGAAAGACGTCCACTGCTGGACATAGGCCTCCCCCAAGCATCGCTACTTCGAAAAGTTCTGTGCTTCTCGCATCCAGCGGATTACTGCGGCCTTCACCAGGTCATCGGTCCACCTTGTGGGAGGTCTTTCAAAGCTATGTCTACCGATACGCGGTCGCCACTCCAGAACCTTTCGGCCCCATCGGCCTTCTGTTCTGTTTTAGAACATTGAGGATAAATAGTCAAAGTAATAGTCGGTAAGAAACCACAACTATGAACCAATCTGCTAAACAATTAGTTTCCTTGACTATGCATAAATATTTGTGAGGATTTTAAGCGTTTATCTGGCCGGCTTACATTGGCAATGTCTCTACATATAACTTCATTAGGATGTAAGTCTGTGTCGGTAACTTAGGAAAAATCCACCGAAGAGATTGTCCCCGTTTTCTTCGCACGGCGCGGGCGCAGTGCAAAAGACTTCAACGAAGTGTCCCTTTTCCAAACATGAAAAAAGCGAACAAGAACAAGCGAGATTTATGATCTTGTTGGGCTAGTCGTCGCCAACTGCTGAAGTTAGAATCCTAGGTTCATAAAGAGTTTTATTACGTTTTTATTGTAAGAATTTCTTAGTAGGTAGCAGCCCGGAGACTTAATTTGTGCCTGGATGATTTTTGGTACATGAGACTTAAACACAACAAGATAATGATAGGAGTAGGTATTAGGTACTATCGCGGACACTCCCGCCTGACCACCACTAAGTTATTTTAATTTGCACTCAAAAAATAGAAGCGCTCTCTAGTAAGCGCGCTAAGGTCAAATAGTTCGTCCATATAATTCACAAAAGGAGTACACTTGATGCGTCACTAAGCCGCGCAGTGCAGGTTGCAACTAATTGCGTTATCGCTTTCCTAATAGGCGAAATTTTAAGGGGCGTGTCTTGGCGCCGCCGCAAGATTTAAGCGAATTTTTTTTTAAGTGATCTGTCGGAAAAGGCCGCAATGGTACATCTCTACAAACCTCTTTGGGTTATTACCCACAGTTGTAATGATTATAGGCCATAGTAAAGTTTTGCCCTTTGCTAAGGCTGTTCATTTAACTATCTCATTTTCTCATACTTACACGTAATGATTATTGATATCAGCTTACAAATTGTACCACCGAAAAACAAGTGACAGCGTAAAGATTACGCATGCGGAGTCGTGAACGCGAGAATCAGATGCGCCGGCGCAGCTTCTTGACCATTTTAGGTGAACGCTTACGTTAAGGGCAATCGTTTCGTAATAGCTAGCTTTGTTTGTGAAAGGCTATGATTTCTTCATTAAGAACACATTTGAGAGGATTTGCTGTGAGTTTGTATATGTGATTTGTTAATAAAATTTGTTGTGATGATTATTACTGTGACACTGGTCACTGACGCATATTTTATATTATTATTATTAATGAATTGATTGGCAAATTATTTAAAGTTTATTATTGTTTAGATTGTTCAGAATCTGTACAAGTGCATAACAGAGTTCAGGTTTTCGAAAAGTTCATCTACTTATTTAGTAGATGAACTTTATTTACAAACGTTGCATAAAGTTGAGTGACGTTTAAACGTCAAATAGGTATTGTTAAACAGTCGCTTACCATTACTTAACTTTAAGCAATGTTTATAAATAAACCCCTCAATATTTATGTCCTGTTACTGACCGACTTGTCTGAAAAATTTGATTGAAATGGATTTTGTTTTTTTTTCTTTTTTGTTGGTTTCGGCTCTAAAATCACAATTAAATAATAATATCAGATTCTTTCTAATGTCACACACTTTTTTGCAACGATTTCGACACTTCCTGGGAATAACTAAATTCATTACCATGACACCTAGTTGTGTTTCGTCGATGCGTGGGATTTCCAGTGCCTGAGGCTTCTTCTGGGCACACTCGTTCCATCATAGACCTCTTCCATCGCTTTCCATCAGGCGTGATCGAGGTCAAGGTCGGGCCCATTCAGCAACAAAAAAAAAAAAAACTACTTTTAATAGTGCTATTAACAAGAGATCACAGCAGTGGTTAACGCCTACTCGTCTCTAATTTACGAGGTTGTGGGTTAAATCCGGGCAATTAAATACCAATGTAAATTTTTCAATTCTTAACAGCCAGCACATCAAGCTATCCGAAATTGTCAAATTTTCAGAATCAACTTTGAACCTTATGCTTTCGCGATAAAGTTGAAAATCTATTAAAGAAATTTGACAGATCGACAGAGAAGACGCAGGCAGATTTGTCGTAAATAAAAATTAAATATCAATTTACTTTTAACTTTTATATTCAATCAAAACATCCGTCTTTTGTTTTCCTTATGTATATTGACTTCTCAAATCCAGTGGTGTTAAATAATTATATTAAGAGGTAATGCGGTCGGAGAGACTTTTGAAAAAGCCTAAGTAAAAATTCGTAATTCGAGGTTTCGCTCTCGCCTATTTCCTCCTCCAATATTGGACCAATTTAAAATATATTTTATAAACTGATTATAAAGGGTATATACTGTGTCCCTTTTTCATTTTTCATTAATAGTTGTCAAATTTGTACACTAGGCCTCTGTTAACAGCGATTAAAATCGGCATTTTTTGAGGGCTTATAAAAATAATGTATCATCAAAAGTTGCTAATATATACTAACAAGATATGGATTTTAATTATCTGAAATAAATTAAATATTATTATTATTATTATAAAAGGGAAAACATAGGGACATAAATGTAGTTAATATTTATTATTCTGTAAATAATCATTGCTTTATGGTCATTAAGCAGAACGAAAACAGGCGAGAGCGTTTCTATGGAGAAAAGACCACCCGCATTTCCTCTTAAAGATTACGACTAGGTACATAATATGATGACTACATATTTCGAAACTATTTACATAATTAACACTTCTAATGCATAAGGTTTTATGTCTGTAATAATGTTGTTTATATTGACAAGCCGTTAATACGAAGATCACGAATTTTAGTCGTTTTCCTAAGTTGAAAGGCACGATTCATTTCGGAGTAGAAGATGGCATTACGTTTTTTATGAACCCAAATGTCACGGAAATTTTGAAATGGAAGAGATTAAGTAGGAGGAAAGTCTATCCCGGCTGTCATTATTGGATATTGACAGCTGTCACGGGTCGTCGGAAGCCCGAAAGTCTGACAACTAGTCATATCAAGGGGTACGAGTATCGTGTTACCCAGTAACTGGATTGTGGAGGTTAGATAGGCAGTCGCTCCCTGTCAAATACTGGTATTCAGCTCGGCCGGTTAGACTGGAAGCCGACCCCAAAATAGTTAAGAAAAGACTAGGCAGATTTATTGGAAGTAACCTGCGTTTGATAGCAATCGTTCGACCTGTTCCATCGTTCGTGATAAGTCGTGTTTCTGGTTGTATTGAAAGCGCTACCGTATTACCTTCGTGACATATAGAAAACATGTCTTTTGCAACAGTTTGATATTATCATCGATACTGCCGTCTATGTTTATAGACATAGGTATTTCATCGCATATGAACAAGCAACATTATGAACAATTTAATGACGGGTTTACAATACAAATAAACATTTTAAGTAGCTGTTATGAAAGACAATAATAAAAGGCTATAATCGTGATCCTCTGGAGAATGTTGGGCCAAAAAAGGATGAATGAAAGACAATTGCATGTAGCTGAGATGAGAATGCTAAGAGGCATGTGCAGTGTTACACGAATGGTTAGAATAAGAAATGAGTACATTACAGGAAGTCTGAAAGTGGCACCGGTAACTGAAAAGTTGTGTAGAAATCGGCTGTCATGGTTTGGGCATGTGATGCGAAGGAATGCGGAAAATGTCGTGAGGAAAGTTTCGAGTATGAATGTCAATGGCTATAAGAGTAGGGGAAGACCAAAGAAACGAAAAATGGACTGTGTGAATGATGATACTGTTAGAAAGGGGGTGACTACCGAGATGAAGACTAATAGAGAAGTATGGTAGAAAAAGACAAATGTTGTAAGCCCCAAATAAATTGGGATCAGGGCAGGAATATGATGAATGGCGATCGACTACGTTTTCGAAAAAATTAACAAAGATATTTTATTTTACACTGAAGACCTACGCTTAAATTAAAACTAGTCTGGATTTGTGATGGCAATAGGCTCGCCCACTATATAGGACTTAAACATAACTAGGGAAATGTGGGTGCACTATAGGTACATCTCTGCTCAACCCTTCGAAGAACAAGGCGTGATGTTGTATTGTATTGTCATCGGTCCGTGATACGTGTGCAAATTTTGAAGTTAATCGGACGTCTTGAAGTTGGTGAAAATTACGTTGAAAGATTTCGTTACAATATGTATGTTTGTTATGTTATGTTTAATAACAATAAGACAATCATCATCATCATCAGCCTATAGCACACCACTGCCGGACATAGGCCTCTGCTATTGCACGTCTTATGTAAGTATTTATAGTATTTTTAAGTTTTAGATTGGATTGCATGTGTTTTTATGGGCCTTGATGCCTGAAATGAATGGATAAATAAAAATAAGTGATAAGTCAATAAGCTAAAGAAATCTGAGAATCCTTCAAATTATTATACTACTAGGTAACATAACACATTAAACATTCATGGAATTCCTTCATTAATAAAATGTGAATGAAATCGTGTTATTACGTGAGTTATCGAAGGTTACGTCAAAAGCTTTCTATAGGGAAATATTCATGTGCATATATTAATAAAAAGCGACCTAGTGCGGTTCGGACTCGCACACGGAGGGTTCCGTACTACCGTACAATATTTAACATATTTTTTTTTTTACTTGTATAAAAAGTCACGTGTCTTGTGATGAGTGATGGTAAAATTAAAGGGGTCCTTTAATTTTAAACTTGATTTGTTGTTATAACGACCATTGTAGTACACTCTGTGTGAACATTTCAAGTGTATATACAGGGTGACAGGGTAACTCGACGTATTCCTTGAAAGGGGTTATACTAGAGGTATAGTTATACTAGCAACAAATAAGTCTTGTCTAGTTAACTAGGGGACAAAACTGGATGGTTACCAAGCTGTGTCAGTTCTTCGATTTTTAGAAATTTTCTGACTTGTTACCAAAAACAATTAATTAATTATGAAAAAACTACTCCACTCTAAACATTTAATTGATACTTTTCTGAAAGCTGAAAAACGAGTGATTATTAAAAAAAAATTGTAGCCCAAAACTTACATAATCTCAGAAATAAAAGGTCTTTAGTAGTAAAAAAAAAATTAAAAAATGAACTGAATAAATAATAATAAATATTTTTTTACTGTTCTAAATTTATTATTATTATTTATTTATTTATTTCGCACCATACAATTATCTTTACAGGTTTGTTGCTAATGACCTCTAGTATAACCCTTTTCAAGGAATACGTCGAGTTTTCCTGTCATCCTGTATATTACGGTTCAAAAGATACAGCCCTGTGACAGACAGATGGACAGCGGAGCCTTAGTAATATTAAGTACGGAACCCAACAAATGAGAAATTATAAGGCAATGAGAAATTGTACGATAATGTAGAATCCGTCATATGAAAGCCTTTCGTGGTATGACGCAACGCTCCGGCGGGTTTCCCTCGATTGTGGTGGGGTCACCATGTTAACGGAAGGACAGATTAATACAACTTGTCTTTTAATTCTATTATTAAGTTTAACTCACATACTTATATGAAGTTATATTTAGAAATAATAAGGATTAAAGTTATTTTACGATAGTTATGTTTATTTAATTTACACAAATATGGCATATCGTATTCACCGAGGCAGAAGTTGGTTGTCAATACATACATGCATACATAAACTAACACCATCTTCCCATGGAGATAAGCAGAAACCACAGAACGCCACCTGCTATTTTGCTTCGTTATTGTTCAAACATCAATAAAACTGTCAATACAGTGTAATTATAATAAAATGTTTTCTTTCTGAGATTAATAATACTAGACCATTAAATAATAATATACAGGCTCAAAGTAACCATTTTTTGTAATACGCAGCACTTTATTTTAGGTAAAAAAAAAACTTATCATTACAAGAGAAATGAAAGAACAACACGCAATTAATTAATTACAGGTTACGTCCTAGTAGTAATTCTAGGTTGAGCTCGTTTAACAAATTCTGAAGGATTAAATAAAGTAACAATTCATGTAAGACGCAAAAGGTACTCGCTAAAACTGTGGTGATTATGGGAAAGTTCTTGATACTCTCGTTGGTTGAACAAAACGGAGAAAAATTTCGAGATACTTTGTTGTTATTTTTTGTTAATAACTTTATTGAGAAGAAGATCACAGTCAATTGGTCTAAAAATGAATCAAAGCAAACCATTTGCTCAAGTAACTAGGTGTAGTGGCATCTATTTTACCAAAATCGACCTACGCATCATACTGATGTCACGTAAAATCCTTCATAGCGCAAGCAGAGTTTACCGCGCAACTAGCATATACTCGTATACAACATTCGGACATCTATCATCGGGCAGCAGACTGTGCAGACACAGCACCCCTCTGGTCGGAGGATCCTCCCTTTTCTATGGAGGAGTGAGTGACCTCAATACCCTGTTTCACATTCCTTTATAAGGTTTTGTTATTTTAAGCTATAAAATATGTAACTACGGGTATATTCATAATTCTACTCCAGATAGACCAAAGTCAAACTGAACTAATTAATTTTTTTATGTTTCATAAAATATCAATCAATAGGGTTACATGAACTAAGAGGGTTGTATTGATGATTTTAATGATTATAAATCTGCACATACCTACTTGTTACGGTCTCGAATCATATTTTGTTCAACATACAAACTGACACTGACCCTCAAATTGCAAAAATCGTAAGAAAATTTGTATTATTCGGGCTACCCTGGCGCTTCCTTCTTAAATAGAAATCAATTTAAGACCGTTTTGAAATTCAAGGGTAACTAAAAAGGAAAGGAAAATAATTTTCATTTATTTACTATGGTATGGTCACCCTACTCACAGCATCGATATTTACCGAGCGTATTATTTGTCGTCATTACTTCCAATGTAAATGCTCGACACCCTGTTGAACTTATCAACAGGTTCTTGTCAAATTGTATGGAAATCGATATTTGACCGTCGATGTGGACACACCCATCTAGACGTTTATAGTGTTGTATTTACGATTGCGGTGACCAGGGCAATAAACTTTCTGGGATATTTAAGATTCGTTCTTATAAGGGCCCGAATACACGTACCACTATCACACCACAACGACGAATTTGTATGAAAATAATAGTCTATTGACACGGACAACATTTGGTATCACATCAAGGCGATGTTACAGCCACAACGTTGCGTTGACGCGGCGACGCTGGCACAGCTGGAGTCGATCTGTTTGAAAACACTAGCCACATTGTAACTACATCGCACCCACTAGCGACAATGAAACTACAACGCAAATGCAAGAAGTTGGCGCTGCAACTTCTTCACACATAACCACTGCTTGCCCACATTTTGTCGCTGCGATGTGGTGTGGTGTGGGAGTAGTGGCGGCTCAGTGGAAACTTCCGCGAATTACGAGTAGGTCGTAGGTTCGAACCCAGACAGACGTTTTACTTTGTGTAAATTATTTCATCACTCTCAAAACGGTGAAGGAAACATCTTGGGGGGAGATGTTGTAGCACCAAAAATTCGAAGTCCCAGCAGTGGGAACATTACAGGCTGATTATGATGTGGTGTGATTGTGGAACGTGTGAACGGGCCCTAAGTGTGAGGACTTTTTGGGCTCATAATATTATCACTTGCTGTCGATAAATGAAAGTCGATAAAGGGTGTCGAGATATTTTGGAGTGTCTGAAATATGGTGCGTATTGTTTAACACAATGCATTTGCAAGGAATGATTGTTGTGGCGTCCATTAAGCAACCTTTGGCAGGACAGTAGCATACGATGCCTTATGTATCGCCTTTTTCAGGAGTGGAATAACAGAACGAAGCGTTTAACACTTTCATTTTGTATTTTGGCTTATAAGGGATAGGCAGAGGTGTACCTACCTATATAGTACACCCAAACGCCAATTATGTTTAAGTCACATTTAATAGGGGGCGAGCCTACAGTCATCAAACGGACAAATCCAGACTCAGAGCTGCAACTGAGAAACTCGTAATTGAAAAACCTAGATCAACGAGGCAGTCACCCAATCAGGAAGTCAGTCTTAATAATGGTACTAAACACCACGTAATACTGGTGCAATACATTTTCCACTTTCAATATCCTTCTAAGGTCCTGCAACAGTTATAGCCCTTACATAAACAGTCAATTTAGTTGCGTGTTCGCCTGCTACGTGATACCACTCAGACAGACACCGGGCTTTCATCGTGACTAAGTCTTTACGTCATCCTGGGTTATTGAAACAACGAGAACAATAAGGATGTGGAGTGTATACTGGAAACTTGTTGCGAGTAAATCTATGAGTGTTGAAGGGGCTGTGAAACTGTTGTTGTGTAATCTTGTTTGAATGTCTGCTGTATGAATCACTTGGCATTATATCCTAAGCTAGAGACCAGCCCCTGTTTAGCACGGTTTTTGCAAATCGAGATTTCTTTATTATTAAGTTTAATATGAACTTACTGAAAACATAAAGCTTCTGGGATAAATCCTGTGCATGACTGTAAAAGCCGCATCAAAATCCGTTGCGTAGTCATACTGAACGACACGAAACGTGACTTTAATTTATAATATACTAGCTTCCGCCCGCGGCTTCGCCCACGAGGTATGTCGATAAAAACTATCCTATGTCCTTCCCCGGGATGCAATCTAACTTACTGCCAAATTTTATCGTAATCCTTCAGTGGTTTAGGCGTGAAAAGGTAACGTACAGACAGACAGACAGACAGAGTTACTTTCGAATTTATAATATTAATATGCAATATAGGTAAGTAATAAGTTCAGCCCAGTCCCAGTTTCGCAAGGGTGCATTTTTTTTTTCGAATTTCCTAAATTTTCTTTCATACAAACCTTGTCCTGACAATACCGAACACAACAAAAAAGGTATTAGCGAAATCGGTTCAGCTGCTCTCTAGATTTGCGCTTAGCAACACATTTAGCGATTCATTTTATATAATAGACTAGCGGCCCGCCCCTGCTTCGCACATGTGACGCATGTTTCCCCCCTACCTTTTATTATTTTTTGTTTTTGTTCTTTTTTTTTGCGTCATGCTCACCGCGAATAAACGTTTTTTCTTTCTTTCTATCTTTTCTTTCTTCGCACGGGTGCATTTTTTTTTCGAACAATTTTTTTTCTCCCCGTAAGAACCATCCTCGTACTTCAAGGAATATTATAAAAAAAGAATTAGGGAAATCGGTCCAGCCGTTCTCGAGATTTGCGCTTAGCAACACATTTAGCGATTCATTTATATAAGAATATATATATTTAGTTATAGATTAGCTTTATCTTTCAAGATATTCAGATAACTATTTAACGACCTCAACAATTCTCTGTTAGATATAAATTATAAATTCCGGAGAAAGGTGTCATGAACTCCCGATTTAGGGAAATTTCCTTTCAGAAATCGGATCAAAGTTAGTCGGCGCCCGTTTTATTTCGTACCATGTACAGTGTATGGTATAGGTACCATAGTATATAATCAGCCTATAACGTTCCCACTGCTGGGACACAGGCCTCCACTCTGTGAGAGGGAGCGGGCCATAATCCTGTGATGTTTTCCTATAAGTACCGTTTTGAATAAAGTGCCGCCGGCCTGGCTTCCAACTCACGACTCGTAAGTCTGGGCCGATAACACTGGTCCACCACTGCTCATAGTAATAAATTAGTGTCTACAACTCTAAAAAGTGGTATGAATGCGGTGGAGCTCTTTCATAAATTGGAGTTAATGAACCCATTTTATTTCCTACCATATTTTTATTACCGTGTTATAAATGAAAGTATATTACTTTCTTTGATAAATTATATCTTTAAAAAGTCAACATAAGCAGTATCAATATCCCGAAGAAAAGTAACGAGAAAATACTATTAATAAAATAAACAGTAATATAAAAGAGACACTATTAAATAATCGTCGCGTGCCATATTATAATAAAAGTCAACTTATTAATACCTACTATACAACGTTCCTTCAATTAATAAAGCCAGCCAATCCGGAAGGTTTCGCTCATTAAGGGGCTGTTCCACTAGGCAGTCATATGAATTCAGTCAGTCGTCTTTTTAGGAAGATAGGGATATTCATTAGTAGCTCTAGACAGCGAGAGGTGGAAAGGGGATATTTGGAAAGCTTCCTTATACACTACACTGAATTAGTTATTGAATCCATCTGCAGATAATGATGGTGATGATTTTTATTCTGAAAGTAGACTTTTTACTGAATGAATGAATGATATTTATTTGCAAGAATATAGGTAGGTAACATAAGTTCTTAAGATTTCTATGAGTTTCACTATATTCGGCATTTCAGCTGTGCAAATATTTAGATTTTACATCTTAGTTTTACGTCTTATAGCACTTAAAACACTTTTATACGATACTTCTTTGGTCAATATTTTAAAACTAGATGGCGCCAGCATTTCCTAGCTGACTGATCCCTGAGCAGTAATGCCTAAACAAACTCAGAGGTCATAGTCTCTTTTTTCTTCTTCAAGTGCGACATTGACGAAATTCTTGCTTATTTAGAAATAATTTCGTCTCGTCGGTTCCTTTTTGGGAGGCATACCTACTGAATGCGATTACACTTGTTTAAATTCACTGTCAATGTCACTGATTCAATTAGACTATTTAATTCAGGTCAGTGGAACATCCCCTTTATCCAGTCAATCCGGAAGGTTTGCTCGTTACGTGGAAATCCGGTGCCGAGCACACGCGAAGCATTGTTGATCTTGTCACATGAACTGTGGGACATTCATCTTGATAAATATAAACGCACACAGATAAATTAATGTGGTATAGATGGGTGTGTGTGTGTCTGTGTGATGTGTGTGAGTGTGTGGTGTTGGGTTTGAAGCAAAGGGAGAGTTGAATGTAGAACTTGTTTTTGGTTGTGTAGATTTAGAATGACGATCTGATAAGTCTATATTGATTGTGTGCGATTATCGATACAATGCATGTTCAGCTGTGGACTGATTATGAGGAAGTCTGATTTGTTAGGCTGGCTTGTAAATAAGAATAATTGTAATGGTTGTATTTAATCATTAATTAACAGTTTTCCAAAATTAATAAAAATGTTCCTGGAAAACTTGACCTTAGCCGAGCAGTGGGACAGCATAGGGTCATTAAAAAAAAGTAGACAAAATTCCGGTACTGGACCTGAATTTGAAGCCGTTGCCTATAGACACTTGTAAAACTTGATGCTGGTTTTAGAAACACAATTTAAAAAATCACTGCACGTATGTAGGTACCCTTTTTTTTTTTTTTTTTAGGATGGTAAATCATCAAATGACCCCTCCCGCTCTGGGTGGAGCGGAAGGGAGTGTCAGACTCTTACTGACTAAAACCCATCCGTGTTCCTTCCTTAGCCCTTTATGTTCCGGGGTAGCTATAACCCTTTCGGACAATCCCGCTCCCCCGGCAGGCTTCAGCCCTAACGGGCCCCTCCTTTGAAGCTGACATCTCTTTGAGGCGCGCGTGGAACACATACGCGCCGTCCAGCACGGGCCTGGTCCTGATCGGACAGCGAGCTATCCATTACTCGCCGTCCGCAGGGTATGTAGGTACCCTAAACCATCCGAAGTGGAAAACATATATAAGTAACCACCATATGTAAGTACCCATAAGTAATATGATCCCAAACCGAGCTCTATCAAAAGAATCTCTTCTACGTGTTTTAATATTTGCTATAAAACTTCGTGTTTTATAATTAAACACAAATCCTCATATTAATTTATTTGCCCAAGAGGTTAGTGTTATTATTATACCTCGTTTGTTTATTTAAATTAAATTCTCATTTAGAAACTGACCGAAATGGTGAAAGAAGCCATTTGCTTAAATTTTTATTGAAATTAGTTTCAAATGGAAATTTTGCTCTACAGTTGCTTACAAATAATTTGCATTGTTTTTTTTTTATAAATTTCCATTATTACGTATCATCGTCATCTGCCTAGCCTTTTCCCAATGTTGGGGTCGGCTTCCAGCCTAACCGGATTCAGCTAAATATTTTATTTATACAGCCAGTATTTTACATGGAGCGACTGCCTATCTGACCTCGACAACCCAGTTACTGGGTAATATACCCCTGGGTAAGACTGTTTGCCAGACGTTCGGGTTTATAACGCACCGTAACGACCGCTGGCCACGGCTGCATATAGGCCTCCTCTGTGGGCTGGCTGTCCTGTAATCTACCACACAGGCTTAGTGCGGGTTGGTAGATGTCTGAAATTATATTATAATGTTGTGAAAAATTAACACAAATAATAATATTTAGGCGATCCTACTATCGAACAATATCGCGAATCTTTTATATAAAAATTTCAAAACACAACGTCTAATAGAATGGACCCATAGACTGCATCTGTTTAACACCAATTTATATAATTAATTACATTAGACAATAAACTTTAAAAAACTCAGTGAGTCGGTTAATGATGTCTAAATCATTTGCATTAAATTTCCATTAATAACAGCGTATTCAATATAAAATTATTCTTTTAATTTCTAAACCTTAAATTAGATACAAATTGAACTGTGAGCAAAACGATTTACCTATTATTTTGTAAAATGCAAAACAAACACAATTCGATAAAAACTAAATGCATTTTTTTTATCTAGCTGTGCCCGCAACTTTGTTCGCGTGCATGTCGGAAAACAAACTGGTTTTCATGAGTTTTCATTTTTTGTGCGGAACCTTAATTATTTTTCCTAAAATAAGAGTAATAAGGAGTAACTCCTTATAACATTAGCTATCTGCCAGTGAAAGTCCTGACAGAAACAAACATACAGACAAATTATATTTATATTTTTTTTATAAGTACCGTATAATGATTTAGTAAAACGTTGTTATTTTTACATTATAAACAGACACTTAGATTTTATTTATTGGTGAGATACCTAACTACCTACACAATCCCTTCCTATACAATTTATTTCACTGTAATTTTAACTTACGAGTAAATTCAACATTCTTCTAAAAAAAGTTAGAAACTGTAGGTACCTATTTGGGGAATTTCCCATCTCGCTTAACCCAAATGACTAAATAAAATTCCTCAGTATGCTCAATCTTTGTTGTAGCAAACAACATTTCAACATTTCACAAAAGAGACACAATAACAGACAAATGTTGAGAGGCTTCGTCGGTCTAATGGTGGGATGCGCTACGGCTGAGCATGACGTCTTGGGTTTGATTCCCGGGTCGGGCAAATTGTTGCGGGGTTATTCGATCAGGAATTTCTCAGTAGCAGCCCGGAGTTTGGATTTGTGCCCGGTTGATGGCAATAGGCTCGCCCCCTATTAAATGAGACTTTAAAATAACTGGCTAAATGTGGGTCTATGTACAAGGTGTAACTGAATAAATGCACGTCTTGAAAGTAGTTTGTTTATAATTGACTACTAAATCAATTTTAATGAATTTTAATATAGGTATTTAAAAATATACCTATGTATTTTGCCATACGGTCCGAATGAGCCAAAGAAAATTAAATCATATTTCAAGGCAATATGATTAAATTTATGTATAATGTTAGGGTCAGTCAACACGATTTTCTTTTAATAATAGTTGTTAAAAAAAATCTGTTTCGGTCATTGTATTTCTTTTTATTCAATCTAATCGGGTTGGATGAGGTCTTGTGTTAATTGTTTACATATAGGCATCTCTGTCCAACCCTGCGGGGATTACAGCGTTATGTTATGTTATGTTGAAGGAATGTCATTCTGTACACAGACTATATGTTGCTAGGTATGAAAGCATCATAATGACGGGTCAAAAGCAGGTCAGATGCAACTGAAGAGATCTGCTTACACAACGATGAAACTAGACGCAAACTTAGAATTTCCTGCTTGCAAAATTTTAGATTTGTTAAGTATAATGGCGGTGTGTGTAGGTACATAATTATGTTGTAATGAATTTACATACCAAAAAACAACTTTTAATTAAATGTACTTTGAAGGTTCCGTATGTTCTAATGAGAAAACGGAACACTTGTAGGATCACTCGTGTGTCTGTCTGTACGTAGGTATGTCACAGTCAATTTGCTCCGAATCTACTGGATTGAAATTAAATTAAATATATTGATTAAGTTGAAATTTGGTACACATATGATTTTTTTTTACCTAAGAACGGAAGTGTAACGTAAATAAATGAATTTTGAATATGGGGGTCACTAAAGGGGTAAGTTATGCAAACTGTACCGTGTGACATATCAAATGGAAATACTTGTTGTGAGGGTCTCAAATATATTTTGTTTAATTTTAAAGTGAACAGTTTTGAAGTTATAATGAAAATTATATATGAAAATTGACCAACCAAGCTGTACATTTTGACCAAGATTGTAGAGTTACGGGGTTGGCTCTTATATCTGATAACTTTTTAACACTGAAAGCGTTATGTAAGTTTTGGCAACCTAATTTACATTAAATGTTTTTGGTGGGTAACATATTCGTTGTACGGAACCCCGTACGTCGCGACGTACGGTATCGTGGCAAAGTTAAGCCGTTGTGGTCCCGAATGTCATTCGTAGATCTTTGATAGTAGTCGGAGGTAGTCGGAAGCCCGAAAGTCTGACCACCAGTCTTACCAAGGTGTATCGTGTTACCCGGTACACCTGGGTTTTGGAGGTCAGACAATTTTTCAATTTAAAGTTTCAATTTAATGTAAAATACTGGTATTCAGCTGCATCCGGTTAGACTGGTAGCTGACCCCAACATAGCTGGGAAAAGGCTAGGCATATTGATTGATGATAATCGCGAAACTGTCTCTGTCCATCTGTAAGTTTGTTTGTAACATTTTCACGGCTATACCGTTGAACCGTATTCGATATAAAATCGGCATAAACATAGCTTGGGCCTGAGTTGATTCCAGAATCAGATTTATTTATTCGTAAGAAAGTACCAAGTAGGGAGTAGTGCGTAGTTTGTGTGTTGTATTCGATAATTCGAGTTTTTGTGTAGATTTCAATAAAACAGAACGTAACTCCGTTAAGTTTTCTAGTAGCTTCTATCAAAATGACCTAGCTAGAAATGTTTTATTAAGGTTTTTTTCCGTACCCAAACGGTAAAAACGGGACCAACAAAAATATAGGACAAAAACAGGGCATCAAACATTATTATAACCTGGATTAACACATACGAATACTTTTTATCCCGATAGTACGTTCCCGTGGGATAATTTCCGACATCCCACGTGAAGCCGCAGGAAAAATCTAGTTTATCAAGAATTTAAAAAACACTTATATTTTCAAATGTGACATAATCCGCCTTTCAATACCGTGGTAAACCATCTGACCATCTGATCCAGTCTTCCTAAAAATTATAACAATTTAAACAAAATTCAAGTTCGGTGAAAACAAAATTTTTTAAAGGCTTTTTTAAGTGCTAATCGCTCAACAGTAAAATACCTAGGTCGTTAACTTTAGGCATTCCACGAAGAGAAACGTCAACACGCTAAGTTTGTACACGAGATCGAGATTGTTTCGGAAAACTATGTGTAGTCGACTTTGTAATTTCTTTACCACTTCTGACAACAAATCCGTACTTCCACTTTATATCCCCAATGTATGTTAAAACAAGTCCATAAAGTTACAAACACAAAAATTTTGCGGTAAGAACACGCTATTTAATCTTTAACATAAACACCTATTTGTTGTGGTAAACTTAACAACACAGCTTTGAACGAGGATATAATTTACAACAACATAAAGACACCACTAGACTGTTATACAGGAAGATTTTCTTATCACCTATTTTTACAGGCTGTTCTACCCATGAATATGAACAACTTTCACTATAGGAAAAACACTGAAAACACGAAAAAAAATCTACTGGTTAATACAAACGTTCAATACCTACTTGACCAAAATGTATGAAACAGCAGATATTTTTTCGTGTTTTCAGAGTTGGTTCTACCCATGAATATGAACAACTGTCACTATAGCCTGTAAAAATTTGTATGGTGATAAAAAAATCTTCCTGTATACTAAGTTAGGTAGTTGCTAGTGTACGGAGGTATGAGGATCAGGGTGTGAAGTTCACTCATCCTTCATATTATTATATAAAAGGGAGGATCCTCCGACCGGACGAAATCGTGAATAAAAATCAGCTGTTCCCTACATTTATGTTCGCATGACTCGTCAAAATGTAGGAAACAGCTGATTCGTTTTTCGCGATTATTTTTTAGCATTATCGAAAAATTTAAAGAAACGTTTGAAATTGTAGCGTAAACTGAACTTTATTGTGTAGGATTTAAAGTAATTTTTCCATAAACTCAAATTTGTTTACATTTTTGGCAAATAAATCGTGAATGCAGATTATATATTAAGATAGATATTATTTACTATCGGCATAAACATAATGTGTCATCATTTCAAATAAGCACTTAATTTGCAACTCTCGGAAAAAGAGAAAAGAGTTTATAAATTTGATAATCAAGTGTTTTATTACTTATAAGATTGATAAAGAGACGGGTAGAAAGTGGACGAGTAAGTTGCAGACTATACTAGCATTCCGAGCAGTAATTAAAAAAAAAAACGGCATCGAAAAGGGAAAGATAAGTGCTCATCTTTTTGTTTTGCCTTTTTTCAACATTAACAACATCGTAAGTACGTTTAGAACATTTTTACCTAGGTCCATATAATAATCTTTATAATTATATCCAGTAGTGGGTGATTCCGGAATAAACTGATATGATGATACTTATAAAAAAAAACTTAATAAAACATTTCTAGCTGGGTCATTTTGATAGAAGCTACTGGAAAACTTAACGGAATTACGGGCTTGACGGAATTAAATTATTTTATTGAAATCTAACGGCTTAACGTGCTTTCCGAGGCACGGAGGAGTCTGAGGAGTCTTGGTGTGTAAAGATGGTCACCCATCCTCAGACCAACCACAGCAAGATCTACCTGTGCGGCTGTTAATATCTACCTGACCCAAATACGTTGTCCTGCCCGATTTTTAATAATTCATTTAATAATCCCATAGAAAACATAATATCAGATTAACAAAAAAAAAACCAGCAAACTTTTCCAATTCGGACTATTAAAAACATAAAAAAAAAAAAATTTGAAATCGGTCCAGCCGTTTTCAAGTGATGCGCTTACCGACGAACAGCATTTCATTTTTATTTTTTTATATAGAAGATAGATAAGTAAATCAGAATCTTCTTCTCAACCATGGGTAATTTTGTAACACACAATGGCAGTGCCATCCATTTTGACACCTTACATTCACATTCACGTTATTGAGCAGACTAATTTTACAAACATAATATGAAGCAATGTATTTGTATAGCCATCTCTGTAAATTAAAGATCCCTGTCCCAATTAACTTTCCATCCCTGTTAACATATTCTTCCCCAAAGCTCCTTGAAGCTTTGATGTATTTTATCCGCGTCAATGACATCAAATTATGATGATTTCTGTGTAAATAATAATATGTATATTATTTTTTAATAACATAACAATTTTTTTTTCTCTATTTATTTATTTCAGTGTACTTATTAATATTCTTCAACAAGTTTCACATTAAATTCAACTATTTTCTTTGGATATAATCATGGATGTAGAATATTAGTTTTTTTTTGTTGTTGTAATTCTAAAAACCACTACGTTTTCTCATATCACATCTGACATTGGCAGAATTGTCGACATCGGCACCATTGCCATAAAGAAAAATAGAACAGAATAAAAGCAATGTATTAGGAAGGTCATAATCATAACGTTATAATTACAATTGAAGAGCCATAGATAAATTATTGAATATGATGGTATTCAATAAATTCCCTTACCCGTCATTTATGAATTGATTAGGGTTGCCTCCTGTCAAAAACCTTTTCAAACTTTAATGATGCGTTCAGTTTTTATGAAGCAATGTTCAATTATATTTCACGCATCTCAAATATGTTTTGAATTACTCTAAGGTCAAATGCAACAAAACATTATAATTTCGAAGCATTACATTTTGATGTGCAATTTCACAATAGGTGTTGATCTTTTATTTCAAATGACCTATAAAAATCTTCAGTGTGTTGACATTTTGAAAACGAGGTCAAACTTTCAGTGTGAATTTTAGATTTCGGGTCCTTGAATGGTGGTTATGACTGAATGCATCGATTTTTTATTCAATATCAATATTGGTAAATGGAAGTCATGGGTACAATGATAGAACATCATGAATATATTTTATGAACCGTCGTTGGCCCATTGTAGGACAAAGGTTAGACAAACTCAGAGATAGCAAACAATGATCAACACGTGTTGGCGAATCATTATGAGCCTACAGCAGGCCACTGCTGGACATGGCCAATTGCACGCCATTCAGCTCGATTCTCGGCAATTCTCATCCAGCTGCTACCAGCCACCCTGCAAAGATCTTTGCTCCACCTAGCCTGCGAGCGTCTTATCTTACGTAAACCGATTCGATGTTTCCACTCCAGAACACGTCGACCTAACGGTCAGCGGTTCTACGACTAATATGGCCGGCCCGTTGCCACTTCAGCTTGCTTATTCTGTGAGCTATGTCAACAGCTTTGGTTCTTTGCCGGATCACCTCGTTCCGGATTCTACCCCTCAAAAAATTTCAAGCATAGCTCCGTAGCTCGCTGAGCGACCTTGAATTTATGCACCAGCCGTACCTTGAGTACCCACGTCGGCCGGTTCCGTAAGTCATAATTGGCAAATGGCGGGTCCCAATAACACTTGACATTCTGCACCGTGAACAAGAGGTGCTTTACTCCCGAATTCTAAGACAACACTTAACATCCTCTCGTGACAACATCTTAGGCCCTAGTGACAGAAACATCACGATAATTAACGATCGAGCTGTGAATTCGGACATCAGGTACCTATATAGATCTAAGAAATTCCTACGTAAGACATTGAGTTAAGACCGCACACTTCACCTGAAGTGGGTTCCATTGGAGTTCGCTTCTCCACTTATTAGATTATAAAATTTAAGAACCGAATCAATAAACCTCTAGGTTATTACCAAGGCATGATCAACATGGAATAGGTACCCAAGGAAGTATGTTTACAATTAAATAAGCCATTGATGGATCGACCCGTCATCCCCATAAAAGTTACGTAACTGCAGTCAGCGGGGTTCAATAGAAGTAAATGTCTATTACCTACTTAGTTTATCTGTTACTATTAAGACTTTATCTGGCACTAAGGCTATTAATAAAGCCGAGGCTAAAGGCGATTATGGCCGTATTGACAGGCTGTTAGTCTATGGCATAGAGCGGTTTAATAAATAGAGAGGCGTTATGTTCTCCACCACGTCTCTATGCATCTACATAATATAAAGTCAGTTGGTCGCGTCAGTTTGAACGCACGTATCTCGAAAACTACTGAACGGATTTTATTTCAGTTTTCAACAACAAACAAAGTTTGTGAGAGGAATCAGTTTTCTTTTATCAAGGCGAGTCATTTAGTGACAGCTGAGGTACCTATTCCTAATTAAATTTATTTTCTTTAAATTAAAAATCTTCCGCGACTTACATCACAAGTGTTATAATAATTACCTCAACAATGGTAATTTTTACTTTATATTCATTTTCAGCACCCAAATTGCGTAACTCACAATCAATCACAATCTGAATCATTTTGAAGGAATCTGAATCCATTGCTGTATATGTTCAAAAAATTTGTCTGCTCAGCAACGAAAACAACGAAATGAATGTTGTTAAACTGTCAAAAATGAAAGCCATTCCTATTGTTAGTGTGTTAAGCAGTTACTCCGCCGAATGTGTTGTTATCTTGCTTCTAAAACCTATTGGCACAAATCATGGAAAACTTAGGTAGCTCCTTATTCTTTGTGATCTTAATAACACAACACACACATTTTTACATAATTTAAAAAGCTCATCATCATCTACCTAGCCTTTTCCCAACTAAGTTGGGGTCGGCTTCCAGTCTAACCGGATGCAGCTGAATACCAGTATTTTACATGGAGCGACTGCCTATCTGACCTCCACAACCCAGTTACTGGGTAATACGATACCCCTTGGTAAGACTTTCGGCCTTCTGACTACCCGTAACGACTGTCAAAGATCCACGAATGACAGCCGGGACCAACGGCTTAACGTGCTTTCCAAGGCACGGAGGGGTCTCGATATGTAAAGATGGTCACCCATCCACAGACCAACCGCGGCAAGCGTAGCTTAACCTGATCGATCCACCTGTGCGGCTGTTATTATTTAGCCACGGGCCACGGTAATTTAAAAAGCTAACAGTCTTAAAATAATAATAGGTACTCGTAATATGTAAATATTTGAATATCCAATAAAAACATATTTTTTAATATTTTCTTTTATTGCTGAATGGGCCCGCTCTTGAACTCGTTCATGCCTGATGGAAAACGTTGGATGAGGTCTATGATGGAACGAGCGTGCCCAGAAGATGATTAAGACACTGGAACTCCCACGCATCGATGAAACACAGCAGGCTGCTTACCGCGGGACTTCATCATGCCTGTTTTCACGAAGGGTTAGGCAGATGTGTGCCTATAGTACAACCAAATTCCGCTAGTTATAGTTTAAGTAGCCTATTGCCATCAACCGGGCACAAAATCCAGTCTTGTGACGTTTATTCATTTAATGGACTCTGTGGTTGTAATTAACGAGGTACAAACTACAAACTTTCAGTATCACCTGTGGCCTGCAATTGACTTAGAACACGCGGGTAGATAAGCCATTTACTAAATTTTCTACTAACATGGAAGAGCTATGAGAATGTAGGCCGCTGTAAATAACAGCTGCACGAAGGTTAAGCTACGGTTCGTGGATTGGTGAGCATCCATTACCTGTCGAGACCCCTCCGTGGGTCGGAAATACAGTCGTTACGGTTTGCCAGAAGTCCATGATACCAATGGGTATCGTGTTACCCAGTACTACTGTACTGTAATTACCTACTGGTAATTGGGTTTTGGAGGTCAGATAGCAGTCGTTCCATGTAAAATACTGGTATTCAGCTGCCTCCGGTTAGACTGGAAGCTGACCCCAATACAGTTGGGAAAAGGCTAGGCAGTTATAGAATGAGATCCATTTTTACCTAATCCAGAAAGTTTTCTTCGATAAAAACTGTTACAGCTCGAACGTACAATTTTAAGCAGAAAACTAACGGTTAAGAGGAGACAACAATAAGGATTCAAAAATCGATAAACCTGTTTTAATGTGAAGGTAATTTCATTCCCTCTTCTGAAACCGAAGAAATCCTATTCCCTTTGACCTTTTGACAGATTTTCGATCCATTAAATTGACGTTTTTCACTCCTTTGCCATCGGAGATTTTCATTTGTCTAATGACCTGTCAAAAAAGGAACGACCTTTCAAACAACCAGGTTTTCTACTGGCAAGTAATTAATTAATGATAAATCGAATAACAAAGGGTTCAATCAACGTACTTGAACTCATCGTAACGTAATTATTAGTAGCTAAGCCGACTTTTGTATATACAAATAATCCAAAATTAGGTAACATTGACCTTGGATTGGTTGGAATATAAACACTGTGACCTTGACTTGTAGGCAACATAATTTACAAATAGTTACAAAATATAACCTTGGTTTGGTTTATTTAAATCAAGATTCTTGTGTTCGATTTTTAAATAGAGGCTGTGTTGAGCATCGTATGTTGTGCATATGTCGCAGCCAACTGGTTAAATTAGCCGTTCAGTTAACTGCCTAGCCTTTTAACTAAGCGGCGGCGGCCGTTCAACTAACGGCCTGAATAATATTCAATTACAGTTTAGGTTGGAAGTCTGTAACCAATCACGCGCGAGCCAAATTGGTTGCAGTAACTAAGCCAGGGCACCCCGACCAAATGGGTTAGGTTAGGTTAGAACTGTGATCAACCGCGTGCGAGCCGAGCGAGAGAGCGAAGCGAGGCGAGCACTACTTCTAAAGGCCAGGCGGTTAACTGAACGGCTAATTTAACCAGTTGGCTGCGACACATACATAGCATAATCAGCCTATAATGTTCCCACTGATGGGACACGGACTCCTCTCTGTGAGAGGAAGTGGGCCATAATCCACCATGCGGGCCCAGTGCGGGTTGGTGGATGTCACATGTCTTAGAATTTTTTGGTTCTTAGACATGCCCTTTTCCTCACGATGTTCTCCTTCACCGTTTTGAGAGCAGTGGTGATGAAATTAAATACACAAAGTAAAGTTCGAACTCGCGATATACCCCTAACGTTATTTTTTTGTGTTTTTTCTTTGCATCATGCTCATCGCAAATAAATGTTTTTTTCTTTTAAACTCAAACCATTTACAGGCACTTTTTAATCGTCAAGGAGTCGGTCAGTCAGAAGTGCCCATTCCAAAGCGTAATAAGTACAGTCAACAAAAGATATAAGTATGCAGGATCGTCGGATATAGTTGAAGTTTAGTAAGAAACCGAAGGCTGTTGTCGACTGAAATTTAATTTGATAAATGAGCTGTTTGTTTTCTATTAATAAAATTTAATTTGTATTCGAGAACATCCGTCGGTACCTACATATGGAAAAGAACGGCCAAGAAACTCCATGTACCTTTCTTCTTTACCTTAAGAGACTTGAGAGTCCTGCTGACCTCACCTCGGAAAATCCACGTGAACATTACCCAACATGGCTACTTAGTATAATCTGCGCTTACAACCACACGACAAGTTTTTGTGCTGGCCCCAGACCCTCGGATGACATAATGTGAAAGGTTATAACTTTTCCTGGTAGGTACCATCGGCTGTGCAATTAATGGTCGACGTAACGAAGGGTTCCGGGTTCATAGCCTGACTGTTGCTAATTTATGGGGAACGGGAGATTGTGGTTCGTGTGAAATGAATGTAATTATTTTTAACTGTTTCTACTTTGTTGTTTGAAACAAATAGATTTGTTACGGTTGATTACGTACGTACGTAAAGGCTCCTGCAGACAGACGCGACGCTTCAGTAGAACAATTTCTATGAAAACTTTGTGGAATTTGTTCTACTAGTGTTGCGTCGCTCTGTCGAATCGCATCTTTATGAGGGAGCCCTAACTTATTCAACGTCACGTCTGGTATTAGCGAGACAGAGAGTGTTCTAACACATTAATAATATCCATAGTGCCATACGTAACGTAATTGCAATATTTTTTTGCATCACTATCTCTCTCAAGGAGGGGCCCGTGGCTAAATAATAACAGCCGCACAGGTCGATCGATCAGGTTAAGCTACGCTAGCCGCGGTTGGTCTGTGGATGGGTGACCGTCTTTACATATCGAGACCCCTCCGTGCCTCGGAAAGCACGTTAAGCCGTAGGTCCCGGCTGTCATTTGTGGATCTTTGACAGTCGTTACGGGTCGTCGAAAGCCCGAAAGTCTGACAACCAGTCTTACCAAGTAGCATCGTTGACACAGTTACTGGGTTGTGGAGGTCATTCGTAGATCTTTGATAGTAGTGACAGGTAGTCGGAAGCCCGAAAGTCTGATAACTAGTCTTACCAAGGGGTATCGTATTACCCAGTAACTGGGTTGTGGAGGTCAGATAGGCAGTCGCTCCATGTAAAATACTGGTATTCAGCTGCATCAGGTTAGACTGGAAGCCGACCCCAAAATAGTTGGGAAAAGGCTAGGCAGATGATGATGATCTCCCTCAACATGTCATTTTCTTCCATACGCCTCTATAACTCGTCATCTTGGTAGTCACCCCCTTTCTAACCATGTCATCGTTAACACAGTCCATCCATCGTTTCTTTAGTCTTCCCCTACTCTTGTATTATCGCCATCGACATTCATACTCAAAACATTCCTCACGACATATTCCTCACTCGTAATATGCCCATACCATGACAACCGATTTCCTCACAACTTTTCAATAACCGGTACCACTTTTCAGACTTCCTATAAGTATATTAAATAATATCAAATCTCGTTTGCAATAAATTTATCGCGCCTAGTTAGATTTCCCCAACATTTCGCAAAATAATTAGAGTAATTCATGAACTTGTCCTACATGCCTATACGGTCCATTTATGATCACTTGCAGGTAATCAAAATAAATCATATTTTCACTAGCTTCCGCCCGCGGTTTCGTCCGCGAGGTATGTCGATAAAAACTATCCTATCTATGTCCTTCCCCGGGATGCAATCTATATCTCTCTGCCAAATTTTATCGAAATCCGTTCAGTTGTTTATGCGTGAAAAGGTAACATAAAGACAGACAGTCAGAGTTACTTTCGAATTTATAATATTAGTATCTATGGATTCTGCAAGTTGTTCCACGTTTTTTTTGTATGGAACTTTAAACTTTATCAACGTTTGGTACAGTTAGCAAAAAAAGGTATAACAATATTTTTTTATTAAGAATTTTTGGTTTTTACTTTCGTTTTTTTCATAATAATTATTTATTTATTAAAAGGTATAACAATATTTTTTTATTAAAAATTTTTGGTTTTTACTTTCGTTTTTTTCATAATAATTATTTATTTATTTCAGGCGACGCAGGCCTATACATAAATACCTTATCCGAAACATACATATTTTTATTATAAAGCAGTACTTCATTACCTTCACTATAATAGAGAGCGAACCCGACTCCGGGCAGCTATTGAAAAAATCCTGATAGAAAACCCCCAAAATATTGTAACAAATATTTGGCTTAGCAATGAAATTCTTTTGCTACCCAAATAGCTTAGTAATAAATAACAGAAAAAAAGTTTCTAAGTAAATAACCCGAAAACGATGACACTTCAATTCACCTTTCACATTGCTCATGAACTGCGCACACGCAGCAGTGACATCGAAAATGACAAGCGTTTTCGTGCATACTTTCAAATAAATAGCTTATTATGTGTCTTCAAAAGTACTTGATCATTACTAGAAATATCTCGGTAAGTACTTACCGTAAAGTATGAAAAGAATTTAAGTAAGTATTTTTCAAGCCTCATTTTATTTTTTTACCTAGTTATCGTGGATTAATTAAAAGCAATTGGCCTGTAATTAATTTGTATTTAAGATATGTTACCGACCTCGATCAAGAACGGCCTAGTAACCAGACGGTGTAATAAATTACAAGAAATGTATGAAAAACTTGCTGGAGATTAAATTTTTACGTAGATGTAGAAATAATTGAATAGGTACCAATAATGTTACTTTATTAATACCAGCTTTTGCCCGAGACTTCATCCGCGTGTTATTTCTTGTTTAAATATAAAATATTTTAATATACTGTAGCTTTCCATTAGCGAAATAATTAACGGAATCGGATCAGCGTATTCAGTAGTTCCGAAGATTACCTACCCCTAACATACTCGTACATACACTTCTTTTAATATTATAGTGTTGGGTAAAATGAGGTCCTAAAAAGACCTCCGTTTGATTCTGAATCTTGTGAAGTGATTCCGAAATGAATGCGTGAGTAAAATCGAAAACGTATTCACAAAATAGATCTCACGAAAGTTACAATAAAAAAAAACGAGCCTCACAAAAAAAAAACAAGATCACTAAAACAAAAAAAAAAAGGTGTCCGTGGGAATTCTCGAGATTCATTATCACATATTACACAACATCGTCCATTTAAAGAACATAAATTAATGAAACTGCAACTATTGTCCAGTGAACACCAAAAGCGAAACAAAAGGATGGCATTATGCAATAATGTTAAACGAAGCAAGAACCAAGACTGCCGAGGGCGTACTCTATAAGCTCAATCATTATTTTGACATTTTCTACTGATCATTAATTTGCAAACAATTCGGAAAAAAATGGCCAAGTGCTAATCGTACTTTCGTAATAGTGTTCAGTACCGTATTTAGTTATTTATGTGGTAGGGACGGACGTCTGCGTAACTACAAATAAGGTGCTACTTAACGCAAAGTAGAAATAAAATTGTTCATAATACATTCAGAACAGAACACGATGACGACAAATTTTTTTAGTCCTGTTTTTAATTGCGTAACACTCTAACAGTAGGAATGTCTTTTATTTTGACAGTTCAACGACATTCATTGCGATATTTACGTTGTTGAGCAGACATTTTTTTCTAACAAATGAAGCAATGGATTAGGCCTATAATTAAGGTGCTGGATTTTAGACTTTCATTATTTTAGTTCAATCGACTCCTCTGTTTTACCGTCATGATTTTTAAACTGAATCATCCTTTTCTTGATAAGGGTTGAAGGCTTGAAGCATCAATTTTCAGAGTTTTTTTTTTTATTATTTTTTTTTTTTTTTGATTTAAATTTTTTTTTTTTGCGGATTTTTTTATTTTTTTTTTCATTTTTTTTTTTTTTTTTCTACGCTTATTATATTATCGAAGAATTATTGTTTTTGAGAAAGTCGCCCGTGATCAACAGACAAATGAAGACCGAAACTATTTTATATAAATTCTTTTAGCTTATTTTCTACGGACCCCTAAAAATGAGTGAGTGAGTTATGTACCGTAGTCATTATTGAACAAAAGACGTTGTGTAGCTATTGTTTTGAATTACAGCAGGTTATTGAGTTACTGAACATTTCACAGAGGCATTGGTCACTTGTAATTGTGAATCTTTTCATTTGTAAAGTCGCCGTCAGTTGGGGCTGGTCATCAATTGATGACCAGCCCCAGCCCGTTCACGAACATGACGCATAGATCAGCACCAATTCAGCTCAACCATTTTGAAGGGAGCTAAATGATCCAACACACACGCCACCGTCAGCGAGACATTTTAGTGAGCATGACATACTATCAGCCGCCAGGGCACATTCAAGTCAATGAAAGACATATTATTACCCGGTAAATGGTAGCTCACATAACCACTCAAGTCTTGCGATGCCAGAGGCGATGAAGATACTAGTCGAATGGATCTGAAATAAAGCTAAGGGTAAAAACGGGGCCGGGGCAGCGGGATTGGCCGGGGCAGCGGGATTGGCCGGGGCAGCGGGATTGTCCGAAAGGGTTACCGCTACCCCGGAACATAAAGGGCTAAGGAAGGAACACGGATGGGTTTTAGTCAGTAAGAGTCTGACACTCCCTTCCGCTCCACCCAGAGCGGGAGGAGTCATTGGATGATTTCCCATCCTAAAAAAAAAAAAGGGTAAAAACGGGACCCTATTACTAAGACTCCACTGCCCGTCTGTCTGTCTGTCACCATACTGTATCTCATGAACCGTGATAGCTAGACAGCTGGTATTTTCACAGAATGTGTATTTCTGTTGCCGCTATAAAAAAACGAAAAAACTAAAAACAAAATAAAATAAATATTTAAGGGGGCTCCCATACAACAAACGTTTTTTTTTGCTGTTATTTTATATATAGTGTTAAATATTGTATGGTGGTACGGAACCCTTCCTGTGCAAGTCCATCTCACACTTGGCCGTTTTTTTAAAAGATTAGTGCCACATTTCTATGTATATTCTAAGTATTCTCTTGCATACTGAAAAGAGATAGGTATTTTTAATCAAAAAACTAGGCTAATCCTATCCGCTTAGGATTCCACAATCTAAAGAATGCTGTGCATGTTAACCAATATACAACCACTATAAAACGGTTATTACCTATGTATACAAACAGGTGACATACGGTGTATAACCAGCCTGTAATGTTTCGACTGCTGGGACCTGGGACACAGGCCTCCTCTCTACGAGAGGGAGTGCGGGTTGATAGACGTCACTTATCTTCGAATTTTTGGTTCTAAGATATGCCGGTTTCCTCACGATGTTTTCCTATCGCCGTTTTGAGAGCAGTGGTGATGAAATTATTTACTCATACAATGTAAAGCGCCTGACTGGTTTCGAACCCACGACCTAGGACTCGTAAGTCGGAGCCGTTACCACTGGACCGCGCCCCTGCTCAGTGACAGACGCATAAAAACACAGGTGACAGACATAGACTTATAAAGAAAGATGGACTCCGCGCCACGCATACCGAAAGTGAAGCAAAGTACCGATATATGTGTGCGTGATTGATGATTGACTTTGTCGTGTCACATAATGGCGGCCGGTCGGCATACTATGATGTAAATTTGAGCGTGAGGCGTGTTTGTACAAGCGGTCCGCAAACTTATTGTGCTTCACTTTCGATAAGCGTGGCGCGGAGTCTATCTTTTTTTATAAGTCTATGGTGACAGACGTATATGTCAACATGCGACGCTTTTTCCGCACATTAGATAGCATTGTCCCACAGTTATTAACATAATTACTTAATACGTGAACACAATACACTTGATTATAGTTCACTGTTTTAGTAACGTAACCTATCAATCTGATAATAACATGTTTTGACTCGAAGACTGAGCATTCTGAATTAATGAAAGACGTCAATAGAATTGAGGAATTTCTCTTTATTTTAAAATTACTTTGCATATAAAAATAACAAATTTAAATCCTAACTTAACTAAAACTATACTAATATTGCGTCGAAAAATTCGTCCGCATCGCTGTCGACTGGTAATGTACCCAAGAGACTGGCAGCATTACCATGTTGTATGGCAATGCTTAACCTTTGGCCAAGGTAAAAGCCAGCCCTTGGGTCACGGGAAGTGTCAACCAGCCGTTTTGAAATTTCCTTAAATAGGGCATGAGCACTCGGACCCCACGACCCGAGGGTTTCAACCCCAAACGGCTCGAAAATATAATTTCCGATAAGGTTATTATATTTTCGCCGCTTGAGGTTTTCCGCAGCCGCAGCAGCAGCACCAGCACAGCATGCCGAGCCAGGAAGATGGGATGGCGCAAGAGTATCGACGCACGTTGCGTCCCACACTAAAGGCCTTCCATGGAAATAAAGACATACCGTCCGGTCTCTTGCCATCGTCGCGTGCCAAGCCATTGGGTTCCAATACAGCTGGAACGCCGACGGTAACAAGAGCTCGTCGGATGATGTCATTAATGTTCGCGTGTCACGCTAAGCGACCCGCACTTCGGCTGCATGACAGGCCGTGGTGTCCGAGGCTGTTGACATCTTCGCCACAGTGACAGCGATGAGGAGAACAGCAAGGAGTGCCTAGTCGCAGGGAAGCAGCGAGGCGAAAAGTAGTATCGTCGAACAAAGTGCCTATGTTCGACGAAGGTAGTGTATGAAGCCAAAGACCCGACTCCCACCTTCCCACAGCCAGCAGGCGCGCACGTTCCGCAGTAGTAACAGACGAGTCAAGTAAATTGTTCTGTACTACTCTGCAGAGCGGCTCATCCCACCGTCTCTGTGAAGATGGATTGTCGGGTGGATCTGTATTCGGGCAAGCGAGTCTCCAGGCATCTATAGCCTCGGTGAAACACGGCACATCAGAATTAATCAGTGTGGAAGCTAGGATTTTCCTGATTAATTTATCAGTGCCGTGGACCGAGGATATGAACGCCGGTAAACTTATACTAGAAATTTTGCGGAATTGAGGAAAGCAAAAAAGGGATATAAATTAAATTAATTGATACAACCATAATAATTGGAGCCAAAAAATACAAACAATATTTTACAGACAAAAAATAGCTAACAATTTTTGGCTGTGGATATTTTAGTGTGATGTTGGTAATTGGTTAGATTGCGCGCCAATACTGGCATGTTATGGTCTGTATTTTTTTTCTCTTGTCTCATACTTCATCTATTCCGGGAAGGCGGTTAATGTACATTTAAATGAGTCTTAAAGAAGATTAAAATAATATGGTTCGCGAGCGACTTTACAGAATTATAATCATGAATACAACCCTCTAAGTTCATGTAATCCTATTGAATTACTATTTCATGAAAGAACAATGGCAGAATTTGGTCTGGACTTTTTTTTAGCGTCCATAGATTTCATAAATATGAATCAAATTTACTTAATTTTCTACGATTTTTCAATTATTTACTCCTTCTCGTAAAAGCCGGAGTTATTATATGTTTTTAAAAGTTTATCAAATGGTTTTCGAGTTATGTACGTTCGAAATGTTGCCATTAAAATAGTGGTGTGAGTAAAATAGTATGAATTCAATTTATCTGTATCAATAATTGAACGAATGACCGATATAATCGACCGATCGATCGACCCATGTAGAGTTGGTTTTGTTTTTAACATAATTATTAAAAATGTTCTATTCTTTCGTCTTTAATCAATAAGAAGAAATGTTTCTATTTTTAAATCCAATTAATATTGGATCAAAATATCACAGGATTGTTTCAGTGTTGTATCGATTCATAAGAAAACCGAATCGAAACGTGCAGCACTACTTTTGTCTTTGACATATTCTCTGTGGTTGTCTGCACAGAGTACTTTTTGATAGAGTGACTGTCAAGACGCTACAGAATCCTTCCGAGTTTTTCATCTCGGTTGTGTTTTGTGTTTTTAATTGGCTTTCTATTTATTTTTACCCGACCTGGACTGCTTACGGACTGATTGATACGCCCTGTCTGACTAGTGCGTACCCTTAGGACTCCGATATTGCTTTTGCATGACCTTAAGCTAATCGTACTGTGCTCCGATTGTGCCTAGTGAATTGGATTTTTGTTATAAACCCGGAACAATCATGATGGCAGACCCTTACGAACCCCTTGATGGAACCTTAGAGGAGGTAGTAAACAAAATACCCTTATAAGAGGGAAAATAAAGTCCCAGCACATATCACGGCAACAATATTACGTGTACATTTTAATTGAAAATAATATTCCTGGCAGAACCGGCATAGTTGAATATTGCTGTAGTTGTTTAGTTGGACGGCGCACTGTAGGTTGCTGCGCACACACTATGACCTTAGTGTGGTATCTAGGATGGGCCTGACATCAAGAACATATCTCAGCACCAGCAGGTTTTCTTGATGAGATTTTACGAGAGGAGGATGAGGAATAAAATAAATATGTTTAACAAAATGTGTTTTTTATTTGCCCTAACATTAGATATTATAATAACCCTCAGTTTTAGTGTTTACGGGGCAAGTGCATTTTTTATAAATACGCGCCCAGCTTTCGTAAACATACAATTGAGTAGGTACTACTTTACACCGAGCGCTGAATTTATTTGGGGTTTTCTCGTTTTATCCGTAAATACTCTTATCCTCACTTAGACCACAGATTTAATTTCAATCTACGATGTTCTTGTAATTGTTGTTTGACGTGCATTCATAACCTAAAAATTCAAACACCGATATCTTTTTTTCCGGCTTTTCCAATTGAAAATAGTCTCATTTATAGATTCTGGAGCTGACGCCAAATCTTTTAACATATTTTTCATTACGGGACGCTTCAATTTGATCCCAGACAATTCTTAGTATGGAGACCTGCCCTTGTTCTTTCAACATATAACCTGACTCTAACCTGTAAATTGTAAAAACTAAAGAAAATTTTAATTTCGCGGGCTACCTACCGCATCCCCCTTAAATTCCAAATATACTAATGAAAAAGTACATTCGGCCTCAATATATTTTTAAATTAGGATGCAAGCCTAATGATGACCCAGTAAAACTGAAGTTCACTGACATTCAAAAAAGTAAATTGTAAGTGCATTCCACAAAGATGGAAGAAGATGTTTGTATGAAATTGTTCTCAGCGATGACATAATGCCTGTAAGATTGCGTTTAATTTTAACGGTTTCTTTGTTTTAGTGGAATTAAGTACAACAAACGGTTACGTATATATTTTTTATGAGTCAGTGCAAAAAATCTGATAATTAGGCGATGTCTGCAGCATGATAGAGTGCACAAACTGTCTCTCTGCAAGAATTGTCTGACGGAATTACGTAGTTCCTACAATGTGGTTTCACACATTTGATAAGCTCTATAAAACAGATAGGTTGTGTGTTTCAGGATCTGCTTTTCAGATAAAATTGGTAACTTTGATCGAGACTTTCCTGCATCATATGCCTAGCCTTTTCCCAACTATGTTGTGGTCGGCTTCCAGTCTAACCAGATGCAGCTGAATACTAGTGTTTTTCATGGAGCGATAGCCTATCTGACCTCCACAACCCAATTGCTGGGTAAAATGATACCCCTTGGTAAGACTGGTTGTCAGATTTTCGGGCTTCTGACAACCCGTAACGACTGTCAAAGATCCACGAATGACAGTCGGGACCGAATGAGTCAAAAATAATATAACCTGAAAATAACTTTGTAAACTGAAATTGTAAAAAGATATCTAAAAAAAAAATTGGAAAAAAATATGTGGTACTTTTGTTTTTTTAATAACTAAAAAAAATACAAAAGCGTAATAATCGATTCTGGCATGTACATATTGTACATTTTATACTTATTGGAAAACGTCACGGATACCGTCATCAACATTTTCCGCAATAATTTCTTTGACTTCGAACTCAATTTCATGTTTCATCCGCTCTAAAACAAAACTCATCAGGATCAAAGCCAATGCCACCGTTGATATGACGTTAAAATACTGTCACTACCACAAACCCACAACCGCCACATTGGGTCGTTGCTACGTACGGAACGCTAACGACCTCATAAACCACAAATAAACATGTATGATGTAGTACTATGGGTATTGTATGGAACAAGCGAAAGTACTGAAGCGAGTTCACTTCACTCTCACTATCGAGACGGGTCGCAGACTAGTAAACACACACCATTTTGAGATCCGCGTGGAATCTTTATCAGATACAACTTTCATCCCTATCTTATAAACATAGAGTTTAAATTTAAATGCAGCTATTATAAAAATAATTAAATTACCATAAATCCCTTATATTATTTATATTTTTGGTGATATCCCAAATAAGTCTTGTCCGCGGTTTCATTCATTGAATGTTTTTGTCGAAATTGTACTCGAGTTGTTTTTTTTTAAGAAAAAAGAACCAAGAGAAAGTAATAAAAAGAAATGGAGACCGCCCAAGTATCGATGTTTAAATAAAAAGTTTAATGATCGTGATTCATTGTTTTAAGATGGGGAATTCAAAATCTTAAATGGCGATTCGAGATATTGTTTGTATGGCTTTTTGTACTGGTTATATTAAAATTACAAGTTTTTAAGCGCGAGGTCGTAGACATCATAAATTCATAACACCATGACTCATTCAAGAATAGTGTTATTTTTTTTATTAAACTGGATTTATAAAATCTTGACCTATTTAGTGATGTCATAATAATATGTTTGGATATTTACGCGAATCTTGAAATTTTGTACTTTCACATTTAACGATCACTTCTTCCAGTAAAACGTTGATTAATCAATAACCTTGGAACATTTTACCTATCATCTCAAGGCAGTGGCAGGCCCAGTGGTGACGGCCCCGACTTACGAGTTGTGTAGGTCGTGGGTTTGAACTCAGGCAGGCGCTTTACTTTCTGTAAATAATTTCATCACCATTGCTCTCAAACGGAGAAGGAAAATATCGTGAGGAAACTGGCATGTCATAGAACAAAAAAATCGAAGACATGTGACATCTACCAATCCGCACTGGGACGCGTGGTACATTATAGACCACTCCCTCTCGAAAAGAGGAGGCCTGTGTCCCAGCAGTGGGAATATTATAGGCTGATTCATCATCATCATCTGCCTAGCCTTTTCCCAAATATGTTGGGGTCGGCTTTCAGCCTAACCGGATACAGCTGAATACCAGTAGATATTTTACGTGTAGCGACTGCCTATCTGACCTCCACAACCCAGTATCTGGGTAACGATGCTACTTGGTAAGACAGGATGTCAGACTTTCGGGTTTCTGACTACCCGTAACGACTGTCAAAGATCCACGAATGTCAGCCGGTACCAACGGGTTAACGTGCTTTCCGAGGCACGGAAGGGTCTCGGTATGTAAAGAGGGTCACCCATTCACAGACCAACCGCGGCAAACATAGCTTAACCTGATCGATCGTCATTTAGCCATGGGTCCTTTAATTTATTATAGGCTGCTTATGCTGATTAAACCTTACTCCAACCAAAACACTATTTGAAAAAACCAAATTATTAAATCTCAAACAACTACCTATACACATACGGTACCCTTTTTTTTTTTTTTTAAGGATGGGAATTCATCAAATGACCCCTCCCGCTCTGGGTGGAGCGGAAGGGAGTGTCAGACTCTTACTGACTAAAACCCATCCGTGTTCCTTCCTTAGCCCTTTATATTCCGGGGCAGCGGTAACCCTTTCGGACAATCCCGCTGCCCCGGCAGGCTTCGGCCCTGACGGGCCCCTCCTTTCAATGCTGACGACATCTCTTTGAGGCGCGCGTGGAACACATACGCGCCGTCCGGCACGGGCCTGGTCCTGATCGGACAGCGAGCTACCCATTACTCGCCGTCCGCAGGCCCGCGCCTACGGTGGCCGGGAGTCGTCACGCGGCTCCCGACGCCCGGAGCGTCTACCGCGGCGGCTGGGACGGGCGGCTCTCTCAGCTCTCTCCCTCGCTCATCCCGCCACCTCCTTCGCTAGCATGACTGCTTCGCAGAAGGAGGTGACTGCCTCCCACTCCCTCTCACCCCGGACCATGGCTTGGACCAGGGCCGGGCACACATACGGTACCTGCATTCTAATAAAAAAAATCACCACGAACAGCATACAATCAAAGCTAAAATTACATAAAAAAACAATAACACACAACCTAAGATATAAAAACAAATTCCAACGAAAACAAGCTCGGACAAACTACGGTAAAAAAACTATATTGTTCGAAGGAGCACAGCTGTTTAACGACCTACCAAATGACGTTAAAAATTGTGATAATATTAACAGATTTAAACTAAAGTTAAGAAAATACGTTTATAAAATATAGTCATACCGCATATTAAAAGTTAGCAATTACACACTTCTTATTTTTGTTTTGTATAACTTCACTGAACGGGGGCAAAATGTTTTTATTTAGATATAAAAATTACTTTGTATCTCATTATAAGTGAACCTATGTATTGTTCTTATGAGAATAAATTCTTTAAACCGAATCCCGTGGTTGTAAATTAGCCTAATTACAAGCGTTTTTTAAACGACTTCCAAAAAGGAGGAGGTAGGTAATAATGTTCGACTTTATGTATTTTGTTATAGGGCGGAATGTCCTAACACAAGCATTTATTTTGCTTAAAAGGTCATTCCTAAAAGTAAAAATGAAAGTATTGTAAGTTATTGAAATACAAACTTTTTTTTTTTTTTTATGTAGGTTCACCGATTTTTCCGTCTATTGTGGACCGACTTGGAAGGTTTTTTTTTTAGGAAATCTTTCCAAAGTTTCCATAAAAAATAGCATACATAATTTAGTCATATTATCAACTTTGTCCAGTTTTAGATCTTATTTCCAACATGTCAATCAGCAGTAAATTTCCAGCACGTGGTAAATTTCCAGCACGCACGTGGTTAATTGTTACCTTCAGTAAAGTGATTTATTAATAAAGCAACATAATAAATAGCAAGCTTTTTTTTTGTTTAGCTTATACTGTCCCACTGCTGGGCAAAGGCCTCCCCCGAGTCCTTCCAAGAACTCCTCAGAACTTATTTGAATAATATTTTTTTAAAGGATTTAATAATAATATATTTCAGATTCATTACATCCATATTTGTTAATACAATTACGAGCTTACAAACTAGTGTTAGTATTAACTTATAATAATTGATTGACCTGTAATAATAACAATTTAATTAAATGATATATAATAGTAATAATAATAATTTTATCCATCAGTTAAATTAAGTTAACAATTAAATTATAATTCCGATTTGATTATAAAATAAAATTTAAAATTATCAAATTTAACATTGGGAATTCTACTATAAATGATGGATATGTTTTTAGACAGTAGTCCAAATACTGAGAACCTTGGTATCTAAATGGAAGCTTTCTTTATTCAAAAACCAGCTTCTGCCAGCGATTTCGTCCGCGTAAAATTTCTTGTTTTAACATAACAACAACAACAATACTGTAGCTACTTACCATTAGTGAGAGAAATAGCGGAATCCGAATTCCGAAGATTACCACCTACATGCAAACTCACAACAATTTGTATATAGATTAATATCCCTCAGAAGACTTAAATCATTGAAATAAAAACTTAACAAATACAAAAAAAATCTGAAAGAGTGGTCATTTCAAATAGAAAATAAGTTATTTGACGACTAGCTGCGCCCCGCGGTTTCACTCAGTTACGACTCGATCCCGTGGGAATATCGGGATAAAAAGTAGCCTGTATGTTAATACAGGATATCAGCTACCTCCATACCAAATTTTATCAAAATTGGTCAAGCTGTTTATACGTGAAGAAGTAACAAACATACAAACACACTAACAAACTTTCGCCTTTATAATATAGTGTGATGTGATTCCGAACAATTAAATCACACAAAATGAAATGTAAATACAAAGCTCACTTTCAACAAACAGCAAAATTCCTAAACTTCGTGATCGAAGAAGCGAAATGTCCAAGTCGTTTATCGTCGATCATCAGTTGCCTCATGATCGATGGATCTATCGACGCAGGCGTGACTGAGTGTGGTAAGTAAACGACAAGAGCCGAGAACTATGTTCTAATAGGACTGTGATATAATGCTTAATGTAGAACGGTCTTGATCGGTTGCCACAGAGTATATAAGGTTGGACTGCGTTTTGTTGTTGTATTGTTTTTACAGCTTTGCGAGTTCATAGCAGATTGATAAGAAGCCCCATGGTAGATCTGAATGAGTAGACTATGAGTAGGTGTTAGTTGGGTTTCAATTTCAATCAATTTCAGTTAAAAATACCCTATAGCCTACTAAAATTCCTTTGGATCAGCACATTGCGTTGGTTGCAACGATTTGTGAAGCTACTTTAGGATGAGGCTAAGGATTTTTTTATTGTTTGTGAAATTATCTTATTTTCCAAAAAAAAAGTCTTTTATTCAAACAGGGCGAGTACTCACGAATCACAAATAAGGGGCTTAGCTGGCAGAAGGATTTACCGCTACTATCATATCTATATTTAAAGTTACTATGAACTTTTTCTTATCAAGCCATCCGTATGAATTATTATTATTCTCACAATAACATGACACAAATCCTCCTTCACACAAAATCATGAACTTGTCCTACTGCATCTAAGTGTACTGTGACCGATAGGAACACTCATTGCCGTCGGTTGCGACTGCGACCGCTCGTATTACATACGGCAACCAGTAGCATAGTTATTGCGCGTTGTAAATTATGCAATAATTCTGCAATTATGATCGGTTCTCTTTTGTTCACTGGTATTTGAATATACCTACTGTGTCCTTAATTTCCGAGATTTAAACAGTAGACAAGGGGTTTTAAAATTAGATTTTGATCAATCATAATGTAAGAAAAAAAAACTCGATATCATATGTAATGGATCAGGTCACCGTGCCTCGGAAAGCACGTTAATCTGTTGGTCCCGGGTGTCTGGACAAAATTTCAAAATTATTCCTCGATTAAAGTTATCAGATGATTGAGAAATCAGCCTAAGAATAGATAATATGTATGTATACAAAACGAAACAAGGATAAGGAATGGGACATCAAAAAATTCGTCCACATCGCAGTAAAATTTCTAGAAGTAAATATAGTATTACACATCACTTCTAATCAAGTTGCAACGCACTACCTATACCATTTTATAGCCTATAAAATCCTACTATTAACAAAATCACAGTAAACAATCTGTTTCACGACCTATTTCGTGATATCATGCAACCAGGAGTTGGCAATAGACTAATTAATCCATAAAATGTGATTGATGAAATGGATCTAAGCAAACTGGACTCAAAAAGAAAAACCGACAAAATGCGTGTTGGACCACGCACCGTGAAGGGTTTCTTAGTTGGGGTGAATATTTATGTGTTTTTCCATTTTGCTACGGAACCTTAAAACAGTTATTTTAAGTGTAAAGGGTACTGTCCAAATAGCAATAGAAGAAAAAGCCTCCTTGTCGGAACCAGTGCAGCGCCGCGCTGGCAGGACCCAACATGCTGCTGCGTCCAGCAATCCTGACGACGCAGCTGTACCTGTCCAGACTGTACCATTTCACGAAGGTTGAGGAGATCGTGGAGTACATGCGTGTGAAGACCAACTGGACTTAGAGGGCCGAGAAGTTGGAGTCGTGTCACAACACGAACTTCAAGTCGTTCGTGGTGCGTGTTCCGACACATCATCTAGAGAAGTTCCTCAAGGAAGAGTTCTGGCCGAAGGGTGTTGTGTACCGCCGGTTTCGTGGCCGGCAACATGACACCAGTCAGCGAAACACGACGCAGACACTTCGTGTGTGTTAGTGTTAGTTTTTAGTATAAGTATTTTTAAGTTACTTATATTAATATAGTATTGTGTGTTTATATGGGCCTTGATGCCTGAAATAAATGGATAAATATAATAAATAAAAGCCCGAGAGTGAAAATTTAAATAACAGTGACATCAATTTATACTTTTAGATTTTAGACTATGTCATCGCTTACAATAAATAATAATAAAAATAATATTTTGTTTTATTCAACACCTGGGAGGTGTGACCGTAATCTGAGAGATTTCTATCATTCTATAAGCTGAAGTGCATGCTAATAAATATCAAGAAAAATAAAAAATAAAACTTAAAAATATAGTGACATCCATTTACCTACAAATTAATCTGGTGGATGCTGGTGAATCATCGTTATTTGTTTAAACTTAATCTGCGAGAATTCAACCAACAGGTATTAAGGTGCTGCAAATTGCATGCCAATAAATGGCGATAAATAAAAAAAGTTGGCACTGACATCCTACCTACAAATTAATATTCATCCTGTCTATAGTGGGGATGATTTTAGTCTCAATTAGATGATGCGAGTGCCTTGCTGTCATTTGTTGCTTTAATTTAATGACACAACAAAATTAAAGCAACTAATGACTTGCAACTTTAATTGTTGTTTCAACTTATAGTATGCCATGGGAAATTAAATCGCAACCAGGCTTTACTCTCAATCTGCGAGTTTTCAAGAAATATACCACTGCAAATTACACATGTCAATAAATCACAACAAAATGTAAAAAAATCTGACACTGACATCAATTTTAGAAACATGCATTTAGACTAGGTATGTCATCGTTTACATCTCGTTACCCTATTTCGACAGGCCAGCTCATACATAAAAGTGTCAGGTCTCGGTCAAGTCATTCAAGTCCCATAAAAGTCCATACAATTCTAACTGAAGCAGTAAAAAACAAATGAGCATATAATTAAAGTAATTACAGAGTATAAAAATAAAGTGTTTTTGTAAATCGCCGCATGAGAAGTAAAAGATTGTTGGTCTCATGGCATTTGGTAATATCATGGGAAGTAAGATACGGATTATGTCTTTCTGTGAGAAAATACCAAAATAAATGCTTGGAAACATCTTGAAGAAAGAGGGGGAAGTAGGCTGTAAGGTGAGTCCAAAAATACGTTTGTTAAGAAAACACTGAAGATGGTAATGTGTTTATCAGATCAATCATTATTGAGAACATAGCCAATACTACTGATAAGGAAATATTTAAAAATGCAAATGACCAAAATGACGATAAATTTATCAGGTTTATTCAAGAAATTTTTGAAATCGAACTTTCGAACCGAACCGTCTCGAAAATAATCCTCATCATCAATTTCGTTCAAATATTTACGTATAAGTTGGACATCTGACCAGTCACCTCTTAATATCGGCACGTTCACTTTCCACACAATATGATGCAGCCACTATAATGACTTGCCCAAACACGGCGCAGGCGCACACGGAAGTTGCGAAAGTCACCATATGTTATAAATATTCAGCTAAAACATGTTTTCGTTCTATGTCATCATTCTTGTGTTATAGTTTAAATATCCTCGCGTAAATCGCCTTTTTGCGCATGAGTGGCTCGTTATTGCTATCCCTAATACTGTTGTTGTTATGTCAGAAGATGCTATCATTAACTATGGTGCTCTCAGATGTTGTGTTAGCTAGTGCTTGAGGCTAAAAGGGAAAATATGAGAATACACCCAAATGTCAAGGTTTACGCAACGGCATTGTGAAGAACTGCAATAGGTGTATGTTACGCAATGATATATTTAGCGAAACTCTCTCATTTTCTATATAGATGTTGCAAACAGCTTCTTTCTGAGTGCATGATGCAACTGAGGTCACGCTGTCCCGCTGTTGCGCAACATCGCCCACTTCGGAGAAAACACCACTTTCTACCATACACCTGTTTAAGTAGCGTGTTAATGATATTGACATGTTAAAATGTATGCTTTGTGGGTGAACGGCATTTTGAAATTTAAATTTCAAGCTCGGATGGAGCTGTGTTTGTTGGTTTAACCTTTCTGTGTGTCGAATGTATGGTGGTATTATAAAGGGATAGATGAAGAGAGATGAGAATAAAAGTGGTAACTTTTTTTAAAACTTTTTATGCAAAAATGAGAATTTATAATACAACTAAAATTATAGTACATTAAAATTACTATTTACATAAATACATTTAGGCACCGTAATTTTTTCTCTACTTATAACTAGGTTTGTCGCCGGCAGAGCAGGTATCACAATTGCGCGCGCCCGTTGCGCCGATTAGTAAGGGCCGGACTGGCCGGGGGGGCCGTACGATGAGCTGACACCGCCGCCGGAGCCGCCGTGACCGCCGCCGATGGAGCCTCCGTGACCACCACCGATGGAGCCACCGTGACCGCCTCCGATGCCGCCGATACCACCGCCGATAGAACCACCGCCGATACCGCCGCCAATGCTACCACCGCCGAGACCGCCGCCGAGACCGCCGCCGAGACCACCGCCGATACCACCGCCGATACCACCACCGATACCAGAGCCGCCTCCGATAGAGCCACCACCGTCCTTCTGGGTCTTGTATTTGATGAAGTAAACCTCGGGCTTTGAGGGCTGAGTGGGAGCCGCGGTGGGGATGGTGATGTCGGGCTGCTCGTCGGGTTTCTTGACCAACACGTAGACGAGTGTCTTCTCTTCGTTCTGGGCCTGAGCGGGGATGATGGGCGCGACGGGTGCGGGAGGAGCGGGGGCCTTGATGAAGATGATCTTGTAGTGCTTCTGGGGTACACCGCCGCCGCTGACGATCTGGGGACGCTGTTCTTCAGGTTCTGGGGGTGGGACATGGACGTAGATGTGCTTTTGCACTATAGCGCCGCCGCCGAAGCCAGCGCCGCCGCCGAAACCGGCGCCTCCTCCGAAGCCGGAGCCTCCGCCGAAGCCGGAGCCGCCGCCGAAACCGCCGCCGCCGCCGCCGCCGCCAGATGAGAATCCACCAGAGAAGCCTCCAGAGGAGAATCCTCCTGAGGAGAAGCCGCCGCCGCCGCCGCCGCCACCGCCGAGGCCTCCGAAGCTGCTGGAGCTCAGACCACCAGAGGAGAACCCTCCGTGGCCGCCACCAATGCCGCCTCCGAGACCACCGAGGCCGCCATGTCCACCGCCGCCTCCTCCAGGGGCGCTGTAACTGTATCCCGCCTCGGGCCTGGCCGAGCCGAGTGCCGCAACGGCAGCTAATACCTGCGGCAGAAAATTCACTTTTAAACAACACTTTTACAAACATTTTTATCGATTGCTCGGCTGTATTGATCGATGGCGATCATGGAGAGATGCACTTGACGAATAGAGCCGAGCGATCGGAGCACTAAACAATCCAATGAGGAAGCACAGTGCGCGGTCACAGGAGCGGGGGTCAATACACAGGTCACAAGTCACTTTCACTGCACGAATACCTACCAAGAACGCTTTCATGTTGACTCACGGAGGTGTCGTGGTTGTGTGATGCTCTGTACCAGCGACGGTTGGTTTATATACTGGTGGATCGGCGACGCCTCTCTCCCGGGCTCTTCCTAACATTCGGCCTTCGGGCCATACGAGAATTATGATTTTAATGACACCCGTCCAATTCTTCTTTGGTGAAAACAATGTGGATCTTGTACGGCTATTGGACACTTTCACAGGCTCGTCTATGGTAATAATTGATATGTCAACAGAGAATTCAATGTGACATATTAATTTGCTATTGTTATTGATGTGTCCTATTGTTCAGGCTTATCTGTGAGGTGTAAAATGTTCCATGGAATATTTTATTAAGCACTTGTCTCATTTTAGAGGTAATTTCATTCATTCAACTTTTTCTTTAGGTATAATGTTTGGATTAGTTCTTCGATTACGGAACTAGATAGTTTCCTTGTTTTAGAAGTTTTTGTGTCACTTAGATTACTTCAAGTTTCTTGTGACTCTGATCTGCATACATTACGGCCTATTACGTTTTCTACAAATTGTGATCGGTAGTATTTCTAATGGATGATTTCGGTGCCGAAGTAATATTTTTATCATTAAAATAATCTTGAGACGAAAATATATTAAACAAAACGAGATGAAAATTTTTACTTAATATTTCCTCTTCGTGAAAACAATTGACTGATGTAAATAATTATTCATTTTCCACTTTTATATCCAAATCTAAAATTAATGTTTTTCTTCTCAAATCATGTCTTGACGGCGACATGCTTATTATTAATTTTAAGAACACTAAAACATTTTAAAAATTAAGACTTTATTTATCGAATACTAGTAGGTATTTGGAGCACCCCTAGTTATTATAATAACGTTCTATTTAATCTAAATCAGGGTTCCATTTTAAGGTCACGATATAATACGGTTACTGTTATAATTTCCCTAGTGGAAACTTCGCGGAGATTCGTAACTAGGGTCTAAATTTGCAATTAGTTCTAACAAATTCCGATTACGTAGTTATTAACTCCCTCCCTTCATCAATAATTTGAATAGAGTTTGAAAATTGGCGATTGTAATGTTAGTTAGATTAAATTCGAGATGAGAGCCTGGCGAGTGGCGATCCGTCACACACAGGGTATCTCAGTGTCGGCAGTCTCTCACAAAGGAACATATATTATGCATTTTTGTTAAAATTATGTGAACTATGTAAATCTTTTTAAAAGAAAAGATTTATTAAATATATTGTGGGTATATAATTACGCAATATTATGCCACATCAGCACTCTTCGAGGACCAAATAAACGCCTAAGAAATCTCCATAACAAAAACAGCTGGACCAATTCCAGTGAAACTTTTCCCAAACGATACCATCAGTAAATGTCACAGGTCAAGTTATTGCGATATGACATAACGCAGACATCGCAATAACAATAAAAAAAACAACTATCTCTATGGAACACTAACTTGCTGTTAAAAATATGTGTATGTTTTAGTTTTATGACTACAGTTTATATTAGACCATACAATTTGATTACATCTCGATAATTTGTCATTAGGTTTAGCAGGAGCTAAACCTAATGACAAATTATTATTAAATTATTATTATGTAGGAACATAGGCTTGTATTTTTTCGAACGAGTACCTCTGCTTCCCAAGGGTGCAATGGCGTCATGACAAAACATCGAGATGTTTGTGCTATATGTATCTTAATTATTATTGTAGTAGGTATTAATATTATTATTTATTATTATCTTAATTATTATACATCTCCTAGAATAATGAGGTTAAAAAAAAAGCAGTTTAGAAGAAGTTAGCGATCACACAGTGACACGAAAAGCGATTTAAAGGTCATTGGGCGTAATCTGCGACCCGGGCCCCGACCCTTGCTCGAGCCAGCCCGCGCAGCTGAGCCTGTAGTTTTAAATTCGCCCCTAAACACTAATAATAATACCGATCCAGCCTGTCCCTTGCTGTCCTCTTCCAGCGACGCCCTGAGCCGAGGTCCGAACCCCGCACCCCGCCCTTAGCGCTGTCGCTTAGTTTTTAAGTTATTGTTTGCCCTGGCTGGAGGCCTTAATTCGAGGCATCCACAGGAAAGTCCGGTTAAGCAGTAGCCATCCTCATAAAGGATGAACTGCGAGATGCCATTGATAAAAAAAAAAAAAAAATCTGCGACCCGGTTTGTGAAAATTTGCGTACAAAAACCACTTTAAATTTCATGTATTTTTTTTTTTTTTGTTTATTTATGGGTGTAACAAAAACAGGTCATTATCAAATCGTTGTTTATACCGGCCGTAACGCATATCAGGAAACTGATACGGGATATAAGGCGGCCGTAACGCACGGAGGAGCAAACTGTCATAAGTATGCCGCGCTTTTTTTTTAATAACTGTCGAACTTAAAAGATGTAGGCATTACTCTCAACCTTTTGAAAATTTGATACACTGAGGTTGCGTTTTAAAAAGATAATTGCAAAAGTCCCTAAGGTACTGTAGGTCACGGGAATTGAACCTGCTACTTGATGATCTGAGATCATACGTTTAGGCACTGCGCCATGTCGCCAACTATTACATGACCTACAGTTTGTTGTTGGTTGTTTGGCCTTGTGAGATTTGTATCTTTATCCCAAAATACAGAAGAAATATTAATGACGTATTTTTAAATCAGATTGCACCATAACACCTTGATAAGGCCAGAGTTTGTGAATTAAAGCATTGTAACACATAGCACCCGTTTTCAATGCTTTCAACTATGCTATTAATAAATTGCTCTTGAAAACAGGGTCTTTATGTCTTTTGTGGAAATCTTGTCATTCATATTTGTATCATTCAATGTTTTTAGGGTTCCGTACCCAAAGGGTAAAAACGGGATCCTATTACTAAGACTCCACTGTCCGTCTGTCACCAGGTATCTTATGAACCGTGATAGCTAGACGAAATTTTCACAGAATGTATATTTCTTTTTTATTTTATTTGAAATGGGTTTGCTCTTGACTCTAATCTAGGTCTCTAGACTAGTCTAGAGACAGAGTCGACGATGGAGTGAGCTTACCCAGAAGAAGCCTATTCATTCTAATTTTTCCTATTCCTTTCTGTTGCCGCTATACCAACAAATACTCGGTAATAACAGAATAAAAAAAAATATTGAAGGGGGCAAACGTGATTTTTTTGCCGTTATTTTATGTGTAGTGTTAAATATTGTATGGTGGTACGGACCCCTTGGTGTACGAGTCCAACTCGCACTTGGCCGGTTTTTTTTATCACAACACGTTGCATGATATTACGCCAGTTTTTCCCGTAGGGTTAAACAAAGGTATGTACCTATAGTACACCCAGGGTACACCCGGGTAGTAGTAGTAGGTATGTACCTATAGGGCAAGCCTATTGCCATCAACAACCAGACTAATCCTGATAGACAAACCCATTTTTTTCTCTTCAGCCTATTATTTTAATCTATACTTAAAATAACAGCCGCAGAGGTCTATCGATCAGGTTAAGCTACGCTTGCCGCGGTTGGTCCGTGGATGGGTGACCATCTTTACATACCGAGACCTCTCCGTGCCTCGGAAAGCACGTTAAGCCGTTGGTCCCGGCTGTCATTCGTGGATCTTTGACTGTCGTTACGGGTAGTCAGAAGTCCGAAAGTCTGAGAACCAGTCTTACCAAGGGGAGTCCGTATTACCCAGTACCTAGGTTGTGGAGGTCAGATAGGCAGTCGCTTCATGTAAAATACTGGTATTCAGCTGTATCCAGTTAAACTGAAACAACATAGATGGGAAAAGGCTAGGCAGATGATGATTAATAAATAAAAGTGAGTTGTAATCTTCGGAACTGCTGATACGATTCCGGAAATTCTTTAACGAATGAGAAACTACAGTATTTTCGAGTATCATAAGATATATTTGTAGTTAAAACAAGAAATATCACGCGGACGAAGTCACGGGCAAAAGCTAGTCACAGATAAAAAAAGATTTTTTTTTTCTAAAGAATAACTCAGATACGAATCTGTCACTCATAAAAACTGCGCTATCATGACCATTGTTAACCATTACACCCACCTCCTTTATGTAAAGTCATGAAGATATAATGACCCGACCTGCCTTTCTAAGTTATTGACTTTCTCATCTCTTATGTGTTCCGGTCATGTAACTGGCAGTATATAGGTATACTTTATGCATAGCTTTGCATATGGGCCGGCTTCTGTTTTTTGTTCAGGCTTTATAGGTGGGATATTTTTTCTCCGTTGTCTTTGTATGGTGCAGTTCTGGTAAAGATTATACCACCCATGAAGTTAAGGGACAGAATGGCGCTTTCCATACAGATAATACACGGATTTTGGAAGATTCTGGCCGTGGAAGAATTTAAAAGATTCAGGATTTAAAAAAAAACCGGCCAAGTGAAGGGTTTCGTACACACGGCTACACATCAAGCTATACATTTCCAGTTTTAGCTGACCTCGCATTTTGGTTTTTCGTACAATCAGAAATCAGCTTACACTGGTTTTGTATAGCTTGATGTGTAGCCATGTGTACCACCATACAAATACGTCGTGATGTTATGTTATGTTAAATTATTCTACTCCGAGGCAAAGACCCAATCTCATAAATCAAAATCAAAATATTTTATTTCACATAAACCTACACGGGCACTTATGAAACGTCAGAAGCTAGGTGCACGGTTCCAATTGGTGGTTTCCTATGGAGAAGAACCGGCAAGAAACTCCACGGTTACTCTTTTAAAAATATTTGCGTTTTTACAATGTTTTCAAGTTACAATAGGTATGGGAGGACTGCATAGGCCTGTCAACAAGTACCAGGTACTTGATAATATAAAAAAAATACAGGACAGGACTCAGAATACTACCCCGGAAAAGCTGTTTAAAAAAAATGCTGAATGGGCCCGCTCTTCACCTCGGTCACGCCTGATGGAAAGCGATGGATGAGGTCTATGATGGAACGAGCGCGGCCAGAAGATGCCTAAGGCACTGGAACTCCCACGCTTCGACGAAACACAGCCGGCTGCTTGACTCCGGGGTCGCAAACCAGGCGGGCGTTAGCCCTACCACCGCAAGGAAGAATTGGCCAGTCAAATAAGGTGTTGGGTGTGACTGTCCAGTTTGCGCCAAGCGCTCGTTTCAGTTGAGTAACTGGCGGAACAAACTGCGCTACACGAGAAGGCTTCTTCCTGTATCCCAAAAAAAAAAAATTGAAACGCTCTCTCTAAATCTTTTACAAAGAGCTTTACTACTAATAAAGTCTATTATGGTGGTTTATATACCACTTAAAACAGTCCCATATCCAGTCCATTCTCACAACAATACCATATTGCGTTAGCAACAGTCTATAATTAGCGCTGGTCATAGACGCATTGTCTATGGTCGCCATTAATAATCCCATTGTCAATCTACATTGTTACCGATGCAGTGAGGCAATCTTCTGATTACTTTCTCTTGCTAATCTTATCTGGTATCTTGTTGTCTTCGACGTGATAAGTATGGGTTGGTATGTGCCTTCAGGGCTATGTGTCGAATCACGATGAATTAATGACCGTTCGTGTGGGTCAAAAAGCATAGTAAAAGTTTATATACCGAGACTGGTATAAACACCAGCACATCAATCTACTACAATCTGTCAAATTTCTTTAATAGATTTTCAACTTTATAGCTAAAGCTTAAGGTTCAAAGTTGATTGGGAAAATTTGACAGTTTCGGGTAGTTTGATGTGCTGGCGTCTGTACATCATACTGACAAGAGAATGAAGATGATGATGGTAATGTACGCCATACTACCCTGATACCCTGATTCTATAAGGATTGCAACTGTCTTCATCTCGGGTGTGTCTATCTAAGACACACCCGATAGGCAATGACCTACTGGTAAGGTAAGGATAACTGCCCAGGAAGGGCCGTGCGTCAGACGTACTAAATCTTTTTTGAAAGCAGCAAAACCATGATCTTGTACTTAACTGTTTCTTTTTAAACAACCATATGTAACAAAACAATAGGCTTGCATTCAAATAAGTAATTATAAGTAATCGAGGTGAAATTAACAGTTAATATAAATACCACACTGGCTTACATCTAATTGATGCATCACTTTCGCCATACATAAAGTATCGAAATTGCTCATAAACGACCAATAACAGAAAAAAGGCAAAATAATTCGATTAAAATACGATACCAAGTCAAATTGTCATAAATCGCCCATGTGAGAGGATTTCACAGTGATGTAACGACCGTCGACCTCGCGATGTAAAATTAAAAGAGAATGCGCTTATGATTTGATAAAACCGCAAAGATTTGCACTATAACATTGCGAAACGGTACAATTTGAAGAATACTGTGTGAATGAAATAAAAAGAAACATATCGGCGATGCTCAGTCGGGTGTGGGCTGTGCTGGTAGTCGGACCTCGGCATTTTTTTTTTTGGTACATTGTAGGCACTCTCCCACAGTCTGCGTAGGGGGGTAGAAATACTTTAGGGACGTGCCAATGCTACAGGAAGGGTTGAAGGGCATCGTTGCATTCCAGCGATGATCCTGGAACTCTTTATATTATACTGGAACAACTTAGACTTAGATTCGACATCTTGGCGAAAATTAGGCATCCCTTGAATGTCAAAGTGCCATAAAATAAGAAAGTATTCTTACGTACAGTCGCGAAATCATATCGTTATCAGCATGGTTGTCATTTCACCGTTCCTCTGACAGTTCATTTTTTATAAATGGACATTTATGTCTAGGTAGGTCCGTGCAAGTGACCATCATTTACATACCGAGACCCCTCCGTGCCTCGGAAAGCACGTTAGGCCGTTGTGTTGGTCCCGGCTGTCATTCGTAGATCTGGTTATCAGAAACCTGAGAGTCTAGTACGATAACCAGTCTTACCAAGAGGTATCGTGTTACCCAGTAGGTTGTGGAGGTCAGATAGGCAGCCGCTCTATGTAAAATACTGGTGTTCGGACGGTTAGACTGGAAGCAGACCCTAACATAGTTGGCAAAAGGCTTAGGCAGGTCGATTGCGTGTCTTTAGTCAAGATGCAGGTTCATAATGTTATTAGAACTACTTATAAAGGAGGCTTAGAAATATCTATGAATAGGTCTACAAGCAAGCACTCTTGTACTTTACAGTACTCAGCCTCTAGAGCCGCTAAATACTTAGAAACGTAAACACTGGCACGCAGCTACTGAAAACAAACCATTGCAAGAGATACTTCGTGAGTTTCAAGATGTATTGAGTAACACACCTTGTTATTACGTAGCATAATCAGCCTATACTGTTCCCACTGCTGGGACACAGGCCTCCTCTCGGTGAGAGGGAGTGGGCCGTTATCTACCACGCGGGCCCAGTGCGGGTTGGTAAATGTCACATGTCTTCAAATTTTTGGTTCTGGGACATGCCGGTTTCCTCACGATGTTTTCCTTTACCGTTTTCAAGAGCGTTGGTGATCAAATAGTTTACAAAAGGTAAAGCGCTTGTCTGGGTTCTAACCTACGACCTACAACTCGTAAGTCGCGGCTATTACCACTGCTCTTATTATTGTGTAATAGTCTAATTATACACATACCTACTTTCTAGGTCCGGCTTGCTTGACAAAAAGACGGCTTTATTTGACGTGATCTAACTGCAGATCTGAGTCAAGTACCGCTTTCAGAAAACAATGCATTTAAAATAGTCTTTAAGTTAAAGCTGACCAAATCTTCTCAAAAACCCGTTTTCTTTTTGACTCTAGACAAAATTGTTTAGTCTGTGTCGGAGCAAACAGTTTTAACCCAGTGTGCACAACGCATCTATGTTCTATGTTCTATGTTATGGGTTTGGTTTCCGCACTTAGTCCTTCAGTGGACCATTGTGCGTGGGCCATGGCGGCTGTTGGTGGTTATTCCAACCAGCCCACCTCCCTCTAGAAGCTGATTAGGTCTCCTGGTCTTTTGAGAACATTTGTGTACGATCTGGGTGTCCCGAGGGTTTGTGTTTGATCTGGGTGACGCCTGTGCACTCAAAGAGCACATGCGCAATGGTTTCATCAGCCTCCATGCAAGCTCTGCACAGGGGGCTGTCCGTTATGCCTATAGTGTGAAAGTGTTTGTTTAGCGAGCAGTGTCCCGTGATGGTCCCCGTCACCAGGCGCAGGCCTTTTCTGTCCAATCGTAGTAAGCGCACAACGCATAAAACTGCTAAACTTCATGAGACATAACTTTACGTGTTGCAAAGGCCCTTGCTGGATCTGCAGGCGTTGGTTCACGTGGGCAATGGGCATACTTTTAGCTGTAACTATTCCTCACGACTGTTGCTAATAGCCTACCTTCATTTTAGCCATTGGCAACAAATAAATAAGTAAATTTTTTCGGAGCTTTAACTATATTATTTTCGTGGTGTATTGTAATATCAGGTTGAAGCCGCTCGTCTACTTTGTATATAGATTTTCAAAATTATTATTGACCACAGCTCATCACCATCATCTGCCTAGCCTTTTCCAACAATGTTGGTGTCGGCTTCCAGTCTAACCGGATTCAGCTGAATACTAGCATTTACACGTAGCACGCATCCCACATACCACACCGTCTGTCCGTCTGCCCCCGCTATTGACCACAGCTATGAAAATAGGTATTATCTTTTTAAACCAACAGGAGAAGACAAAACTTTTTGGCAGAAAGCAAAACAGAAATCGAATGAAAAAATACATCATTAAAATAATTGGAGATAATCAATTACTTAATCATGTAATCATCAAATTAAAAATGTATTTCTATAATAGAAAGCCTAAAGGCTAGTAAAAAGAGACTGTCTTGAATTCAATAGCGTAGAAATATTAAAAATCGCAATAAACTCGTATGTCGAATCGAATGATTAATGAATGTGTAGGTGAAAGAAGGTAAAAACTTGTTTTTATTTTGTTGCTAACGTATTTAAATAATAAACAAGATCCTCCTTAAGTTTACTTTTACCAAAACCATTCATGTTTTATTATTTCTTAGCTTTTTCTTCGTTGGTTTTGTGGTCGCAAGCGCGACTGCTAACCATGAGGTCCTGGGTTCGACTCCTAGGTCGGGCAAAGTGCATAGCAGCTCGGAGCTGGCCCCCTATTACATGGGACTTAAACATAACTGGGGAAATGTGGGGTATTTTGGTTCCTAAATTTTTCTGATAAGCTAATGTTTTTATATTTATTTGCAAATACTCTAAGCATGACAATTACTTTGCAAATAATTATAGAAACACTTTCATTTCAGTCGAAAAGTCAAACATTGTCACAATATATTGGTCCTCGATGCTCTTCCGAAATCCAACTTCATAACATAACATCGTCACACTTTTAATCCTCGAAAGGTCGGGTAGCTATACCTAGTACACCCACTTTTCATCAGTTATGTTTAAGAGCATTTACGACGTACAGTATTGCATACAAGCTTTCAAGCCCTTGTTTTTCGAAATGAATGAACCGATTTTAATGAAGTTTCATAAGCATAAGCAGGATACAAAGGTCTAAAAAGTGAGTAAAGAACATTTTCAAAATGTCTTATTAAAAAAAAAAACTGGAAATTTCTGTTTCTATGGAAAATTTAGAATCGGTCTAATTTGGCTGTAGCACTGTTTTTCGAAAATGTTCTTAATTGAGTTTTAAAACCTTTGTACCCTGCTTATGTGTACGAAGTTTCAATAAAATCGGTTCATTCATTTCGAAAAATAAGGGTTTGAAAGTTTGTATTAAATGCCGTAAGTCGTAAACGCTCTTAAGTCCCATGTAATAGGGGGCGAGCCTATTGACATCAACCGGGCACAAATCCAGACTCCACTCACCTGCTAATGAGAAATCCCTGACGGTAAATACAATAATACTTTTCCCGACCTGGGGATTGAACCCAGGACCTCAGGTTTCCAGCGTTCTTGTTTATTAATCGTTTCTCCATCTGACTAGGGCGTCCAACATTGTGTTTGAAGATACAGAGTCTTTTATTTACTCTTTATATAACAGTTACTTTGTCACATTGGTTTAAGCGACATGTCCAATGGTTTACTAGTGTGCTTTACAGTTTAAACAACTTCCGTACAAACTAACCTTTTAGTTAAATAAGTGCGTTACGTGTAACTGCTACCGGAGTTAATGTTATTTTCTATTTTTACGTTTGCTTACTAAACGTTTCACAGTTAATTTGTCTGAGATTATTTTTAAAGTTCAACAACCGATACATAATATCTACGTCCTTATAAAGCGTGGCAAGGACATGAACGCGCATCATAGAACCAAGAATTCGGCATATGATTCTAGACCCCCCCCATATTTCGTAGGTTATAAAAATAAAATCAGCTGTTTCATAGACGAGTCATGCTACGCGGTCAAAATGTATGGAATAGCTATTTTTTTTAAATAACCGTCTTATAATCAGTTCAGATTGTACTGAATTCATGGTTACAGGTTTCGCGTCCAGTAACTGGGTTGTGGAGGTCAGATAGGCAGTCGCTCCATGTAAAATACTGGTACTCAGCTGCATCCGGTTAGACTGGAAGCCGACCCCAACATAGTTGAGAAAAGGCTAGGCAGATAATGAACCTGTTGCATACAGATTGTTATCGAACCAACCTGGTGCTGCTTTTGTTTCACGCTCTTTCATTTGGCTCCAATTTTGCGGCTACCACCACTTTTAATGAACACTGGAGCACGGTAATAATTAAGCGTGATTAACGACTGTCAAAGATCCACGAATGACAGCTGGGACCAACGGCTTAACGTGCTTTCTGAGGAACGGAGGGGTCTTGGTATGTGAAGATGGTTACCCATCCACGGATCAACCACGGTAAGCGTGGCTTAACCTGATCGATCGACCCGTGCGGCGGTAATTACTTAGCCACAAGCCCCTCGTTCACAAGTCAATCATCAAAGTATAAAAAAAAAATACAACCGAATTGAGAACCTCCTCCTTTTTTTGAAGTCTGTTAAAAATCATTAAGGCTCCCGCAGAAAGGCGCAACGCAACAGCGAGCCGCTGCTCTAGTAGAACAATTTCTATGAAAACTTCATGGAAACAGTTCGCCACGTCACGTCGCGTCAGTCTGCGGAGCCTTTAATCTCATATTCATTTAACATCGCTAATATAAAAAAAAATGAAGTCGTAAAGTAAACATCTGTTATTGAACGTGACCTTTCCAAAATTACATACTGTAGGTACTCATTAGAGAATTATAAAATAAACAAGTCGAAGCGAAATACATACTTATAATGAATCCAATTAAAATAAAGCGGCACAAAACTTTTCATACCGTTACACAAACTTTTAATTAACCATCGATTTTTAAACCCAATTAACTCGTGAAACGTAAGACCCGAAGGACACGAACTAAATATTCAACTATTTAAGGTCGAATTCAACCAAACTTTTATACCTAATAAAATCCTATCCAGCGAACCAATTTAGAATTTTTGACAGTTTTTACACACAAAAAACGATTTAATTTTTTTATTCACACGAACAGACTTATTTATATACTTAAAAGACTTATTTATGGAACAGTCTGTGGTCGCTCAGTGGTGACGGCTGCGACTTATGAGTTGTAGGTCGTAGGTTCGAACCTAGACAGGCGCTTTACTTTGTGTAAATTCTTTCATCACCGCTGCTCTCAAAACGGTGAAGGAAAACAACTGGAGGAAATCGACATGACCTAGAACCAAAAATTCGAAGACATGTGACATCTACCAACCCGCACTGGGTCCGTGTGGTGGATTACGGCCCACTCCCTCTCACAGAGAGGAGGCCATTGTCCCAGCAGTGGGAACATTATATATAGGTTGATTATGATTACTAGATAGGTGTAAATAAAACTTTGGTCGAATTCACCCAAATTAAGCATAGCAATATCTTATACATACATATATATGTAAAGTTATTTTATTAAAAAAAAATGTAAAATCGTTATGATCTTTGAACTCGGATACTTGACCTTAATATTGGTGTTGCATCGAACGATACGAGATGATGTGCTGTCATAATATTCGAGACTTCGCGTCTGTGATTGGTCGAAAGAAGAGAGGGGTATTATCATGTCATGGTTTGGTTTTTCCATAGTAGGTATACTAATCTATCTATACAGGGTCTAATAAAATTTGCTAGAGAAACTCCACAGACGTTATGGGTAACGATATCTAACCACGATAAAATAAAAAGATTTGATGATTTTGGTTTGGGGTCAACGACCGTTGGTATTGTAGTTACTTGAAGTATGAGTTTAGAAAAAAAGTATATTTTTGTTTTGTCGTATTCCTGTCATGTCTGTGAAGTTAACACAAAAAAACTGATGTTTAAACTTATAATTCAAGTAGTTTAACTACACTACCAGCTGTCGTTCATCCCAAAAATTTAACTCATCAAATTAATTTCTTTTTTTTTATCATGTTCAGATATTGATACCATCACGTCTACGAAGTTCCGCTAGCTAATTTAATTTGTCAAAACAAAGTCGGGTTAGTTACACCATTTTTAACTCAAGAACGGCCGGACTGATTTTTATGATCTTTCATTTGTGGATTAAACCTCCGCCCCGAATAGTAGAATAGCTATTAAAACCTTGGAAAAATTCACGATACAAAAAATAATGAAGATAATTAATTTTCTGATACATTTTGTATGGAACGGCTTACTAATTCTGATTCGGTATAAAGTTCGCCAGGTCAGCTAGTAATATTTTAAATGCGAAAGTAACTCTGCACGGCACGGTTTCTTTACGGTACGGTTTGAAAAATCGTGTGAAGTCGTTTATGATACAGTTCTACGGAATAGGACGACGACACCGTGCCGTAATGCCGCCGTGTCGTCAACAAACTGACCGTGCCTACACACGGCGCATAAACCGTAGCTTTTCACGGCAAGAAAAACGTATGTGTACAAAGGGCCTAACAATTATTATGTACGGGGCTTGCGGGGATCTCCAATATAATTGCAAGATATGTAAACTGATAATTTAATTGCTATAATCTTTAAATCCATAAATCCATCACGAACGTTACTCACACTCACTTTTAATTGGCCTCCAGCAATGCATCATCTGAGCAAACCGCCCAAGAGGCCGAGACCGTTCGCTCATTCGCTGTCATATCCACCGGAATAACTGACAGATAATCATTATTTATTACAAATGTCTAGTCTACAAAGTACTTACACAGTACATACAGCAGAAAGCGCAGAGAGAGCAGTGGTGGCCCAGTAGTAACGGCTGCAACTTACGAGTTGTAAGTCGTAGGTTGAAACCTAGACAGGCGCTTTACTTTGTGTAAATGATTTCATTACCACTGCCCTCAAAATGGTGAACAAAAACATCGTGAGGAAACCGGCCTGTTCCAGAGCCAAAAATTCTAAGATATGTGACGTCCATCAACCCGCACTGCCCGCACTGGGCTCACGTTAGGATTACGGCCCATTGAGGGAGTGGAAAGTATAATCTTCCTCGTTCTCACCGACAGGAGGCCTGTGTCCCAGCAGTGGGAACATTATAGGCTGATTGTGTGAGGCATAGCATAACATAGTGGCTGTATTTGCCGAAGAGAGGCGGTAGAGGTGTTTATTAAATGTACCACATTCCACTAGTTATATCTATGTCCCATATAATATGGTCGAGGCTGTTGTCATCGATCAGCCACTAATCCAGACTCCGGTTTGACAATTAGTTCATGGAAAAACTCTTTGCCAAACCAGGGGCTCAAACCCAGGAATTCACGGTAAGCAATCGCGCTTGCGACCACTGACCAACGAAGCAGTTCCGGTCATAAATCAAGAGTGATCTAGACTCCAGGCTACTAAGAATTTCCCAATAAAAAATTGGATGGGATTCAAAACTCCAAGTTCAACAGCTGTTAAAATAGATTTATCTTTAATATTCTAAGATTATAAAGCAGTAAAACAGTTTGAAAGAGTCCATAACGTCATCATTATGGCTACCTTATAAGGTCAAACCCGATCTCATTTCTATAAATATTTCCTGGACAGTCGTTTACAATTACAGTCATCTACAATTTATTTCCTCCTTTTAAACCTGACTATCTATTTCACTCTATAGTCGTCGCGTTTTAGCATTGCAATAGTGGTCATTGACCTATCTACATATTCTCTTTCTCTCTCTCTCTTTGCCTAGCCTTATCCCATTTCATTTGGGGTCGGCTCTCCTCATCATTCTTCGCCAGATGTTTCGATTCTGGGTCGTCGAGCCATTCGCTATGGTTTCCTTCAGGTCGTTGTTGAGTACAGACATCCAAGTTTTAAGGTGTCTACCCTCGCTTCTTTGGACCTGAATACCGACCACACACCCACCCACCTACATATTCTAACATTTCTTTATTTCCAAAAGTCCTTTAACCTCCTCAGTCAATATCTATCGTGATCTTCAACATGTTCCAATAACAATGAAAATTATATAGTTTTTTGTTGGGGGTTCCTACGGAGATATAAGGGAAAGGGCAATGACCGCTAGTGCCATGCTAAAACGCGACGGCTATAGTATTGAGATGATCATAATCAGAACAATCAGAATGCAGGACGGTTATGTGTTACGTATATAAGACTATTACCTAATGTATAGATCATGTAAATAGTGGTTATGTGTGCTGAATGAGATCGTCGTTATGAGATGTGTCGTTTAGTATATTTCTTTCTATCAGGCTAGTTGGGTCATTTAGCTCAACACCAGTGATGAGTGTTGCATGTGTTGTTATGATTATAAATTATTGTAATTGGCATATTTAAGCTTAATTGCTCAAATTTTTACTTCGCAATACTGAACAGAGAGATGTAGAAAGAGAGTAGAGAGGGCTTTGCCCAGCAGTGGGACTTCAATGGCTAATAATAATAAAAAAAACTTATTATTCATTTAGTATCGTTTAATTATCTCTAGAATCGAATTGTGATCAAATTTACATTTCTGAAATTCAGGAACCTATTTGGAATATCTTAGAGGGAGAATCAGATAGCTGCAAAATGGTTGCTCGAATTAGATTTCAAAATGGCTAATTATACATAATATGTAGATATATCTCGAAATTTTCAAAATGGCTAGTCACACTATCACACGAATATTATAAAGGCGAAAGTTTGTGAGTGTTATATGTTTGTTACTTCTTCACGGTGAAACGGCTGGACCAATTTTGATAAATTTTTGTATGGTGGTAGCTGACACCCTGGATTAACATATACGCTACATTTATCTCGATATTCCTACGGGATCGAAACTTATGCGGGTGAAACCGCGGGGCGCAGCTAGTTATACATTATATCTCGCTACAATAGACAGACTTAGTATTAAGAATTTAAATACCCAGAAACCATACCTACATCACTCCTTGAAATAAATTCTCCTAACTAATGCTTTGATATTATTAGCATTATCAGCCTATTTATATAATGTTCCCACTGCTGGGACACAGGCCTCCTCTCTGTGAGAAGGAGTGGGCCGTAATCAATCCACCACGCGGGCCTATTACAGGTTGGTTTTTGGCTCTAGGACATGCCGGTTTCCTCACGATGTTTTCCTTCGCCGTTTCGAGAGCAGTGGTGATGAAATGAATTATCCAAAAAAGCGCCTGCCCGGATTCGAAGCCACGACCTACAACTCGTAAGTCGGGGCCGTTACTACTGGGCCACCACTACTCCGACACGTAAGAGAGGCCTAAATGAAAATCATACTAGGTGGTCGATTTGTACGAGAAGCTAGTGATGGGGCAAGAATGAATCATTCATTTATGTAACAGATTCGGATGTCATCATGTAAGGCAAAGTGAGTGCAATCTACAAGACAGCTTCACCTTATAAGTACTAATTAGGTTCAGCAGTACTCGAGTCATGCCACCAGCCATGGTAAAATGAATTCATTTATAACGCGATCAATGAGTAATCCAAGATGCGATTTAGAATGATGAAAATGTGACGTCGGTTGATATTATCGATTTGGAGTGGTTAAAAATATGATTATGGGCTTTAATACATTTATAACTGTAGTACATTTTTGGTTGGTAGATTTGTTTAATGTCATAATTGTTTACTTTGCTAGTTTAGAATCTTTACTTTAGGTGGGAGAAACTAAAGTAGGACATTGGTATTTTTTTCGCAACCTAACTGCTCTTGCTCAATTCTCTTTTAACATTTCACGACAAACATTAAATGTTATACTTTTAATTTCAGGTTAAGCAAATAGAAAAAAGCCAAATCCAATGTTATAGATATCTAATAAATACCTATGTAGATATATATCATCGATCGATTTTGATAACAGCGACCCTGTGAACTTATTATTTCCTAGCGTTTGACTCGAGGAGGCTCGGGGGGAAGGGCTTAGGTATCTCCTTGCCTAGCTAATAATACTGTAGAATTATAGGGTAGATTGGATGTTGAAGACAATTTAAGGGTTCTCCCTTACCTATCTCCCGCAGTAAGTCCACTGCTAGGTAATAGGCTTTTCTCAAATTGAAGACCTAAACCCATTAGAAAGCTATGCGCCAAAGCTTTAGATACAAGACAGGAGGCTGCTTTTATAAAACCACACTGAGTAAACTAAATGCGATTCTGTATCTCGTAAGACGAGCACTTAAAAAGGCAAGCTGTGGGAGTATTATAACTGCGTTATCCAAAACTCATGTACCTATTTACGTCCTGCCCATATCATTCACAGTTACATAATTGCGATCACATCCGCGTGTATAACCGATTATAGATATCTTAACATTGTATCAAACATTTAATTCGACTGAAAATAATCGATTGGTTTAGCGATAAAGATTTTGTCTGTGGGTATTGTGATATGATTCAATTACAAATTAGTTAGTTTATATTTTTATGTAGATTACGATCGTGTAAGAAAATCCAACATAAATGTTACTGTTTCTGTTAGCCTCCATCATCCACCATCCATCCATGCCACGGCTGGGCAAAGGCTTCTCCCCATGACTTCCAGCTTTTTCGATCCAGGGCTAAAGTGCACCACTGGTCGTTTGTTTTCTCCAGCTCGTCTCATACATAAATGTAATAAAACAGGGCATGAAATTCTAATTATCAATGAAATGCTTACTGGCATCAAGATAGAAGTCTTCTTTCTCTCTTTGATTCTGCGAAAATTATTGGACGTTCCTTATAAATATTTTAGGTAGATACATTTCGTTTCTAAAATCTAAATCAATACCATCGCAAAATAGGCAATCCATACAACCATACCTACTGATATTAAAAATGCGAAAGTAGCTCTATAAGTCTGTCTGTTATCTTTACTGAACAGATTTGTATGAAATTCGGCACACTGATAAATCATGACCTGAATAGATCACTTTTTATCCTGGTTGAAATTTCTCGTGGGATAATTAACATCAATTATCCATACTTCCATAGAATCCACACTGATATTATAAATGCGAAAGTGTATCTGTCTGTCTGTAACCTGTTCACGCTTAAAACGCGAAACCGATTTAGATGGGTATAGAGATAGTTTGAGTTCCGGGAAAGGACATAGGATAGTTTTTATTCCGATATTCCCACGGGATCGAAACTTATGCGGGGTGAAACCGCGGGGTGCTGCTAGTTTTTTTTGGCAGTGGTGGCCCAGTGGTAAGTGGTGTTGTAGGTCGTAGGTTCGAACCGACAGACAGGCGCTGTATTTTGTGTAAATTATTTCATCATCAGTGCTCTCAAAACGGTGAAGGAAAACATCGTGAGGAAAGGAAACATGCATATCTTAGAACTAAAAATTAGAAGACATGAAGTGACATTTACCAACCTGCACTGGGCCCTCGTAGTGGATTACGGCCTACTCCCTCTCACCGAGAGGAGGTCTGTGTCCCAGCAGTGGGAACATTATAGGCGGATTATGCGTTATGTGAATTTACGACCACTAGGCGGACGACGCCGCGGGCTAAACCTAGTTTATTTATAATCATATGCGCTAAATCTATAAACATACATCTCGTAACTAAGCACGGTGTGAACCAATCTTGAGTTGAGAAACCCTTATAACCATCGACATATTCCTATCACATAAACAATAAAATTCACTGTAGGTATTAACATGCATTTGCATGTTCACAATCGTTCCCATCCGTGTTGCCAGCACACAAAAACATATTACGTTACATTACGCGATACCCTTAGAGAAACTTCAAAGTGAGTATTCGTAGAAATAGCTACAACATACCATGAGTTAATCTTCTATTTCTATCAGATTTCTATGCGTAAGCGCACCCCGTCATACGTGATAGTTCATTCAAAGTGTGTACGATTCGCGGTAGGCCTACGGAGATCAAATTAGCGTTGGGTGTTGCCAGCATATAAATTGACGTTACGTCACTAGTTATCGGAACTCTGTAATGAGTTTATGGTTGAGAATTGGGCTTATGTGGGCTTGAATTGTTTTCTCAAGATAAACAAGGATGTTGAAATAATTGGAGCAAGGTTGCTTTCAAGTGTCAATATTTTTCGCTTTTGAATGTTTTTTTTTTGTTTAATAATATATTTTTAAAGTAATGACAGCATAGCCTTCTGTTATATAACCAAAAAGGGTATCGTAAAATCATTCCGTGTTGTTACCAAATAAGGAGGAAGGTAAATATTTATTTGACCTAAATATTAACCTTCTAAAAATCTGAAAAGTTTGCTGATATCTTCAATAAATATCTTGTAGTGTGAGTGTTATATAAAAATCTATTATTTTTATTCATACAAATTCAATCAGAGTTTGAGTTACTTGAATAGTGATTTATTCAAATAGGTTATTCAACTTCTTTGTCAAATGTCAACTCCAAAATATAACACTAAATCTGTGTAATAATTACCTATGTTTAACTTTATAAAAATATTGACTAAATTACGATAACTTCGAATTGTGTATGCGCAAAATTGCCTAACCTAGTTATTATAACATTTCGTATAATAACTTAGGCAAACTTTGTAATAACATCGGGTCAAATCCCAGGAGAAAAACGTGTCGAGCAAAATAAACTAATTAAACTTTCCAGAACATTTTAAGGTTTTTTGGGGTTGCCATATAAAATTTTTAAATATTTTGTGGTTCTTTTTTATCTATCCTATAACCAGAGTTGCCGACATAACTTTCAGAGTAAGCAAGCTGAAGTGACAGTGGGCTGGCCATGTTTGTCGAAGGACCGAAGGCCTGAGGAACAGACGAGTCCTGGAGAGGAGACTATCGGTAAGCGTAGTGTGGGACGCACCCCAGCTAATTAAATCGACGACCTTAGGAAGGCGGCTGGGACAGACTGGATGCCACAACACCCTGTCCTCCACAGAGTGTTGTGGCTCAGCCTGGAACAGACATACGTCCAGCAGAAGACTGCGTTAGGATGAGTTGATTGATCTATGCATTTAAATAGCTTCCTCTAGAGTTATGTTTTCAGCAAAGAAAAGATGTTTCGTACAGTCCTAATTTGTTGGTTTGAAGATGGAAGCGCTTTGTTTTTCAAAAATCAAAATCAAAAGTCATTTATTCAAACTAGGCTGAGAATCAGCACTTTTCGAACGTTAAAATTACAAAAGACAGTCCCCCAAAACGCCCGCCCTTCACCACTTCCTAGTGCTTTCGCTGGGGAGAAGAAGTGGCGCAACAAACTCCCCAGCAGCACAGCTGTCTTTGAAAGTTTTGCGAAGGTCAAGGAATATGCATAGGTGTTTCTCGTTGTTACAACTCCCGATATAAATAAAACAGCTCATTTTCAATAAATGAGTTAAGTTTTTACATCTCTATAAATAATTTTTCAGAGCTCCATTGTGAATGGCGCATAACAGAAGTTTTTTTAATAAGCGGTATGAGGCACGATGGTATGTGCTCTGTATTACTCAGGCACGTGTCTCGCTCATGTAAGTAAGATGAACAGTTTTTCACTAGCTATTCTATTTGTTTAATCAGTAGACAATCTCTAGGTATTAGATCTACTTATGTATTGATTTTTGCCTAAGTAAAGCTTCTTCAGCCAAAGTGACCTCTGCGGCGCCACCGACGACGCCGTGGAATTGGCGAAGATAATATGGGCCAACAAGATTTAAAATATAAGATAAGATTAAGAAAAGCTTCTCATCTTCACTCTCTCAAGGAGTAAGTGAAATTAATCTCTCTCAAGTAATATCTGTAGAAAACTTGAGGGGTGATTAAAGAGTGCTTAATACAATCCCAATAAATTCCACAATCTCTGATTAGAATTTGTTCAAACAATGTAATCAAGTATTTGATAAACACTCAATCAATCCGATCGTCAAGTGGTATTGGTTTTAAGTACTCGTAATGATTGCTAAGCGGTATTTTATGAGAGAGCTCAATAAACACAGCAATAAATGTTATTTTTGTATAAAAAGTGGTACCAAAATGTTCTTCAAACGAGATAACCAATAACGGTACTCGTAATTATGTGGGGCTGTGTTTTCCAGCTTTAAGAGCTCTCTGTGGCACCGGCGATCAATGTCTAAAGATCGGTCACCCATCATTTGTCTGACCTCAACAAAGCTGCGTTTATTAAAGACACAGAAACTCAGATTTAAAATTGACGGATAACTAATTGATTTCTGCATATAATTTGCATGTCTGACATCACACCGGAACTTTTACAACCGACAGACTAGAAAAACTAGTTCTTTCTAAACGTAGGAAATTGAACTCTCCCAAAAATGGGCAACGACCGAACGTTGTGCAACTGTTGGGCTGCTTACCATTCGATTGCGAGTGAGCAACGCAATGGTACACATTATAATTGACGTCTAATTCTTAGTTGCTTCATATTCCTATGTTTGTTTGACGTCTACAACGATGGATGATTTTGAATGGATTGGAGCAATTTGTTAATTGCTTTGATGGTGTAGCAATTAAAATAAGACTATTACTCCCATGCGTCAATCGTGGGTATCAGGCTAAGGCCACTTCTCATAAGGAGAAGGAAGGAAGGGGAGCAGTGGTGGCCCAGTGATAACGGCCCCGACACGAGTTGTAGGCCGTGGGTTCAAACCCAGACAGGTGCTTTACTTTGTGTAAAATATTTCATCTCCACTTCTCTCAAAATAGTTAAGGAAACTACCGTGAGGAAACCGGCATGTCCTAGAGTTAAAATTCTTAGACATGTGACTACTATCAACCCGCACTGGGACCGCGTGGTGGATTACGGCCCACTCCCTCTCACCGACAGGAGGCCTGTGTCCCAGCAGTGGGAACATTATAGGCTGATTTTAGGAGACATAGCATTACATAGTGGCTGTATTTCCCGAAGGGGTAGAGGTGTTTATTAAACGTACCACTCTAGTTATGCTGAAGTCCCATGTACTGGGCCCGCGTGGTAGATTACAGCCCACTCCCTCTCGAAGAGAGGTGGCCTGTGGCCCAGTAGTGGGAACATACAGGCTGATTATACTATGCTATGACAATCATGGCTTAGCTGCGGGTTAGGCGTGTAGATAAACAGTTTTTACACGAAATTAAGAGCGTTTACGCCGTACGGCATTTCATATATTATTTTCGAAATTTCTTATTTAAAAAAGATAACTGAAAATCTCTGTTTCTATGGAAACTTTAAAATCGGTCTAATTTGGCTGTAACACAATTTTTCGAAAATGTTCTCAGCTAACTTTTTATGATAAATGATAAATGATAAATGATTTTTATTTTGTAAGGGTTTGCACAAACACTTTTACACGTCATTCATATTTTTTATAAAACTACATGAGGTCGGCGTTTCCTATCTGACTACTCTGAGAAGAAAGGCCGAAACAAACTCAGAGGTCACAGTCTCTTTTAAAGTCCAGACATAATCTTGGTCAGGTTATATGAAGACCATGTAGATCAATGTCTGAGATGGTCTTTTGAGGAAAGAACCACACAGATTGAGAGGACCTGTCCAGTCAGTGCAAGCATTTGTCAGAAATCGTGCAGCTCAACTCAAAACTTAAGGAGTTCAACGATTCGACGAACAATACCAAAGAAAGGACATTTGGGTAGGCCACATAAATTCCTCAAACTGCCAGACCTAGAAAAAAAACTAACAGAACAAAGAGAATAATAAAAATTAAACAAAAAAAATAATCATAAAATGACCCACATTGTCTTCACATGCACAATAATTAAAATAATATAATACTTTACAAAGTAAGCAAATGTCACTGTTTATATAAAATTCATTAATTAATGTCAATGTGTATATAGAAAAAAAAAATAATAATAATAAAAACATTCAAAATGTAAAAATTGGAAGCAACTCAATCCCAAGCCTTTTTGTCCTCAATATAATCCTTAACAGTATAAAAGGCTTTCTGGCACAACTTACGTTTAATGAATGATTTGAATTTATTAAGGCTTAGATCTTGAACGTGGCTTGGTAGTTTATTATAAAAGCGTATACATTGGCATCTGAAAGAGCCACCTATTTTCTTGAGCCTTGTTGTAGGTACAACAAATTTGTGTTTGTTCCTCGTATTTATATTATGGATATCACTGTATTTTTTAAACAATTTTATATTTTTATGGGCATATAAAAGATTTTCATAAATATACTGAGAGGGCACAGTCATCACATTAAACTCTTTAAATTTTTCTCTGAGAGAGTGTCTCGGACTTAGTTTATAAATTGATCGAACAGCTCGCTTCTGCAAAACAAAGATAGTCTGAATATCGGCAGCATTTCCCCACAATAAAATACCGTACGACATTACACTATGAAAATAGCTAAAGTACACTAAACGGGCAGTCTCTGTATCAGTTAAATTACGAATTTTTCTAACAGCGTATGCTGCGGAACTTAGTTTTTTTGACAATTTATCTATATGTGGTCCCCACTGAAGCTTAGCATCTAAAGTTATGCCCAAGAATACTGTGCTGTCTTCAGGATTCAATTCCTCGCCCTTTATCAACACATTAGTTTTCACCTGCCTAACGTTAGGTAGCGTAAACTTAATGCATTTGGTTTTTTTTTCGTTTAGAAGCAAATTATTAACATTGAACCAGTGGACTACTTTCGAGATCGCGCTATTTACATCGTCATTAACCAACTGCTGACGTTTAAGTTTAAACAAAAGTGAAGTGTCATCTGCAAACAACACTATATCATGATTATCCTTTATGAGGTACGGCAAGTCATTAATATAAATAAGAAACAAGAAAGGGCCAAGAATCGAGCCCTGTGGGACTCCCATTGTTACTATAGATCCGGGTGATCTTTTTCCGTTAACGTCAACGCTTTGAATCCTTTTACTCAAGTATGAAGTAAGAAGATCCAGAGCAGAATTCCGGATCCCGTAGTGGCGGAGTTTCCTGATTAACGTTTCGTGAAGAACGCAATCGAACGCCTTGGACAAATCACAAAAGATGCCCAAGGCATCGCATTTATCTTCCCATGCATTATAAATATGTCCTAAAAGTTCAACACCGGCATCAGTAGTTGAACGACCCCTTGAGACCTTTAGACCTTTATATCCTACTTATGCGTATAAAGGTTCATTAAAATCCGTTCATTCATTTCGAAAAACAAGGGCTTGAAAGTTTGTATGAAATGCCGTACGGCGTAAACGCTCTTAACGTGGGCGACAGGAATCGCCAATTCTGTATTGAATCTTTAAAATAATTGATGAGAAGCTGGAGAGAGAACAGAAAAACTATATACATAATATATAAGTAAGTACATTAAAGAAAGAGTGGGTAGTTTTTGTTGGTTCATTGATCCAATTTCGGGCCCTATCAGAATACCAGCGCTGCGACATAATTTTTTTTAATGTCGCAGCATCATGCTGACATAAGAGCCTTTTGGCCTCGTATAGGACTTTGTTTCATTGTTCTTTTTGTTTTTTATTTATAACTTGTTTTTATTTTTTACTGTGTTTAGTTTAGTTTTGTGATCCTCCTGTACGAGTCGCAATAAATACTTTTTCTTTCTTTCTTTCTTTCATATTAAATTCCTAGTGCGAGTAGAAAAGTTATTTCTAGTAAATTTTCGATTTCTCCCATTCCTAACATATAAAAATCTGCTAAACAGTTGTTTTATAGTTAGAAAACTGTTATCATAAGAATATTTGTATGATACGAGAGTCGCATCAATCAATCGGCTTCCTATCTAACCCGATCCAACTAAATACCATAAATTTTACTTGGAGCGACTGCCTATTAGATCTCCACAACCCAGTAACTGGGTAATATGATACCTCGTGGTAAGACTGACTGTAACTTTCGAGTTTTTGACTGCATGCAAAAATCGACCCGTCCAAGGAATCTCCTCAATTAGTAATATCTACAAGAACAGTATTTTAAAACCCTTTAATAATCTCTCTACACATCTGGGTTACAATAGAAGAAAATTAAAAGTCATAAACGCTTGACAACAGTCGCCTTACTGACCCGCATGTTGTAACCTCACATCAGTAGACAATGCTAACCCATATACTCGTATATAGACAAAACGTTGCGTGCTTTTTAAAAGTGATTACACACATACGCGTACTAAAAATAAATGCTTAGCTGACTTATGTTGCTACGTAATCTTATGGTAGGTCCACCCAACATATATTTTAATTGCGTACTTGAAATCGATCAAGGTTTTATTCAGTTACAACTTAGATTTTTTGGGCCCTAATCCCCATCCAAATTGTTTCATATCCTTAAAAAAACTGGTAGCCCAGCGCGGCAGCGTTAGCGTTATGTCGTTTGATTAAATTGCATGTTGCATAAATAAGGAATTAACCTTAGCTTTGCGATAGCATAATTAATAGTTCTGCCACAACTGTAACTTACAGTTGTTTCAGGGTAATTAATTGTTCAGCAAATTGACACCCTACGTCAATTTGCCAGGTTATAGTCATTAGCCAATAGACGAATAGTTTTAGTAAGTAGTCAGTTTGCTTAGCAATTAGTTTCCCTGACTTTACACAGGATGCATTGACGAAAACACTCAATCCCTACAATTTCACCCCATTCAAAACGAACACAAAAAAAAATTATGAATAAAAAACTGTGTTATAGTAATTTATTATTCTGTCTTGAACCAAATGAGTATAAAAAAGTTTCGCATTCAAATTGCAGTGTCATGATCTGCGAAAGGTCAAATGGAAAGGTGTTTCATTCATTATGTTTAATTTTATATTTGTGATTTACTGTGATGAACGTGCGAATTGAACATTTCTTTAGACAGTATATTTAGTAATCAATGGTATAGAGAAAATATGGTTGCTGCCTATAATTTGGTTTAATTTATCTTGGTTAGAAATGAGATAGTTTGGATGATTGTAAGTCAATCAAATCAAAAATTGCTGAACAGAATTTGTACTCGGAAATAGACATAGTGCATTCTATCGTATTTAGGGTTAAGGTTGCGTTAAGGTCCTATTTGACCCCTCACATTCTGCAGACTCGACCCCTGTCATACAGGAAGTCCTAGTTTAGGGATGGACGCCTCATTGATGTAACGTGTACTGAAGTTTTGGAATTAAACTACTATTATAGTGTAAGGCGCGGTTTACACGCAAGGGATCTCTCCATTATAAGAAAGGTCACGCGTGAGGACAGCAAATAAGAAACATTAGAAACCGGTTAAGAGGTAGGTAATAAGTGTTAGTGAAGAAGAGTAAGCAAATATGAGTTTATGGAAAAATAACTTTAAATCCTACACAATAAAGTTTAGTTTACGCTACAACTACAAACATTTTTATAACTTTTTCAATAGTGCTAGTCACTCTGCAATCAACTTAATTACCATTACAATAAAATTGATATTTGTTTAACTTGAAATAATATTAACTTGAAACAAAAGTTTGAATAGACTTTAATTAGGTACAATATCTTCACTCCTGGATCGAAAATTAACATAAGGTAGCATAAGCATTATCAGCTTAAAGGCATCCTAATTTTAAAATCCCCTATCCCCTAATTTACCTATAGTCGGACTTTTAATTAGCTGCAGTAAAATGACAGCTTATGTGTTACTTAAATGACTGAAATTGGCGTCTTTTTGTTTTTCGCGGCCATCAACCAAATCTTGTTTTTCTAGTACAGAATAGTGTAACAAACGAAACTTATTTGACATGCATATCTCTAAACGCAGTGCAAAATTAGTTATTAAGAAGTGTGGGCATTGTTCATATTTTTTTAAATGTTGTAATTGAAAAACCATTTCGAGGAATAGCGTTACTAATCATTATGGACTAATTAATTTACGAAAAATATTAATATTTATTGATATTTTTGATAAAATACGATTGACCGTCTGTGCCCTTCAAATTACGTCACCTGCGACCGTACAGTTTAGTATCGTTACCTTAAAAATAAAATAAAAAGTAACTGGCAAGTATTGTCTACAATCCGTCAGTGCCAAGTGTAAAATTATAATATGTCAAAAATATATTAAATTTAAACATTCCGACTTGCCTCTTATGCATCTCGTATATAAATCTGATTACATTGTTTCAACAATCGACAATATTTAATATATCGGAAGAGCTATGGAATACAAAAAATAATGGAATGAAATGCTATGGAATGAAAAAAATTAATAGATTGTTACTTTGACACTGATAGGTGTGGATGACGTGTTGACAGATTGAAATTTTTTATTTCTGTACTAGTGAGGCAACAGCACTTAATCTTTAGTGCCACTGATGACGTAACCTACCTTAAAAATTTTAAATATTTATAAAAAAATAACTATTGAGCCAACCATCAAAATATTCAAATTATTTTCTCAAAATGCTCTAAATTTAAAAAAAATTAAATAAAATCTAATGGTCAGAAATTTTGGACAATCCCCATTATACTTATAAGTCGGATATAGTTTGGTAGCAATTGCCAAGCAAAACTGTGATTTTAGCCATCAATTCTTAAACCGTTCATCAACCACTGCACCAGTTCCAACAGTTTTATTTTTTTGTTTCTATTTACAGAAAACATCTTGAAACGAAAGGCAGACGACTCGATAAATTCGCAACATCTCAGCATTGCGTGTTTACCTCCTAAACATTCGATTATGGCCGCTTCGAAACTTAACATAGTATTGCAAGGCATGTCATAATAATTACATGCGCTTAATTTTCTTACGATGTCTGCTTATCACGTAAAGGGAGAGGCGTGAAATTATGTAATTAAAGCAAGTATTTTTAGATTTTAACTGTAGATTTCTTCAGTGTTGAATAATTTATCAATGGTGGTGTGACAAGGGTCTATGAAGTTATTTATTTACATATATCTGTAGTCAATGGGAGGTCCGTGGCTAAATAATAGCAGCTGCACAGGTCGATCGATCAGGTTAAGCTACGCTTGGCGCGGTTGGTCTGTGGATGGGTGACCATCTTTACAAACCGAGACCCCTCCGTGCCTCGGAAAGCACGTTAAGCCGTTGGTCCCGGTTGTCATTTGTGGATAGTCGTTACAGGTAGTCGAAAGTCTGACAACCAGTCTGACAAAATTACTTTTGCATTTATACTATTAAGTATTAAACCAGTATTAGCAGATAAAGAAGCGAGAGTATTGGTCAATTTGGAAAACTTCAGTCTCTTTGAACTTTTATACCTAATAGCGATTGATTCAATCCTCTCTAATAAAACCTAAGTACCCAACATTATCGTGAAAATCGATTTCATCTTAGAAATTCACGAAGATTGATGAATATATAAATTCAAACAACATGCCCCAGTAGATCATACTATACTTTGTTCGCGACTGACTGATTTGTTTGCGGATGAATGGAAGACGATTATGTCACTATATCTAGAGTTCTTTGAGATGTGTGTATGAATATTTTGACTCTTATTAGTTTATCTTTAGCTTATATAATTGGCAGATTGCCATTTTACATTCAAGTAAAATAAAACCTTTTTTATACTTGCACAAAGTTACTATTCGTTTGAGTGGAAATAACAACAATTTGGAAGCAAGGATTAGAAAAGACTTTACATGCGTCATTATAGCTTGGTTTACAACACAAATATAATGTAATTCACATAATATATTATATACAAACGCCTATGTAATAAGATTATGACGTAATATATTAAATTTCAAGCCAATGATATGTAACGAATACTGTAACTTGTGAGGTGTGAAATTAGAAGGTAGTTACTGGACTTAGGGCTAGAGAAATGTGGGTTTCCATTGTACTTAGGGCGAATTATCTAAATTTATATTAAAAAGAGTTAAATTTTGTTTGTTTACATGTACTTCTGCTGAGTGCCGTAGGATATGCACGCGGACGAAGTCGCAGGGAGAAGCTAGTTTCTTTTTTAATAGCCATTGACGTCCCAAAAGAGTATTTGCCTATTTATTGCATCAAATTTTACTTCGTACTGCAAAAATCCGTTTTTTATCGGAAATCCGGTAATTCTGCTAAAAGTAATTCTGCTAAAAAGTCTGTGCTTTCTATTTAGATTCAAGCAATGTTCAATATGAGTTCGGTGTGACAGCGATTTCAGACTGCCATGTCCAAGTTTCCACACAGGGTTTCCTATGGAGTTTGTCATAAATATGAATAAATAGTCATCAATGTCTTTTTCTTCCATACTTCTCTATTAGTCGTCACCTAAGCCAGTCGGGACCAACGGCTTAACGTGCTTTCCGAGGCACGGAGGGGTCTTGGCATGTAAAGATGGTCACCCATACACGCACCAACCGCGGCAAGCGTAACTTAACCTAATCGATTGACCCGTGCGGCTGTTATTACATAGCCACAAGCCAAAGTAATAAGGTATAATTTCATATGTATTGAAGAAAGTGCATATAAAATGTCAACTGAGTTTGGTCAATGGAAAATAATTAAATAATCAACTTTCTTTGGGACGTGAAATTTTTCATTTCAAGTTTTGTTGGCAAGCCATTGAGAGCCAATTAGCGTACCGCGTCGAGTATCTGAGCGACCTTTAGGCTGGCTACAGACATACCGGTCGAAAGTCTGAACTGCCCTTTTCTTTAGACTGTATTTCGCAGTGTGACTTATAGATTGCCATGCTCACTGAACAGTTTATGGATTTTGACAAAATGGTTAATTCAGAAAGTTCCTAACACTATTTCTGCATGGATCTGGCATATATGCTTCTGTTTGAGGACAACTATGGGTCTGTTTATAAATATTTTAATAAAATATAAAACGTCGCATCACAAAATGAGTTCTAACTTTGGTCCAAGCACACCTTTCAGTATTTTTTTGTAATCCGAACCTTATTCTGTAAGATTTAAAGTTTTACATACAAAATTGACTTGGTTATAAATTCACCTTTTGTATTTAGTACTTTAGAAACGCCGAAATAAATTGAAATATAAAAAAATGGCTCGATTTTGTGAACCTGGATCAAAAGATCTATCTTATTTCGTAATAAGGCATACAATCCCCTGGCCCTTTAGTTGGCCTCCAGCAAAACTGACATGAACTCAAAGGAACAGCATCAGTAAAAGGTACAGGCCGGGGCAAGGTAGGTAGGTAATGGCTTGCTAGAACCGATGAGTTTGTAGCCCGCTTTATATGTATAAACCATTACGCTACGTACATAGACGCTGTGCGTAATATTTATAGCGCGTTTTAAAGAATCCTCAATAACTGCGTAAGCAAATGCTACCAAATATTACGAAACACTTCTAAACTAAGTAGAAAGCAGAATGTTTCGCGTCTCCTAACATTTGTCACGCTTATCTAGATTTTTTATCGTATCTATTATTCATTGTTCTTAGTTTCCTAGACTATAAATTTCTTTTTAAGTTGTAATTATAGTGTCAGTTGCTGTGGAGTTTATCGTGCATCTATATCGTGAACTTCTGAGACAACTATCTATTAATTTTACAAACATCTGTGAACAAAACTGTAAATCGTCACATGCTGTGATCCATTAGATTAAATAAATGAAATACGAATTCCTGTCAAATTAATACCAGATAGAGAAGTCGACCGGAGCTATGCTATCCGGATGTGACGTGAGACAACTTTGAGCAAAAGTGCCCAATTTTGAAATACAAACACACAGTTTCTGAATTGAGAATATGATGTAGACAACTTGTCAAACTTGAGGTAATTCGTTCAATGTTGCCTGCAATTGCAAAGAAATCTTAAGTTTTTTTGCAAAGAAATTTAGAATTTCGCGATGCAAAGAAATGAAAACGGGTGTGAGTCACTTAACTTTTGGAGCAGACTCAAATTCCTTTTGACCGTCAACTTTAAAATAAAATCGCCAACAAACAACTGTTACAGTGGAAACGAATATAATCTTGCGTAAGTGCATGGTTGGTCCGTTCTCGTGTGCGCGTGAGCACGCGGTCCCACGCCCGGGAGCCGTAAATTAAATATTTTGTAACGAATCCACTCCGTAGGTAGGCGTAGGCGCCATCGGGCGTAGTATCACTGGTTTGCACTTTGTGTGAAAAGTTACTGTTAGTGTTATATTGGAACAGGTAAATTAGTTGGACTAAGGGGTGATTTTTCAATTGCATTGCAATATTTTTTTTGTCTCAGATCAAATAAAAAACCAAGACAGAGGGCTGCCAACAGTAAAGTGAAGCCGGTTTCGTAAACATTTGTGCACTTAGTGAGGTATAGTTTGATTGTAAATGGTTGTAAATGTGTGCGTGTGAGCGTGTATGCACAGATTGAAGGTGTAGTTTTGGCATGCTTCACTGTATCGTTCTCAGCGTTCTGTCTTGGTTTTTATTTGGTCTGAGACAGAAAAATATGTCAATGCTAGGCTTGCGTCGCCTGAAATAAATAAATAAATAAAAGGTTGTGCGGCGATGTCCGTACCAACCTGTATTTTACTTATAAATGAGGGATATTGATAGTTTCTGATAATAGTACAAATTTTAGCTACTCATATTATAAGCGCCATCTTTACCCACATTAGCAATTCATGTGCTAAAGACTGACTTATTTCAGGATCCATTTTCACTTCGCTCGCTCTACATGAATATTAAATATCAGCCCACACGTGTCTCTCTCTCCTACTAAAGTTAGTTAATTTATTACACGCCCAATGTATTTTTAGAACCTTCTAGATTATACAGGAAAGGTACTAGATCTTAGATAGCAGTATGTAAATAGTAATTTACATAATTGCTGGGTAATATCTCTTCATATTTACACGGTGAAAATCACAGTAATTTTATTTATTATGTAGAAGACATAAATATGATTAGCCTCTTGGGTCAATGATTAATACATTGCTGTTACCTACTGACAATCCGACTGTGTGTCTCCTGTTTATTTATTACGGCTCTTGCAGGCTGCACGAGGCATAAGGCTGCGCTCGAAAGAAACGTTACGCTCTCAGTCAGCCGACACAATCGTCGAGCGACTGAGGTTTGATATTTTTTTATACATTTTGAATTTGTTGCTCGATGTTGGCGGCTGAAAATGACGATAGGTTTGGTATGAATGCGGCCTAATGAAACATCCCACTGTCCAAAAATGGTGAAGGTTGTTTGATGGGTTGGTGATTGATATGACGTCATTTGACGGCCATCGCAGGCTTAGAAAATGTGTGGCAAGCATTCGAAGCTTGACTCGTATTGTCTGAAAGTTAAATTAGTTAATTCAACACCGAATATATAAAAAAACAAATAAAGATCATTTTTAGAGCAGAGTGTCACCTGTCTAGTCAAGTCGAAATGTAGTCAAGTATTCCCAAAATAATAATAAAAAATACTTCCACTTTACTGAATTTCAGCTATGGCAGCCATCTCGGCGAAGACTAGCCAATCTACGCGGGAGAAATAACAGAATATTTGGCAAAGCACTTTGTATACGAAAAAAATAATTGTAAACCCTTTCCCCTTTACCCAGTTTTCCCATAATCATCATAGTGTAGCGGTATCTACAAAGCCACATGTGAACAACGCGTCATACTGATGTCACGCAAAATCCTGCATCTCGCAAGCAGAATATACCGCGCAACTAGCATAGATACAACGGCACGAAATGAATCATCGGGCATTTGCCCGCCAGATAACACCCGTCTGGTCGGAGGATCTTCCCTTTTCTATAGAGGATGAACTTTACACCCTGTTCCTCATAGCTCTATAATGCTAGCTTATAAAAAAAAGCTATCTAAAAATAATTTTTTCATCCGGCAAGAGAAAAAGCTCGTTTCATACATACCTTTATAATAATTATGTAGATATCGTTAGAATTATTAGGTAGGTAAGGCTAGGTCGAGTATTACAGAAGTTAATTGATGCTTGAATCGTATGTAACTCCGGTAAATATTATGTAGTAACACGTTAGTAAATATTATATGAAGAAAGTGTCTTGCGTTTAAGGAAAATACGCTATTTTATGATATAACAGATTCAGACAATACAATAGGTACGATTTGAGATAGACGCTTAATTGTTTCATGGATCATTGTTATTTTGAAAGTAGGTAGATGCTATTTGTATGGAAAATGTTAGAAGATGATAAATGATAATGTTGATGTTGTACAAACACCTTTACACGTCAATCATATTTTTAAAACTAGATGTAGTCGGCGTTTCCTATCTGACTATTCTGAGAAGAAAGGCCGAAACAAACTCAATGGTCACAGTCTCTTTTAAATTCCAAACAAAATATTGGTCAGATCATGTAAATACCTTATAGATTGGTATCTGAAATGGTCTTTTGAGGAAAGAACCACACAGATTTAGCGGACCTGTCCAGTCAGAGAGATGACCTCGAGACAATTTAATAATAATGTGAAAGAGAAAAGCATAAAGAATACATGGGAATTACCAGACAGAGTAAATATTTTGTATGACCTGAAGAACGGTCTACGATACGAGCATAATTCTTGTATACAGAGGCCAGCACATCAAGCTACCCCAATCTGTCAAATTTCTTTGATAGATTTTCAACTTTACCACAAAGGAATAAGGTTCATATTCAATTGGGAAAATTTGACAGATTGGGGTAGGTTGATGTGCTGGCCTCTGTACAGCACAGTAAAATAAAGCAGAGAAAAAAACACAATGAATAACAAGTTGGGGGAAATATGCGTCAAAGTTGTCATCATCATTATCATTTCATAGGTCTCGCAACCTTCACCAAGTCATCAGTTCACCTCAGATGGTTAGATAGAATACTCTTTATAGGTAATATATAAATTGCTGATATAAGGAGGGCTGAATTTTATATCGTGAGGAAACCGGCATGTCCTAGAACCAAAATTTCGAAGACCAACCCGCACTAGGGCCGCGTGGTAGATTACAGCCCACTCCCTTTCAAAGAGAGGGGACCTGTGTCCCAGCAGTGGGAACATTATTAATAGGCTGATTATGTACAGACGCCAGCACATCAAACTACCCGAAACTGTCAAATTATCCCAATCAACTTTGAACCTAATGCTTTAGCAATAAAGTTGAAAATCTTTTAAAGAAATTTGACGGATTATGTTGCTTGATGTGCTGGCGTCTGTACACACGACTACACAAATTTAACCAGTATAAGCTGACTTCTGATTTTGAGAAAACTCTATAGAATGCGAGGTCTGCTAAAACTGGAAATGTATAGCTTGATGTGCAAAAGGGGTGATACAATGGGCGGTCTAATCTTAGTAAATTGTAAGACAAAATGTCCATACTTTACGAAATTATTAATCATTCTACTCTGATAAAGATCGGCACACATTCAGATAGACATCTGCGCTGTGTAATTGCACATCGCTCCATATGTAAATCATAATTACACTCTACCTTTCATCTGTACATCTAAATAGTAGATTACATACACAGATTGTACAACAAATTATCTCCATTAAGAAATCAAGTAGCCTCGGACAATGCATTTGTATTTCTAAATCCCTCCCGAAGCAAATAATTTCAGCGATTGGCCGTTGATCGAGTGTAGTTACATCAAGGAAGCGCCCGTGCCGCTCACTGCCAGAACAAAATGGATACAGAAGGTGAGGTGTGACGTCATTGCATCCATTGCGCAATTTGAATGGACAAGACGACAACAAGACGGTTTTCATATATTTCGTTGGTCAATGAATGGTATACTAGTGGTCGTGAGCGCAGGGTATAATATATGGGGACGGCTGTGTGGGGATGTGTGGGGATGGTGCACAGTCTTCAGCAAAATTCAAATGTTCTTTTTTTTTTTTTGCAATTTGCTGGTCAGTGTCAGGTTGTATGTGTAGTGTAGACTAGCTCATTGTACCCCCTCCCCCCCTCCCTACCTCCCTTTAACTAGTGGGTATAAGAATCACCGTGGAATATCACCGGCTCAATTGAAAGATTTTTGATTTTCGGTAAAAGACTTTCACATATTACGTCTTGTTATAATACTGTCTCAAGGTCCTTTTCTCTTTTTTTTTTATTTTTTATTATTTAATCCATAATGTTAATACAGTTTTATTTTAACATAACACCTGCCAAACTGCAAAGCAATTTGTCTTTGTTTTATTAGCCTACACTGTCCTACTCCGGGACAAAGGCCTCCCTCGTCTCCTTCCATCATTCGCTAGCCCGCGCGTCCTCCTTCCAGTTTTGACGGAAACTATCCAGCTCGTCCCGCCATCTCCAACGTGGTCTGCCGCGACCCCGCCTCACTGTCTCAGGGAACCAATTCTGTGCTATTTGCGTCCACAGCCTGTCACCATGCGGCAGACATGTACTGCTAAGTCCCATTTAATTTGGGCAGCCTTTTGAGCCACGTCAGCTGTCTTTGTTTTGGAGCACAGTAGGTATTGTGTTTCGAAAACGATCCGTTAATTTAACGCCTAGTATACTGCGCTCCATTGCTCGTTGGCAGACTTTGGGTTTGGACTTCTGGATGTTGGTCAAAGACCAAGTTTTGCTTTGTGCTTTATTGAGTTATCTTTTGCTATTCTTGCTCCCCAGTGATAAAGATTGAATAAATGCAGCTGAGCAACTAAGACATTTTCTAAAGTTTATTTATTACATATTGTTAGGACTGTATCTTCTTTTCTTCCTATCGTACGTCTCGAGCTACCTCCTATTACGATGCATCGAGTCTCGACAGCTCTATCTCCTTTCTAAAATCACAAAAACATTGAAGCCATTTCTAGTACTATTGAAGCAGAGATGGCGAACATTCTAACTAACCTCTACAGGCCAAAAAAAATCACAAGGAAAAAAAATATAGAAGCGGTGTCTGTGGGACACATTTCTCTAGTGTGTTTACTCTGTAGCCCTTGTTTTTCGAAATAATTGAACCGATTTTAATGAAACTTCATACGCATAAGCAGAATGCAAAGGTCTACAAAATTTACTTAAGAACATTTTCGAAAAATAGTGTTACAGCCAAATTAGACCGATTTTAATGTTTCCATAGAAACAGAGATTTCCAGTTATCTTTTTTTAAATAAGACATTTCGAAAATGTTCTTTACTAACTTTTTAGACCTTTGTATCCTGCTTATGCGTACAAAGTTTAATTAAAATCGGTTCAATTATTTCGAAAAACAAGGGCTTGAAAGTTTGTATGAAATGCCGTTGGTACGACGTAAACGCTGTTAGGTTGTTGGTCTTGAGCTGATCTCTCTCCGGTTGTGGCGGATTGCCGTCCTATCGGACTATGAGAGTGAGGGAAGAGAGAGTGCATCTGTATCTGCGCATACACTTGTGCTCTGTAAAATCTCCCGCGCCAATATGGCTTGGTCTTCGTTGGGATTGGTCGCCATGGTCGAAATTCGGTCTTTATGACTTTATTTATTTATTTAGGTGTGTCACGTGCCAAAGGTTCAACAGCCCTGAATCATAAACGCTGTCAGAAATTAGTATTATAAAAATCGATACAGATATCGATTGACGTACCTACACATCTATTTGTAATTGATCCTAATCTGTATGCGCAAAAAATGTCTTTCTGTTTTGTTTTTATTTTTTATTTGCGTAACTTGTTGATAGTTTCTTCGTCTTGTATGGTATAATGATTGCTTTGAGCGTATATGGCGATAGGCTATTAGGCTGATAGCCTATAGATATTAATAATACCTACATAGATGTACAGTCAACAAAAGAGATAAGTATGCTGGATCGTCGAATATAGTTTCAGTTTAGTAAGAAACCGATGGATGTTTTCGAATAAAATTATATTTTATTATTAGAAAACAAAAAGCTTATTTATCAAATTAACTTTCAGTCGACAACATCCATCGGTTTCTTACTTAACTTCAACTATATCCGACGATCCTGCATACTTATCTCTTTTGTTGACTGTACACCTGCCTAAATAGATAATCGTCATCGTTAGTATTTGTAACTGACTTGTAATAACTTTAATTTCAGAAGTCGGTGTCTAAAAACGAAAATGCAGAACCAACGACACCGACTTCTGAAATCAAAGTTATTTTTCACTTTGTAGTGTTTTGTTGGAAGTCGGTTGTTTTTTTTTGTAAAAAAGTTTTTTATTTTTCACTTTTTAGGGTTCCTTACCTCAAAAGGAAAAATCGGAACCGTTATAGGATCACTCGATTGTCTGTCTGTCTGTCCGTCTGTCACATCCAATTTTCCCCGAATTTAATGGACCGATAGGTGTTGTCTGAGAGTCATCACTTCATGCTGCTGAGCTGATGATAAGTGAAAGTCAAATACTTTTATTCAATTAGGCCTATTACAAGCTCTTTCGACAATTACAAGCCCTTACCATCATCAGATGCGGGACCTGTTCGTCCCGTTACATCATTACGAGAAATGGAATTATGAATACGATTGTTTTCAAGTCTATCCAAGAACTGCTAAGTAGTGTCTGTCGACATATTGCCGTATCTCCTAACTCCTAACAGTTAAGGACTACTGTGGCTACCATCGACGGCTCGCGGTAGCATTATAGTCGGACTTTCAATTAGCTGCAGTAATACGACAGCTTATGGGTAACTTAAATGACTAAAATTAGCGTCTTTTTGTTTTTTCGCGGCCATTAAGTAAACCATGTTTTTCTAGTACAGAATAGTGTAACAAACGAAACTTATTTGACATGCATATCTCGAAATGAGTTATTAAGAAGTGTCATTTGATTTGAGAGAGTTCAACTAACACACTTTACATGCCTACCAAAGAGGATTTTCCTCGACTTTCATGGGATCCCTTCATCAGACTCTGACTTGGTGACAATGGGACCACCTCGAGAGTATACCGTTTCAAACCCTAATGTCAACTGCTCATCACCTGTTACAAAATATTGCTTTTCCCGATGCTGGGACGTTAATTGTTGAGGAGTTCTCCTGGTAAGAACCAGGAGAACATCAGCTCCACTTCACCATACGCATTGTGACGAACATAAATTGCTTAGCAACCATATTAAAGCAATCAAATCGCTACCCGTGAAATATTTGTCATTCAGTAGTTCCGATGGCCATCTGTGGTCTTCATCATCAGTTCCACTTCACCAAATTATACTTTCTGAAGCAAATGCTTGAGTTGTTAATGAAAATACCAAAATTGCTATATGTATGCCTATAATATTTGAGGAGTTCCCTCAATTCCTCATGGATCATGGGATCCATGAGGAATTGATGATGGCATCAGAACTGGATTTTGACAAAAATGGGACCAATCTGGAAGTATGTCATTTCAAATAAAAATAGAATTTTCCAAATCGGTTCATAAATGACGGCGTACTGAAGTCGGTTAAAAAGGAGGAGGTTCTCAATTCAAATTTCTATACATAATGCGTCACTTTCGAAATTCCGCTAAAAAGTATCATTTAATACACAAAAAACTTGATGCAAATTAGGATTATTCAAATTTTTTAATAAATACAATAAATCCTTTCACTTATTTAATTATTGTAACATTCGATTCTTGTCATGAATACATATTAATATTTTGTTTTATTAGCTGCACTGTCCCGGTTTATTAGTACGAATTTGGAATGTCAATACCTACCGTTGATATTTTATTTGTATGTGATCGGTTGTTGCAGTCTAATTTATTATATTGATTTCACTAACGCCTTGTGAATATTTCCATCGTGACCAGACTAGACTAATTGTTGACTTTTTGGAATGTATGTAGGTTATGAGACAGAGCAGAAGTGGCAAAGTGGTAATGGCCGCGACTTAAGAGAGGTCGTGGGTTCGAACCCAGACAGGCGTTTGAGTTTGTGTAAATTATTTCATCACCACTGCTCTCAAAAGGGAAACATCGTGAGGAAACTAGCATGTCCTAGAACCAAAAATTCGAAGACATGTGACATCTACCAACCCGCAGGGCTATAAGGGTTAACGTGCTTTCCGAGGCACAAGGAATCTCCGTATGTAAAGACTGTTCTGTGGTAAAGACGGTCACCTATCCACGGACTACAGACTTGAGCAGTAGTGGCCCAGTGGTATCGGCCGCGACTTACGAGCTGTAGGTCGTAGGTTCCCAGACAGGCGCTTTACTTTGTGTAAATTATTCCATCACCACTCTCAAAACGGTGACGGAAAACATCGTGAGGAAACTGGCATGTCCTAGAACCAAAAATTCGAAGACATGTGACATCTACCAACCCGCACTGGGCCCGCGTGGTAAATTAAGGCCCAGTCCCTTTCAGAGAGAGGAGGCCTGTGTCCCTGCAGTGGGAACATTATAGGGCTGATTATGATCCACGGACTAACCATGGCAAGCGTAGCATAACCTGGTCGATCGACTCGTGTGGCTGTTATACATATTTAGCCACGAGCCCCCTTATCCAAACTCTCTCTTCTTTTTTCGAAACAATTGTATGAAGCATGGCAATTGGCAAGTACCTACTTATCGTATACGGATCGGTTTGACCTCTGTGACCTCGTTCTTCCTTCCTCTAACAATGTACACGTTGAGGTACCTTTTTCCTCAAAGTCAGATGACATGCCCAAAATCAAATGAAATAATAATATAAGTATATTAGATCCAATGACCGAAAGAAACGTGTCCTTTCTCATCGAGTTTGTGTTGTACGTGATCGGTAAACAAAGTCTAACCAAAATGAGATGATTTCTGCTTTTCCGACTCGGTTTTGTATTTGTTTTTATTTAATTTGTCATAGCAACATAATACCTGTCAAAAAGAGTAACCTAGATAAAGTGGATAAGACAGAGATTAAAACAGCAGAAGAACTAGCAGGGGATCCAGGGGGGAAGTGGACGGGGGATTCAGGGAATCGGACCGGAATAAATCATATAAAACTCATATATCCATCCGTCCGTCTGGGCTGTTTCTTTGTACGTGGACACTTGAAATTTTCACAGAATGTGTACTACTATAGCTGCTCTATATATTATAAAAAAATAAAATAAAGTAAAAAAACACGTCTCTTGTACGGGAACCCCCACATACCAAATAAAAAACCAAGACAGAGGGCTGTCAATAGTAAAGTGAAGCAGGTTTCGTAAACATGTGTGCACTTAATGAGGTGTAGTTTGATTGTAAATGTGTGCGTGTGAGCGTCTTCGCACAGAGCGGAGGTGTAGTTTTGGCATGATACACTATATTGTTCTCAGCGCTCTGTCTTGGTGTTGGTTTTTTATTTGGTCTGAGGTCCCCCCCCATACAAGAGACGAGTTTTTTTAAAGTACGGTGGTACGGAATCCTTCCTGTATGACTGAAGTCTGACTCGCAAGCTTTTTTTTATTAATCTAAATCTAGCATTGCATAAAAATGCCATATTGATTAAGTAAGATATTAATATTCGTATAACACCCACGCTAAATAAAAAACTTTGTAGCCAAACAATAATTGAATAATTAATGAGTTGCATACCTATCTTCTAATCGATTAAATCTATTATTTAAATAAAAGCTACTTTATTTCGATGTTTTACCGTATTTGTCTTTGTTGCAACTTTTATTAGCATTCTGTGAATATCTCAAGGTGGTGTTTACATTGTTGTAATATACAGGTTGAAGTTTTATTTTAGAATATTTATTGTGATGTTCCAAATATAATATAAAAGCTAGCCCTACACGGGTAGATCTAAGCTATGCTTGCAGCGGTCGGTTCGTGGATGGGTTACCATCAATTGCGAATCGAGATCAACCCGTGCCGAAAGCACGTTGAGCCGTTGGTCACTCGTAGATCTTTGGAAGTCGTTACGGCTAATCAGAAATCTGACAACCAGTCTTCCCTAGGGTTATCGTGTTACCCAGTAAAAAGGTGTGGAGGTCAGATAGGCAGTCGCTCCATATAAAACACTAGTATTCAGCTGCATCTGCATATTGCAATTAAATGAAAGAAAATTTAAAACTTGCATTAAACGTACACTTAGTAAACAAGCATACTATAAATTAGAAGATTATATCCAGGATAAGAACGCTTGGAAACATGCTGGTCCTGCTCCATAGGACAATCTAGAGTCTAGACAAAATCAAACTGGTTGCTAATTTAATTGTAAATTTATTCTTTTTTACTTTGTTTACATTCTGTAATTACTCTTAACTCACACCCTGACTTATTACTTGTTAAAATAGTTTTTATATATATATACATATATATATTTTTTTATCAAAATCGTTTACTTTTTCCATTTTTGTAAATATGTGAGCACCATGTATCTATCAGATTATTAATTTATATGTCATGGTTTCATTTCTAATTCTTTTACCTATTGTGGTATAGTAATTTTATTTTAGGTGCATCGTCTTCACATATTATTTTATTATATAATGAATGTATGCAAAATATTGTAAAACATTTTAAAAGAGTAACGGTGGAGTTTCTTGCCCATTCTTCTCCATACGAAAACTACCTTTTGGAAGGGGCGACTAGAATCAATTCTATTTCATTGTAATTTTGACGTTCAAAAGTGCCTTTTATGTGCCTATTTGAAATAAATGCTTTGACTTTGACTTTGACTTTGACATCCGGCTAGACTGGAAGCTGACCCCAACATAGTTGGAAAAAGGCTAGGCAGTAGGCAGATTGATAAGTACACCTTCAAGAATCACGCTGTTTATGTAACAAAATATTGCTAAAATGAGCATTAATGTATCTAGTAGGTATTTAGATTACAATCTTAACGTTAGAAAGTAATACGGATGGCAAATATTATGTTAGAATGGCATTTGGAGGTTTCTCTTTTTAGAATAATTATTATTTCCTTTATTTCATTATATATATATATATATCAATTATTTTTTAAATATTAGAATATAAAAACATTTAAAAATATAAAAAAATAGTAGCCCTCCGGTATCGGGAACAGGGTCCAAGCTACGTGGTCAGGGCTCCAGAGAGAGGAACCTCCTGACAATGCGGGCAGTGTCCAGCAGTACTGCTTTCTGAATCAAGCCCTTGATCCAGCTGCCCATCGAGAGGTGTTGGTTGAGGCTCTTGGCTATTAACCCATTGTCAGCATATGTAATTATTCTAAAAATTACTAAACTAATACCACTATTTTACATGGAGCGACTGCCTATCTGACCTCTACAACCCAGTTACTGGGTACCCGTTGGTAAGACTGACTGACTGAAGATTTTCGGGCTTCTGACTACCCGTAACGACTGACAAAGTAGCGAATGACAGCCGGGTATTTATACATTATTGAATTAATAAAATATGAATAACATCTCTGCTTAATCATCAATGAATTTAACCACGACGGTGATATATCAGAATTAATATTCAACAAACGACTACAAAGGAAGATGTAGGTAATCCTAACTTAACAACTTGTCAAAGTAAAGTGAAAGTTAAAGCCTACACATCAATCATTCGATTGTCGGAGACAACTAACGATACATAATAAGCGGCCGCTTGTAAACCGAGCATTTCGATCCTATCAGTTAAACACAGGTTAAGTTAAACGCATGTTACTTAAGGTTAATTGTGCGTGGTGTAGACGGCTGAGAAGTCATGCTGTTAAGTTAACAATTAAGTAATGTTTTATGATGTTTATGTAACTTTAATAGTTAATCGTTAGGATTGATCGGAGTTTGAAACAATGTGGGACTAGAATTTGTAAGTATGATGTAACTAATTGTATGACTTGAATAGTGAATTTCGCTGTTTTGCCAATTGTAAGACCGGTCAAACCACATTCTTTTTTTTATGTTTTTAGTGATGCATGAGATGATAATTTTACAGTCGCTTTTACGAGAGATAATTGTGTTGCTCTCGTGCCCACAAATCATCTTTCTTTATGTGCTAATAGTGTGACTGAACTTAAGCTGCAGTGCAAGTGCTGACTATTACAAATAACACGTGAATCAAGAGTCTTTTTCCCTGAACATGTTAAAGAGAATAAGTAACACGTTATTGGACGATTTCTTAATTTTTTCCGCCGGTATCTTCACGATGGTTTCCTTCACCGTTTTGAGAGCAGTGGTGATGAAAAGCGCGTCATGGAAAAACCCGGGCGTGTGAGTGGATATACAAAGTAAAGTGCCTACTTGGGTTCGAACCTACGACCTACAACTCGTAAGTCGGGGCCGTTACCACTGGGCCACCAGAATGAAATACCCCGCAGAATACCATTGTGCTAATTATATTGTATGTTGGAGGTCAGGTTTACTCTAGAGCTCATCTCGCCTGCAGTCAAGATCTGTCTTTCGCTGATGTAAAAAGTCATAAGCATTTTGTTTTACCAAATGCTTCCAAAAGGAAGGCCAATTCCCGTAATGAAAAACGTTCAAAATCTAGTCGCAATAAATATTCTATTTTTAATATATGACAAGCAAAGCCGATGTCGACTATTCTGCCAATGTCTAAAGTGAGCTGGAAAAAGTGTGCGTAAGAGAGAAAAAAAAAAGAGAAAAAGGTTTGAAACAAATAAAATTATTTGATTGATCCAGTTAATACAATGTACCTACATCTTGGTGGATTAGTACAGGACTGAAACAAACAAAGCATAGAAATAAATAAATTAGTCGCAATCTCATCTCAGCGTCAATCAATGTCAAAAACTTGTCAAAAATGTAGGAAAATTACAGGTATTTTTGACAGATTGAGACTGAGATAAGACTGTGGACGTTATTGAAATTAGGAGAATTGCCCTCCTGGTGTATCCAACCTGGTGTATTGCCAACTTCTCCCAATTAGAGGGTTCTTTTATGATCTATCTAAATTTATCTATATGTCCCCTTACTAATAAACGTATTATATCAGATGAATAGTTACACACCGATTTCTCTCTTTCAGTCGTCAGTAATTTGACTTTCGAAAGAAGAAGACAAAGCGTTGTGTAACAGACGCTATACAGATACACCGTTTATTAGTAAGGGGGATGCAGTCTATATACGAGTAAGCATTACTAAATCCGACGTGACAGCATCATTTTTGGAATCAATGAGCTGGAAAATATAAAGCTCAATGCCTCACCAATGTGTACGCAAATAGGAAGGAGATCAAAATATATAACATATCATCATGACTTTGTTTGCCAAAGGGTTTGGCAGAGTTGTGCCTATAGTACAGCCACATTTTTCCAGTTAAGTGTAAGTCCCATGTAATAGGAGGCGAGCTTATTGCCATCAAGTGGAAGAAAGGAGAAATAGTATATCTGTTGCAGTCAAAACTCTTAACCAGTCAAAAGTACTATAGACTAGCAAATTCAGTCAAAAGTACTTTTGACCGTATGCTTTAGTCAATAATACTTTTGACTGAAAATTATTGGTTATAAGTACTTTTGACTGCAAATTTGCGGATAAAAGTACTTTTGACTGACGCTCTTCGTCAAAAGTAGTTTTAACTGCAATAAAGCATCAGTCAAAAGCACTATTAACTCGTTTGATGTGAATAAAAAAGGTATACAACATTATTTTTAGTATATGCGAAACCTGAATATAGTTTGTTCAGAATAAGTAACTGAATCGATTTCAATAATTTTTACACCATGTTATATTTTGTCCCAAAAATATTTAATCCCAAAATAATTACAATAAAATTGCCGTACAGTTAGGTACCTACTGCCAAACTATTATCAATGAGCGTACGATGCTGGAGGAGCATAAAAAATGGTCACCCCGCGCCGCGCCGCGTGGTGAGCATGTTTTTGAACGGACAACCAGGTAACATAACAAGCTTATAACTTGGTGATTTCTCATGATACAGTTTTGAAATTTGTACATAGATTCTTTACATAAAAATACTAAACACGTGTTTCGGGTTTCGCATATACTAAAAATAATGTTGTATATTAAATGTGAAATCGTTTATTACGAAAAATTTGGCATTACAATCAATACAATGAAAACATACATTTAAAAATTATCATTAAAATAGGTAATCAGAAAATTCACAGGTTATAAAAACACAGTACCTATATTACGTTAATTCAATGATGTTAAAGCGTTTTAGTCTACTGTGTGTGTTCTTTCTTTTCGTAGTCACTCATTTTTGTTCTAATAGCTGATATTAGAACAAAAAATTAGTGACTAATAAAACGTTCTCAACTAATAATGAGTAATAAAAAACATTATATGTGCGTTTGTCGTTATTTTTATCGACCACCTTAACTTTTTAAGAGTTTTGACTGATACAAACAGTCAAAACCACTTTTGACGGAATCACTTAGTCAAAAGTACTTTTAACCAGCTCCATTGGGCAAAAGTACTTTTAACTGTTATTTCAGTCAAAAGTATTATTGACTAAAGCACAGGGTCAAAAGTACTTTTGACTGATTTTGCCAGTCAATAGTACTTTTGACTGGTTAAGGGTTTTGACTGCAACATATCTACAGCTATCTCAAATGATGGTATCAGTTTTATATTATATTATATTCGTAAAGAATATATAATACGCCTTTGTCTCTGTCATCTCTGACCTAGACTAGAGTCAAGAGCAAACCCATTTCAAATTAAAAAACGTTTTTTTAAATTTTTTTTCTTAGTTCGTATTAATGGCTGTTTATTTCTTTATTCAGTTCTTTTGAAAGTAATTCACAATTTAAATGGAAAGTGAGTTCGTTTCTTTTGTACTTTTAAACGGCTTAATGAATTGTCCAACTTATTTTTATAAAATTTGGTAGAGAGATAACACGATCTACAAAAGGATAGATCATAAGAAAATAAATCTATATATAGCGATACTTGTCTTTTTCACGAACTAGAGAATTCGATCATTAATCTACACTATATAGGGAAGTTTAGTGATATAGTTGCTTCTAAATGAGATCGAATTACATAATCAGCCTATTATGTTCCCACTGCTGGGACACAGGCTTCCTCTCTTCGAGAGGGAGTGGGCTGTAATCTACCACGCGGGCCCACTGCGGGTTGGTAGATGTCACATAGCCTATCTTCCACAAGCATAGCGTTTCGGTATTTAATAAAAAAAATAGAGTCAAAGAAAAAAGTCACCCTACAAATTCTTATTAAACAGGTCGAACAATCTTTACAGCTAAACGACTTTAATTTATTTATTCTTAGTTCGTCCTGAAGTTTTGTCCCACATTCCAAAAAATCTTGGTTTGTCCCATAACACTATTAAAGTTGTGTTTCGTTCCAAATTACAAGTACTTTAAAGGTACAGTCAACAAAAAAAAACTTATTTGTGAAACAATAATCTATAAATATAAAAGAAGAAACTGACTGACTTACTGAATGATTTGACTGATTCAAATTCTACCATCAATATAAATTCGTCATTATTAAACAGTGATCAACGCACATTTATAAACAATTTTAAACATAAACAAATATCCAATTTGCCAAACGATTTTAAATCCGTTTCCATTAGGTTGTGACATCAAATGTATTACATTCACTATTGCACAGTAAAACCATAGATTTCCATATAATTATGCATATCTATATAATTCGATTTGATCTTCAGGCAAAGATAGACATCTCAGTTATTTCAACATAACGTTACTACGTTAATACGTCTTACAAACTTTTTGAGGGAACAGAATTATACTACAGAAGTTATTTAAAATTTCTGCAGGTGTGCTTGTTTCTTATGTGCTTGATGATGGACGCCGCCTCCGAGGTCAGCCCAGAAACAGATGGGTTATCGCGGGGGTGGTTCCAGGTGGCGCGGGAAAAGAGTTCCTGGAAGGATTTGGAGGAGGCCTTTGCCCAGCAGTGAGACAGTTATAGGCTTACACAAAAAAGAAAAAGTTAAAAAAATATTAATATAATTATTATATACATATTATACGGTTGAATTATTAAACTTTGGCCCACTGGTGGCCTAAAATTTTGCAGTGGAATGCCAGTCAGTTGTGGTATCCACAAGCTCGCACTGGGCCCGCGTGGTGGATTGCGGCCCACTTCCCTCTCACCTAGAGAGTAGGCCTGTGTCCCAGCAGTTGAAACGTTATAAGCTGATTATGCTAAGGTGTTATCAAAGGTCTAAGGTCAGGCCTAAGGTTAGGTGTTTCAACAATTTTGTAATGAATGCCAATTACAGGATTTAAAACAAATAAGACATAATTAAATTCTATCCAGATTCAGCTGTCTGCCACTAACTATGTTACTCAGAGCCATTGCATGGTCAGTTCATCTTGAAGTAGATAATAAGTAAAAACCTTTAGTTAAATTACCTCCTAACTTTCTATGTTAAAGATGCGGTAGTTTTTGTAGGTGCCAAAGTTCAAAACTGTAAAAATAATTTGTGGGTAATGATTTTGCGATGGAGTGCTCAAAAATAACGACTAGGTACGTTGAAATGTCACTTGTTTCTCAAGTTTGTTACTACTTTCGTTTTGGTACTGCACTTTCATATTTTTGTGAACGAATTTCTTTCTATTGGTCAATTGGTGGACTGCTTATTCTTCATCTAAACTATGTCGTTTGTTTTCATATCATCAATCTACTAAACCTATCCTTGTTTTTGTTTTTGGGTCGGTACTACTGTATCTCTATTAAGGCCTGTTCAAACCTAAGCGGTATTCGCTACCATCTGCAGTCGAGAAAACAAGGTGGGTATGCAGTAATATAACTGTTCATACCAAAGCGGATTTCGCTATTCTTATGGATAGAATACCGAGTTTGAGTTTCGGTCAGGAAGGTGCACTTCTACCCACAGCGGCAGCGAATATCGCTCAGGTTTGAATAGGCCGTTAGTCTTCATCTCAGTAATCACCACCTCTCCATCCATATCATCTTTTATAAAATGTATCCATCGTTTTTTTAATCTTCCCCTTCTCTTATACCCTTCCACATGCATATTCAAAATTTCCTCGCACCAATTTCCTCATTCCTCCAGATCACGTTATTTGCCATCTCCAAATTAAGTGATAAAGTTGTAGCGCGTCATCACAAAAATTAAAAGCCAAATATTTTTATTGCAGAATCATAAATATCGATAACATCCTTGCGGGTTCCAAGTTCCAACACACTAACATAGTTTCTGTCCTCTTACTAAATATCCAAAATAATATTTCGGATAAATTCGCATAGACGTACATTTCACGAGCGCGCCCCAGTCATTGCAATTTAAACCTTACGTTAATGACATATAGTCATTTATCGTTTTCAGCAAAGTACTTGTTGTCAGTGTTACGTGGGTTCGGTCAGGGCCAAGGTTTCAGCTAGACCTCGAGGGTTCAGAGTGAACACGCATTCGCAAGCTTTTTAAAAATTTGCGCGTGACAAGGTTAGTTTTTGTTTTTATTTTAGAATCAGGGTTGCCAATCGTGGTTGCTGGTCAAAAAAAGTGTTTTGGCAAAATTAAGACAGAATAAGGTCGTAGAAAAATAGTACTTAATAAATTATTTTATGGGGTGTTTTAGTCCATACTAATATTATAAAAGGTTTGTGTAGCAATCTTCGGAACTATTGATCCGATTTCAAAAATTCTTTTACTAATGGGAAGCTACGTTATTGCTCTGAGGATAAAATTCCACGCGGATGAAGTCACGGGCAGAAACTAGTAGCTTATACAGATAACATTTCCCTAGACAAAAAACATTTTTATTTCTTAATCTATTATATTTTTTGTTTTTCAACATTGCAGCCGGAATTTCTACCACTTTAACGACTAACCAAAAAAAATCTCGTCATCCATCTAACCTTTTACTCATTCACAAATCTCTTATACCGGATGTAGGTAGTTATGGCCAAAATTATTCACCACACAACTTCAGAGACAAACTTTTGAACCACAAACTGATTACCTATGCTTCTTGTGCACTTAGGTGATCAACATCTGTCACGCCTGCGCTTGACGTTGACATTTAGTGAAACTTCACTCAGTATTTTATAGTCAGTCAAAGTTATTTTTACTTCTGTTTTTGCATCACTGTCCAAATTACAGTGAACTTTAATGTCGATACAATAAGGTTGCTGTTAGGTTGCTGCTTTTAAAGGTAGAATATCTGTGAACGGCTGTACCTAAAAAGAAAGGCTTGGAATTGAGAAAGTAGAAAAAAGTGAAGTCATGGTCATGAAGGTTGAGGTTATTTATTATTTTATTTATAATTATTGATTTATCTTTGTAATTGTTAATTAATATCTTTATAACTGTTGATTAATATCTTTATGACGACTGCTTATTATTTTATAATTTTAGATTTATTAGATATGTATTATTAAACCTACATGTATGAATGTTCCTTTTAATACCTCGTGAGTTAATTGGTAAATCTTTTCTAAACAGAAAAGATTCACCAATTAATTCACGAGGTAAGTATATGTGAAAATATTGTGATGATTAAATATTATGTAACAAATTCTTTTCTATTTCCTCACTAAGACTTTTGCTACTGAATGTACCTTTTCTCATTTTGATAGTAACGTGGGACGACTTGCGGAATAAAAATATAATTTATTTAGATTTTCTGCAAGTCGTTCTAAATGGGCCGTAGTCATGTAGGACGGTCAGCGGGATTGTCCAAAAGGGTTACCGCAGCCCAGGAACATAAAGGGCTAAGGAAGGAACACGGATGGGTTTTAGTCAGTAAGAGTCTGACACTCCCTTCCGGTCCACCCAGAGCGGGAGGGTCATTTGATGATTTCCCATCATAAGAACAAAAAAAAAGACAACCCCGCCGCCCTCACCCCCGTCCCCACCTAAGGCGCGACCAACTAGTTTCGCGCGGACTTTAAAGAACTATCTAAGGCGCGGCCAACTAATTCCGCGCGGACTTTTTTTTATTATTAACAACTAACTTTTGCCCACGGCTTCGCCTGCGTGGAAGTCGAAAATTATTCACAGAAAATTCAACACCCCATTTCACCCTCTGAGGGGTGGAATTTCGAAAAACCCTTACTTAGTGGATACTTAGTTTTCACAAAGAACACACCCTCCAAATTTCATGTCTCTAGGACCAGCGGTTTACGCTGTACGTTGATGTATCAGTCAGTCAGGACTTTGAATTTTATACATATATAGATTAAAACGAATAAATAATCAATTACTTTATAATTATTCGATTAAAATTGATCGGTTTTAATTGATGTTAGTTGGCGCAACACTATAGATTGTATCGAAATTGTAACACAAAAACACTAGTCAAATGAAATAACGATAATTAATAAACATAACATTAATCGTTAAATCTAATAACAAAAAAAGAAGTTCTTTTCTAGTCGAAGAAAAAACATTTGTGTCCAAATTCAAAATAGTTTGTTTGCATGTATTCTAACATCAAAAAATCATCACATCCAGCTAATAATAATTATTTATTTAGGTACTACAACTATACGACCGAATACGACCCTGGTTACTTATCTCCATTAGTGATCAACTAATTGTAGGGTGAGTCCCTGCTCTATTCCACTGAGTAATCTTCTTTTAGGAGAGACAAATCTAGCAAGCATGGTTGACTTTTGCTCCGTAAATAAATAACAGCGGCCCACTGAACACCTTTTAAAGGTTGTTTAAAATTCAAAATATAAACTTATTCATTTTGAAACTTGCACACAGGCCATAAAAAGCCCATGCTTTATAATTTTATTAGAAGAAAAAGCGTTGCAACGATCATTTAACTTACACGTCTTTTCACAACAACTCCATATACCAAACGCATTATTGATTAATTTAACACCTACATCACATTGTAACATTGCTATACAGAACCAAAAACTAAACAATAAGACAGCCATCGATCATTACCGACCCGAACACAGAGTGTTACGTCATCAAGTTATTTTTTTCTCACCGGTCAGTGTGCCAACTTGTGCGAGTAGATAATCGTGGGGCGCTCTCCACTTCAATTGCAGGATTGCGTACTAGACTGGACATAGGCGATAAAGACAGTAGGCTTATTCCGTACAAAACCTATAAAACTTTCAAATCCGGGCAAGTATCAATGTGACTTTCTCAATCCACTCGTACTTACAAGCGGTTAAGAGAATGGGACTTCTTTATTATTCTAAATTGTAATTTTAGCCAACTTCATAGAATGTGTGAAATATTAGACTCTCATGCGAAGTGTTGGAAACGCATCTAAATGCATGTATGTATATTGACTTCTTAGCGTTTTTTGGAGGATGTGATTTTTGGGAAATATACTTAGTTTATGCCTTTGGTTTTTATTTTTACTCTGTGGTCTTAGGTCATTCTCATTAGGCAAGTGAAGGTGCAAAGGAGACCTAGATGCTTCGGTGATAGTATCGAACAGTATAGTGATTGTAAGGTCAGGACTGTACGACACAGCGGGGGTTTGGCTACGGTTTTGTTCAAATGATAGTGAAGATTGCTCGAAGTTTTGAACCCTAGTTTAGAAGTAAATATCTAGGTATTTAAAATTAGATAAATTCCTAAATAGTTTTTTTTTTATCCTTAACAGTAAGAAAAACGCAACACAGTGATGAACAATGAGGGCGAATTCAACCAAATTTTTTTACTTACTTATAGTAAATCTTATCCTGGGAATAATATTTGAATTTTTGACAGTTTTTCCATACTTGAACTGACAAGACGTCAATTTTATTCCATGGATAAAATATATCCTGACTTTGGTCAAATCAGCCCTC